>OX451739.1:1157235239-1158435239 GCA_948472305.1 Vicia faba
TATAATATATATATATATATATATATATATATATATATATATATATATATATATATATATATATATATATATATATATATATATATATATATATATATATATATATATATATATATATATATATATATATATATATATATATATATATATATATATATATATATATATATATATATATTATATATATATATATATATATATATATATATATATATATATATATATATATATATATATATATATATATATATATATATATATTTATTTATTAATGTATTTAGGATAAAAATGCAAAAATACATACACTTTTTATTTTTATTAATATTTAAATATAAAAATATCTTTTGACAAATATACTTCATTTTATTTTATTTTTATACAATAAATAAATACTTGTACATAATAAATAAATAATGCATTTTATTTAATAGAATTAGGGTTTACCCTTAAAATACAAAAACTCCAAAAATAATACTTTTTTTATTTTTATTTATTTGACATAAATAATACTTTTTTCTCATACATATGAAAACCCTTTTTTGCATCTTGCACCTTTATTTTATTTTCCATTTAATTTATGCAATTAATCAGTTGTAAATAATTCCAAATTGATGTAATAGTTTAGGTTTAAATTCCTTGTTAAAAATCCCCATTTGAACATTTGTACCCCCTTCCCATATATGGTTTTGTAATAGCTTAGTAAATTTATTTTCGCACTTTATTGCTTTCTAATTATACCATGTTAGAATTAGGGTTTGTATGCGAAAAAACAACGAAAATAGTTTTGACCTAATTTCAAGATAAACAAGCATGAAAATGGACACACAAATCACACTTGCACCCCCTAGGGTATTCCACTTGTTGCCTTTCAAAATTGGGCCATATTGCATGTTAGGTCTCTTTGGGCAAAACAAACACAAATCAAATGATCATAGTCCCTCAATGACGCTTTCAAAATGTTGCCTAAACAAATGATCAAGTCCCTTAAGAAAATTGCCTAAAGATACTTGACACCATTGCAATTATGGTCTAAAACGATGACCCGCGCCCGTCCCTTTCACATCCTAACATGAGATTGTCCACCAAATACAATGGTGGAACAAACTTATTAAAAGGGTTAAAACATAGCAATAAAATTTGAGAAATTTAGGAGTAGATAACCTCTTAGTTACTTGAATCAAAACTTGCAAAAACAAAACACTTGCCTATTTTCTAAAACCACACCTCACAACACTTTCAAAACAACTTTCAAAAAACAAATGAAAACCTTTTCAAAAGACATACATCTTTGTATACATCCCCACATGGATCATTACAAAGGTTGCCACCACATTGGCTTCTTTTCAAAACATTTTCAAACCCACACACACAAGCACCATTTCAAACAATTGAAAATAAAAGGCAAGTGATCTAAGCAAGTAACTAAGAGCCCATGGATAACCATGGATATAAAGGGTGCTAATACCTTCCCTTTCTATAATCTACTCCCCGAACCCAAGGAAACATCTCAAAGGTTTTTGCTGTGCTTTTTAAACCTTTCCTTAGGATAAAATAAAAAGTCGATGGCGACTCTTGCTCAACCGAAACATTTGCGAAAACAAACGCAAAACCATAGTCAGTTCTCCCACCGTATCACAGCTGTCATACTCTGTTCACCGCCCGACTGTGTTTTAACTGCACCAACAATTTGGCGGAGTATGAAGCATGCATCATGGGCCTTCGAGCAGCTATTGACCTAAGGATTAAGTTTCTAAGTGTATTCGGAGATTCCGCTCTCGTGATCATTCAGATCAAAGGAGAGTGGGATATGAAACACCCAAATCGTATTCCTTACAAGGAGTATGTATTGATGTTGCTTCCACACTTCGAGGAGATAACCTTTGAACATTTCCCCAGAGAGGAGAATCAGTTAGCGGACGCGCTAGCTACTATGTCTTCTATGTTCAAAGTCAAGTGGGATAATGAAGCTCCCTGGATTACCATTGAGAGGTTGGACGAACCTGCACATTGCTGTGATATTGAGACTGAAGAGGTAGCAGATAAACCCTGGTTTCATGAGGTAAAGAGGTATCTTGAGGCTCAGGAATACCCCGAGGGTGCATCTGTTAATGATAAAAAGTTCCTGAGGAGGTTCGCTGCAAAGTTCTTCATCAGTAATGGTGTTCTTTACAAGCACAACCATGATTCAACCTTACTGCGGTGTGTGGATAAGAACGAGGCAGAAAGGATCATGGCGGAGTTACATGAAGGTACTTTCGGAACTCACTCCAGTGGACATACTATGGCGAAGAAAATCCTACGGGCAGGATATTATTGATCTACTATGGAAACCGATTGTTATCAGCACTCTCGGACCTGTCATAAGTGCCAAGTCTATGCTGATAAGGTGCATATACCTCCTGTTCCTCTGAATGTCTTGACAGCTCCTTGGCCTTTTGAAATGTGGGGCATCAATATGATCGGCAAGATCAGACCTACAGCATCCAACGAGCATCATTTTATCCTGGTAGCAATTGATTACTTTATAAAGTGGGTTGAAGCAGCTTCCTTTGCTACAGTAACCAAGAACGTCGTGGCGCGGTTCATCCTACACAATTTGATCTGTCGATACGGTGTACCAGAGAGGATCATTACAGACAATGGTACAAATCTCAACAATACAATGATCACCGAGCTCTGCAAGCAGTTCAAGATACATCATCACAACTCTTATCCCGACCGACCGAAGATGAATGGGGCTGTTGAAGCGGCTAATAAGAACATCAAGAAGATTGTGTAGAAGATGACAGTGACATACAAAGACTGGCATGAGATGTTACCATTCGCTCTTCATGGGTACCGTACCTCAGCACGGATGTCAACAGGGGCAACACCCTATTCCTTGGTATATGGCATGGAGGCAGTCCTGCCTATTGAAGTCCAGATACCCTCTCTCCGGATTATGAAAGATGCAGGTTTGAGCAAGGAAGATTGGATCTAGACCTGACTTGATCAGCTGAACCTAATCGACAAAAAGAGACTTACTGCTATTTGTCATGGTCAGACGTATCAAAAACGGATGATTAAGGCTTTTAATAAGAAAGTCAGGCAACAAGAGTATCAAGTTGGGGATCTGGTGATCAAACGCATCATACTGCCGCAAGGTGATCCCAGGGGAAAATGGACCCCCACATACGAAGGGCCATTTATGGTTAAGAACATTTTCTTGGAAGGAGCTATGATTCTAACCACCATGGATGGTGACGACCTTCCTCACCCCGTCAATACAGACATAGTTAAAAAATACTACGCATAATCAAGGACCCGCTAGGTCGACTGGCCTAGGCAAAAATAAAGGCTTCCCGGCGAACCAAAAGGGTTCGGGCAAAAGTAAGGGATGAAAATGAAAAAAAATTGTACACCCGGAAAGTCGAAAACCTGAAAAGGCGGCTTGGGCAAAAAAGGGTATTCCGATGGACTGAAAACCCGAAAGGGCGGTCCAGGAAAAAATTAGGGATCAAAGTGTAACACTATGTCTCATTGGATCATCTTGCAACCAGACTCCAGTATCGACTATCAAGCTCGGATGGCACTAATCAATCTGATCTACCTTCAACCAAGTAGCAAAGTGATGAGATGCTCGAGGATAAAAGGGCAATAGCAGAGTTGGAACCCAGAGGGATTGTTCACATAGCTGTTTTTCTTTGATTTTCACAAATTGTATAAACTCTATCATTTCAGCGGCATTCTCTTACTAGGACATCAACCTCTTGTACAAAAACGCCTATTTTCAGGCCAACTTCAAAATCAATACAATTCATTTTCACAAAGAAATATCAAATTGTTTTTTTTCCTTTTTTTTGTTTTGTTTTGCAAGAACATCCAATGGTTCATTTTTTATATATGCATTTGACAATGATTGCTGCTCATAAATATTTACATGCGAAACAAAAGACGATTACTCGTAATCTCATAAACAGGGGCAAACAAGAAATGTTCGAGAACTACAGTTACTCTATTCATCAAGTACAGGGATAGACCTAGCTGAAGAATATGACTAAAAAATGCATACACTCGCCGCAGAGTAAGAAAAGGACGGTGGTGTTAATTCTCCCCAATGAAGGCTCGCAACCGCGAACGAGTCGGTAAGGTTCTCCCCAAGCAGAGTTTATCTATCACCAGCACTGGATGATTATCCCCAGTGGAGTCTAGAAGGTTGTCCCCAGTGGAGTTTGGAAGGTTATCCCCAGTGGAGTCTGGAGGATTATCCCCAGTAGAGTCTGGAAGATTATCCCCAGTGAAGTCGCCACTAAAAGATTATCCCCAGCGGAGTTCATTTCTTTCACAAACGGAAATTCAATCCCCAATAGAATTTATCATCGCCAACAACAGTAATTCATCCACAGCCGAGGGTATTTCTCCAAGATCAGCAAATCTTAAGCAGATCATCTCTTCCCCACATAGTCATTCTCTCACCAATACATTCTTCAGCAGGATTATTCTCCCAATCGTCTTTGGTCGTTATCCTCAGTGAACGAAACTCTTTCATTCTCCAACATGCAGTCCAGGGATTTATTTTCCCCAGTTAGAGAATATCATAAAAACATTACATGTCCATACACCATGACATGCGCATACACATCATACAGCACAATCTCATTTATTTTGAGAACATCATTGCCTGATACATATCATGCATCACATACGACTAACCTTACCTTTCAGGAAGGATACAATCAAGTTCTCACAAAATTCAAGCTATGAAGCCCGGGTACGACCGAATAGTATCTTGATTACTCCATCATATTGTGAAGCCCGAATTACGACCGGATAACAGTATCAGAATATCGCGAAGCCTGGATTACGACCAGATAGTGGTATCTCTTAAAAGCAAGCTATGAAGCCCGAATTTGACCGCATAATAGTTTAATCCTCAGCAAGCTGTGATGCCCGGATTACGATCGGATATCGGCTTAGCAAGTTACCATGAAGCCTGGATTCGACCAAATAGTGGTATATCATAAACACAAGCCGTGAAGCTCGGATGCGACTGGATAACAGCTCAGCAAGTTATTGTGAAGCCTGGATTACGACCAGATAGCAATACAAGACCATGAAGCATGGATTACGACCAGATAATGGTAGAAGACATTGTGAAGCCTGGATTACGACCAGATAACGACCAAGAATGCTACGAAGCCTGGATTACGACCAGATAGTGGTATATCTTTAAATACAAGTTATGAAGCCCATATTCGACCGGATAGTATCTTGATTTCTCCGAACACCACGAAGCCTGGATTTCGACCAGATAATGGTATGAGACATCGCGAAGCCTGGATTACGACCAGATAGCGGTAAGAAACACTGAAGCCTGGATTACGACCATATAACAGTGAGGGACACTGTGAAGCTTGGATTTCGACCAACTAGCAGTTCACCCGGCCAATTACTATGAAGCCCGGATTTGATCGGATATTAGTAGGCCCAACAGTCAAAGGGAAGCCCGGATGCGACCGGATAACAACTTAATTCCTTCTGAAGCCTGGATTTCGACCAGATAAGAAGTACAAAACACCATGAAGCCTGGGTTCGACCAGATAACGGTATAACACATCGTGAAGCCTGGATTACGACCAGATAGCGGTACAAGACACTGCGAAGCTTGGATTTCGACCAAATAGCAGTTTACCTGGACAATTACTAAGAAGCCCAGAGTCGACCGGATATTAGTGTGCCCTAAGTTTAATTTGAAGCTCGGATGCAACCGGATAACAACTTAATTCCTTCTGAAGCCTGGATTACGACCAGATAAGAATTGAGAAATTGTGAAGCCTGGATTACGACTAGATAGCAAGTTTAATCTCATCTCCTCAGTAAAGTCACTGTAAAGCCTGGATTATGACCAGATAGCAGTCGGTCTTATCACTATGAAGCCTGGATGACGACCAGATAGTAGTTCATTTTCACCTCTTCAACGAAGAGACGATTCCTCAATAAGAATAACGGACGACCGAAGTTCCTAAAATTCAACCTTTCTCAAAACAGAGATAATTCCCCAGTAGAATAACGGACGATCGAAGCTCCTAAAATTCTATTTCTCCCAAGATAGAGATCAACATTCCTCAACAAAATCTTCCTCAACAACAGGTATACAAGCTCTCGCTAAGGAATCTCTTATGCGATCGACACCCCTTCGGATGGCATCTTTAAGCCCATCTCCTGTCATCAATCTCCAAATGGAATCTGTAAGCCCATTCCCTACAGCACAAGACAAATACAACTTCATGCGAGTGCAAATTTCTGGGCACTCTAGTGTTCAATCATCTTCAACCTATAGATCACGAAAGGCAGACAAGCCAATCTAAATCTTCAGGTTCAAGAAGATTGAACAGGGGCAGCTGTTGTACCCCAAAGTTTGCCCTCCCATATTTCTCAAAACATTTTGAGAAATATCCTCAAGTTGCTCAAGGTAGCCCAAGGGTTGACCAGACAAGCTCCCTCCTAAGGCAGTCTACCTCAAAATTAGGGTTTCATATTGCATCAAGGTACTTGAGTCCAATGGATCCAAAATTCTCACCATTGCCTTAATATGTTATCAGGATCATCCATGTCAAGTTTCAAGCCTTGCAGAGGAAGTTTGCTCAGTCAATTGCTCAAAGGTCTGAAAATCGACAATGCTAGGGCAAAAGTCAACTGTGGCCCACATACAGTCAAACTTCAAGATTTTTGGTCAACATCCTCATTTTTAAGTATATTTCATCATTTGATCATGGGTTGATCATGATTCATCAAGGATTGTTCACAATTCATCAAGAACCAAAAGTTGCTAAATTAGGGTTTTGTAGGAAAAGTCAACTCAACTTTGACCAAGCATAACTTTCTCATACTTTATGAGAAATGACCCATCCAAAGCTAATTTTTAAGAGGATGCAATTCTCTACAATCCATCTTCATCTCCCAAGTTCAAAATATGCACTCACAAGAAGTTATGAATTTGGACATTATAGGTCATTTTGAAAAGTCAACAAAAACACCTTTTTTGTCAAAGCTTCATCAATTAGCATGGAATATCAAATTGAGATGAGACTAAAAGGGTTGCTTAGAGGACATCTCAAGATTTCTAAAAAGTCCAAGAACACCTTCAAAGAGTCAAAATTGAGGAAGTTATGCATTGGTGAAGTTGACCCTTTTTGCAAAATTGCCAAAAGTCAACTATGCCTAAAAATGCATTTTTTTGCCAAATGGGCCCAAACTTTTTCACTTGTTTTGAGTTGGCAACATGGTCCACGAGCCATATACTTTTCCACTTGTCATTATCTTGTTTTTATTATTTATTTTGAATTTTATTGGAATTAAATTAATTTAAATCAAAACAAATCATAGAAAATCCAAAACATTGAAATTCAAAGATCTTGTACTTGTTTCAGGTCTCCAATCCAGTTGGCAAGCATTTGAAATCGTGCAAAGCATTGGTGTGGACAAAAAGATTGAATTTGCCTAATTTTATAAATATATTCAAAGTGAATCAAATCCAAATCAAAGACATTGATGGAGGAAGATTGAGATCAGTTTTGGAACCCTAATTCAGTCCTTGATATATATTGAACCATTGCAGACCAAAAAGGAGGCTAGAAGGAGGCGCAGTAACCAGAACCAAACTTGCAAAAAACAGAAAAAGTGGTAATTTGAATTCCTATTTCTAGGCATCCTCAAAGCCTCCTGACCATTCCAATCACTTCTTGGGAGTGTAGGCAAGCGAAACCAATCAAGAACAAGTCTTTTCCAGCGCCAAAAACCACTGTAAGGCATTCACGACATTGGACTTTTTTTGAATTCGGTTTGCATAATTCTGGCACATATAGCATGCTATAATCATATATTCTTGTTCACCATCACATATGCAAGCTTTCTGTAACATTTAATTTCATTTTTATGGCCTGTATGAGATTTCACCATTGCTAGGTTTTTGTGCTTCGATTTGGGATTTCTTCATATAGGTAAATTTAGGCCATGAAAGAGCCACCATTGAACTCAGCAGGTCCAGACAAAGCTATCAATGGCTTTAGTTTTTACTTATCATGCGTGTGTTTGATTTTGAGAATGTACAGATTTGTAGTGACAGACATGGTGCCGTAGGTAAAAGTCTGGGACTTTTACCAACGGAGCAAGGAGGAAGAAGATGTCGTGGCAAGCCATCATTCGCGTGTTTGAAAATTCGCGCGTTTGGATCTGGGAATCTTGTTGTTTTCCATATTATTATTTATGTTTAATTATATAACAACTAACACATGTAGCGCAGTTGATAGCCAGGCGAGTGTACAATGCATCAGGGCCTGGGTTCGAATCCCAGGTCCCCCAAATTGCTTCATGTTATTTTCTTTTCAGTGATTACATGCGTACATAAGGCCAGCGACCACCATGATCCATCATGATCCAGATTGCCAAGTGTCCTGAGATCCAGATCTGAAAGCCATCAATGGAGGAGCATCATAAGTCATGGTCAATGCAATACATGGGATTCTGGAAGTCAACGTGGACCTCCTTGTTTTGGGCCCAGACCTGGCTATCCACACCCCCCAAACTACTTTGCTCAGGCCCAAATTTCTTAATCTTTTCTTTTTTTATTTTGTTTTATTTAATTTTATTTATTTATTTTACTAACAAATTAATTTTTCTTTTATAAAAAAATCACATAAAAATATTTTTCACCCAATTAGACTTAGGTTTATTTTTTTTGCCAATAAATTAATAAATTTAGTTAGACCTTAATTTTAGGTAAACTTTAATTTCTTTTTGTAAATAAATTAAAAATAATTAGAACAATTAGGGTTTTGTCTAAACTTAATCATATTTTCTTTTTCTTAAAATAACCAAAAAACACAAAAATAGGCCATTCATTTATTTTCATTAATTAATTTAATTAGCTAATTAATTGTGTATTTAATTTTAAAAAACCTAATCCTTTTTCTTAAAAATAGTTTAAAACAACAAAAACAAATTTTCTTTTAATTAGGTTAGAAGGGTCAAAACCCTAGTTCTCTCCCGATCTAATTTTTCTCGCACGTGTTTTATTATTTATTTTTATCCTATTAATGTATTTGTTCACAAGTTGTAATAGTTAATTAGGTCTTTTATTTTCATTTACCGCTTTATTTTTAAGGGTTTGTCTTTGGCTATGTAAATACCCGAAGCCTTGTAATAGCGTAGTTTAATTTCCGCACTTTAAATTCCGCAAAATATTAAACTGTTAGATGTATGCTATTAGGATGCATGACAAGAATGTATGTAAAACTTTAAAACATTTAGACAACCCTAAAATGTGCAAAGATAATTATTTGAAATTGAATCACTCGCACATGCGCACTCCTAGGGTACACTCCCACTTCGGTTGCCATCGGTAAACGGTCATTAGGTATAGGATGCTTTAGTGGTCATCCTTTTCTCCCAAAGATCAAAGTTGTCTCGGAATGGTTGCCTCAGATATTGTTGCCACGAATAATTGATCTAAGACATTAGGATTATTACTAAGGCGTCCTAACGTTGCTTTAGTGACCGTACGTCCCTTTTCGAATTGACCCTCAAACTCCAACGACGGTGCTACCTACTCACTAATAGTGGGATAGCGTTGTCTAAAGGAAACAAACATAGAACAATTCTTTTTTTCGAGTAGGTAGATTAGTTCTTAAGTACTTGCTCAATCAAAACAAACTTTTTCAGACTTACACTCCTTTTCAAACAAAGTTTTCAAAAACACTTCGTTACACTCTTGAAGACAGAAGCAAGAGTTAAATCGAAGTCAAAACAAAAACTTTCTAAATCACACAAACACAAAGAAGCAATTTTGAAAATGATGAGCAAGTACCTAAGAGCCCGTAGATAACTACGGATAGAAAGGGTGCTAATACCTTCCCTTTCTATAATCTACCCCCCGTACTCAGAAATATCTCGAAAAATGAATTTTTCTGTGCTTTTTTCTTTTCCTTGTTGGATAAAATAAAATTCAATGGCGACTCTTGCTTACCGCGACATTTTGCAAACACAAACGCAAAACGCAAACCAGCATTCCTAAAAACAGTCCCGGTTCTGGCCACCGTATCACAGAATGCATATTCGAACCTGGGCAGATCTTGCTAATGCTTTCCTAAAGCATTACAAATATAACCTGGACATGGCGCCTACCCGCATGCAACTCCAGAATTTATCCCAGAAGAATGAAGAGTCCTTCAAGGAATATGCTCAAAGATAGAGGGAGTTGGCATCCCGTGTGCAACCACCACTGTTGGAAAAGGAGTTAGTAGACACGTTCATGGGAACTTTGCACGGGCTGTATTATGAGATGATAATTAGAAGTATCTCTTCGGGATTCTCAGACCTAGTAACCATCGGAGAAAGAATCAAGATTGGGATAAAAAGTGGGAAGATATCAGGGGGACCATCAAATGCTCCCTACAATTCAAAATGGTTTGCTTCAAGCTTCCCCAAAGGAAAAGAGGGAGAAATTAATGTTGCAGCGTCACAACTCAGGGTACAACAACCATTAATGATCCCACAAAGACATTAGCAAGGCAGAAGGCCACCCAGGAAATTTGACCCACTCTCTATGCCACCTAGCCAGTTATTACAATAGCTAGTTAAGGTATCCTTAGTGGAACTCAAGCCTCTAGCTCCTCCAGTCGGGCCACTCCCACGAAGATATGATGCCAACGCCAGATGCGAGTATCATGCTAATTATCCTAGACATACCATAGAACAATGTTGGCCTTTCAAGAACAAGGTGCAGAATTTGTTGGATTCTTAAGACATCACTTTTGAGAAGCCCAACATCACATCAGACCCTACGCCGTTGCACAATGGACTGGCAATAAACGCAATTGAAGTAGTCACCGACGCTGGGGCAAGCAAACAAGCAAAACCCCCGATAAACTCGCTGGAAGAATATCCGTTGGAATATAGACTCCCGCTAGAACACATTGAAGCTTTCGAAAAAGCTCTACAAAGGCTAGGAGACCAGGGCATAGTCCAATTCGGACTATACCCTGAAGGAAAATATAAAGCTGCTCTGAAGGGAGAAGCACATTTTCCTCCGATCCAAGAGTATTTTATCAACAACGGAGTAGTGCATGGAAGACATGGGGAAAAAATATTCAACAAAGCCAACACCAAAAGGGCAACTAAATTCATCCGAGAATGCGCCCCAGGAGAAAAAACTCAAAAGATGGACGACCATGGAGATTCCTGAGATCTTTTTCTTTCCTAATTAATTTTTCTTGTTTTTGAAAGAACCTATGTAAAGCCCAAGGCATAGGGGTTGCTTGTAAGGGTTTCCCTGTTTTGTTACAGGCAATATTTGCGATTAATAAAAGTTATATTTTGTTTTCAATTAAGATCCCTTTCGCACTCTTGCATTTATATCTCAAATTTAAAAATTGCAATACTTTCTTTGCATAGGCATTTTCAAATATCCATATACTAAATCTGCGCCAAAACATGATAAGTGTGCAAATTCATGCCCAAAAACACCGATAATGCTACTGTCGTGATCTGATATAGTTTTTATGCTCTTATCAACCAAGCTAAAGAGGAAGATGATAAAGATCTTGAACTCTCTGAGAAAATGGTGAAGCTAACAATATACATGGGAAGACCCGGAAGAAACCAAGCTAAGGGGAAATGTCAGAGCGAAGCCACAAAGAAGCTGATCAAGTTATTATTCATATCTACGGAAACAGGCCAAATTCGAATACAGACAGTGCCATAAAAATAAACAACTACGAAATACCAAGATCTGACGAAGAACCCGAGCCAGGGGCACGTTGGGTATCCATGTTCGATGAAGCTTTAAATACATTGGGGCACGATAAGTGGGCAGTATTGACCCCCCAAATAATGCTCACAAGCCATATACCAATTCAATGGTGAACGGGATAATAAACATCCAAAACTGATTCCCTATAAAGATCATGTTTTAAAACCGACTGTGGAATTCAAGAAGATCATTTTCAATCACGTCCCACGAAAAAGAGATCGAATGATAGACGCCCTGGAAACTATATCGTCTATATTCAAAGTAACTTGGTCAAACCATGAATCGTGCATCACAAACAGATGCCTCGAAGAGCCCATACATTGCCTTGCTATATAACAAGCCTTGGTTTCACGACACTTGGAAAATGCCTCTAGCATTGGCAAACAAACCTTACGAGAATTATCCGCGAAATTCTTTCAAAGTAACGGTATACTGTACAAGATGAACCACGACATGGTCCAGTACTCAAGAAGATTCTTCTATCTCTCCTCGACTCACGTGGTAAATGGACCCCCAATTATGAAGGTCCATACGTAGTCAAAACAATATTCTCCGGTGGTGGTCTTATCTCCACGACAAGGGATGGGGAAGAACTACCGCACCCGACAAATTCAGACGCAGTAAAAAAAACACTATGTATAAGAAGCTTGCTAAGCTCGAACCTTAAACAGGCGACTTAGGAAAAAAGGAGCGTCCCGGTGGATCGAAAACCCTAAAGGGCGATCCAGGCAAAAATTATGGGCATATAGACAAAAAAATCATCCCGGTGGATTGAAAACCCTAAAGGGAAATCCAGGAAAAAATTAGGGATCATTCAAAAAAAAAATAAAGAACAAAAAGACTGCGATCTAAGAACTGTGACTACGAACCACAAAAGGAGAGATAGATCTGAATCATTCAACTCAGAAGCAAATGAGATAAGATCATTAAAAGGATATTGGGGAACAACAGTAACAATTATCATTTTTTTATTGCCATTTACAGTGTTAAAACTTTCTGTAATTACCTCTTCCTAAGGATTTCATCTTATACTCTTGCCTATTTAGAGGCATATCAATAAAACATTTTCTTTCCTTGTATCTTTCAAATTGCATTTTTCTTTTTTCTCAGACTTGTTTACAAAATACTGCAATTATTACTTGTGAATATTATCTTGAAATCATTTCGGGGGATTAACAAAATAAAAAGAATTTGACAAAACATCAAAAAACTATTTGGGTTAGAAAGATATCAAAAGAAAATCCATGTCTACGTCCACGCACATGGCTACTCCTACGCCTTGAAAATCTACGCATGTCTACGCCCGTATCTATGCATATCTAAGCCTACATCCGTACACATGTCTACGCCTATATGTATGCATATCCACGCTCACAACACAAAGTCTACGTCCGCACATGCATCCACGCACATGTTTATTCCTACGTCTACAATACAAATTCCAATACGTGTGTCCATGTCCACGCCTATGCCTGCGCTCACGATGCAAAAAAAAAGACTACGTCTACGCGCCCGTACACAAAGTCCACGGAAGCACCTATGCCTACACTTACAACACGAAGTCTACGTCCGCACACGTGCCCACGCACATGTGTGCTCCTGCCAACTCTATATATGTCTACGCTTACACTTGCTCTTACGATGTACAAATCGACATACGTCTACGTTTACGCTTGCGCTTACGCCTGCGCCTACGACGTACGAATCGACATACGTCTACGCTTATGCTTGTGCTTACGCCTACTATTGCATACAAACCTACACACAGGCTATGACCTACGTCTACGTCTACATCTATACTGGCATACAAATCTACGCATAGGCCATTACCTACGTCTACGTCTACGCCCGCATACAAATTTACGCATAGGCCATCATCTACATCTACGCCTGCGCCTACTACATATGAACCTACGTACATCCATGCTTACGCCTACGCCTGCATACAAATGTACGCACAGGCTATGACCTACGTCTACGTCTATGTCTACGTCTACGTCTACGCCTGCATAAAAATTTACGCATAGGCCATCATCTACATCTACGCCTACGTTTACGCCCGCAATACAAAATCAATGCTCAAATTTTGATAACATTGTCCACTGTGTTCAAGTTCAACAATACAACGACGACACAACACACAACGCCAGGAATTGGTAACTCTAAGCCAATGGTTTAAAGGAGAGAACGCCGAAAATAGTATTCATAACATTTCGAGGCATACACGCATCATACACACATTACATACATACATAAATTTTGCATATCTCAAGCATACATACCCTATACATTTCAATATTCAATACACTCAGGGTTCCATATCAATGTCAAACATCATACATTGCACATACATATAACATTCAATACGCATGCATATACATGTATCACCTAGTAAATAGACAAATAATTTCACCCTAGATTTAGCTATCTAAGGGTTAACCAACGCAATGCTTCTCCTATGATTTAACCCGTCACTTTAGTCTTGATGCTATAACACATTTAGCCCATCACCTAAGTCTTCCTACAGTGATGAGCTCCTTACAAACTTAGTATGTTGCCTCTAAGCTGCAACATATTATCCAAGCCCAATATGTTGCCTCTAAGCTGCAATGTATTTGCGAAACTCGGTACGTTGCTTGTAAGCCACAACGTATTCACAAAAAACTCATTACGTTGCTTCTAAGCCGCAACGTATTCGCGAAAACTCATTACATTGCCTTTAAGCCGCAATGTATTTGCAAGACCCATTACATTGCCTCTAAGCCGCAATGTATTCACAAAACTCAGCATGTCGCCTATAATCCGCAACATATTCTCAAAGATCCATTACATTGCCTCTAAGTCGCAATGGATTCTCAACACTCTGTACGTTGCCCCTAAGCTGCAACGCGTTGTCAAAACTCAATATATTGCTTCTAAGCCACAGTATATCCTCCAAACTCCGTACATTGCCTCTAAGCCGCAATGAATTCTCAATACCCCATTACCTTTCCTCTAAGCCGCAAGTGAATCCTCAACACTCTGTACATTTCCTCTAAGCCGCAACGCATTCTCAAAACCCATGGCATTGCCTCTAAGCTGCAACACATTGTCAGAACTCAGTATATTGCTTCTAAGCCGCAATATATCATCCAACTCAAACACATTGCCTCTAAGCCGCAATGTATTTGTAAAAATTAACACATTGCCTCTAAGCCGCAATATATTATCCAAATCAGCACATTGCCTCTAAGCCGCAATGCATTACCCAAACACAGACCATCGCCTCAGACTTCAAGCAGCGGTGTTCGACGACAAATTCAACTTATCACATCAGACTTCACGCAGTGATTCACGAACCTAACCCATTGCCTCAGTCTTCATGCCGCAATGTGTTTCTTCATTCCATAAAATCCAGCCTATCGCATCAGACTTTATGCAGCGATGTCCAAAAATCAAATCGAGCTTATCACATTAGACTTCACGCAGTGATTTGAAAACCAAACTCATTGCCTCAAACTTCATGCAGCAATGAATATCTCTTTACTCCGTAACACAAATCATCGTCTCAGACTTCATGCTACGATGAAAAAATAAAACTTTCACCCATTGCCTCAGACTTTATGCAACAATGTATTCCAAACTCCCGACCATCATCTAAGACTTCATGCAACGATGTCTGAAAACCAAATTCAGCTTATCACATCATACTTCACGCAGTGGCTCACAAACCTAACCCATTGCCTCGGTCTCCATGCTGTAATGTGTTTCTTCATTCTTCAAAATCTAGTATATCGCATCAGACTTCACGCAGCGATTCACAAACCAAAAACATTGCCTTAGACTTTATGCCACAATGCGTTCTTCAAACCCAAACACATTGCCTTTAAGCCGCAATGCATTCTTCCAACTCAAACACATTGCCTCTAAGCTGCAATGTGTTCTTCCAACTCAAGCTCATTGCCTCTAAGCCACAATGCATTCTTCCAACTCAAACTCATTGCCTCTAAGCCACAATGCGTTTGTGATCGGGTGGGAAGAGAACTGACTGTTTTTGGAATGCTGGTTCACGTTTTGCGTTTGTTTTCGCAAAATGTCGTGGTAAGAAAGAGTCGCCACTGTCTTTTATTTTATCCAACAAGGAAAGGAAAAAAGCACAGAAAAATTCCTTTTTCGAGATGTTTCTCGGGTTCGGGAGGTAGGTTATAGAAAGGGAAGGTGTTAACACCCTTTCTATCCGTGGTTATCCACAGGCTCTTAGGTACTTGCTCAAAGTGTTTTCAAATTTTGCTTTTCTTTGTGTTTGTGGGTTTGAAAGAAGTTTTTGTTTGAAAGGTGTAAGTGCGAAAAGTTTTGTTTAAAAGGAGCAAGTACTTAAGAACCATCTACCTACTCGAAAAAGGAATTAAACTGTGCTAATGTCCTTTAGACAATGCTAGCCCACTATTGATGAGTAGGTAGCATCGTCATTGGAGTTTTCGGGTCAATTCGATTAAGGGACGTGTGGTCACTAAAGCAATGTTAGGACGCCTTAGCGGTAACCCTAATGTCTTAGATCATTTTATCTGAGGCAACCGTTTCGAGGCAACTATGATCTTTGCACAAGAGGGCGACCTCTAAAACTTCCTATACTCATTGACCACGTTCGAAGGCAACCAAGTGAGATGTACCCTAAGAGTGCGCATGTGCGAGTGTATTGTTTTTCAGTTATTTATCTTTGTACATGTCATGGGTGATGTGATACAGTGGGAGAACTGACTTGGGTTTTGCGTTTGTTTTTGCAAATGTTTCGGTTTAGCAAGAGTCGCCACCGACTTTTTATTTTATCCTAAGGAAAGGTTAAAAAGCACAACAAAAACCTTTAAGATGTTTTCTTGGGTTCGGGGAGTAGATTATAGAAAGGGAAGGTATTAGCACCCTTTCTATCCATGGTTATCCATGGGCTCTTAGTTACTTGCTTAGATCACTTGCCTTGCATTTTCAATTGTTTGAAATGGTGCTTTGTGTGTGTGGTTTTTGAAAATGTTTTGAAAAAAGATGCCTTGTCTAGGCAACCCTTGTAACAATTCTTTACTCGAATGTTTTACAAAAGGTGTTTGTCTTTTTGAAAAGATGTTTCAAGGTTTTGAAAGTTGTTTTGAAAGTTGTGTTGTGGAGTGTGTTTTGAAAGTAGGCAAGGATTTGTTTTGCAAGATTGATCAAGTAACTAAGAGTTGTCTACCCCTAAATTTACTCAAAGATCTTTCCTATGTTTTAACCCTTTTAACAATATTGTTCCACCATTGTATTTGGTGGACAATCTTGTGTTAGGATGTTAACGGGACGGGCGCGGGTCATCGTTTAGACCATGAATGCAATGGTGCCAAATGTCTTTGGCAATTTTTCCTTTAAGGGACTTGATCATTTTTTAGGCAACTTCGAAAGCGTCATCGAGGGACTATGATCATTTGAACTATTTTTGTTTTGCGAAAGACACTCAACATGCAACATGACCCATTTTTGAAGGCAACAAGCGGGATTACCTTAGGGGTGCAATTGTGAATAGTGTATTAATTGTCATGCATTTATCTTTGTATTAGGTTATCTATTGGTTGATTTCGAATCTTCGCATGCAAACCCTAATTACTATACAGTATATAGAAAGCGATAAATTGCGGGAATTTAAAGTCTAAGCTATTATAAATAAGTATCTGGGAATGGGGGTACAAATATTTACAAATGGGGATGAGTCTTATCAGGATAGTAGTGTCCAAATAAAATTTACAACCAAATCGAATCGCATTCTCAATGTAAAATGTAGCAATGTATAAGAATAAAAGCAATGTATCAAAAACATTTGTGAAAGTGTATGTGATTATTTACAAGTGATGGAAGATGTTAACTTAATGCAAAATTAAGTATTAATATTATTTTTATGTTTTTGTTAATGTTTTATAAACTTGTATAAGATTAATTAAACAAAAGTTTTAAAGAAAAAGTATTTAATTTAAGCTAAAGAAAATTAATGCTTGTGTATTTTAGTTAATATTTTTATGTACAAGATTTAAATTAAAAAAGAGTTTTAAGACAAAAAATCTATTAACCTAATTAAATCTAATATTTATGTATTTTTTCAAATGTAATAAAATAGAAGAAGCAATTAAGAAAATTTTGTATAAAAGGGTTAATGTATTATTTTTGTATTTTATAAGTTAGAAAAATATAACAACCAAAAAAAGGGCTTTTTAAAACAATGAGAACATATAAAACAGTAAATGGGCTTTTAAGGGAATGTCTGGCCCAAAAGAAATGCAAATAAGACAAGGAAAAAGGGGGTGCACGCCAATTCTGAAACGGGCTTAGGCTTTTTGTGGGGGAACCGACCCAATGTGCTTGAGATTGAATTTGTTAGGGTTTTCAGTTGTTGTTTCAGAATAGGTTTACAGAGTTACAGAGGCGCCGCTTCCATCTTTCTTCGTTTCTTCGTTCTCTTCCTCGCTCTTGAGCCACGCTTCTGATGCTCCTCCTCACCTATGGCCACTAGGCGCCACTTCCAACTCCTTCTCCCTCCATGGTTAAGCAAAGAAACGATGATTCGGACAAAAGGTAACAATTTCTTCTTCTAACCATTTTTAGGGTTTTCGGATTTGCATGATTAATCCTTTCCTTTTTCTGATCTTTGTGTTATTATTTGGTGTTATTGTGAGGTGTGGAAAAGAAAAGGAAAAGGAATTTATACCTTTAGGGTTTTAGAGAAGGAGGAGTGGACGACAGCGTCTCCGGTGGCCAAGGCGAGGGGGTACGCGATGCTGAGAGCTGGCTAGCCTTCCTGGTACTCGTATTTTGCTTTTATGGTTTTATGATGAATATCTGAAAACCTTTGTACAACTTCTTTTCCTCTGAAACTCCTTTTCTTCTTCTGCTTGCTTTCCCGTTTCTGAGTTTATTGTTGCCTTTTTCAATGATGATTATGTTTGAATCTGAGAGTTTTGTTGGTTTGAATGCTTTGAGACACTTGTTGTCGATTCTGAGTTGCCTGATATGCTACCCTATGATGAAGTCATTCTGAGGGTTTTGTTGGTTTGACTGCTTTGATTTGGATATTTGGTACAGGTTTATTGTCTGCTTGTTTTAGTTTTGTTTGACTGATAAGAAAAGTCTGTTTGACCGATTCTTGAGCCAATATGAAAAGTTAGGAAAAGCCCGAAGCTGTGATTTCTTGTGGAAAAGAGAGGGCAAATTTTGGGGTACAACAGTTTCCCCTGTTCAATCTTCTTGAACCTGAAGAGTTAGATTGGCAAGTTTGCCTTTCGCGACTCGAAGGTAAAAGGAGATTGGACACTAGAGTGCCCAAATAATTTGCACTCGTTAAAGTGTAGTTTGAGGGAATGGGCTTAAAGATGCCATTTGGTGATGGGCTTAAAGATGCCATCTGGAGATGTGACAGGGGGATGGGCTTAGAGATGCCATCTGGAAATTGCTGGTGGGAGGATGGGCATAGAGATGCCATCTGGAAATTGTTGTTGAACTGTATGTCATTGGTGAGTGGGTGAGTATCAGAAAGGTATCCATGTTAGGAAGCGTCCGTAAACTGTTTTCAAAAGTTGAGTCTGAACAAGCGATAGATTAACATCCGTGTTTGGAGAATCCGTAAACTGTTTTCAGAAGTCTCGAAGAATCTAAACAAGCGATAGGTTGACATCCGTGTCTGGAGAACCCGTAAACTGTTTTCAGAAGTGTTGAAGTTGAATAAGCAATAGAGCAGCATCCATGTTGGGAAGCGTCCGTAAACTGTTTTCAAAAGTTGAGTCTGAACAAGCGATAGATTAACATCCGTGTTTGGAGAATCCGTAAACTGTTTTCAGAAGTTGAAGAATCTGAACAAGCGATAGGTTGACATCCGTGTCTGGAGAACCCGTAAACTGTTTTCAGAAGTCTTGAAGTTGAATAAGCAATAGAGCAGCATCCATGTTGGGAAGCGTCCGTAAACTGTTTTCAAAAGTTGAGTCTGAACAAGCGATAGATTAACATCCGTGTTTGGAGAATCCGTAAACTGTTTTCAGAAGTTGAAGAATCTGAACAAGCGATAGGTTGACATCCGTGTCTGGAGAACCCGTAAACTGTTTTCAGAAGTATTGAAGTTGAATAAGCAATAGAGCAGCATCCATGTTGGGAAGCATCTGTAAACTGTTTTCATAAGTTGAGTCTGAACAAACGATAGATTAACATCCGTGTTTGGAGAATCCGTAAACTGTTTTCAAAAGTTGAGTCTGAACAAGTGATAGATTAACATCCGTGTTTGGAGAATCCGTAAACTGTTTTCAGAAGTTGAAGAATCTGAACAAGCGATAGGTTGACATCCGTGTCTGGAGAACCCGTAAACTGTGTTCAGAAGTCTTGAAGTTGAATAAGCAATAGAGCAGCATCCATGTTGGGAAGCGTCCGTAAACTGTTTTCAAAAGTTGAGTCTGAACAAGCGATAGATTAACATCCGTGTTTGGAGAATCCGTAAACTGTTTTCAGAAGTTGAAGAATCTGAACAAGCGATAGGTCGACATCCGTGTCTGTAGAACCCGTAAACTGTTTTCAGAAGTCTTGAAGTTGAATAAGCAATAGAGCAGCGTCCATGTTTGGAAGCGTCTGTAAACTGTTTTCATAAGTTGAGTCTGAACAAGCGATAGATTAACATCCGTGTTTGGAGAATCCGTAAACTGTTTTCAGAAGTTGAATCTGAACAAGCGATAGATTAACATCCGTGTGTGGAGAATCCGTGAACTGTTTTCAGAAGTTGAAGAATATGAACAAGCGATAGGTTGACATCCGTGTCTGGAGAACCCGTAAACTGTTTTCAGAAGTCTTGAAGTTGAATAAGCAATAGAGCAGCATCCATGTTGGGAAGCGTCCGTAAACTGTTTTCAAAAGTTGAGTCTGAACAAGCGATAGATTAACATCCGTGTTTGGAGAATCCGTAAACTGTTTTCAGAAGTTGAAGAATCTGAACAAGCAATAGGTTGACATCCGTGTCTGGAGAACCCGTAAACTGTTTTCAGAAGTCTTAAAGTTGAATAAGCAATAGAGCAGCATCCATGTTGGAAAGCGTCCGTAAACTGTTTTCAAAAGTTGAGTCTGAACAAGCGATAGATTAACATCCGTGTTTGGAGAATCCGTAAACTGTTTTCAGAAGTTTTGAAGTTGAAGAAGGAACCGGTGTAGGGTTTCCTGATGATGAGTCCGTGTAAAACTGCATCTGAATTTGAGAAGGATAACCTTTTATTCTTATCTTGAAAAGGACAAAATGTTAGCTAAACACAAAATTATGTTGCATGAAATGTATGATGCAATATATGTTATATCAATGTTTATGATATGAATGTAATGAATGCGCATGTAAGCTGATGAGCTGTCTTGCTGGGGATAGATGAATCCTGGATGGCTGGAGATAATAGAATCTTGACTGCTGTCGGGGAAAGTGAATCCTTGACTGCTGCAGGGGATTGCAAGAATCTCTGATTGCTGAAGATGAGAAACCCTTGGACCGCTGTTGGGGAACCAGGAGCTTGGGTTGTATGCCAATCTACTGGGGATTCCTGTCTTGAGGAGATCTTCACTGGGGAATATCTGAATATCCTGTGAGGAACTGAGAATGAGAGTCTTCATTCTGCTTGGGGATTGATAGTTTGAAGTTTTAGCCCCGCTGGGGATTGCAAGAATCTTTTGATTACTGCAGGTATTGATCTGGGATAAGTATCGGAATGTCGCCAAATCTGGGTCACATCTGAACTATCTCTAGAAGGAAACCTGGGAAGGTGTTGATCTTGATTTTGTTAAGGGTCAGAAATTGGGAGTATACCAATCTTCTGAGGTGATGGGAATCTTCAATCTGTTAACCGTTAACTGCTATCTGGTCGATCTCCAGGCTTCACAATAACTTGTTGGGAATTAAACTATTATCCGATCGAATCCGGGCTTCATAGCTTGCTCTTAGGAGATACCACTATCTGGTCATAATCCAGGCTTCGCGGTGGTCTGATATTGTGAATGAGTGACAAAATGGCTATTGTGTCTGGAGCGTATCTGAAACTGTATCTTGGAGGTGAGATCTGTATGAGTAGCAGAATGACTTCCTTGTTTGGAGTGTATCTGAAACTGTAACTGGGATCTGAATGAGTGACAGAATGGCTACCGTGTCTGGAGCGTATCTGAAACTGTATCTTGGATTTGAGATCTATATGAGTAGCAGAATGACTTCCGTGTCTGGACTGTATCTGAAACTGTAACTAGGATCTGAATGAGTGACAGAATGGCTACCGTGTCTGGAGCGTATCTGAAACTGTATCTTGGAGGTGAGATCTGTATGAGTAGCAGAATGACTTCCTTGTTTGGAGTGTATCTGAAACTGTAACTGAGATCTGAATGAGTGACAAAATGGCTACCGTGTCTAGAGCGTATCTGAAACTGTATCTTCCAACAGGTGATGAAGGAATTGTTGAACACTTTTGACATTCGAATGCCCCAAGTGATGATGAAGGAGACTTGCCCCAAGTTCCCTGAACTTTTGAGAGATTTGTTGAAATCTTGACTGGATTGCCCCAGGTTAATTTGAACTTGGAAAGATTTGTTGAAATCTTGACTGGACTGCCCCAGGTTAATTGAACTTTGAAAGATTTGTTGAAATCTTGACTGGACTGCCCCATGTGTGCTGGATAGTGACATGTCATGCCCCCTTGTTGATAAGAGATTTGTCAATGGAAGTGTCATTCCTTTTGAAATGATTTTACTTACTGAGAGAGTTTTTGTTCCTCCGAACATTCGCTGTAGGAATTTCTTCGTTGTCAAACAAATAAACATGTGCAAACAACGATATTCAAATAATGCAAAGTTTATGCTTGTCTCGAAGTTTTGAAAAATGCGTTTTTTAGCAGAAAACTTTTTGTAAGACAAATTCAACACAAGATTTAGGGCAAAGCCTTACAGGAGTCAGGATACCTTTTGAAACAGTATGCTTTCGAACTAACCCGTGCTTCAATTAGGACTTTTGAAGGGTTGTAACGTGGCTTGGTTCACGGTTTACGAAACAAAGGATAAAGGCTCAAAGTATATTTGCACCCACTCGCTCTTCGTGATGTTCTTCAATCTTAAATTCAGTTAATTGTGCGTCGAGCTCTATTCGAGTTTGGAACGACCTTTTCGTGACGGTTCACACCAATTGAATTTGTTGGAGGCAGTCGTCATCTCCTTTTTCTTTTGCAACATTTTTCATGTTGTTGAGGATTTGTAATAACCTCTTTCTTGATTTGTTATCCCTAACTTTTGCCTGACTGTTCCCGTTTTCGAGATTACAGTCAGCGGGATGCCCCAGCTTTCTTAAGCCTCCTTTATAGGTTTTGGCTCAGTGGGCTTTTCTTTTTCGAGAGGTAATGACTGCCTATGAGATAAGGAACCATCACTGTCTTTTGATTCTAGAGGAATGCTTTTTTGTTGATATCATTCGTTGTATTACGAACTGATAGTTTGCGACTTCAATGCGCATCCTCTTTTTTTCGAATTAACTGAGATACTACCCTGCCCCAGGTTTATATCAAAGGTTTTTATTTGTTTAGAACAGAAAACTCCTACTTCTTTGGCTCGAAGGGGTTGACTAGGGATTATCTTCCTTATAACTCCAGTGTTTGGGAATTGAAAGAAATGCTTGTACATCATCAACACGGTCTGTTCAAAAGCATACTGTATGAGATTATGGTATTGTTTCGTCGTCCTCCCTCTAAAGGCTTGCAGCTTTTTATCAAGAGTTAAATATCATAAAGAAAGCATAAAAGTAGTGAAAACGAATGGATGAATTCAAGACAAACATATGCAATGCATTAATGAAACCAAGTTTGACATTAATAGATAATTGTTTGAATAACAAAGAGATTACAACTTGAAAATCCAAATGAAACAAAAGTCTCTCAGTTTGAGCTTTGTCACTTCAGGTGGAGAAACCCTTAACGAAAGATTTTCATCTCGCCATCTGGCATGAATCTCAGCACACCAATGTCAATCAGATCTTGAATCTTGTTCTTTAAGGCCCAACAGTCGTCGGTGTCATGTCCCGGGCTATAGGAGTGGTATACACAAAATGCGTCTGGATGATAGTTAGGAGCGGAGGTATTGGGCTTCCGAATAGGATCCCTCAAAGCAGTCAGATTGACCTCCAACAAGCGCTCCAGTATTAGAGATGAAGTTATGTCAGTCTCAGTGAACTGTCTTCCCGACGTATTTTGCTTACGCCGATTACCCCGTTGATGCTGGCGAGGTTGTTGATGGGCTTGTGGCCCTGAAGCAAGTAGAGGAGCCTTCCCTTTATCTTCTTGTCTCAAGGGGGGTTGAGTGGTGTCTTGCTCTTCAACCTCAAATGTTTTCCCCACTTGGTTGTCCCGAAGCAGTTGGTTGACGAGAACTCTGAGCTCCTCTTGTCTTTGAGACAAGTCCTGGATGAGAGCCATCTGGACCACCAGTTGTCCCATCATCTGGATCCTCATTGTTGCCAGCTCGAACTGCAGTTCTTCCAACTGATCACTCCTGGTATTGCTTGAATTCCCCTGGACCATGCCCGTTGTAAGGAGAGCTTTCATTTCTTCTTGCCCCATGGACAAGTTCAAGAACATTTCCTGAAGTTGAGAATTTTGGTCTTGGATATCCTTGACAGTCCTCTCTAGAGCCATCTCTACTGAAATAAACAGTAGGAGAGTAAGGAAACCTGAAAAGGAAAAATTGTAATGATGCAATGCATGATATGTGAATGCATGTTTTCAAGGATCTCTTGGGGTAAACACAAGTGAATATTAGAGGTTGAACTTTGATCTTTAATTGGAGAACTTTGCACCTGTGGATGTCTTTCCACGAGAATCAAGCTCACCATGTAAAGTGGGTCATAGCCCCTGATTCAAGTTGTTGCACTTGATCTTTGATGGCATTTGTTTAGAGGAGAAAACCTCTTGCCTCTTGGTCAGACGTCTGGTTCAACGTGGCCCTGCATCAACAGACCCTCGAGATCCTTGAAATGGTTAGTGAAAATGCTATGGTATGATGTCATGATGTTATGTACATGTATGCAAAAGTAAGCAAGTATATATATACAGGTAATCATATTCACACAAACAAAACAAGTCCTTAGGTTTAGGCTTGCATGGGGTTTGTAGGTAAGTACCCTCTTGAAGTTAGTTGGCTCATTCTGTCCTAAAATAGAAACCGGGTTCTAAGGAGCTCAATATCATTGGATTATTTTATGTGTTCATTGTTTTGGTTTAGCCACTTAACTGGCGACCAAAATATTCCAAGAAAACAATCCTCAATGAGTGTAGTATCGAGTATCTACCAACTTCGGACTGCACCAAAGTCGGTCATCTCACTACCCCTAAAAAGGCTAAGATGGTCAATTAAGGTTCTAAGAGTTCGTTAGTGCTTCACGACATCACTCAGCGGCCCCGTATTCTCCTTGACTACTCAAGGGCTACCGGTACTCACAAATATGTCACACTAATATAGCTTACTGCTTCAACCATGTCGGTATACCCCGCACAGTTCCCTCACAGTTTTATTGCTATTTACCTAAAAAAGGTGCCCCCAAATCCGGGTGTAGGATTTACAACAAACCCAAACAAGGACCCAAAAAGTAAAGCAATCAAGGCAATCAAAGCAAGTATGTAAAGGTGATCTAAAACCTTAAGGTAACCCCACTTTTAAACCAATCCCCAGCAGAGTTGCCAGTTCTGTGATACGGTGGGAGAACTGACTTGGGTTTTGCGTTTGTTTTCGCAAATGTTTCGGTTTAGCAAGAGTCGCCACCGACTTTTTATTTTATCCTAAGGAAAGGTTAAAAAGCACATCAAAAACCTTTGATATGTTTTCTTGGGTTCGGGGAGTAGATTATAGAAAGGAAAGGTATTAGCACCCTTTCTATCCATGGTTATCCATGGGCTCTTAGTTACTTGCTTAGATCACTTGCCTTGCATTTTCAATTGTTTGAAATGGTGCTTTGTGTGTGTGGTTTTTGAAATTTTTTTGAAAAAAGATGCCTTGTCTAGGCAACCCTTGTAACAATTCTTTACTCGAATGTTTTACAAAAGGTGTTTGTCTTTTTGAAAAGATGTTTCAAGGTTTTGAAAGTTGTTTTGAAAGTTGTGTTGTGAAGTGTGTTTTGAAAGTAGGCAAGGATTTGTTTTGCAAGATTGATCAAGTAACTAAGAGTTGTCTACCCCTAAATTTACTCAAAGATCTTTCCTATGTTTTAACCCTTTTAACAGTATTGTTCCACCATTGTATTTGGTGGACAATCTTGTGTTAGGATGTTAACGGGACGGGCGCGGGTCATCGTTTAGACCATGAATGCAATGGTGCCAAATGTCTTTGGCAATTTTTCCTTTAAGGGACTTGATCATTTTTTAGGCAACTTCGAAAGCGTCATCGAGGGACTATGATCATTTGAATTGTTTTTGTTTTGCCAGAGACACTCAACATGCAACATGGCCCATTTTTGAAGGCAACAAGCGGGATTACCTTAGGGGTGCAAGTGTGAATAGTGTATTAATTGTCATGCATTTATCTTTGTATTAGGTTATCTATCGGTTGATTTCGAATCTTCGCATGCAAACCCTAATTACTATACAGTATATAGAAAGCGATAAATTGCGGGAATTTAAAGTCTAAGCTATTACAAATAAGTATCCGGGAATGGGGGTACAAATATTTACAAATGGGGATGAGTCTTATCAGGATAGTAATGTCCAAATAAAATTTACAACCAAATCGAATCGCATTCTCAATATAAAATGTAGCAATGTATAAGAATAAAAGCAATGTATCAAAAACATTTGTGAAAATGTATGTGATTATTTACAAGTGATGCAAGATGTTAACTTAATGCAAAATTAAGTATTAATATTATTTTTATGTTTTTGTTAATGTTTTATAAACTTGTATAAGATTAATTAAACAAAAGTTTTAAAGAAAAAGTATTTAATTTAAGCTAAAGAAAATTAATGCTTGTGTATTTTAGTTAATATTTTTATGTACAAGATTTAAATTAAAAAAGAGTTTTAAGACAAAAAATCTATTAACCTAATTAAATCTAATATTTATGTATTTTTTCAAATGTAATAAAATAGAAGAAGCAATTAAGAAAATTTTATATAAAAGGGTTAATGTATTATTTTTGTATTTTATAAGTTAGAAAAATATAACAACCAAAAAAAGGGCTTTTTAAAACAATGAGAACATATAAAACAGTAAATGGGCTTTTAAGGGAATGTCTGGCCCAAAAGAAATGCAAATAAGACAAGGAAAAAGGGGGTGCACGCCAGTTCTGAAATGGGATTAGGCTTTTTGTGGGGGAACCGGCCCAATGTGCTTGAGATTGAATTTGTTAGGGTTTTCAGTTGTTGTTTCAGAATAGGTTTACAGAGTTACAGAGGCGCCGCTTCCATCTTTCTTTGTTTCTTTGTTCTCTTCCTCGCTCTTGAGCCACGCTTCTGATGCTCCTCCTCACCTATGGCCACTAGGCGCCACTTCCAACTCCTTCTCCCTCCATGGTTAAGCAAAGCAGCGATGATTCGGACAAAAGGTAACAATTTCTTCTTCTAACCATTTTTAGGGTTTTCGGATTTGCATGATTAATCCTTTCCTTGTTCTGATCTTTATGTTATTACTAGTCTTTGACCCGTGCGATGCACGAAATTTTTTAGTATGTTATATATAATATTTTATTCTTTATTCGCATAATAAGATACTATATAATTTCTATAATTAAACTGTTGAAATAATTGACATTAAAATAGCTTTTAATATCAAAAATAAAATTAAATAAATTTTGAAACATAAATAAATATTAAATAACTCTTAAATTAGAAAAATTTAAATATCATAAATGATCAGACATGCATATCGAGAAATAAATAAACAATTAACTACCGAACATTATGAAAGACTTGTTTGTAAACGACATTTTCGGTTACATTTGTATCTTCACCTTCGTCGTTCGTTATCAGTATCTTTAAGCGTTTTTTTGAAGTAACTCTTGACAATGCAACATATAATTGCCCATGAGAAAAAATTGACTGGGGAAGATATACTCCTACATATTTAAGTGACTGTCCTTGACTCTTGTTGATTGTCATAGCAAATGATACCGTCAATGGAAATTGCCAACGTTGAAATTTGAAAGGGATTCTTTTATCGGTTGGAGTCAGTGATAACCTTGGAATAAAAACCTTCTGACCAACATTTTTACCCGATATAATCTTACCTTCAAGGACATATCTTCCCATTTTTGTAATTATCAATCGGGTGCCATTGCACAATCCCAACGACTGATCAATATTTCTCAACAACATTACCGGGACTCCAACTTTTAATTTCAACTTGTGATTTGGTAGTCCTGAAGATACAATGGTGTTTAGAAATTCAGGAGTATGCACATCATCTGGCATGTTAATGTCTGACCTAGCATTACATGGAGAATCATAACTCAAATAAGTTTTTTCTTCTGCAGGTATTAAATCCAACATATAATCATTGAGGGCATCAACAATGGTATTTTTAGGAGCTAATATTGCCCTCTCTTGAAAAAAAGACGAATCATTCAAGTTGTGTAAAAGATTTGGATACGTGTTTTCCACAATAGCTGAAAGTGGATCTCCAAATCTAGGAATCAACAAATCATGTGGTATCTGCACTATGATATCTACGTCATTAGCGTCTCCAATACTTCCATCGCCGATTCCCAATATCCATTCTGAAAAACTCTTTCTCTCTTCAATGTCAGCATCTATACCTCCAGTCATAAGCCTCATATTAGTGGTCAGTGTAAGCACTTCACAATAACTCCAAAGATGAGAAGAATTTATAGTTGAATGCACAACTTCATGTCTTGTTCCTTTAGGGATAACAGGAAGGATCTGACGAAAATCTCCACCCAAAACAACTACTTTTCTGCCAAATGGGATATTTTTATTTTGCATTATATCTTGAAAAGTACGATCAACAGCTTCAAAACAATGCTTGAGCATCATCGGGGCTTCATCCCATATTATTAACTTTGCACGAAGTATTAACTCAGCCAAAGGGTCTTTTGGAGCAATATTACACGTCGAGCATTCATGCACTTCTATAGGGATGGCAAATCTTGAGTGTGCAGTTCTTCCACCCGAAATTAGCAAAGAAGCTATCCCACTCGATGCGACGGTTAGAACAATATCACCCCTTGATCTTATTGCTGCAGACATTGCTCTCCAAATGTAAGTTTTACCCGTTCCTCCATAACCATATAGAAAAAAAAGTTCCGATCTATTTTCATCAACCCTTTTCATGATCCTTTCATATATTCTCATTTGTTCATTTGTCATTGTTGACATCAAATTACGATGCTCTTCTAACAGTGACCGCCTGTCATAATTCAACTCATCATAAATCAATCTATTTTGTCTCTCGGGTAACAATGCTCTATCTGGTTGAGGCATCTCAGGATAATCTTCCAAACTTTTATTATTACTTTGCAATAAAATCTCAATTTCAGCCAAAGCATAACTCTTTAATTGATCGACAGTCAAGACCAAATCTGCAAATTTAATATAATATACACTTAATAAAAATAACTATTATGAATATATAATATAAAACGTTAAAAAAACACTTAATATCCTAAATGTTATACTATGGAACAAAAGTATACTACAAAAGGTTATAGAAAAATCTACACTTAATATAATATAAAAAACTACACTTAATATAATATAAAAAAAACGATAAAAAGTATACTATGAAACAAAAGTATCCTAAATGTGATACGTTATATACACACAGAGAAAACTAACTACCATGCATCAAAATAAAAAATAAAAAGATAGAAAAAATACCATGAAAACACAATAACTGTCTTTGTCGGTGCAAGATATCATCAGACAAAAACTCCCATGTCTTATTTCAAACAAAATCCGGTCGACTTATTTGATTTGACACTAACAGAGTGGCAAATAAACTGCGTAAAAAGCTCCCGGTACCCCAATGAATCGCCTCCATAATTGCATCTACAAACTCTTTGTCATCGTCCAGCAATCCTAAGGCAAAGCAAGCATCCTTGAATGTATTATGCTTTATATTATTAATTGTTTTGATATCATCATAGCTGTATATATTTATTAATTTAGAGGCTTAAGACTAATGATAACAAAATGCATTAGATGTGTACGTTAGCAGTTAATGCAATTTTTTAGATTACCAAAACATGTATACGTGAGTAGTTAGTATAACTCTTTAAACAAAAAGTATGATTTCAATTGCTTTAGGTGTATAGGTTAGAAGTTAATGCAACTTTTCAAATTCTGAGAATTCAAATACATGAATGTATTGGATAGAGACAAAATGATTATAGCTATTTCTTAAGTAAACATAGGTCTATTCAATGCATTAAATGATTGTATTATAGTATCAAGACTAATGATTATAATTTTTTGTTTTTTCATAGTAATATACTTGTTGTAAATCATAATTATAATCCATTTTAGATCTAGGAAATTAAAACTGGTCAAGTTGATAAACCACGTTATATTTAAACCGCCTCGATGATCAGGAAACCGCCTAAAAACCAACAAAACCGATATAACTAACGGTTACCAACTAAAAATATATAAAGCTAAATACTTTTATTAAATAAGTATAAGGTTTAAAACAAATTATTTTATGTTTTTTTAGTAATGATATTGTTAAGTTAAGTCTAATATTTAACTAATTAAAATTATAGATATTATTATTATATTATTTATTATATATAAAAAATTTAAATATTTAGATTTTTCTCTTATAAGTAGGGACAAAAAATTGATATTTTTCTCACACAGGGAGTAAGTTTTAGATAGGAAAACCCAAATAAAATAGATATAATTTTATCAATTTAGTCATATCAATTAATATTACTTAATCATTTTATCTTTAAACATTTAGACTATGTGTGTCAAATATGCGTATTTATCCGTGTGTTTTTTACGGCTCCAACCATGTTTCTATTTAAACATATAAGTTTAGCACAAACATTGTTCTCATATTCCTAAAATAAATCAAAACATTAAAACAAATACCATATTTGGCACTAACTTGGTTCAACAACTGATAAATTAAAAAGAAAATAACTGCAAGATACAACGAATATTCTTCAACACGCAAGCCACTCAATCAGATTTTTCAAGCTTTACACATTTAGAATCTTTGACAACCGATGAAGCACCACCGTTGATATCATTCACAACAATTGATTCGAGACTATCAGACAACCTCTTCCCCAATGTCTTGCTTGTAGGTGTATTTCCAGAATCTGTAGTAGTTAATTCCTCTTTGTTTGAATCACCGCCTTCAATTGCCTCCTACATATATAATTCAATAACCATAAAAATGGTATAGTACACAAATTGTAAAATCATCTCAACGTGATGAAAAAATTAAAAATTAAAAAACAACTTATATACCATAACATTATTATCAGCAACTTCACTTCCTATCTGAACACATTCAGCATCTATATCCGCATCATTCAACTGTTATATATGTTTGAGAGAGTGAGGATTTTTTAAATTATCAATAAAAAATAAGGAATATCAATATATGTCAATTTTCATACATTTATCCCATGCAATGTTAAAAACTGATTGATTATTTCCCCGTCTTCAGTCAACTTCTTCACAGTATAATTGCGCCAATTACGAAACAAATTGGCATCAGTAACTTCTACCTTAAACAACATTCGTTTGTCCACAAATACATCAAGCTCCGGTGGATAAGCTAAATCCTATAACAAAAGAAATAATATCTAAATAAATTATGTTAACAAATTATTAAATACGTTAATTTTGGTACCGTAACACTAAATCCACCAATTATATTACATGATTCATGTTATCCAACAGATCTTGTACATTTCTTCCCAAAGCTTGAGAAACCACCCTATCAAAGAGAGTAAAAGTTGTTGATCCAGAATTATCAATTACTTGAACATTAACCTTGAACCTGAAAATTTAATCAAAATTAATTCAAGGATGTAAATTAAGCAAAGTGCATCCAAGTGAATTTTTATGACTGTAATAACTAAATTACTTGCCTAGGAATAACGGTCCTTGGTAGCTGGCATTTCTCACAGTACATAACCCCAGTTCTAGTAGTAACTTTTGATGCACACTTTGTGCAAGCTTGATAATACCATCCAAGATCTGTCTCAAGTTCACATGTTCTTGCTAGAACAGTACCAACATATTTCTACCATGGTTCACCACAGGAAACCATAAAATATAAATCAGTAAAGTTTTGGAACATGTATATAACCATCAAAACTATCACATGATATAAAATTAATCATCGGGTTATATAATGCAAATAATAATAAAAAAACAAAATAAAATTACCTCAGTGGATTCTATCAAGTTCTCAATTGACATTTTTTGTGTTTGGAGCAAGTCATCTGCTAGAGGGACAATTGTTGGAGCAGACATTTGACTAACTCCTTGTGTGATTTCTATCTCAGTACCATTCATCCTAAACATGTTATAGATCATATAGTTTAATATTATTTAAAGAGATGAATAATATTATAAACTAAAAAAAATTGTTGACTTTATAAACTAACTTAGATATATAATTAGCAGAGTCTATCAAATCTTCATTCAACATCATTTTAGTTCCATAGTAAGCATTAGAGACTCCCATAGCACCTGAAAAATGTACATATCAAAAATCATTTTTCTAAATATTCAAAGTTGTCTACAATATTTAGACACATTTTGTACTTACCAAAAAACTTTTTCATCTTGCATAGTTGAAGTATCATGATTATTGGATCAGAAGATTTATGGTTGTCGATAAATTTCTGCATCATTTCAGCAAAGTCCTCCCACAATGTGCAATGAATTATGTTGCTCCTACATTATAAGTGTCAAGGTATAACAATTTAGAATAAAACAGAATATTGACATCAAAATAAAAATAAATAAAGGTGTCTGACTTACTCTAAATCTTCAATAGTCAGATCCATAACCTTACTCTTTTTTCCATTTTTCTCAACTTCATTGACAACATTTGTTTCCACAATATGACCAATAATATCTAATATATATACACACATTTAAAGAAGCAATATAGTATATGTTAAAATAATTACAAAGATGTAAGTATTATCAATTCTATTATATTATACAAAGAGTTAAACTTACCAAGTAACCTGTCTTCTTTAGTAGCACTCAAAATTTCTGAGAAAGGTATGAAATCAAAATGATATTGAGGTATATCAGGAGCATTAACTTTGAATGCTTTGGTTGATTGCATGAAATTCAGTTTGTACTTATGTGTCGTAGCTTTGTAGGAAGGGTGGTTGCTACCCACAATAAGATTTTCAAGCATATATGATGAACCTACTTCAATCTGTTCCTTAAATGTAGGAATCAAATTCTTTCTAACGGTGGCCTGAATTTTGCCGCACTAAACAAACAAAAATATATAAACAACATAAGTTCGATAATATTGTTTCACAGATAATAAGTAATAGCTAAACTTTGAAAGTATACCTTATCATCTAGAAAGATCATATGAAAAATTCCTATATCTGTAGAATTGTAGCGTTCAGGAAGTGTCCAACAGTGAATCACACGAACCCTTAGACGAAACTCAAACTTGCCAGGAACAATTGCAGAAACTGCAGTGATCTTGGGTGGTACGGCAGTTACAACTGCATTTTTTATAAGAAATAATAAATTAAAAGGTATACTAAAATTAAAAATATATGCACTGAAAATATATAAACTGATTAACATCAAACGAAAATATTTTGGACACCTTTTGTAGACATCCTTGTACTCAACTAAGTATAGCAACGTTAGTTTGACACCTTTTGTTTGACAACAACCACCTATTTATAATAATAGTTATAGGATGTGAAGAATAATGCATAGGTGTGTGTATTTATTAATTTAGAGGCTCAAGACTAATGATAACAAAATGCATTAGATGTGTACATTAGCAGTTAATGCAAGTTTTTAGATTACCAAAGAATGTATACCTGAGAAGTTAGTGTAACTCTTTAATAAAAAGTGTGATTTGAAATGCTTTAGGTGTATAGGTTAGAAGTTAAAGACATAACTTTTCAGATATGTATTGGATCTAGACGAATGATTATAGCTATTTCTTAAGTAACCAAAGGCCTATTCAATGTATTAAATGATTGTATTATAGTATCAAGACTAATGATTATAATTTTTTGTTTATCAATTGCATTGGGTGTTGGAATTTACTGCAACTTTTCATATCTACAAAGAATGAATACGTGTGAAGTTAATGCAATTTTTAAAAAGATTCATACTAATCTCTATGTCAACAAATCAATAATAAATTTAAAATATAAATAAATAATTAATAATTAAAGACATTAAAGACATAGTTGGAGCATAATGGAGGGAAAAGAGAGGCAATTAGGGTTTCATAGGAGTTGCATAAGTTGTTCCATTTTATATAATAAAGATTTGGTGTTATTGTAAGGTGTGGAAAAGAAAAGGAAAAGGAATTTATACCTTTAGGGTTTTGGAGAAGGAGGAGTGGACGGCGGCGTCTCCGGTGGCCAAGGCGAGGGGGTACGCGATGCTGAGAGCTGGCTAGCCTTTCTGGTACTCGTATTTTGCTTTTATGGTTTTATGATGAATATCTGAAAACCTTTGTACAGCTTCTTTTCCTCTGAAACTCCTTTTCTTCTTCTGCTTGCTTGCCCGTTTCTGAGTTTATTGTTGCCTTTTTCAATGATGATTATGTTTGAATCTGAGAGTTTTGTTGGTTTGAATGCTTTGAGACACTTGTTGTCGATTCTGAGTTGCCTGATGTGTTACCCTATGATGAAGTCATTCTGAGGGTTTTGTTGGTTTGACTGCTTTGATTTGGATATTTGGTACAGGTTTATTGTCTGCTTGTTTTAGTTTTGTTTGACTGATAAGAAAAGTTTATTTGACCGATTCTTGAGCCAATCTGAAAAGTCAGGAAAAGCCCGAAGCTGTGATTTCTTGTGGAAAAGAGAGGGCAAATTTTGGGGTACAACAGGTGAGCTATGTTGATTTTAAGTTCATACATTTGATCTTGTCATGCATTCCCTATTATCAAACATCTAACAGTGTATAGTTGCGGAATTTAAATTGCCGAAATTAAATCTAGACTATTACAAGGCGTCGGGTATTTACATCGCCAAAAACAAACCCTTTAATTTAAATTGCGGAAAGTAAAATAAAGCGATAAATAATTAAAGTCCTAATTAAAAGCTATTACATACCGGAAGCAATTACAATATTGGATAAAACGATACGCGTGCGAGAAATTAAATCGGGGGAGTTTTTTAGGGTTTTGACCCTTTTTGAAAAGAAAAGATTTTTTGTTATTTTTGAATTAAATGGAATTAAACCTAAGTTAATAATTAAATTAATTGAGCTAATTAATTGATTAATAAAAATAATATTTTTTGGATTATTTATATTTAAGGAAATAAAATAAATCTGGTCAAAATTAATAAAAACCTAATTCTACATCAATTTTAATTATTTTGCAAAATATATTAAAATTTAAATCTAATTAAAGCTAAATCAATTAAATTAATTTATTTACAAAAATAAAATGATGAAATTAATTTTAATAAATAAAAATAATAATATTTTTTGTGTTTTTGATTTTATGAGGAAAAATAAATTATTTGGTTAGTAATTAATTAAGAATATTAAAATAAATAAAGAAAGTAAAATAAAAATAAAAGAGATACTCATGGGGTTGTTGGGCCCAGATTGTGGTGAGAATAGCATTTTGTTTGGCCCAATTCAAGCCGGCCTATTTTGACTTTCTCCATTCCACGCGTATGCATTGAGTGGGGAGTATGGTGAGCCTTCAATCCTGGCCTTTAGATTTGGCCTGGAGGCCATCTGGCGCCTGGATCTTTGAGGAGTATGTTATGCTACGCCTTGGGAACCACATGCAATCACCTGAAGAAAAATGAAACAAAGGTATTGGGGGACCTGGGATTCGAACCCGGGTCCCATGAGACAATCCACTAGCGCCTTAGCCACTACACCACTGCCATCTTATTGTTATTGGAATAGGCAACAATTATTATATATAAAACAAAACATTATGCCTGAAAAATAAAAATAAATAGCGCGAATATTTAAATCAACCAATAGGGAGAAGACACCTAGTCGTCTTCTTCGTTGAGAAGCCTGGATATTTACCTGCGGATTTTATCCTCAGCTAAATCCATGGCTCACCCCTAAAACAAATTCCAGGCCATATAAATACAAACTAAGACCATCACCATGTTCGCCTTTCCTTCCTGAGCACGTCTATACCACTTATTTGTCCCAATTTTTCCTGAAATCAAAACGCCTAAAAAACAAGAACAAAAACCCTAGTTTCGGGTACAGGGTTACAGGCTATGAAAACAAAATCAAATAATGTAGAAATGTTCTAAATAGACCGATTAGCATGATTGTACAAAGATTTTGGCAAAAATATGCAAGAACAAGAGGTTATGTTTTCGTGTACAGGGCCATGTTCATGGATACTTACAACGCAATTTAGGAGGTTTCAGGGCTTGGTTTTGATTCCAATAGCTTTAGTGGACTCCTGGCAATTGAACCACGTTCAGATTTTGGATTGAATTGGCCTCCAAACAAGATTTCGATCTCCAACTTTTTCAAGCTTTTTTCAGTTTTGGTATTGTGTTTTTTAGCAGCCTCTCCCCCGTATTCTTGTGTACTTCATGTTGTATATGTAACAAGGATTGTATTAGGTTAAATCTTTGGGCTTGAATCCATGTGAATTGATGATTTGAGATTTGATATGATTCCTCCATTAAAGGCTTCCAATTTCTTTCCAAATCCAAGATTTTGTGCATGATATGGCTTGGCACGAATTTGATTGTGTTCATGATGTCAATAAAGACCTGTAATGATAAAAAAGATATCAAGTTATTAAGATTTGGATTTTATTTGGATTTAAATTGATTAAAAATGAGTTAAATCAATAAAAATCAAATAAAATAAAAAAAATTAATAATTGGCCATGAAACTGAAGATAGGACACGTGTGTGGTGTGACAAGATCAAGTCAAGTGGAAAAACATGGGGCCATTTGACAAAATTTTAAGCTTTGGGGATAGTTGACTTTTGGCAATTTTGGAAAAATGCCCAACTTCAACAATGCATAACTTCTTCAATTTTGAACTTTTGGAGGTGTTCCATGACTTTTTTGAAACCTTGAGATGTCCTCTAATCAACCCTTTTGGTCTCATCTCATTTTGGTATTCCATTCTCAAGTTATAATCTTTGGCACAAAAGGTATTTTTGTTGACTTCCAAAAATGACCTATAATGTCCGAATTTGTAACTTCTTATGAGTTCATTTATTGATCTTGGGGTGTGAATATGGATTGTAGGAAATTGCATCCTCTTAAAAATGAGATTTGGATGAGTCATTTCTAATAAAGTATGAGAAAATTATGCTTGGTCAAAGTTGAGTTTACTTTTCCTGCAAAACCCTAATTTAGCAGCTTTTGAATCTTGATGAATTTTGAGCAACCCTTGATGAATCATGATCAAACCTTGATCAAATGATGAATTATACTTCAAAATGAGAATGTTGACAAAAAATCTTGAGGTTTGACTATTTGTAGGTCACAATTGACTTTTGCCCTAGCACAGTCGATTCTTGGGCTTCTTAAGCAATTGGCTGACCAAACTTTCTCTGCAAGGCTTGAAATTTTACATGGATGAACTTGAGAGCATATTATGATATTGGGGATCACTTGAGGCAATTTGGATGCAAGGACCTTGATTCAACACAAAACCCTAATTTGAGATTGACTGCCTTAGGAGATGATTTGACTGTCCAACTCTTGAGCTATCTTGAGCAACTTGGGAGTTATTCTTGAAATGTCTTGGGAAATATGGGAGGGCAAATTTTGGGGTACAACAGTTGCCGCTGTTCAATTTTCTTAAACCTGAGGATATAGATTGGCTTTCGAGCCTTTCGTGATCCGAAGGTGGAAGATAATTGAACACTAGAGTGCCCAGAAATTGGCACTCACATGGTGTAGTATCAACATTGTGATGTCAGGAATGGGCTTACAGATGCCATTTGGAGATTGTTGGTAGGAGGATGGGCTTACAGATGCCATCTGCAGGAGTGTCGATCGCATAAGAGATTCCTTAGCGATAACTTACATACCTGTTATTGTAGAAGATTCCGCTGGGGAAGCCTAACTTTTGTTGAGATTTAGGAACTTGCATGTACTTCAACTGAGAGAATGCCTCGGATGAGTCTTAAGAACCTGTACATAATTAAATTGGGGGGAAACATCTTCATCAAGATCTAGGAAATGTCTAGTCTTCAACGTAGTATACCGTTGAGATTTTAGAACTCGTCCACACTTTGACGGAGGAAAACATCAAGATCTAGGAGCTAACTAGTACTCAACGTAGTATACCGTTGAGGTTATAGCACTTGTCCACACTATGATGTAGGGAAACATCTTCATCAAGATCTAGGAACTGTCTGGTCTTTAACGTAGTATACCGTTGAAATTAGAGAACTCGTCCACACTATGACGGAGGAAAACATCAAGATCTAGGAACTGTCTGGTCTTCAACGTAGTATACCGTTGAAACTACAGAACTCGTCCACACTATGACGTAGGGAAACATCTTCATCAAGATCTAGGAACTGTCTGGTCTTCAACGTAGTATGCCGTTGAAATTATAGAACTCGTCCACACTATGACGGAGGAAAACATCAAGATCTAGGAGCTGACTAGTATTCAACGTAGTATACCGTTGAGGTTATAGCACTCGTCCACACTATGACGTAGGGAAACATCTTCATCAAGATCTAGGAACTGTCTGGTCTTCAACGTAGTATACCGTTGAGATTGTAGAACTCGTCCACACTTTGACGGAGGAAAACATCAAGATCTAGGAACTGACTAGTGTTCAACGTAGTATACCGTTGAGGTTATAACACTCGTCCACACTATGACATAGGGAAACATGTTCATCAAGATCTAGGAACTGTCTGGTCTTCAACGTAGTATACCGTTGAGATTGTGGAACTCATCCACACTTTGACGGAGGAAAACATCAAGATCTAGGAACTGACTAGTGTTCAACGTAGTATACCATTGAGGTTATAGCACTCATCCACACTATGACGTAGGGAAACATCTTCATCAAGATCTAGGAACTGTCTGGTCTTCAACGTAGTATACCGTTGAGATTGTAGAACTCGTCCACACTTTGACGGAGGAAACATCATTATCTAGGAACTGACTAGTATTCAACGTAGTATACCATTGAGGTTATAACACTCGTGCACACTATGACATAGGGAAACATCTTCATCAAGATCTAGGAACTGTCTGGTCTTCAACGTAGTATACCGTTGAAATTAGAGAACTCGTCCACACTACGACGGAGGAAAACATCAAGATCTAGGAACTGTCTAGTCTTCAACGTAGTATACCGTTGAAACTACAGAACTCGTCCACACTATGACGTAGGGAAACATCTTCATCAAGATCTAGGAACTGTCTGGTCTTCAACGTAGTATACCGTTGAGATTGTAGAACTCATCCACATTATGACGTAGGAAAACATCAAGATCTAGGAACTGACTAGTGTTCAACATAGTATACCGTTGAGGTTATAGCACTCGTCCACACTATGACATAGGGAAACATCTTTATCAAGATAACTGTCTAGTATTCAACGTAGTATACCGTTGAGCTTATAAAACTCTTCCACACTTTGACAGAGGAAAACATGAAGATCTAGGAACTGACTAGTGTTCAACGTAGTATACTGTTGAGGTTATAGCACTCGTCCACACTATGATGTAGGGAAACATCTTCATTAAGATCTAGGAACTGTCTGGTCTTCAACATAGTATACCGTTGAGATTGTAGAACTCGTCCACACTTTGACGGAGGAAAACATCAAGATCTAGGAACTGAATAGTGTTCAACATAGTATACCGTTGAGGTTATAGCACACGTCCACACCATGATGTAGGGAAACATCTTCATCAAGATCTAGGAACTGTCTGGTCTTCAACGTAGTATACCGTTGAGATTGTAGAACTCGTCCACACTTTGACGGAGGAAAACATCAAGATCTAGGAACTGACTAGTATTCAACGTAGTATACCGATTAGGTTATAGTACTCGTCCACACTATGACGTAGGGAAACATCTTCATCAAGATCTAGGAACTGTCTGGTCTTCAACGTAGTATACTGTTGAAATTAGAGAACTCGTCCACACTATGACGGAGGAAAACATCAAGATCTAGGAACTGTCTGATCTTAAACGTAGTATACCGTTGAAACTACAGAACTCGTCCACACTATGACATAGGGAAACATCTTCATCAAGATCTTGGAACTGTCTGGTCTTCAACGTAGTATACCGTTGAGATTGTAGAACTCGTCCATACTATGACGTAGTAAAACATCAAGATCTAGGAACTGACTAGTGTTCAGCGTAGTATACCGTTAAGGTTATAGCACTCGTCCATACTATGACGTAGGGAAACATCTTCATCAAGATCTAGGAACTGTCTAGTACTCAACGTAGTATACCGTTGAGATTATAGAACTCGTCCATACTTTGACGGAGGAAAACATCAAGATCTAGGAACTGACTAGTGTTCAACGTAGTATACCATTGAGGTTATAGCACTCATCCACACTATGACATAGGGAAACATCTTCATCAAGATCTAGGAACTGTCTGGTCTTCAACGTATTATACCGTTGAGATTGTAGAACTCATCCACACTTTGATGGAGGAAAACATCAAGATCTAGGAACTGACTAGTGTTCAACGTAGTATACCATTGAGGTTATAGCACTCGTCCACACTATGACGTAGGGAAACATCTTCATCAAGATCTAGGAACTGTCTGGTCTTCAACGTAGTATACCGTTGAGATTGTAGAACTCGTCCACACTTTGACGGAGGAAAACATCAAGATCTAGGAACTGACTAGTATTCAACGTATTATACCGATTAGGTTATAGTACTCGTCCACACTATGACGTAGGGAAACATCTTCATCAAGATCTAGGAACTGTCTGGTCTTCAACGTAGTATACTGTTGAAATTAGAGAACTCGTCCACACTATGACGGAGGAAAACATCAAGATCTAGGAACTGTCTGATCTTAAACGTAGTATACCGTTGAAACTACAGAACTCATCCACACTATGACATAGGGAAACATCTTCATCAAGATCTTGGAACTGTCTGGTCTTCAACATAGTATACCGTTGAGATTGTAGAACTCGTCCATACTATGACGTAGTAAAACATCAAGATCTAGGAACTGACTAGTGTTCAGCGTAGTATACCGTTAAGGTTATAGCACTCGTCCATACTATGACGTAGGGAAACATCTTCATCAAGATCTAGGAACTGTCTAGTATTCAACGTAGTATACCGTTGAGATTATAGAACTCGTCCATACTTTGACGGAGGAAAACATCAAGATCTAGGAACTGACTAGTGTTCAACGTAGTATACCATTGAGGTTATAGCACTCGTCCACACTATGACATAGGGAAACATCTTCATCAAGATCTAGGAACTGTCTGGTCTTCAACGTAGTATACCATTGAGATTGTAGAACTCGTCCACACTTTGACAGAGGAAAACATCAAGATCTAGGAACTGACTAGTGTTCAACATAGTATACCGTTGAGGTTATAGCACTCGTCCACACTATGACATAGGGAAACATCTTCATCAAGATCTAGGAACTGTCTGGTCTTCAACGTATTATACCGTTGAGATTGTAGAACTCATCCACACTTTGACGGAGGAAAACATCAAGATCTAGGAACTGACTAGTGTTCAACGTAGTATACCATTGAGGTTATAGCACTCGTCCACACTATGACGTAGGGAAACATCTTCATCAAGATCTAGGAACTGTCTGGTCTTCAACGTAGTATACCGTTGAGATTGTAGAACTCGTCCACACTATGACGGAGGAAAACATCAAGATCTAGGAGCTGACTAGTATTCAACGTAGTATACCGTTGAGGTTATAGCACTCGTCCACACTATGACGTAGGGAAACATCTTCATCAAGATCTAGGAACTGTCTGGTCTTCAACGTAGTATACCGTTGAGATTATAGAACTCGTCCACACTTTAACGGAGGAAAACATCAAGATCTAGGAACTGACTAGTGTTCAACGTAGTATACCGTTGAGGTTATAGCACTCATCCACACTATGACATAGGGAAACATCTTCATCAAGATCTAGGAACTGTCTGGTCTTCAACGTAGTATACCGTTGAGATTGTAGAACTCGTCCACACTTTGACGGAGGAAAACATCAAGATCTAGGAACTAACTATTGTTCAACGTAGTATACCGTTAAGGTTATAGCACTCGCCCACACTATGACGTAGGGAAACATCTTCATCAAGATCTAGGAGCTGTCTGGTCTTCAACGTAGTATACCGTTGAGATTGTAGAACTCGTCCACACTTTGACGGAGGAAAACATCAAGATCTAGGAACTGACTAGTATTTAACGTAGTATATCGTTGAAGTTATAACACTCATCCATACTTTGACGTAGGGAAATTGTCGAGATTGAGAACCTTATCTGAAATTCAACCGAGGATAATTTAATTGAGATTTAAGAACCGGTCAGGTCTTCGACGTAACTGAGAACTTTAACTGTATCTTTCCTGAAAGGTAAAGGTCAGTCGTATGCAATACATGATAAAAATCAAGCAATGATGTTATCAAAATAAATGAGATTGTTTTGTATGATGCGTATATGAATGTATCATGATTTATGGAAATGTAATGTTTTAGCTGGGGAATAGAGTTGGATTCTTCGTGTCCGCTGGGGATGATGAACGAAGATGATAAACTTGCAGGAGAGTATAACTCCGTTGGGGAATAAACTGATGAGAAGATTACTCCAAGGGGAATTACTCTTTGGGGAAGAGATGCTCTACTGAGGATTTTAACGATAAACTCCGCTGGGGATTCCGCTGATAAGCTCCACTGGGGATTTCAATGATAAACTCCGTTGGGGATTCCACTGATAAGCTCCGCTGGGGATTTCAATGATAAACTCTGCTGGGGAAGGATTACCATTGCTGGTTGTAGCGATAAAAAATGTAGCGGGGTAAATCGGAGATCAAATTATTGATTAATTCGTCTCACAAAAGCAAGAGTCGCCACCGCGCTTTATTGTTTCCAAAAGAAAAGGGAAAAGAGCGAAATAAAACCCTAAATATGCAATGTAAATAATAATAAAAATACAAAGCGTTTTTGAAAAGAGATCTTATGGTTCGGGGGTTGGTTATACAATGGGAAGGTACTAGCACCCAATGCATCTATAGTACTCTATAGGAACCTTTTGAAATATCTGTTTTATTTAAAATTGATTGCTTGATTGAAAATAAATCGTTTTGGCCGAAACAGGATACGAGCGGTTTTTTTGAAGTTGCGACGACCTAATGTCGAAGTTTTTGCTTAAAGGGGCATAAATTTTGAAAAGGGTGAATATTTGAGGAAAAATTATCCTAAGTTTTAATGAAATGCGAAAATTCGCGCAGTTAGACTTGAGGACATGAAGTCAACAAATTTACTGTTTTTTCCTTTGGATTTAAGCATAAACCGAATAAACAAATAAATACACGGACAAAATATGCGAATAACGATTAAATAACGATAATCTAAATGATGGAATAAATGATGCGAATAATGCGTTTTTTATGATTTTTGGTTTAATGTTAACGGGAAGAAAGTATTTTAAATTTTTTACGCATTTGGATAAGGATAAAAAAACAAAAGAATTATTTAACGAGGACGTAATGTTTTTTTTTAGTTTTAAGTTATTAAGTTTTTGATATATTTTGATATTAACATTAATAAAGCAAGAAAACGGATTAATAAAATTATTTTTAAGTTTTTTTTCTATTTTTTATGTCTTTTTTGTATTAGTATTTAACCAAAATGAGGGGAGCAAATTAAAGAAAAATAGCATGTTTTTTAGTTTTCTCATTTTTTACTTTCATATGTTTTTTAGAGATATTAAATATTTCCAAACTAAATAAAACTTACAAGTCATGAATTTAAATCTAATTAGAAATAAGGAAGACTAAAATTATTAAATAAACCTAAACTTAAACTAAATAAGATTTGGGTAAAATATTAAAATTATCTAATTAAAACTATATGTTTATTTCTAGGAAACTAACTAATCCAAATTAAATAAGTTAGCTAAGAAAATGAATAGAATTAAACTAAAGAGCATATAAAAAGATGGGGTGGGGTGCAGGAACAAAACACATGGGCTTGGAGGAAATGGGGTGAGGCCCATCAGTTGACAAAGCATTAGGGTTAATTTGTTTTAACAAATTGGGATTAGGGTTAGTCTTGGGCAGAAACGGCGCGCCTCTTCTTCGCATCTTCTTCTTCGCATCTTCTTCTTCACACTTTCCCTTGAACCTTGCTGTCTCTCCTTGCCATGGCCACCCACTCCATCTCCTCTTCCCTCCAGCTGAACGAGAAACGGGACGGCCACGGATTCGGTAAGAAACGCGATTGATTTTGTTAACGCTTGATTCAGTTTTTACATGTTGATTTTGATTCCACGATTTCTATTCTGTTGATCTTTATTGATTCTTATGTTGATTGTTAATGCTGATTGAGGATGTTCCAAGGAAAAAGAAAGGAGAAGGGACCGTTACCTAGATGGAGACGGAGGAGGAGGCTAGGAGCGACGGAGGCCAGGCGGCAAGGAGAGGGGAAGCGAGCCCGCTATGGTGACCGGTATTACGCGATTTTCCTCTTCTTGGTTGTTATCACTGTACTGTATTTTGTTTCTTCTCCTTGTTGGCCTTGGTACTGTACTTCTGTTTTCCTTCTTCTTCTTGAACGTGATGCTGCTTCTCTTTTTTTCTTTGAATGGGTTACTGTTTCTCTTCTTCTTGAACGTGATGCTGTACGATATGTATGTTGGCCTGAATAATTGTTTTTTTGAAAGGCCAGTGATGGTAATACTGAGGCCTAGCCTGTTGCCTTAGAAACTGGTTCTAGCTTGGGTCGTTTCAGGTTTTTGGATTGATGAAGTTCAAGCTTGAATAATAGTTTGACATGGTGATGAATATGGTGATTACGTGCTAGTTGGACAGGTTTGATGGAAACAGGGGCATGAGTCTTTGCTAGGCCATATTGATGGTGTGGTTTTAACTGGTTTTCTGTGAGATTGTTTTTGATATCTCTTTGACAATGGGATGATGATGTTGGCTTGAATGGCTCAATCCATTTTGCAAAGTTTTGGTGTATGGTTGAAATAGTTTTTGACAGTATTGGATAACTATGCAGGTTTGCTGAGCTTTTTGTGTTTTTTGATAACTATAACTCTCAGTTTTTGAAGGCTTGGATATATCTGATCTCTATTGGTTTCCTTTTGGTTATTGTTATAACAATTTCCCTCTCTTCCTCTCGTTACAGGCTGGAAGTTTTTTTGAAATATCCTTTGGGATTTCCTGGGCATTCTGCACTATATTGTCCCTCCAATTTGTTTCTATTCTTCTTTTATGTTATTATCTCTACTGGCTATATTTTATAGTTTGTCTTGTATATCCTTTTTCTGCCTATGCCAAGCCTGTAAAACCCACACTTCTCCCTCTCTTTTTCTCTCAGTATAGCTTTGATAAAAAAAGTGATAAGCTGTACTTTTTCTGAAACTGCAAATGGCCAGAAAATGATGAAAATGGAATGTCCATATTGCTTGCATATGTAGTTAAACTGCATGTTTTCCTCTAATACAAAAGCTTGTTTTGTTTTCTGCTGTGTAGGCATGGTTTACGTTAGTATGCTTGCATATGTAGTTCATGCAGGGGCTTTGTATGCTTATGCTGTATGTTTTTGAAATTGCATTTGGGATTTTGCAAAATGTAATTAATTTAAAACATGCAATTTTTGGACAAAATAAACTTATGCATTCATTTAAAATTCCTTTCTTTTTTGTGAACCGGGAGAAATCCCGTGATTTGCAAAAAAGAGTAACTGATTCCGGCCATTGCTTTTAATGATGAAACTTTAATAATTTCGCTTTTTAATCATTTATTCGAATTCTAATCTCTTTTTTTTAATTTTGCAGGTAACATTAAGTGAGCAGACAAAACGCATTGGATCGGAAGTTTTAGAATTAGGAATATTAGATTAGTTTTTTTATTTCATTTTAGTTTTTGTAAATTTATTATTGTAATTTATTGTAATAGATACAATGTTTACATAATAACTGTACAATTAAAAAATGAATAAAAAAAAAACTATTTGCCAATTAAATTCTTCTTTCCCTTTAATTATTTATTTATCGTTTACAGTTCTTTAATCGTATAATAATTGAAAACGAATTTCAATTACCTACATTCAGAATAATAAACGGATAAATAAATAAGTATCATTGATCAATTAATAGCCTCAATTATTTAATTCATTATCCATAACTTTCTAAATTATAATAATTAAAATAGGGTTTCAATTATTTAATTTAGAATGACAAATGATTAAATAATCGTTATTGACCAATGAACTTTTTCCGAATATTTATTATATTATTCATAAACCTTTAAATTATGTAATAACTAAGAATAAATTCCAGTTATTTAAATTTAAGGTAGTGAGTAATAAATAAATACTGTCCGCACAATTAATGCGCCTCTTCTCTAATGTTTATTTTATTATCTATACATCTTTAAACTACATAATAATCGAAAACGAATTTCAATTATTTAAATTTAAGATAATAAATAATTAATAAACATCATTTTAGCACGAATCGATTAAATGATTTAATGTTCAGCATAAATAGCTCTTGGCCTGAAAAAGTTATGAATTTTAAAATCGATGGATCAAAACACTGTAATGTAATGATGCAGGTAGGAGACGATATCTTAGGTCAAAATTTGGGGTACAACAGCTGCCCCTATTTAAGTTTCTTCTATCCGGAGATATGAAGATTAAAATCTTCGTTTCGACGAGATTGAAGGTACTTAAATACATAACTACGCAAATTTTGTCCTAAGATGCCGTCGTCATGTTTGATATGAATGCAGCGATCGAACTCACAGAGAAAGATATTGTGAAACGAGACAATGTTGGGGGAATCGAACACCAACAAAACACAGCGGCATGGATTATACATTACTGGGGAAACAAGCTATCGACTTCAAACGACAGACTCCCGACAGCGAATAAAATCGAGGGAATACAACCTCTAACCCTAACAAAGAGAGCATCTTGCATAGGCCATAACAGATTATTGATCCCAAAACAGTGAGTTCGCAACTCAAGGTCGATGGTAGACAGAGAGTATCAAATTGCGGATAACTGATTACCGACTTCTGGAGGTATAGATTCGTAACAGACTTCTTTGCTAGATTTTCAGAGATATACTCGTTAATGCTGAGGTAATAAGACTGTAGATACGAAGGTTGTTCAAACAAAGAAAACTGCCATTTGTTGTTGTCCAGAGAAAATACCGATAACATACAAACTGCTCAAATAAAGAAGCTGCCGCTTGTTGCCGTCTAGAGAAAATACTGATAACATACAAGCTGCTCAAATAAAGAAGCTGCCGCTTGCTGTCGTCCAAAGAAAATACCGATAACAAACAAAATGCTCAAATAAAGAGGCTGTCGCTTGCTGTTGTCCAAAGAAAATACCGATAACATACAAACTGCTCAAATAAAGAAGCTGCCGCTTGTTGTCGTCCAAAAAAGTAATAACGTCTTGGTAACTCATGAAGAGTTTGCTGCTTGGCACTTTCAAAAAGATAAAATGACGCACTAGTAGCTCATGAAGAACTGCTGCTCGGCGCTTTCAAAAGAAGTAAATAACACACTAGTAGCTCATGAAGAACTGCTGCTCGGCGCTTTCGAAAAGATAAAATGACGCACTAGTAGCTCATGAAGAACTGCTGCTCGGCGCTTTCAAAAGAAGTAAATAACGCACTAGTAGCTCATGAAGAACTGCTGCTCGGCGCTTTCGAAAAGATAAAATGACGCACTGGTAGCTCATGAAGAACTGCTGCTCGGCGCTTTCAACAAGTAAACGTACAAGTTGCTCATGAAGAGCTGCCGCTTGTCGTTTTCAACAGGTAAACGTACAAGTTGCTCATGAAGAGCTGCCGCTTGTCGTTTTCAACAGTGTCTATAACGCACAAGTTGCTCATGAGGAGCTGCCGCTTGTCGTTTTTCAAAAAACAAACAGGAGGAAATTGCGATGATACTGGCAGAGAATAAAATCCTCGTCAAAGAGAACCCTGAATCAATCCTTCCCGAGGAGATCATATACTTAAAGGTGCAACATAAATGCACCAGCCGTCTAGGTCGCGACTTCACTAGGGAAAATCATGAGATAGCCTATGCAAGAGACAACAACTTCATCCAGGGATAAACAAGAGAGAAAAACAGTCAAACAAGACTCCACCCGATGAGAAAGTAACTCAATTGGGGAATTTAGAAAGGAAGCACATTTTCTGCCTAAGCTAACCTTCTACTTGGAAAGAAAAATGTACGTTGTTCGAATAAACAAAGTACGACCCAAAATCAACGGCGAACGTGGATATGCATGCTGATATGAGTGTAAATGAATAAATGAATGTTATGCTGACAAAACAGACAGATGGAATATCTTGGAGATAATAAGATGTCACCGCAAAATAGATACTCGGCCAATCTTGAAAAGACGGAAGATAAACGGAACTGGAAACACACAGCAACGTCGGAGGGTATCAAGCTACAAGGTCCAAGTCTTCTGAGGAGAAAAGCCATCAAATCCAATCTTCTAACACCAATAGATCACGGGCATGAGACGAAGTGTACCGCACTTCAAAATCTCCCAAACAAAGGTAGCTAAAACAACACTTAACTGGAACAACCGGGGAGTCACCAGACTTAGTACCACTAGAAACACAAGTTTACACAACCAACACCTCATGATGATTTCGAAATAAAACATGTTCAATCAAGCGAGGATAAATTACTGTACTGCTTCGCATTTCATGGCTTGACCATCCTCGGAACGACTGTTAATATTCCTTTCATGATTCGCGACACATTAAAAAAGAATACTTTAAATACTTTGTTTCAAATATTTCCGTAAAATTAAAATTTTGCCCACAAAAGTTAAATGCTCAAATTTCATTAATAAGAGGTTGTTCACTAACAAATGCGACTCCAACGGTTTACAAAATCTTGGGGAAATAATACATGAAATAACAGGTCATACAAAAACAATGATCGCTATTTTCCCTAACAACTTTGAATTCCAGAATGTGTTCAGATGCCGAGACTGATTTGACCAGAAATTTGCCTAAGCGAAATACTTCTTGACTGCATCGGCGTTCAAGGGACGTGGGAGTTCTTCACCGTCCATACTGGTGAGAATCAAGGCACCTCCAGAGAAAACTTTCTTAACAACATACGGTCCTTCATAATTCGGAGCCCATTTGCCCCTAGAATCAGGTTGGAAAGATAATATTTTCTTGAGTACAAGATCACCTTCTCTGAACTCGCGCGGTCGAACCTTCTTATCAAAAGCCTTCTTCATCCTCTGCTGGTATAACTGACCATGACATAACACTGTCAATCTCTTCTCTTCGATTAAATTCAACTGATCAAACCTACTTTGACACCATTCATCCTCAGAAAGTTTGGCTTCCATCAACACTCTCAGAGACGGAATCTCAACCTCCACGGGGAGTACTGCTTCCATACCATAAACTAGGGAAAATGGGGTCACGCCCGTTGAAGTTCGAACTGAAGTACGGTACCCGTGTAAAGCAAACGGAAGCATTTCATGCCAATCCTTATAAGTTACCACCATCTTCTAGACAATCTTCTTGATGTTCTTGTTAGCAGCTTCAACAGCCCCATTCATCTTCGGTCTGTAAGGAGAAAAATTATGATGTTCGATCTTGAACTCTTCACAAAGCTCTCTCATCATCTTGTTATTCAAATTCGAACCATTATCAGTGATGATCTTGCTCGGGATACCGTATCGACAAATGATCTGATTCTTGATAAATCTGACTACCACCTGTCTGGTTACATTAGCATAAGATGCTGCTTCCACCCATTTAGTAAAATAATCGATCACCACCAAGATGAAACGATGACCATTTGAAGCTTTGGGTTCAATCATCCCAATCATATCAATGCCCCACATAGAGAAAGGCCAAGGTGAAGATATAACAATGAGGAGGGTCGGCGGCACGTGCATCTTGTCCGCATAAATCTGGCATTTATGACATTTCTTCACATATTTGCAGCAATCAGATTCCATTGTCATCCAATAGTAACCAGCTCTCAACATCTTTCTAGCCATTGCATGTCCATTGGCATGAGTGCCGAAGGATCCTTCGTGTACCTCTTGCATCAGCATGTCTGCTTCACGTCTGTCTACACATCTGAGCAAGACCATGTCATAATTCCTCTTATACAAAACTTCTTCATTGAGAAAGAAACTGCTCGCTAATCTTCTCAACGTCTTCCTATCTTTGTTGGATGCCCCGGGCGAGTACTCTTGAGTTTGAAGAACACGTTTGATGTCATAGAACCACGGTTTGTCGTCGGTGACCTCTTCCACTGAAAACACATGAGCAGGTCTGTCAAGGCGCATGACTCGGATTGTAGGCACGTCGTTCCAATCATTCACTTGAAACATTGAAGACAAAGTAGCTAAAGCATCAGCCATTTGATTCTCATCTCTAGGGATGTGATGTAATTCCACTTTGTTGAAGAAAGTTAACAACCTTCTAGCGTAGTCTCTGTAAGGGATCAAACCAGGGTGACGAGTCTCCCATTCTCCTTTGATTTGATTAATCACCAGTGCTGAATCTCCGTAAATATCAAGAATTTTAATCCTTAGATCCACTGCTTCTTCGAGACCCATAATACACGCCTCATACTCAGCCATGTTGTTCGTGCAGTCAAACTTCAATCTTGCCGTGAACGGGATATGAGTACCTCGGGGAGTGACGATGATTGCCCCAATTCCATTCCCATAAGAGTTCACAGCTCCGTCAAATATCAAACCCCAACGGGATTCAGGATCAGGTCCTTCTTCAGGTAGAGGCTCTTCACAATCTTTAGCTTTCAAGTACATAACATCTTCATCTGGGAAATCAAACTTGATGGATTGATAGTCTTCAATTGGTTGGTGAGCCAAATGATCGGCTAAAATACTCCCTTTGATCGCTTTCTGAGTGTGATACTCAATGTCATATTCAGATAACAACATCTGCCAACGGGCTATTCTTCCAGACAAGGTGGGCTTCTCAAAGATATACTTGATCGGGTCCATTTTGGAGATCAACCAAGTAGTGTGATTAATCATATACTGGCGTAGACGGCGAGCATCCCAGGCTAAAGCACAACAGGTTTTCTCAAGCAATGAGTACCGAGACTCACAGTCTATGAATTTCTTACTCAAATAGTATACAACATGTTCCTTTCTTCCAGTCTCGTCTTGTTGACCAAGCACACATCCCATGGAGTCTTCCAATATAGTCAGGTACATAATCAAGGGTCTTCCTTCCACCGGAGGAATCAAAACGGGAGGTTCCAGCAAATATTCTTTGATGCTATCAAAAGCTCTCTGACAATCTTCTGTCCATACACATCCTTGGTTCTTCCGGAGAAGCTTGAAAATCGGCCCACAGGTAGCAGTCATATGAGATATAAATCTAGAAATATAGTTCAGTCTCCCAAGGAATCCTCTTACTTGTTTTTCTGTCTTGGGCGCAGGCATTTCCCGAATAGCTTTGACTTTATCAGGATCTACTTCAATACCTTTCTGACTGACAATGAAACCAAGAAGTCTTCCAGAACGAACACCAAAAGTGCACTTGTTGGGATTCAGACGGAGTTTGTACTTTCTCAAACGTTGGAATAACTTCAACAAATGTTCCAAGTGATCTTCCTCAGTCTGTGATTTGGCAATCATGTCATCCACATACACTTCAATCTCCTTATGCATCATGTCATGGAACAAAGCAGTCATGGCTCTTTGGTATGTTGCACCAGCATTCCTCAAACCAAACGGCATAACCCGATAACAGAAAGTTCCCCAAGGTGTAATGAAAGCGGTCTTCTCCATATCTTCCGGTGCCATCTTGATTTGGTTGTAACCAGAAAAACCATCCATGAAAGAAAAGACTTTGAACTTGGCAGTACTGTCGACCAATACGTCAATATGAGGTAATGGGAAATCATCCTTCGGACTAGCTCTATTCAGATCTCTGTAGTCTACACACATCCGAACTTTGCCATCCTTCTTTGCAACAGGCACTATATTGGCTAACCATTGAGGATAGACCGATGTAACAAGGAAACCTGCATTGATCTGCTTCTGAACTTCCTCTTTAATCTTGTCAGCCATGTCAGGACGGGTCCGTCTCAACTTCTGCTTGATCGGTGGACACTCAGGTCTCAACGGTAAACGATGCTCCACAATGTCATTGTCCAAACCTGGCATATCTTGGTAGGACCAAGCAAATACATCAACATACTCTCTGAGAAGCTCCAACATTTTCTCTTTAACTTCCGGGATAAGCAATGCTCCGACTTTGACTTCCTTTCTATCTTCTTCATCACCCAAGTTGACTAACTCTAAAGGTTCTTCAAATGGTTGAATGACCTTCTCATCATGCTCAAGCAAACGGGAAATCTCAACAGGAATCTCTTCATCATCCTCTTCTTCGGCTCTGAACACAGGGAATTCAAAGTTGGGAGAGGGCATAGGATCATTGTTTTCGAGGGTTAAGTCATGAAGTAATCTGCACACATGATTATGCTTTATTTTAGAAATCGATTTGTGCAAATAAAACAAGATGTTATTAATTAATTTTCATTGTTATTTCCCAGAAAAAGTGAAAAATAAAACAGCAGTGGACAAAATAACATTTTTATTCATTAAAAGGGAAATACTTGAAACAAAAAGCCCAGACATTTCTCTTTTGCCTTGGGCAGAGCAAAAGGAGTTATTTTTCATAGCCCGACACAAAATACGTTTCGCCTTGGGCAGAGCGAATTTTTTCAAAGGAAAATAAACAAAACATTACTCGGAAATGTGCATAACCACAGGAATATCAACAGCTATCCAGTTTTGGCAAGCCAATCCAGGCGTCACAAACACGGGCAAATCCTCCTCGGAATCATCATCTATGATAGCATCAACCTCAGGATGCACAAACCCTGCACTTCGGAAAACCTCTTGAATCGGACGAACCACCACCTCCTTCTTGACCCTTGCAGATATTGGATGAAAACCCAGACCTTCCCCAGACTTGTTCTCGGGTAACGTCAACACCTGGCCCCATCCTTCGGCCGAACCACTTTCCACCACTCGCCGCGCATCCTCAAAAGAAGAGATGGATGCCCCTTGCTTCTTCACTGTATTCTTAGCAACAGATAGGCCCTGGAATTGGGTCCCAACATCCTCGTCAGCATCAATAAAAGAAAACGATGATAAATGGCTTACCACCATAGCCTGTTCTCCCCCAATCATCACTAGCTTCCCATGTCTTACAAACTTTAGTCTCTGATGGAGCATGGAGGTGACTGCCCCGACATCATGGATCCAAGGACGACCCAATAAACAGCTGTAGGCAGCACGGATATCCATCACTTGGAAAGTGATTTGAAAAGTATGGGGACCAATCACTATGGGAAGATCCACTTCACCAATAACTGTCTTCCTGGAACCATCAAATGCTTTAACAATTACTCCACTAGGCCTCATAGGAGCACCTGGATATGAAAGTCGAGACAGCGTGGTCTTGGGCATCACATTCAACGACGAGCCCGTATCCACTAACACACTTGATAAGGTATCGTTTCCACAACTTACTGAAATGTGCAAAGCCATATTATGGTTTCTCCCCTCCTCCGGGAGTTCTTCATCACTGAAACCCAGATTGTTACACGAAGTTATATTTCCCACAATCCCATCAAACTGATCAACTGTCACATCATGGTCTACGAACGCCTGGTCCAAGACCTTCATCAACGCTTCTCTATGTGCACCAGAATCTCTCAATAAGGCAAGCAAGGAAATCTTGGAAGGCGTTTGCAAAAGTTGGTCCACAATCTTGTACTCACTTCTTTTGATAAGCTTTAGGATCTCATCCTCTTCAGGGTGAGGGATAGGTTCACTGGATCGGCATATCTCAACTCTTGGTTCACCATTTCTTACGGGAATCTCCGCCGGTATGGGCCTCCTAACTTGAACTTCTGGTCTCCTCGATGGTACTGCTGCAAAAACACGCCCACTTCTTGTAACTCTACTCACATCGGCAATATTAACAAAAGACGGTCTGGTTGGTATGGGGACTTCTACCCCATTCTCGATCATTGTGGCGTTATACTTGTACGGCACAGCTTGGTCCGAGCGGTAAGGCACAGGGCCAGGCGGGTAAATAATCAAAGGACCAACAGACGCAGTCTGACTGTTGTAAGCAATCTCTACTGATTCTGGCAAATTAAATTGTGGTGTGATAACATTCACTTCATCTTCCGGATTTCGGTCATAGGTAATAGTGATAATTCTCTGATCTAGCAACTTCTGAATGTCCTCCTTCACAATAGGACAATCATCCTCTCTTGAACAAAACTCACAAACGTCATAGTCATGCTGGTGCCTAACAAAGGCAAGTCTTCTCAAACTCTGATGTAACCTGATCAAAGATTCTCTTATGTGCTCAACTTGAAAAACTCGGAACTTCCCCAGACAACCTTCCACCATATTCACTGAAGCTGCCCCATGTCGAGGCAAAGGATTATCTCTAACATTTGGATTAACATCCTTAAAAGACAAAATGACATTCTTAATTAACCTCTGCACGTCCGCCTTTAGAGCAAAGCAATTCTCAAGGTTGTGCCCCGGCGACCCTTGGTAATATTCACAGAATTGATCCGCCTTGTACCACGGAGAAGCACTGTTCGGTGCGACAGGAGGTGGCTTTGTTGTGATGAGATTCTTTCTGATGAGAGCAGGGAACAATTCAGTATATGTCATAGGAATGGCATCGAACTGCGATTTTCTGGGTGAACGGTTTTGATTGTTGAACGGATAAGCCTGTTGTCGAGGCTGCTGCTGAAATGACCGTGGTTGAGTTGGCGGGATTTGATGAGCTGGGGCCATCAAAGCTGGGCGGACAGCCGGAGTGACTGCCGCAACGTGAGAGTAACCTCTCCTAGGCCTACCTGGAAACAAAGCACTGACATCCTGCTCTTTTCTCTTCGGGAAAACACTTCCAAACTTCTTCGCACCGCTAGACGGACTCCCTTCTTTAACCAAACGCCCTTCACGAATCCCTTCCTCTAATCGCATGCCCATGCTTACCATTTCGGTGAAGTCACTGGGGGCGCTGGCTATCATTCTCTCATAGTAAAAGGACCCTAAAGTCTTCAAAAATATCTTAGTCATCTCTTTCTCCTCAAGAGGTGGATAGATTTGAGCGGCAATTTCACGCCACCTCTGGGCGTACTCCTTAAAAGATTCTCGGTCTCTCTGCGACATCGCCCGGAGTTGATCCCTGTCCGGCGCCATGTCAACATTGTACTTGTACTGATGGACAAAGGCTTCACTAAGATCGTTAAAGTTGCGGATTCGAATGTTGTCTAAACCCATATACCACTTTAGAGCAGCACCCGTCAAACTGTCTTGAAAATAATGAATCAACAAATCATGATCATCGGAGTACGTAGACATCTTCCTCACGTACATTGTCAAATGACTTCTAGGACACGAATCACCCTTATATCTCTCAAAGTCTGGCACTTTGAATTTCGCTGGAATCTTGACATTCGGAACTAAACAAAGGTCATGCGTACTTTTCCCAAACAAATCCTTCCCTTTCAATGCTCTAAGCTCCTTTTGCATTTCCTGGAACTGATCCTGAAATTCTTCCATTCTATCAAAAAGACCCAAACTTTCAGCGGGCTCGGCAGGATAAATTGGTTCATTCAAGTATGGCACGGAGTGGACCACAGGAGCAACGGTCGTCATAACTGGTTGCGGAAAAGGTGTTACAGACGGAATTACTGGCGGCATGGCAGTTGTCTCTGGTTGAGGAAGAGACAATGCAGGCTGAAATATAGGTTGTACGGTAGGCTGATACCCTTCTGGCACAAAGTTGTAAGGCATTCCCCACGGAAAACCTTTCTGCATCTGATGTTGAAGTGGAGAGTTTATTTGAGTTGCGGAGGCAGGAACTGTAACAATTTCAGAAACCACTGGAGTTGAAGTCTGAATCTCGGCAGCCGTAGTCGATGGCTGATTCTGAACAGCCACCAAACTTTCCACCAACGCTGTTAACTTTTCCATCTCGGCACGAAGTGTAGCAACTTCCCCACGAAGCTCGTGATTTTCCTGTTCCAAATCTTCCATTCTCCTCTGACGATTGGCCCGAGTGTCGTATCGGTGAGACAGCTTGACAACCTTCGGTGGAGAAAGAACAAGAATGAGACTCTAGAAAACATGTGATGTGGAATGTGAAATGATGCATGATGGCTATGCAAATGATGACTCATTTTAAAAGTTTTTCAAGGAACTTTAGTAACTTTGCGTACATCAATGGTAAAGGAATTTAGAACAACAAAAACTCAATCCGTTAATCGAAAGCGATAAATTACAACTTACAATTTGGAATAGTAAATTACAACTTTGGGATAACAAATCCACTAATGAAAGCAATAAATTACAACTTCGCAACATGAAAACCATAATAAAGTGATAAATTACATTTTTAAAACATGAAAGCAGTAAATTACAACTTGGAGCATGAAGCCCAAAATAAGACAATAAATTACAACTTCGGAGCATGAAGCCCTTAATAAAACAATAAATTACAACTTCGGAGCATGAAGCCCTTTTACATAGTTTTACAAAATGACATCAATAAAATAAACTAAAGCTAAAGCTCACTCGGAATCCTCAGATGACGGACCAAACACCAGCTGTAATCGGAGCTTCTTGATCTTTTCTTCGTAAAAGTCTTCCATATCCTGCTTTTCCGCTATCAGTCGATCGATGATTTCTTCCTGCGGATTAGGAACGAGAGCCACGCTTACCGAACCCTCCCTTTTTCTTTTCCTTTCACTCGCATACTTCTTCAGCAAGGCATCCTTCTGACGAAGCTTCTCATCGTGGTCAACGAACCGGCCGTCTTGAATAAGCAACAACTCCTTCTTTTCTTTCAGCTGTCGAGTCAGGACTCGATTCTCATATTCAGACATATGGTACTTTTCCTTCCAAGCATCCCTCTCAGACTTCATCCTGGCCAGGTTTCCTTGATATTCTCCTACATCCGCGATAGGGATAACAACTGATGACGGTGCGATGGTAAGGAATAAAGGTTTCTCAAGTTTATATGGCATCTTGAGAGCACAAGCCCTAGCACGGACCCACTGCAGGTAAGGTTCCAAAGAAACGGCACCTCTATGTCCCAGCATATCTCTCCCTTTCTTGTGGATATGGCGCCAAGCTCCTTCAATCTCCCTCTTAGCAGCCTGATGATCTTGTCCTTCCTGAAGAAAGAAACCACTCACATGGATACTGTTCGGCTTATCTCTCATCGGGTACCCGAACTGACGGCGCGCTAGAACAGGGTTGTAGTTGATTCCACCCCTCGTACAAAGAAGAGGTACGTTGGGAAAAGCACCACAGCTGTCAATGATCTCCACGTCATGGTAAACTCGATTGTACCAGTCAATATCGAAATGAGTGAGGGCCATAATCTTTGGCGCCCAACGCGGTTCCCTCTCGAGATCCCAGAAAGCATCGGACCCAGGTAAATGCGAGACGTACCACTGATACAGCAACGAAACACAACAAATAATCATCCCTCCTTGATAAGAGTTTCGAAGATGGATAGAGTAATACGTGTCCCCTAGCAGCGTAGGGACCGAATTTCCAATCAGGAAAACTCTGATGGTGTTGACATCCACAAATTTATCAACGTTAGGGAATAAGAAAAGACCATACGCGAGTAAAGCAAACACGTCCTCGAAGGCAACAGTATCCTTGGTATCAGCAAAGTAACGGGCTTTCTTCAACAGAAACTGCGCCGGCAAACCCCAGATTCCTCCTTTCGTAGTCATATTCTCCTCTATTTCTGATTTCTTCAGGTGGGTGATGGTTGCTATCTCGTGGGATTTAGGCTCCTCTTCTAATCCAGAAAAAGGAACACGGTCGACGATCGGCAAACCAAGAATATAGGAGTACTCCTCTAAAGTGGGCATCAACTGATAATCCGGGAAGGTGAAACATCGGTACAGGGGATCATAGAACTGAACCAACGTGTTGAGGATGCCTTTCTTCATCTTGCGCTTCATGAGCGGTACGATGGACCCATATTTCTTCTGAAAATCTGTCGGACTCTCTATCTTCGGAATCAAACTCTTCAGTTCTTCAATCTCGGGCTCCTTGAAGCTAAAGCTTCGAGTATTTCTCCTTCCAAATTCCATAATACCCTGAGACATTTGCAAAATCATTCCAAAATTCCTTGAAAAACGAGTTTTTTACAAAGATGTTGATGAATGCATGGATGAATGATAATGCAACAGTCACACACAAGCTTGCAAACATGGGGTTCAAAGGTTCAATGTTTCAGCATGGAGTCGAGGGTAAAGCCCACCTAAAGGTATGTACTAACGTTTCGATCACACCTGTAAGACAAGGTTCTAAGAGTTCCCAGAGTCTACATCCCTCCTTCGGATATTGCCAACGTCTTGATTACTTAATAATTAGCAATATTCTCAAGAGAAACTCGTCCGAGCATAGCATCACGTGACAACTACTTCCGAATTACTCCGTTATAGTTTCCGCGCTACACCTAAAAAGGCCAAGATGGGTTGGGGTTCTACGGTCCTCAACTTCTCGGGCTCCTAGGTCGAAAATAATAATGTCTTCCCGATTACTCGGTAAACAAATATTAAGTTCAAGAGGGCCTTCCATTGAGTGGGGGATCTCATGCATCCTTCTTCGGGATTACTCCCTCAAAGTTAACATGACTGTACCGCCCGTCCTATTCCTTAAGTGTTACTTAATCCGGGTATAGGATTTGTCCTTTGCAAAAAAAACCCAAACACCCCCAATTTAAACACATAATCAAACAAATCAAATAATAATAAACAGATAAGACAAACTAGGCTTAACCCACTTAGGGATGGACCAGCAAGAGGTCAATCTTTCCCCAGCAGAGTCGCCAATTCTGTAGCGATAAAAAATGTAGCGGGGTAAATCGGAGATCGAATTATTGATTAATTCGTCTCACAAAAGCAAGAGTCGCCACCGCGCTTTATTGTTTCCAAAGGAAAAGGGAAAAGAGCGAAATAAAACCCTAAATATGCAATGTAAATAATAATAAAAATACAAAGCGTTTTTGAAAAGAGATCTTATGGTTCGGGGGTTGGTTATACAATGGGAAGGTACTAGCACCAAATGCATCTATATTACTCTATAGGAACCTTTTGAAATATCTGTTTTATTTAAAATTGATTGCTTGATTGAAAATAAATCGTTTTGGCCGAAACAGGATACGAGCGGTTTTTTTGAAGTTGCGACGACCTAATGTCGAAGTTTTTGCTTAAAGGGGCATAAATTTTGAAAAGGGTGAATATTTGAGGAAAAATTATCCTAAGTTTTAATGAAATGCGAAAATTCGCGCAGTTAGACTTGAGGACATGAAGTCAACAAATTTACTGTTTTTTCCTTTGGATTTAAGCATAAACCGAATAAATAAATAAATACACGGACAAAATATGCGAATAACGATTAAATAACGATAATCTAAATGATGGAATAAATGATGCGAATAATGCGTTTTTTATGATTTTTGGTTTAATGTTAACGGGAAGAAAGTATTTTAAATTTTTTACGCATTTGGATAAGGATAAAAAACAAAAGAATTATTTAACGAGGACGTAATGTTTTTTTTTAGTTTTAAGTTATTAAGTTTTTGATATATTTTGATATTAACATTAATAAAGCAAGAAAACGGATTAATAAAATTATTTTTAAGTTTTTTTTTCTATTTTTTATGTCTTTTTTGTATTAGTATTTAACCAAAATGAGGGGAGCAAATTAAAGAAAAATAGCATGTTTTTTAGTTTTCTCATTTTTTACTTTCATATGTTTTTTAGAGATATTAAATATTTCCAAACTAAATAAAACTTACAAGTCATGAATTTAAATCTAATTAGAAATAAGGAAGACTAAAATTATTAAATAAACCTAAACTTAAACTAAATAAGATTTGGGTAAAATATTAAAATTATCTAATTAAAACTATATGTTTATTTCTAGGAAACTAACTAATCCAAATTAAATAAGTTAGCTAAGAAAATGAATAGAATTAAACTAAAGAGCATATAAAAAGATGGGGTGGGGTGCAGGAACAAAACGCATGGGCTTGGAGGAAATGGGGTGAGGCCCATCAGTTGACAAAGCATTAGGGTTAATTTGTTTTAACAAATTGGGATTAGGGTTAGTCTTGGGCAGAAACGGCGCGCCTCTTCTTCGCATCTTCTTCTTCGCATCTTCTTCTTCACACTTGCCCTTGAACCTTGCTGTCTCTCCTTGCCATGGCCACCCACTCCAGCTCCTCTTCCCTCCAGCTGAACGAGAAACGGGACGGCCACGGATTCGGTAAGAAACGCGATTGATTTTGTTAACGCTTGATTCGGTTTTTGCATGTTGATTTTGATTCCACGATTTCTATTCTGTTGATCTTTATTGATTCTTATGTTGATTGTTAATGCTGATTGAGGATGTTCCAAGGAAAAAGAAAGGAGAAGGGACCGTTACCTAGATGGAGATAGAGGAGGAGGCTAGGAGCGACGGAGGCCAGGCGGCGAGGAGAGGGGAAGCGAGCCCGCTACGGTGACTGGTATTACGCGATTTTCCTCTTCTTGGTTGTTATCACTGTACTGTATTTTGTTTCTTCTCCTTGTTGGCCTTGGTACTGTACTTCTGTTTTCCTTCTTCTTCTTGAACGTGATGCTGCTTCTCTTTTTTTCTTTGAATGGGTTACTGTTTCTCTTCTTCTTGAACGTGATGTTGTACGATATGTATGTTGGCCTGAATAATTGTTTTTTTTGAAAGGCCAGTGATGGTAATACTGAGGCCTAGCCTGTTGCCTTAGAAACTGGTTCTAGCTTGGGTCGTTTCAGGTTTTTGGATTGATGAAGTTCAAGCTTGAATAATAGTTTGACATGGTGATGAATATGGTGATTACGTGCTAGTTGGACAGGTTTGATGGAAACAGGGGCATGAGTCTTTGCTAGGCCATATTGATGGTGTGGTTTTAACTGGTTTTCTGTGAGATTGTTTTTGATATCTCTTTGACAATGGGATGATGATGTTGGCTTGAATGGCTCAATCCATTTTGCAAAGTTTTGGTGTATGGTTGAAATAGTTTTTGACAGTATTGGATAACTATGCAGGTTTGCTGAGCTTTTTGTGTTTTTTGATAACTATAACTCTCAGTTTTTGAAGGCTTGGATATATCTGATCTCTATTGGTTTCCTTTTGGTTATTGTTATAACAATTTCCCTCTCTTCCTCTCGTTACAGGCTGGAAGTTTTTTTGAAATATCCTTTGGGATTTCCTGGGCATTCTGCACTATACTGTCCCTCCAATTTGTTTCTATTCTTCTTTTATGTTATTATCTCTACTGGCTATATTTTATAGTTTGTCTTGTATATCCTTTTTCTGCCTATGCCAAGCCTGTAAAACCCACACTTCTCCCTCTCTTTTTCTCTCAGTATAGCTTTGATAAAAAAAGTGATAAGCTGTACTTTTTCTGAAACTGCAAATGGCCAGAAAATGATGAAAATGGAATGTCCATATTGCTTGCATATGTAGTTAAACTGCATGTTTTCCTCTAATACAAAAGCTTGTTTTGTTTTCTGCTGTGTAGGCATGGTTTACGTTAGTATGCTTGCATATGTAGTTCATGCAGGGGCTTTGTATGCTTATGCTGTATGTTTTTGAAATTGCATTTGGGATTTTGCAAAATGTAATTAATTTAAAACATGCAATTTTTGGACAAAATAAACTTATGCATTCATTTAAAATTCCTTTCTTTTTTGTGAACCGGGAGAAATCCCGTGATTTGCAAAAAAGAGTAACTGATTCCGGCCATTGCTTTTAATGATGAAACTTTAATAATTTCGCTTTTAAATCATTTATTCGAATTCTAATCTCTTTTTTTTAATTTTGCAGGTAACATTAAGTGAGCAGACAAAACGCATTGGATCGGAAGTTTTAGAATTAGGAATATTAGATTAGTTTTTTTATTTCATTTTAGTTTTTGTAAATTTATTATTGTAATTTATTGTAATAGATACAATGTTTACATAATAACTGTACAATTAAAAAATGAATAAAAAAAACTATTTGCCAATTAAATTCTTCTTTCCCTTTAATTATTTATTTATCGTTTACAGTTCTTTAATCGTATAATAATTGAAAACGAATTTCAATTACCTACATTCAGAATAATAAACGGATAAATAAATAAGTATCATTGATCAATTAATAGCCTCAATTATTTAATTCATTATCCATAACTTTCTAAATTATAATAATTAAAATAGGGTTTCAATTATTTAATTTAGAATGACAAATGATTAAATAATCGTTATTGACCAATGAACTTTTTCCGAATATTTATTATATTATTCATAAACCTTTAAATTATGTAATAACTAAGAATAAATTCCAGTTATTTAAATTTAAGGTAGTGAGTAATAAATAAATACTGTCCGCACAATTAATGCGCCTCTTCTCTAATGTTTATTTTATTATCTATACATCTTTAAACTACATAATAATCGAAAACGAATTTCAATTATTTAAATTTAAGATAATAAATAATTAATAAACATCATTTTAGCACGAATCGATTAAATGATTTAATGTTCAGCATAAATAGCTCTTGGCCTGAAAAAGTTATGAATTTTAAAATCGATGGATCAAAACACTGTAATGTAATGATGCAGGTAGGAGACGATATCTTAGGTCAAAATTTGGGGTACAACACTGGTGATATTAAATCTGTTGAGGATTGAGTTCCTGCTTATGAAAGAACTTCGTTGGGGATGATCTTTCAGTTGCAACTTGCTGGGGATAACCCTGTTAGACTCTTGTGGGGGTAATCCTTCTGAATTTGGCTGGGGAGATTTATTCGTGCTCTGCAGGGGATAAGCTTCCAAAGTCTACTGGGGATGATGATTCAACTCCTTTGGGGAAGCTTTTTAGACCGTGCTCGAAAAATTGACTCCGCTAGAGGTATCTTGTATTCTGTCGGGGAACATTCTTATACTCCGTTGGGGAATATCAAGACTGCCGGGGATATCAAGCCTTTCTAGTGCTGATGGTAGATCAACTCTGCTTGGGGAGAGTATTGCCGATTCGTTGCAAGTCTCAGCTGGGGGAGAGCTATCATTATTGTCTTACTCTACATGGAGTGAAGGTATCTTAGCCATATTCTTCAGCTGAATCTACCTTTGTACCTGGTGAGCAGAGCAGTTGTACAGTTTGGACAATTTTATTGCCCCTGTTTCTGCGGGAGAAGGTGCCTGCGGAGGCCTTGTGGATCGAGTATTATCCCAACCTATGAGGTGCTTGGTATCTTTCGATTGAAATGACAAGTCTTCTTCTGGTAGGCAAGTGACGAGATGACGAGACATAGTCGTACGCTTTGATCCCTAATTTTTTTCCTGGACCGCCCTTTCGGGTTTTCAATCCATCGGGATACCCTTTTTTGCCCAAGCCGCCTTTTCAGGCTTTCGACTTGCCGGGTGTACAGATTTTTTCCATTTTTATCCCTAATTTTTACCCGAACCCTTTTGGTTCACCGGGAAGCCCTTATTTTTGCCTAGGCCACTCGACCTAGCGGGTCTTTGATTATGCGTAGTATTTTCTGATTATGTCCACGCTCTCAGGATGTATAGAGGTGTCACTATCGATAGTGTTGTGTTTCCATACTACCAGAAGATCTTCGTTTGATCATGCAAGATTCGTTGCTGGAATTCATGTCCAATGCCCCAATTGATTCAGATGGAGATTGCCCCTGGCTATTTGGCATTTTGAGAGATTCCTTGAATCTTTACTTGACTTCCCCAGATGATGGACAATGATCATGCCGTGTCCCTTGATTGGAAGTGTTTTTCCACTTGAGGTGATCCTTTTTATTGAGAAGTTTTTTTTTTGTTCACTAGATATTCGTCGTGCGAATTTCTCTGCTGATGAACAAATAGTCATATGCAAACAATATTATTTTAAGAATGCAAAGCTTATGTCTGTTTTGAAATTTTTGAAAATGCATTTTTCCAGTAAAACAAGCAATTTTTTTGTAAAATGTGATGTCAACTCAGGATTTACAGCAAGTCCTACAGGAGTCAGGATACCTTTTGTAACAGTATGCTTTCAGACTAACCCATGCTTCAGCTAGGACTTTTAAGGGTTATAACGTGGTCTGATTCACGGTTTAAGAAACAAAGGATAAAGGCTCAAATTTTATTTGTACCCACCCGTTCTTCGATCCTAAACTCAGCTAATCGTGCATTAGATCCCGTTTGAGTCTTTGATCTGATATTCCAGTGATGGTTCGGATACTGACAGTTTATTTTGAACAGGCAGTCATTTTTGTTGAGAGTTTGTAGGATTTCTTTCCTTTTGATTTTTATTATCCTTGTCTTTTGCCTGAACTGTTTCTCTTGTGATTACAGTCAGCGGGATGCCTCGGTTTTTTTCTTAAGTCTCCTTCACAGGTTTTGACTTAATGGGCTTTTATTTCTGAGAGATAACTACTTCCTGTCCTGACGATTATAAGGAACTGTTGTACCCCAAAATTTTCCCTCCCATATTCCTCAAGATTTATCAAGAATGATCTTCAAGTTGCCCAAGATAGCTCAAGGGTTAGACAGTCAAATCACCTCCCAAGGCAGTCAAGTCAATATTAGGGTTTTGTGTTGCATTAAGGTCCTCATATCCAAATTTACTAAAGTGCTTCCCAATGCCTTAATATGTTCTTAAGTTCATCCATGACAAATTTCAAGCCTTGCAGAGAAACTTTGGTCAGTCAATTGCTCAAGAGGTCCAAAAATCGACTGTGCTGGGTCAAAAGTCAACTGTGGCCTACATATAGTCAAACCTCAAGATTTTTTGTCAACATTCTCATTTTGAAGGATAATTAATCATTTGATCAAGGGTTTATCATGATTCATCAAGGATTGCTCAAAATTCATCAAGATTCAAAAGTTGCTAAATTAGGGTTTTGCAGGAAAAGTCAACTCAACTTTGACCAAGCATAACTTTCTCATACTTTATGAGAAATGACCCATCCAAATCTCATTTTGAAGAGGATGCAATTTCCTATAATACATCTTCACACCCCAAGATGAGAAAATGCACTCACAAGAAGTTACAAATTTGGACATTATAGGTCAATTTTGAAAGTCAACAAAAACACCTTTTTTTGCCAAAGCTTATAACTTGAGAATTGAAGATCAAAATGAGATGAGACCAAAAGGGTTGATTATAGGACATCTCAAGGTTTCTAAAAAGTCAAAGAACACCTCCAAAAGTTCAAAATTGAATAAGTTATTCATTGTTGAAGTTGGGCATTTTTCTAAAATTGCCAAAAGTCAACTATCCTCAAAACTCCAATTTTTGACAAAAGGGCCCACTTTTTTCCACTTGATTCAGTATTGTCATGCCACACACGTGTCCCGTGCTTAATTTCATGACCAAACATTTATTTTTCTATTTTATTTCATTTTTATTGATTTAATTCATTATTAATCAATATTAAATCAAATAAAATCCAAAAATTATTGAAAAGGGATCTTTGTGATTTGTACAGCTTGCAAACATCATGTGACAACCAACCAACTCGTGCTAAGGCTTATTTGTGCACAAAATCTCAGATTTGGCCTATTTTTGGAAAGGTTAACAATGGTGATAAAATCAAATCCTAAACCTTGAATGTACATGGATATTGGCCCAACTCTTGACCTAGAATCATTCCCTTATATGAAAGCAAGCCTCATAAACCTAATTCACGCATAAAACCTTGCAGAAACGGCCATACCAATTTCAAGAAACTTCAAGAAAAATCAAAACTTGTTCTTGCAGCCTAGGCCAATTCAAGGTGCCTTGTCCATCCAAACACATTGTAGGAGGTACAAGGAGTGATTTGCAATCAAATTCAAGCACCAAAGCTCAAGGAATCACGAAACACCATCTCATGGTTTGCACTTCTAATTCAAAATCGTATCTCTTAATTCATATGCATTTGACATGTTTTCGTGATTGATTTGCGTTGCTAGAGGTTGTACCAAGTTAATGGAATGGATTAATTGAACCATAGTGCCCTAAACCGAGAGATGCAATGATTGAGTTTCTAGGGTTTTCAAGCTTTCAAATAGGGCTTTCCAAACCAGGAAAAATTGGGACCAATGGGATACATGGTTGAATTCGTGAGACCAAGACGATTCCAACACATACCTCGCGGAATATTTCTTTTTGCTCTATATGACCGGTGGAAATAAAACTGATTGTTTTTAGCTGGTTTCGCGAAATGTCGCGGTAAGCAAGAGTCGCCATCGTCTTTTATGTTCTCCAACATGGAAAGGACAAAAGCACAACAAAATTCCTTATGAGAATTTTTCTCGGTTTGGGAGGTAGATTTATAGAAAGGGAAGGTGTTAGCACCCTTTCTATCCGTGGTTATCCACGGGCTCTTAGGTACTTGCTCTTATGTTTTCAAAAGTTTGTTTGCTTTTCAAGTGTGTGTGGGTTTTGAAAAAAAATCGTTTGAAAACTTCTAGGTAACTCTTGTATCAGTCCTCAAGAGTGTATGAAGTATAGTTTGAAAACTTTTTGAAAGTGTAAGGTGTGAAAAGTATTTTGTTTGTTTTGAAAAGAGCAAGTACCCATGAGTCATCTACCTACCATAAGGAATTAAGCTGTGTAAAAGTCCTTTAGATAGTGCTATCCCACTATTGAGAGGTAGGTAGCACCATCGTTGGAGTTTTTCAGGTCAATTCGATTATCGGGACATGTGTGGTCACCGAAGTAATGTTAGGATACCTTAGAAGTAACCCTAATGTCCTAGATCCTTTTATCCGAGGCAACCGTTTCGAGGCAACCGGTTCTTTAGACAAAGGGTGACCTCTAAGACGTCCTGTACTTGATGACCACGTTTTGAGGCAACGAGTGAAGCGTACCCTAGGAGTGGCATGTGCTTTGTGTGTTGTTTTTCAGTTAATTGTCTTTTGTACATGTTATTTGTGAGCTACGGATTAATTTTATTTACATACATTCTTTCATGCATTGTTAACAGTTAGGAGTGCGGAAAATTAAAGTGCGGGAATGTAAAGCTACGCTATTACAAGGCGCGGGTCTATACATCACCAAAAAAAACAAAGACCCGTTTTGATAAAGTGCGGAAAGTAAAGAAAACAATAAACCTAATTACTATTACATTCTTGAAGCAGTTACATAATAATCAAAATATAATAACGCGCGAAAAGAAATTAATCGGGAACGTCCTAAGGGTTTTGACCCTTTTAAGAAAAGAATTGAATTTTTTGTTCTTTTTTGTGATTAAAGGAAATTAAAATTAATAACTAATTAATTAATTAAAAGAAAAATGTTTTTGTATTTTTATGTTTTTTAATGAAATAAAATAAAAGGAAATAAAATTAAAAGTTAATAAAAACCTAATTCTAAATTTATTTTAGTTATTAAAAAAAAGTTAAAGTTGCCTAATTAAAATAATTAATTAATTATAATTTAATTACAAAACAATGAATTAAAGTGAAATTAATAAATAAGAATAATAAAAATATTAGTTTTTTTTGATTTTTTTGTTTAAGAAAATAACTATCTATGAATTAAATAATAATAATAATAGTTAATAATAATAATTAGTTAAAAGAAAATAAAAAAAGGAAAAGAAAACAAAAGAAAATATGAAAGAACCATGGGGGTGTTGGCCCAGGTATGGAGGTTTGAGGAAGCAATATGGCCCAATAAGCTTAAGCCTTTGTTGATTTTAGGAATCGCCTGCACGTGCTTTGACTTGGAGCATGGTATCCAGCATCTCATAGCCCCTGGATTGATCTTTGAGGCCACTTGGCGCATGATCGTTTGATGCACATGGTGGAAAGCCTTTGTGAAACCTGCACAGGAACATGTTATGGAAAAATAGAAATAAGCACTTGGGGGACCTGGGATGTTGATAGAGTGCTTGGAAGTAGTTGAATCTGGCTAGATCAGGTCTTTCGAGCTTGACAACTTCAAGGAAATTTTTGCAATTTTGGGGCGTTCTCTAGGCTGTGTGTATTTGTCTGTAATGCTTTCTCATGGCTTGTATTTATAGAGGAGATGGAGGGGAAAAAGAAATAAGGCAAGAGTCCAAGCCATAAAGCCATGCTTTCAAACCAAAATCCAACAAATTAAAAAGCTTCCAAAATTTGCAAAACTTTCCCTTTCCATGCTTACATGTATCTGGACATCTTGGCACAAATTCAAAATTTTGTGTACAAAAAATAGCTTTCACGAATTTGGCAGCTAGTAAATGGCATATAAAGGTCATTCAAACCACAAAGATCCCCTTTAATTAATTTTTTTGATTTTATTTGAATTTTATGGATTTAAAATGGATTAAATCAATAAAAATTAAATAAAATAGAAAAATTAATGTTTAATCTTGAAATTAATCATGGGACACGTGGGTGGCATGACAAGGCTGAATCAAGTGGAAAAAAGTGGGCCCTTTTGTCAAAAATTGAAGTTTCAAGGATAGTTGACTTTTGCCATTTCACAAAAATTTTCCAACTTCTCCAATGCATATCTTGCTCAATTTTGATCATATAAACATGTTCTTGGACATTTTGGAAAGGTCTTGAAGTCCTCTAACCAATGTATTTGGTCCCATGTCATTTGAATTTACCAATCTCAAGTTATGGTCTTTGACTTAAAGTGCATTTTTGTTGACTTTTGAAAATGACCTATAATGTTGAAATTTGTAACTTTTTGTGGGTGCATTTCTTGGACTTGGAATGTGAAGATGAGTTGTAGGAAATGTCCTCCCCTTCAAAACGAGCATTGGATGGGATTTTTCTGATGATCCATGAAAAAGTTATGCCTTGGTCAAGTTACAGTTGACTTTTCAGCTGTCCAAAAATGGAAACTTTTGCATCTTGATGATTTTTGAGCCATTCTTGTGGAATCATGATAAAGATTTGATCCAATGATGATTGTGGCTTCAAAATAAGATGTTGACCAAGGCATACTGTGAGGCAATTAGGGTTTTTGACTGTGCAACTTGACCTTGTGAGCCTTGAAACTTGGCATGTAGATGCTTGACAATGTATATGGGCATATGGGACTTGATTGAGCCCTTGAAAACCTCAACTTCCTTGCAGGAACCAAAACCCTAATTTTGACTGGCTTAGGAGGATGGTTTGACTGTGCAACCCTTGAGTATACTTGAGCAAATTGAGATGATGCTTGTCAAAACTTTGAAGAATATGGGAGGGAAAATTTTGGGGTACAGCCGTTGCCCCTGTTCAATCTTCTTAGACTTGAGGATGTAGATTGGCTTGTGTGCCTTTCCTGATCCGAGGGTGGAAGATGATTGAACACTAGAGTGCCCAGAAATTTGCACTCACATAGTAGAGTACCAGCAGTGTGATGTCGGGAATGTGCTTACAGATGCCATTTAGAGAGATGGTTGATAGGAGGATGGGCTTATAGATGCCATCTGGAGATGTGACAGAATCTTGTCGGGAATGGGCTTATAGATGCCATTTGGAGACTGTTGGTATGTGGATGGGCTTATAGATGCCATCTAGGTGTCGATCACGTAAGAGATTCCTTAGCGAGAACTTACGTACCTGAGAAAGATAATTTCCTGGCCTGTTACAGGTGTTGATCCTCACTCAGTCGCTCACAGACATGCCCTGGCTAGATACAGGTATCGAATCTGGAACTTCAAAAGGTTGATGGGTTGTCTCTACTGACAGGTTATCTCAGAAAAATCTTTAGGATTTAACTGAACCAGAGGAGGTTTTGTCTTTCTTGACGAGTTGTCTCTTTGGACGGGTTGTCTTCATAGACGGGTTGTCTTCAATGACGAGTGATCTTCAATGATGAGTTGTCTTCAATGACGAGTTGTCTTCAATGACGAGTCGTCTTAAATGACAAGTTGTCTTCAATGACGAGTTGTCTTAAATGACGAGTTGTCTTTAATGAAGGGTTGTCTTCAATGACAGGATGTCTTCAATGACGGGATGTCTTCAATGACGGGTGTCTATACTGACGGGTTGTCTTCAATGACGAGTTGTCTTAAATGACGAGTTGTCTTAAATGACGAGTTGTCTTCAATGACGAGTTTTCTTAAATGACGAGTTGTCTTCAATGACGGGTTGTCTTCAATGACGGGATGTCTTCAATGACGGGTGTCTATACTGACGGGTCTTAAATGACGAGTTGTCTTAAATGACGAGTTGTCTTAAATGACGAGTTGTCTTCAATGACGGGTTGTCTTCAATGACGGGATGTCTTCAATGACGAGTTATCTTCAATGACGAGTTGTCTTCAATGACGAGTTGTCTCCAATGACGAGTTGTCTTAAATGACGAGTTGTCTTCAATGACGAGTTGTCTTAAATGACGAGTTGTCTTCAATGACGATTTGTCTTAAATGACGAGTTGTCTTCAATGACGAGTTGTCTTCAATGACGAGTTGTCTCTTTGGACGGGTTGTCTTCATGGACGGGTTGTCTTCAACGACGAGTGATCTTCAATGACGAGTTGTCTTCAATGACGAGTCGTTTTCAATGACGAGTTGTCTTCAATGACGAGTTGTCTTCAATGACGAGTTGTCTTCAATGACGAGTTGTCTTCAATGACGAGTTGTCTTCAATGACGAGTTGTCTTCAATGACGAGTTGTCTTAAATGACGAGTTGTCTTAAATGACGAGTTGTCTTCAATGACGAGTTGTCTTCAATGACGAGTTGTCTTTAATGACGAGTTGTCTATAATGACGGGTTGTCTTCAATGACGAGTTGTCTTCAATGACGAGTTGTCTTCAATGACGAGTTGTCTTAAATGACGAGTTGTCTTAAATGACGAGTTGTCTTAAATGACGAGTTGTCTTAAATGACGAGTTGTCTATAATGACGGGTTGTCTTAAATGATGAGTCGTCTTCAATGACGAGTTGTCTTCAATGACGAGTTGTCTTCAATGACGAGTTGTCTTCAATGACGAGTTGTCTATAATGACGAGTTGTCTTAAATGACGAGTTGTCTTCAATGACGAGTTGTCTTCAATGACGGGAAGTAATTTAACTGGACATGTCTTCTTTGACTGGATGAGCATCAGAAAAACCTTTGGGATTTAACTGGACTTGTCTTCTTTGACTGGATGAGCATCAGAAAAACCTTTGGGATTTAACTGGACTTGTCTTCTTTGACTGGATTTGTCTTCTTTGACTGGATTTGTCTTTTTTGACTGGATTGGTCTCTTTTGACTGTATTTGTCTACTTTGACATAGCTGATTATTTAACTGTATCCTTCCTGAAAGGTAAAGGTCAGTCGTATGCAATGCATGATATGGATCAAGCAATGATGTTCTTGACATAAATGAGATTGTATGACATGATGCGCATATGCATGATGTGATGTTTATGAATGTATCTTCGTTTGGGAAAGTAAATCCTTGACGCATGCCGGGAAGTTGAATCCTGGGCTGATGTTGAAGAACAAAGTTCTTCGTTTCCGCTGGGGATGATGATTACAAGAATAAACCGGTAGGAGAAGATGACTCCGTTGGGGAATAAACTTGTTGAGGAGATTACTCTGCGGGGAATTACTCTGTGGGAAGAGATACCTTGCTGAGGTTTTGATGATAACTCTGCTGGGGATTCCGTTGATAAGCTCTGTTGGAAGATTTGATAAACTCCGCTAGGGATAGGAAGAGCTTCGCCGAGGACGATCTTTCCGTGGTAATTAGCTGAGGATAACCCAGTTATAAGTTCTGGTGAGGAATAACCTTCTGAATAGAGCCGGGGAGATGCGTTCGTACTCTGCAGGGGATTAGCTTCCAGAATCTACTGGGGATAAGCTTCCAGAATCTACTGGGGAGATTGATTCAACTTTCCTGGGGAGACTTTTGGACTGTACTGGGGAATGGCCCCACTGGATGTCTGTATTTCGCCGGGGAACAATCTTATATTAAGACTGTCGGGGATGCTTGCTGAGGAATAATCTGTATACTCCACTGGGGAATATTGAGATCTTCTGGGGATTCACAACTTCCTTAAGGCTGACAGTAGACTAACTCTTCTTGGGGAGAGTATTGATAACTTGCTGGAGATACTGTGCCTTGTCATGGCTGACGAAAGACCAATTCTGCTTGGGGGGGAAAGTATTGTTGAACCTTGTCTTACTCCCGGGGAGTGGAGGCCTCTTGGTTATGTTCTTCAGCCAAACCTATCTTGGTACCTTGGTTGACAGAGCAACTAGATTGCTTGGACAACTCATTATTGCCCCTGTTTCTGATGTGGGAGAAGAAGATACCTTGTGGAGGTGCTAGATAACTGCCGATTGACAAATCCTCTTCTGGTAGGCAAGTGACGAGATGACGGGATATAGTCGTACGATTTTGATCCCTAACTTTTGCCTGGACCGCCCTTTCGGGTTTTCAGTCCACCGGGATACCCATTTTTGCCCAAGCCGCCTTTTCAGGTTTTCGACTTGCCGGGTGTACAGATTTTTTCATTTCATCCCTTATTTTGCCCGTGTTGGCTGAAGATTTTGATAATATTATTAGAGGCCAAGCGAATTGAGCGTTTCGATCTAAATGAAGCAAAGCGTCATGTTTCGAAGTAGCAGAAGCAGTGTTTCGAAAAAGCATATCAAAGCTTGGAGCTTCGAGTGGCAATTATGGGAACATATCTAAAGAAGTCTCGAAATAAAGGCCGTGTCTGAGAAGTACGTTCGAAACGGAGAAGTACCAAAGCATTTGAAATTCAAATGGAAGCGGGACATTCGAAGTTTGAAATTTATATGCTGGAGCATTTGGAGACACGTGGAAAGAAGAGAGAGGCATTGTTCTGCATGTTCTGAACGTGGCATAATCCTATAGCAAGACCGTTATGGTCGAATTAGTATAAATAGAAGTCTTAGTATTAGGATTTCGTGTGTCATATCTATTGTACTAAATACTCAATAGCATTCAAACTACCACATGGCAAGGGAAACGAATGCAAGAGCAATGTACATATGATAGCACCACATATTTATGATTTAATGAAAACCTTTTATCATTTCCAGCACTTTCCTTTATCTTTCTGCCAAATAACATTTACAAGTTTTCTCATTCAAAGTCTTTCTATTTCGAAATCTCTTCATTAAAAGCTTTACATTTCAATGCTTCCTTTACATTTCAAGCACTTTACATTTCAGAAAACTGTCATACTTCCCATGCCTTTATCTTCAAGCTTTATCCTTTGAACGCCTATTTTTACTTAAAGTCATTTACAGATTTCTTGCATTAAACGCTTTCTTCATATTTCAAATCTTTTACGTTCCAGAACATCCTTTACATTAACTGTTTTTATAATTCGAAGCCATTTACTTCCCTTTTATGCAATTTTACATGTCTTTACAATTAACATTTATTCATGCAACTTAGTTTCGTACACGCACATTTTGATTACATCTTTAGACCTTTAAGAGAGAAATCGAAATAAGCCAAACACCTATACAACACTCAAATATCAACCATGAATATCTGTTCGATCATGAGAGTTACCCTAATGACCAAGGAATCCTAGGACCAATCTAGTCGATCCTGTGAGTTACCAGAGGAATTGAATAACAGTCAGAAAGTTTATTCGATAGTTTGGAAGACTAGCGGTTGTTTACCAGAAATCACTGGAAACAAATTGGCACACCCGGTGGGACCAATAATTGGACATTAGAAATAAAGATTGTTGAGACATAGCCATTATAAAAACGTTGGAATCTAAGAAGTTTGCTGTTTTATGAACCTAAGAAGTGGTAAAATAACCAACAGTAACCAACCCTTATCCAGAAGAAAACGTTTGACCAAGATGTCTAATTCTGACAATCAACAAGGGGAACAAAATGCCCCACATACAACAGGCACTAATGTGTCCACTTCGATGGGAACATCTAATGTGATCCCTTCGAATGCACAGTCTGTTGCATCTTCAACCAGTAATATAGCCACCAATGGAGTAAGTGGCATATCAACTAATAGTTCGATCTTAGGAAATACTGGAACCATTTGTTACCCTGGGGGATTCGTTCCACCATCAGGGACACAATCCCATTTCGCCACTCCACTAACTAGACCACCCGGTTTCGATGGTAATAAAACCAGAGACTCCTCTTATGGGATGCCAACTTCATTTATGGAAGGTTTACACAATTCCACATCGAATTCATCACCACAATTAGGGTCTGGGTCTGGGGCGAATCAGTTTATGACAAATAACCAAGGGTCAGTGGGTTATAGCACAATGCCTATTTTAACCACAGAAAACCAGTTGGCTTTTAGGAAATTAATGGATGACAGTAACCATAATATGATAGGGGTGTTAGCACAAACTATGCAGGAAATATTTGCCCCAATAGTTCAGAATGTGACTGTGACAAACAGGGAAAACGCTGACAACATGAGTCGAATAGCAGATTTCTTTGCTCCCCCAGAAAGGCGTAGGTAGAATCAGGCGGGATTTCGAGCAAACATGCCTGTTATAGAACAAATTGCTAACGACCCAATTTATAGACCACCTAGAGAAGAAGTTAACTTAGGGGCCAGGGCACCAAGGTTAGAAGCCCCAATAATCCCAGGCCCACAAAGAGAAATTATGGAACCAGGGGCAAGGGTCGAAAGGCTAGAAGCCCCAGAGTTTCGAGAAGAACAACCTAGGGGAATTGTCATGGTGGGTCGAAATCAAGATGTTGATGCTGTCGTTCATAGAATTCGAAACGATAACCTTTTGGAAGAAAACAATCTAACCACCATGATAGAGAGAGTCATGTCCCAGAATGGCCTCAACACAGGAATGAGAAGGCCAAATTATGCTTCTCCTATATTAGATTGCATAATGCATACTGATTTACCAAGGGGATATAAAGTCCCTAAATTTACAAAGTTCGTTGGGGATACCAATGAGTCAACAGTCGAACACATAGCGAGATATCTAACCGAAGCGGGAGATATAGCCAATAATGAAGATCTCAGGATCAAATACTTCCCAAGTTCCTTGACTAAAAACGCCTTCACATGGTTTACCACTTTGCTTCCTGGGTCCATTGATACTTGGGCTCTCTTGGAGAGATTATTCCATGAACAATTTTACATGGGACAGTCGAAAATAAGCTTGAAGGAATTAGCCAGTGTCAAGAGAAAGTTCACCGAACCCATAGATGATTATCTGAACAGATTTAGGCTTTTGAAATCCAGATGTTACACAGTAGTGCCTGAACATGAGTTAGTCGAAATGGCCGCTGGTGGTTTAGATTACTCTATTCGAAAGAAACTAGACACTCAATATTTGAGGGATATGGCTCAGTTAGCCGATAGGGTTCGACAGGTCGAAAGGCTAAAGGCCGAAAAAGCCAGAGTCTTTAAGAATAGCAAGAAAGAAAGGATCTCCTATGTTGGAACTGAGGAAGCAGAAGAATATCCTGAATTCGAATTCGAAGAGGTCGAAATCGACCTCGCCGAATTAAAACAGGCTCCACCTTACTCCTGTAAATTATTGGTTCCCACAAAAGGGAAAGAGATTGTTGAAAATGAGAAAAGTGACAAATTCCCAAAGAAGGTTTATACCTTCGATGTCACCAAATGTGACGAGATTTTCGATTTACTTGTCAAAGATGGCCAACTCATTGTGCCATCAAATGTCAAAATACCTCCTTTAGATCAGAGAAAGAAGAGAGGGTTTTGCAAATATCATAGTTTCCTAGGCCACAAAACCTCACAATGTTTTCTTTTCAGGGACCTAATTCAAAATGCAATCAAAGATGGCAGACTAAAGTTTGCTGATAAGGTAAAGATAAAAGTGGACGAAGATCCCTTGGACATCGCAGACACCAACTACTCCGAGCCTGCATGCATTGGAGAGATTAACATGGTGGAAACTGACCAAAGCGACGCCCTAACAGGAGAGAAAGGTACTGAAACTGAAAACTGGGTGATGGTCGAAGTCGATAAGGAGGTCACTGAAGACGTCCAGAAGATGCCAGAAACTTCGATTGAAGCAGCACCTGTAGATGTTGCAAAAGAAACCCAGGCTACTGAAGGCCAGGGAAATCGAAACCAAGAACTAACACAGGTCACTGAAGGCTTGAGGCTGGAATTGGAGAAAGTCCAAATCACGAAGCCAACTCCCCCTCAGAAGGAAATATGGGACACTCTAGGGGAACCCAGTGGGAAATTTGACTATTTGGTCAAATATTCTGCCCCAGAGAGTTCGAAGGTTCAGATTGAGGATATAAAGCCCACAGGATGGGGCAATGATGAAGCTAAGGGGGAAGATGTTAAGATAAATATGGTGGATATGGAGAGGCCTCGCTCTGAGATGGAGGAAGTAGAATAATACTTAGAAAAAGAGAAGTATAGAATGGAGGATAATCACACTGGAGATTCTAGTCTCAAGGATTACCTCATGACATGCCACAAAGGAGATTCAAGCATGATATTGTGCCCTAGGTGCAGCATCCTCTGCAATCAGAGAATCACTGCGAATTTCGAGAGGGTACAAAGGACTCGAACTGGCAACAATTGGCGCCAGGATAACCAGCTTTTCAGGTGTTATCCCAAGGCTGGGGAAAGTTTGCTGGAATTTGTGTTTCGTTGCTACAAAGGGGCAACCAAGTGTTTGATTTGCCCAAGGTGTTCTGCTGTGTATGACCAAAGCATGGCCAGAGCCTTCGAAACGATTCCCTTTGCCCCGTGCTGGAACCATCAGGAAACTGTCCAGATGGGCCCACGTTTCGACAGCAGACACAAACAACGAAGGTCTGATAGCCCTCACCCCAAGGCTGCTCGAAGAGTGACTTTCAAACTCCCTGCTGAAGTGCCAACCGACAGATGGCTGCAAGTCAGGAATGACAAAGGCAAAGATAGATGGAGAAACACCGAACGAAATGCACGCCATGCTGTGACATACAGAAGGCAATTCAACACAGCAAAAAGGGAGGAGGTAAGATTAGAAAATTACAAATGAAGGAACCCCATGTCAAGATCCCAGTGGCGCAAGCAACAAAGGATTCGAAAGGCTGAAAGGGAAGCTGTGGCAAACAAAGGGGTTACTTCAACAAAGAACCAAGGTGAATCTAGCACCAACATACCAAAAAATCAAACTGAAGACAAACCTCCAGTTAATAGGAGGCTTTTCTCTGAAGTACAACGGGATGAACCAAAGGAATACACTCCAGGCCCCGAAGAGGATGAAGATATGATAACAGATAACTTCGAATCAGAGGGGGAATCTTCATTCAACCTGAACTGTAACGTGGTATCTGTGCTTCCCTGTGAATTTGGGCAGGAAACTGAAATTGATGAATATGAGGAAGAAGATACCACAGATTTGATGAAACATAGGCCTGTGTGCTACTATGTGATGGACAATGGGGCTGTTGAGGAACAAAATGCGTTCTTCGAACGTCCAGAACCTGCTATGAAGAACCATCTTAAGCCACTATTTATTCGGGCAAAAGTTGGTGTCCATGGGGTGAACAAGGTTCTAGTGGATGGGGGTGCTGCAGTCAATTTGATACCCCATTTCATGCTGAAAAGATTAGAGATCCGCGAAGGAGACATCAAGCCCCATAACATGGTTCTGTCCAATTATGAGGGAAAAGTGGGCAAAACACTGGGAGTGGTCCAGTTGGAATTGACAATAGGCTCAAGTTGTAGGCCTACCATGTTTATGGTGATCGAAGCCAAGGCCAACTATAACTTATTGCTGGGAAGGGAGTGGATCCATGGCGTGGGGGCAGTTCCTTCGTCAATGCATCAACGACTAGTTCTGTGGAGAGATGATGGAATCGTGGAAAACATCGAAGCAAACCAGAGTTACTTTATGTCAACAGTCAATTTAGTTGACAAGAGGGATTATGATAAAAATCTGGCAAAGATTGCTCCGTGTGTTCCAAATGATGAGATTAACGAAACCAGAAACACCCACTACTACATGACCCTTCGCCATGATGGCCTTTAATGGGATAGAACAATAATCAGTGAAGAAGAGGGAGTCGAAAGCACTATACAAAAACGGCCAGCAGGCTGGGACTTCGACAACCTTATCCATGACTGAGTCCACCTTTTTCGAAAGGATTTCGGCCTATATGGCTGAGAACGAATCAAAAGCGGCCTTAGAGGCTGAAATAAATAAATCAACTATAAAGATGAATGAAGTAAGTGGGGATGGCTCGAAACGCTCACCCTTCAGAGAATTGGAGATGGATCAAAGGTTGGATGCCATCTACGATAAAGAACCCTTAGGCTTCGAAAGGAACCCCATAAACTCAGGTGCCAAAATGTTGGCACAAGATCCACTCGAAGAAGTCAACTTAGGGGATGAAAAAACGAAAAGAATAACCTACATAAGTGCAAAACTTAGCCCAGGCCTCAAGAAAGAAGTAATCGAAGTCCTCAAGAAAAACAAAGATTGCTTCGCATGGGATTATGACGAAATGCCTGGTTTAAAGAGGGAGTTGGTCGAACACAGACTGCCAATCAAAGATGGCAAGAAGCCTATCAAACAAACTCCCAGAAGATTCGCACCAGCGGTTCTCACAAAAATTAAAACTGAGATCGAAAGGTTGCTGCATTGCAAATTCATCAGAACAACAAGGTACGTCGAATGGTTAGCAAACATAGTACCTGTTATTAAGAAAAATGGTTCTTTAAGAATTTGCATAGATTTTAGGGATTTAAACACTGCAACCCCTAAAGATGAATATTCCATGCCCGTGGCAGAAATGCTAGTAGATTCTGCTGCAGGGTTCGAATACTTGAGTATGTTAGATGGATACTCTGGGTATAATCAGATTTTCATTGCTGAAGAAGATGTTGCAAAGACAGCATTTCGTTGCCCAGGAGCCTTAGGCACCTACGAATGGGTGGTGATGCCTTTTGGTTTAAAAAACGCTGGGGCAACTTATCAAAGGGCAATGAATTCGATTTTTCATGATTTCATTGAAACCTTCATGCAGGTGTATATTGATGATATAGTCATCAAATCTATATCTGCAGAAACACATTTGCATCATTTGAGCCAATCATTCGAGCGAATGAGAAAACATGGCTTAAAGATGAATCCCCTTAAATGTGCATTTTTTGTGCAGGCTGGAGATTTTCTTGGTTTTGTGGTTCACAAGAAAGGGATTGAAATCAACCAGAACAAAACAAAAGCCATAATGGAGATGAAAGCACCTACGTCAAAAAGGGAGTTGCAATCTCTGCTAGGGAAAATTAACTTCCTCAGAAGATTCATTTCGAACCTGAGTGGAAGAACCCAAGCTTTCTCTCTGTTACTTCGTCTAAAGCAAGGCCAAGCCTTCGAATGGAACGAAGCCCACCAGGAGGCATTTGACAGGATAAAAAGATACCTCTCTCAGCCTCCTATTTTGTCTCCACCTTCATGGGGGAAGCCCATGAGATTGTACATATCTGCCTCTGAAGTTAGTATAGGTAGTATGTTAGCACAAGAAGATAACAATGGTATCGAAAGAGCCATATACTATTTAAGTAGAGTACTAAATGATGCAGAGACCAGATATAGCAATCTAGAAAAGCTATGTCTCTGTTTGTATTTCTCTTGTATGAAACTCAAGTATTACATAAAGCCTGTTGATGTTTATGTTTCATCTCATTTCGATGTCATTAAACATATGCTTTCAAAACCAATAATGCATAGCAGAGTTGGTAAATGGGCTTTGGCCTTAACAGAATATTCTTTGACTTTCATGCCTTTAAAAGCTATGAAAGGTCAAGTGATTTCTGACTTCATTGTGGACCATTCTTTGGTTGAGCAGACTGCCATGAGTTACGTCGAAATGCAACCATGGAAATTGTACTTTGATGGTTCAACCCACATGAATGGAAGTGGCGTTGGAGTCCTTCTGATTTCTCCTAAAGGAATTCCAACAAAATTCAAGTATAAATTAGATGGTCCTTGTTGCTCGAACAACGAAGCTGAGTATGAAGCGCTCATTGTTGGACTTGAAGCTTTGTTGGAATTGGGGGCAACCAGAGTCGAAATTGAAGGAGACTCTGAGTTAGTGGTCAAACAAATTACAAAGGAATATAAGTGCATAAAGGAAAACTTAATGGTATACTTCGTCATAGTCAATAGGCTATTGAAGAAATTTGAATACATGGATATTCAACACATACCAAGAATAGAGAACCAAGAAGCAAATGACTTAGTGCAGTTGGCTTCGGGTTACAAAGTTTCTACCAAGAACTTTAAGGATTTAGTCGAATTAAGGGGTAGAGTTATGGCTACTAGATTCACACCATCGGATCTGGAAAGTATGAAATTGGGATATGCTGAGAAACAAGGATTCGAAATATTAGCCATAAATACTTTGTCAGATGCAGATTGGCGAAGTCCACTGAAGAGTTATTTAGCAGACCCAACTCTGAACGTGGATAGAAAGACAAAATACAGAGCATTGTCATATCTCCTCATGGGGAACGAATTGTTTAAAAAGACCCAAGAGGGTGTATTATTGAAATGCCTAGGAGAAAGTGAGGCATACCTAGAATTGTCAGAAGTCCACAATGGGGCATGTGGGGCACATCAAGCAGGCCATAAAATGAAATGGCTGTTATTTCGATACGGCTTGTATTGGCCTAGCATGCTCAAAGATTGCATAGACTTTGCTAAAGGATGTGAGGAATGTCAGAAACATGCAGGGATTCAACATGCCCCTGCAAGTGAGTTGCATTCGATCATCAAACCATGGCCATTTAAAGGATGGGCATTGGATTTGATAGGAGAAATAAATCCTGCTTCGTCCAAAGGACAGAAATACATCTTGGTAGGAATATATTATTTTACCAAGTGGATCGAAGCTATACCACTAATAGTTGCTGATCAAGAGGCTATTATTGAGTTTATACAGAAGCACATTATCTATAGGTTCGGATTGCCAGAGAGCATAACCACAGACCAAGGCTCTGTGTTTACTGGTAGAAAGATGCAAGAATTTGCCCAAGAAATGGGGTTTAGATTGCTAACGTCAACGCCATATTATGCTCAAGCAAACGGTCAAGTCGAAGCAGCTAATAAAGTGATAATAGGATTAATCAAGAAGCATATTGGCAAAAAGCCAAGAAACTGGCACAAAACTTTGGACCAAATATTATGGGCCTGTAGAACATCTCCTAAGGAAGCTACTAACACTACGCCTTTCCAACTCACATTTGGTCATGATGCAGTGTTGCCAGTGGAAATTCATCTACAATCGGTTCGAATTCAGAGACAAAACGAAATCCCAGCTGCATTATATTGGGAAATGATGATGAATGAATTAATTGAGTTGGACGAAATTAGATTACATGCATTGGAAATTTTGATGAGACAAAAAGAAAGAGTGGCCAGAACATACAATAAAAGGGTGAAGAAAAAAGTATTTATTATTAATGACTTAGTTTGGAAAGTCATATTGCCCATGGACAAGAAAAATAAAGTATTAGGTAAATGGTCACCTCATTGGGAAGGACCTTTTCGAATATTAAAAGTGTTCTCAAACAATGCATACGAAATCGAAGAACTGGTGGATGATAAACGTATCCTAAAGGTTAATGGGAAATATTTAAAGAAATATAAGCCACGCCTGCAGGAGATTCGAATAGTAATAACGTAACCAAGATATTATAAAAAGGCCAAAATGGCAAGATAAGATGCCAAAATGGCGTTGTTCGAATATTACATATAAGAAACCAAAATTGTGGTCAAATAAACACTGAAAATTAAAAATAAGAGTTATTTTTCAATCGGTTGAAAGTACTTCGAAATGATTCAAGTTTTTGCTGAGCGAAACGCCTGGCTCCTTCCAAGGTTGCCACTTCTCCTTTAAGTTGTTCTGCAGTTTCCATTTCTGCAAGCCCCTGGCTGAGAAGCTCTTCGAATTGGTTACCAGTAGTATTGGTTTCGAAGGCCATTTGTTGTTCTTTAGCCTCCTTAACCTTCTGTTGAAGTTCCAGAATCTGCCTTTCCCAAAGAAGTATGGACTCAGCTCGAGCCTCATAATCAGTTTTCGCCTGCTTCAGATGCATAGCTTGATCCTCAGCTTCTTGAGAGAGTTTCGAAGCTTGTTCATAAGCAGCATCCATGGCAATGCGTTTCTCTTGAACCTTCTTGGCAGCAGATTCGTCTTGGAGAAGGTAACCAGTTACGTTGTCCAGCAAAGCCTGAAGATCGAACAAGAGAGTACTAACTGGCAAGGAGCAGGTAGAAAGATTGACCTTTGTAAGCAACTCCTTCATAGTATAGCAAGCAGTACTATCTTGTTTGAGCACTTCGAATATATCCACATTGAGAATTGTTTTCCTAATCTTATTAAGAAGTACAATTCTTTCATCTGTGGGAAGAGGATAGCTGGTCGAACTTGTGCCAGCCCTAGCAAGTGGGACGTCCCTTTGAGCCAGCTTTGCCTTCATGTACCCAATAGGGTCATTTCGTCTCAGAAGTGCAAGCTCCTCGTCAGTCATTCGAGACAAAGAGGATTGAGGGAGTTCCACACGTAGGGGAGCCACGTCCATTTCAACCTCCATGGGTTCGTTGGTTGCATCACCATCCCCTTCATTCGTTTCGTGCTCATGATCTTCTTCATCATCATCCAAGTCTACCACTTCGATTCCTTCCCTTTCACTGCTATTTGCGTTGGACTCCGTCCCAGCAGTCGAACCATCATTAGCATTCTCCTCCTCAGACTCTTCGTCTGCAGATTCTTCGCCTCTTTGGCCAGAATCAGCTTTCTCTCCTTCAGTTTGAGTGTCCTTTGGGTCCTCTTGGAGAGTTTCAAGAGGAGACTTTTGAAGAGAAGCTCTTTGCAAATCCTCTACAGATGTTTGAAGTGGCATTTTGTTTGTATCTTTCAGAGGAATGGAGGTACCTTGATCATCCTGCTGCTCAGAAGTTCCAGCCAGAACCGCCATATTGGAGGAACCTTTATTCTGTACAAGGTTGCTGGAATCTCCTTGAGGAGAGGAATTAAGTGGAGCAGCAGCTTTGGATGGTGAGTTCGAAGTAGTGGAAGCTGGATTCAAGATGTTCTGCAAGGAGCAACAGAATGTTAAAAACATGCACCAAGGTAATAAGAAGTTATTATTGTCAAAAAGATTTAAAAGTTCAATTTACCTGTGGACTCTCGGAGGAGAGGTTACTAGCTATACGTTCCAACATTGTGTTGGAGGTCGAAGGTGGAATTTTGGATTTGGGTGAGGGAGCAGCATCCCTGGAATCTAGTCCAGAGACACTAGTTGGAACGGTACTTTTCGAAATATCTTTCTTTTGCTTCTTCTTCGAAGCAGTTGGTAAGTTTCCTCCAGCCTTGGGGTCTTCCCTAGTGGTGCTTGATTTCCGCTTCTTGGGAGTAGTAGGAGGAAGCTTGTTGGTATGAAAAGATTTAAACAAAGAGTTAGATGCAAACCATAAAATATGAGTGAATTCGAAACATCAAGGCTAAGTGATTACCGTTGGAGTTGGAACACTGGTTGTTGTTGGTATTGTTGTTGTTGTTGTGGTTGCAACAATAGTGGTTGTTTCGGGTGGAGTCACTTTGTCAGTAGTTTCGATGGAGGCTTGAGAGGCACTCCCTTCTTTCGACTTCGAGGCAACTGTCTTTATCCTGATGGCTGAAAATCGAAACAATTAAAGCAAAGGTTAAAGATATGGAAAATAAAAGACGTTTGGGATTTTCCCAAGCATTCGCACCTGTGCCTTGATCAGATTTAATTGACATGGCAGAAAGGTCGTATCGAAGGTGTCCTGGGAAATCATGAAGCCAGTGTCGAGCCCATGTCACAGTCTCAGATGGCTTTGGTTTCCTTTGAAGATGTTTGAACATCTCTTTGCAAGTGAACCACCAAGGATATGGGGGAAACCAAGCCAGAGCCAGTTCTGAGGTAGGTAATCTGGGAAATTTAGGTGGATGCATTTCGAATGCCAACCTATACCTATCCTCAGGTGACAACCCTGAAGGAAGTTTTAACTTAGAAACTTTTTGTTTAAATTTTTCCTTCAAGGTCTCAGCCGCTTGATGCACAGTGGAGTCCAAGCACGTGGGGTCATAAGTAGTTTCAAAATAATTTTGGAAAGCTTTAATCTCTTTGGCATGAGTAAACATACCTTTCTTTGCTGGTACCTGCACATCGAAGGCATCAATTAGTTTCTGTTGAATTGTAAGTGTATCGAACATATAAGTTTGATAAAACTTGGTCCACCATTCCAAAGACCCTTTAGCTGTGAGATGGGTAGGTTCGAAGGTTATCAGCTCAAACTGGGCAAAGCCTTGATATTGTTCTTGCTGTATTTTGGCTTCCCGTGCCTTGAAAGTTCTCCCAGAAGTAATGGCACTCTCAGTTTGAAATAAAGGTTCAGGAATCAGTTGGCATAAGCCAAACTGTCTCGAAACAACATTTGGCTGGTAAGCGAAAAGAAAAATCTGGTTCTTGGCTGGAGTTATTCTTGAAGAAATGAGTCTAGGTAGCAAAAAAGCTCTCCATACATCCTGAATCTCCTTGCTCTTGATAGCTTCTGAGAGAGCCATGGTGAACCAAGAAGGTCCATGAGCCCTCGAAGCAAAAGGCACCATGCTCTCTTCGAACTTGTGCCTTTTGGAGAATATCATGATGTACTTCGAGAATTGGACTTTGAAGTCATCTTTGTCGTCATTTGGAGTTAATCTTCGAAGCCTAGTGCCTTTGACTATCCTATCAGTTATCTCAGGGTCTTGTTCGTCAATGGTGTTGGCAGTTGACAAGGAGGGTTCGAACATGGCATTTAGCCATAGCTGAAGTAACCAAAAAGGGCCAGCCAACAGGATATTCTTGGAGGTATGGGATTTGAGGCTCGAAATGGCTGACCTCAGGCTTTCATAAAGGTCAACTAAGAGCAGTTCACTTAAGCACACTCTTCGATTTTCATGCAAATCCCTAGCTAGAGGAATAAACCTACTGGCTACCTGTAGGGATCTACTGCAGAAGACGTATCTTGACAGCCATAGGGTTAAGAAAGCAATGTGTTCTACGTCAGACACATTGTCTCCCTCAGCATGGTAGTGACTGATAAACTTGGAAAAACTTGCTAGCTTGACTTCGAAGTCAATTATGCTTGAATGTTCTTCGTTGTCGGGGATATAAGTTTCTCCTACTGGCGATAGCCCAGTGATGGCCGCTATGTCGAAGAAGGTGGGGGTGATCATTCCACCTGGGAGATGGAAAGTATTATAGGTACTGTCCCAGAAATAGAGGGACGCGAATAGCAGAGGGTGGCTGTAAGTGAAACCAGGCTTCGATAGCTTAATCAAATTGTAGATACCTAATTCTTCCCATTGCTGGGATTTCTTAGATTCTACTTTCTTGAACCAATTTTGATAGGCAGTATCGGAGGTGGGGCAAGATCGAAACGGCTTAAAATTACTTTTTACATAGTCCAAAACAAAAGGTTCCTTAGGAGGAACAGTTGGATTTTCTATGGTGTTTGAGCCAGAAGATTCTATTGCCTTAGGGGCGTCCATTTTGTTAAACAAGGGTTTAAAACTATAGCAAACTGGGAAAATTGTCCTGGTATCTTTTAAAATTTCAAAAACCGTAAGAGGGCCATTTAAAGCTAACCTCTTACCAGCAACGGTGGTAGGAATGAGTACCTGTGATGCATACAACATTTCTTTTTCCTTTGATATCATCTGAGGAGCAAGATCGGATTGGCCTTGGTGAGTAATAATCTTACTTTCCATTGTAGTGCCTGTAGTTTTTCCTTTCTTCTTGGAAACCTTTTTGAGTTGGGATGAAGTGGAAGAAGACATTTTTGAAGGATGTTGAAAGCTTAGGGTTTTTTTGGCGAGAGAAGGAAGGTAAAAGATTCAGAGTATGAAAAGAAAAGAAAAAGACTAAGTTGATGATGTTTTATAGTGTGGAAGTTTAAGCATCCACTGAATAAGGGTGTGATACATGGAAATCATGGGTTGGTGTGATGAAGAGGTGGCGTAAAGTTAACATGGGTAATAGGCGTGATTTAAAGATAATCATTGTTTGTAACTGCACCATACTGTGAAGTGGCTCCAGGCGGTTAAGGAATCCAAAAAGTGTTATGATTGACGTGACTGGAGTCAAATGCATTAAATGTTATGATGATTCGAAGGTCGCATCAAAATCTCGTGTAGATGTTTAAAATAGGTATTTCTCAGAGAGATCGAAATACATATTTTAAAGGGGCATTTTGTTGGCTGAAGATTTTGATAATATTATTAGAGGCCAAGCGAATTGAGCATTTCGATCGAAATGAAGCAAAGCATCATGTTTCGAAGTAGCAGAAGCAGTGTTTCGAATAAGCATATCAAAGCTTGGAGCTTCGAGTGGCAATTATGGGAACATATCTAAAGAAGTCTCGAAATAAAGGCTGTGTCTGAGAAGTACGTTCGAAACGGAGAAGTACCAAAGCATTTGAAATTCAAATGGAAGCGGGACATTCAAAGTTTGAAATTTATGTGCTGGAGCATTTGGAGACACGTGGAAAGAAGAGAGAGGCATTGTTCTGCATGTTCTGAACGTGGCATAATCCTATAGCAAGACCGTTATGGTCGAATTAGTATAAATAGAAGTCTTAGTATTAGGATTTCGTGTGTCATATATATTGTACTAAATACTCAGTAACATTCAAACTACCACATGGCAAGGGAAACGAATGCAAGAGCAATGTATGTATGATAGCACCACATATTTATGATTTAATGAAAACCTTTTATCATTTCCAGCACTTTCCTTTATCTTTCTGCCAAATAACATTTACAAGTTTTCTTATTCAAAGTCTTTCTCTTTCGAAATCTCTTCATTAAAAGCTTTACATTTCAATGCTTCCTTTACATTTCAAGCACTTTACATTTCAGAAAATTGTCATACTTCCCATGCCTTTATCTTCAAGCTTTATCCTTCGAATGCCTATTTTTACTTAAAGTCATTTACAGATTTCTTGCATTAAACGCTTTCTTCATATTTCAAATCTTTTACGTTCCAGAACATCCTTTACATTAACTGTTTTTATAATTCGAAGCCATTTACTTCCCTTTTATGCAATTTTACATGTCTTTACAATTAACATTTATTCATGCAACTTAGTTTCGTACACGCACATTTTGATTACATCTTTAGACCTTTAAGAGAGAAATCGAAATAAGCCAAACACCTATACAACACTCAAATATCAACCATGAATATCTGTTCGATCATGAGAGTTACCCTAATGACCAAGGAATCCTAGGATCAATCTAGTCGATCCTGTGAGTTACCAGAGGAATTGAATAACAGTCAGAAAGTTTATTCGATAGTTTGGAAGACTAGCGGTTGTTTACCAGAAATCACTGGAAACAGCCCGAACCCTTTTGGTTCGCCGGGAAGCCCTTATTCTTGCCTAGGTGTGTCAACCTAGCGGGTCTTTGATTATGCGTAGTATTTTTTCGACTATGTCCATGCTCTCAGGATGTAGGGAGGTGCCACTGTTAGTAGTGTTGTGTCGTCATAACACCAGAAGATCTTCGTTTGATCGTCCAATGCCCCAAGTGACTCAGACAGAGATTTTCCCCAAGCTGGTTGGCCTTTTGAGAGATTCTCCGAATCTTGACTTAATTGCCCCAGATGATGGGAAATGATCATGCCATGTCCCTTGATTGGAGGTGCTTTTGTTCATTAGACATTCATCGTGCGTACTTCTATGCTGTTCAAACAAATAGTCATATGCAAACAATGTTATATTAAAAATGCAAAGCTTATGTCTGTCTCGAAGTCTTTTTGAAAATGCATTTTTTCATAAAAACAAGTGAATTTTTTTGTAAATTGTGATGTCAACTCGTTATTTTACCGCAAGCCTTAAGGAGTCAGGATACCTTTCGTATCAGTATGCTTTCGAACTAACCTATGCTTCAGCTAGGACTTTTTGAGGGTTATATCGTGTCCTGGTTCACGGTTTACGAAACAAAGGATAAAGGCTCAAATTTATCTGTACCCACCCTCTCTTCGTGATGTTCTTCAAACCTAAACTCAGCTGATCGTACGTTAGACCTTGTTTGAGTCTTTGCTTTGATATACCAGTGATGGTTCGAATACTGACAGTTTATTTTGAATAGGCAGTCATTTCCTTTTGGTGTTGAGGGTTTGTAGGACCTCTTTCTTTTTTGATTTCATTATCCTTGTTTTTTGCCTGAACTGTTTCTTTTGTGATTACAGTTAGCGGGATGCCCCAATTTTGTAAGTCTCCTTCATAGGTTTTGACTTAATGGGCGTTTATTTTGAGGGATAATGACTGCCCGTCTTTATGATTATTCAGGACCATCAATGTCTTTTGTTTCAAAAGGACTTCTTTTGACGTCATTCGTTATGCACTTGGATCAGCTGAGAGAACTACCCTGCCCCAGGTTATGATTAAGGGTTTTATTTTTTTGTGAAAAGCAAAACTCCTACTTCTTTGGCTCGAAGGGGTTGACGAGGGATTATCTTCCTTATAACTCCAGTGTTTAGGAATTGAAACAATGCCTGTACCTCATCAGCGGGGTCTGTTTAAAAGCATACTGTAAAGATCGTGGTATCGTTTTTGTCATCCTCCCTCAAGAGGCTTAGAATTTTCAATCAAGAGTTGATCATCACAAAAACATGAAAACAGTTTGCGTATAGTGAATACGAAATAATTACTTCAAAACAGACATGTGTAATGCATTAATGAAATAACAACGTTTGACATGAATACAATGTTTGAACAATCAAAGAAAAAATACAACTTGAACATTCAAATGAACAAAAAAATTCTAATCCTAGCCACGTTTTGGCAAGGGAGCAGTGATCACATTGGGAGTCTCTGGAGAGTCGAACTGGACTTCCTTTGCGTCGATCAGATCCTGAACCTTGTTTCTCAAAGTCCAACAATCATCTGTAGCATGCCCCAGGCTGTCAGAATGATAAGCGCAGCGAACGTTGGGGTTATACCTTGAAGGTGTCCTGTTGGGATTCTTAGGAGGGTCCCTTAGAGTTACCAACTTGGTCTCCAGCAGCTGTGGCAATATCTGGGACAAGGTCATGCCGAGGGGAGTGAATTGCCTTTTAGGTCTCTCTTCCCTTTGTTGGTTGCGATGTTGAGGAGCACCGGCCGGTTTTGAGATAACTACTGCGTTGACAGCACCAGATTCTTTCTTGGACGGTTTCTTCTCAGTGTTCGAGGAATCACTATTCTGTATCTTCCCCGACTTGATACCGGCCTCAATTCTTTCCCCAGTCAAGATTAAGTCTGTAAAACCAGCAAGAGAATTCCCAATCAGATGGTTGAAGAAGGGACTAGACAGGGTCCCCAAGAACATATCAACGAGCTCACGGTCAGTCAAAGGCGGTTGCACCCTTCCGTCCAGATCTCTCCACCTTTGCGCATACTCCTTAAAACCTTCACTCGTCCCCAGTGACATACCCTGGAGTTGGGTACGCGTAGGAGCGAGGTCGACATTATACTGATACTGCTTATAAAAAGCAGTAGCTAAGTCCTCCCAGTTACGAATAGTGGTTCCATCCAGCTGATAGAACCATTCCAGTTGAGTCCCTGAAAGACTCTCCTGGAAGAAATGGATCCATAGATTCTTGTCTGCCGTGTAGGGCTGGATCTTCCTTGCGTAGGAACGGAGGTGCAACTTAGGACAGGAAGCCCCGTCGTACTTTACAAAGGCAGGTGCTTTGAATTTGTGAGGGATCACCACCCCAGAGGATAGACCTAGATCTTCGAAATCCAACCCAGGTACACGTTGAATCTCCATAGCATTTAACCGGTCCTCCAGCTGTTTGTACCTGTCCTCAGCAGGAGGGTACTGTTCATCATTGAAGTCTGTCTCGGTGTCAGAGACCACGGGACTAGGAACCCTTCCTTCTTGGTGACTGCCTTCCCCAACAGATGGAGTAGTCCGCGCAGCTTCATTCTGCAGTGTATTCCCAGATCTGCGTCTAGGGTTGAACAAAACAGTCCTCTTCTTCTTCTTTTTCAACAGCAGAGTCTTCAATTCCTGTTGCCCCTGGGCTAAGCTCATGACCAGCTCCTGGAACTGGGCGTTCTGGGCCTGGAGGGCCTTGATAGCTTGTTCGTTGGATGATTCAGGATTCATGATGACTGCTGAAATAAACAGCGAAGAAGGTAAGTGACCTGTAAAAAGTGTACCTGTAATGCAATGATATGTATGTATGCATGCGATGTTTTCAAGGGTCTCGCGGGGTAAACAGAGAAACTTGTTAGAATTTGAATTTGGGTAGCTTGATTGAAGGGAACTTCATGTTGATGAGAGTCCCTCTTTAAGAGTCAAAGCTCACCATATCGAGTGGGTCATAGCCCCTGACTCAAGTCATCAACCCTGGCTAGAGGAAAATAAATCCCCTTTGCCCCTTGCTAGACATCATGACCTGCATCACAAACCCTCGAGATCCTTGAAATGGATTAGTCCTTATGTAGGATGTATGCAATGGTATGATGGCATGATGTTATGCTATACGTGGAGTGATGTAAGTGAACCCTGTTATGAGTCCAGATTAAGGACTGTAAACAAAACCTGCAAGGAAACTCGTGTTGTTAGATAACAAGTATGCAAGTAGTTCAAGTATGAAGGCACACAAGTCACACAAGACAGCCGTTAGAGTTTAGGCCAGCATGAAGTTCAGGTACTACCCTCTTTCAGTTTCATTGGTTAAGACCTGTCCTATCAAAAGTAACCGGGTTCTAGAGGATCCCAATATCACTGACTACCCTCAATCAGTCATAACTCCAGCGTCGCAATCTTTTCTTGCGGCCAAAACCATCGCGAGAGTTTAGCCTCAATGGGTGTAGCATACTGCTACTGTTCTATGGCCAAGTTGGGTCACATTAGGGTTCTAAGGTCGGTTGGTGCTTAATGACTCCTCAGAAGACCCATATTCTCCTCGTTGCAACACAAGGGATATCGGTACATACCAAGGTGCCACACCAACGTAGCCACTTCTTCACCCGTGTCGGTCTACGCCGGACAGGTCCCTCACAGCTTATGCTACCTAAAAGGGTATCCCCAGATCCGGGTTAGGATCTATGAAACTCCGATGCAAAGCCCACAAATATAAAGCAATCAAAGCAAAGCAATTGAAAACATAAGTATGATCTAATCCTAAGGTACACCTCACTTTTATAGTCCCCAGCAGAGTCTCCAGTTCTGTTCAACATAGGGAAACATCTTCATCAAGATCTAGGAACTGTCTGGTCTTCAATGTAGTATACCGTTGAGATTGTAGAACTCGTCCACACTTTGACGGAGGAAAACATCAAGATCTAGGAACTGACTAGTGTTCAACGTAGTATACCGTTGAGGTTATAACACTCGTCCACACTATGACATAGGGAAACATGTTCATCAAGATCTAGGAACTGTCTGGTCTTCAACGTAGTATACCATTGAGATTGTAGAACTCGTCCACACTTTGACGGAGGAAAACATCAAGATCTAGGAACTGACTAGTGTTCAACGTAGTATACCATTGAGGTTATAGAACTCGTCCAAACTATGACGTAGGGAAACATCTTCATCAAGATCAAGGAACTGTCTGGTCTTCAACGTAGTATATCGTTGACATTGTAGAACTCGTCCACACTTTGACGGAGGAAAACATCATGATCTAGGAACTGACTAGTATTCAACATAGTATATCGTTGAGGTTATAACACTCGTCCACACTATGACGTAGGGAAACATCTTCATCAAGATCTAGGAACTGTCTGGTCTTCAACGTAGTATACCGTTGAAATTAGAGAACTCGTCCACACTATGACGGAGGAAAACATCAAGATCTAGGAACTGTCTAGTCTTCAACGTAGTATACCGTTGAAACTACAGAACTCGTCCACACTATAACGTAGGGAAACATCTTCATCAAGATCTAGGAACTGTCTGGTCTTCAACGTAGTATACCGTTGAGATTGTAGAACTCGTCCACACTATGACGTAGGAAAACATCAAGATCTAGGAACTGACTAGTGTTCAACATAGTATACCGTTGAGGTTATAGCACTCGTCCACACTATGACATAGGGAAACATCTTCATCAAGATAACTGTCTAGTATTCAACGTAGTATACCGTTGAGATTATAGAACTCTTCCACACTTTGACGGAGGAAAACATGAAGATCTAGGAACTGACTAGTGTTCAACGTAGTATACCGTTGAGGTTATAGAACTCGTCCACACTATGATGTAGGTAAACATCTTCATTAAGATCTAGGAACTGTCTGGTCTTCAACATAGTATACCGTTGAGATTGTAGAACTCGTCCACACTTTGACGGAGGAAAACATCAAGATCTAGGAACTGAATAGTGTTCAACATAGTATACCGTTGAGGTTATAGCACACGTCCACACTATGACGAACGGAAACATCTTCATCAAGATCTAGGAACTGTCTGGTCTTCAACGTAGTATACCGTTGAGATTGTAGAACTCGTCCACACTTTGACGAGGAAAACATCAAGATCTAGGAACTGACTAGTATTCAACGTAGTATACCGTTTAGGTTATAGCACTCGTCCACACTATGACGTAGGGAAACATCTTCATCAAGATCTAGGAACTGTCTGGTCTTCAACGTAGTATACTGTTGAAATTAGAGAACTCGTCCACACTATGACGGAGGAAAACATCAAGATCTAGGAACTGTCTAATCTTCAACGTAGTATACCGTTGAAACTACAGAACTCGTCCACACTATGACGTAGGGAAACATCTTCATCAAGATCTTGGAACTGTCTGGTCTTCAACGTAGTATACCGTTGAGATTGTAGAACTCGTCCACACTATGACGTAGGAAAACATCAAGATCTAGGAACTGACTAGTGTTCAGCGTAGTATACCGTTAAGGTTATAGCACTCGTCCACACTATGACGTAGGGAAACATCTTCATCAAGATCTAGGAACTGTCTAGTATTCAACGTAGTATACCGTTGAGATTATAGAACTCGTCCACACTTTGACGGAGGAAAACATCAAGATCTAGGAACTGACTAGTGTTCAACGTAGTATACCATTGAGGTTATAGCACTCGTCCACACTATGACATAGGGAAACATCTTCATCAAGATCTAGGAACTGTCTGGTCTTCAACGTAGTATACCGTTGAGATTGTAGAACTCGTCCACACTTTGACAGAGGAAAACATCAAGATCTAGGAACTGACTAGTGTTCAACATAGTATACTGTTGAGGTTATAGCACTCGTCCACACTATGACGTAGGGAAACATCTTCATCAAGATCTAGGAACTGTCTGGTCTTCAATGTATTATACCGTTGAGATTGTAGAACTCGTCCACACTTTGATGGAGGAAAACATCAAGATCTAGGAACTGACTAGTGTTCAACGTAGTATACCATTGAGGTTATAGCACTCGTCCATACTATGACGTAGGGAAACATCTTCATCAAGATCTTGGAACTGTCTGGTCTTCAACGTAGTATACCGTTGAGATTGTAGAACTCGTCCACACTTTGATGGAGGAAAACATCAAGATCTAGGAACTGACTAGTATTCAACGTAGTATACCGTTGAGTTTATAGCACTCGTCCACACTATGACGTAGGGAAACATCTTCATCAAGATCTAGGAACTGTCTGGTCTTCAACGTAGTATACCGTTGAGATTATTGAACTCGTCCATACTTTGACGGAGGAAAACATCAAGATCTAGGAACTGACTAGTGTTCAACGTAGTATACCGTTGAGGTTATAGCACTCGTCCAAACTATGACGTAGGGAAACATCTTCATCAAGATCTAGGAACTGTCTGGTCTTTAACGTAGTATACCGTTGAGATTGTAGAACTCGTCCACACTTTGACGGAGGAAAACATCAAGATCTAGGAACTGACTATTGTTCAACGTAGTATACCGTTAAGGTTATAGCACTCGTCCACACTATGACGTAGGGAAACATCTTCATCTAGATCTAGGAACTGTCTGGTCTTCAATGTAGTATACCGTTGAGATTGTAGAACTCGTCCACACTTTGACGGAGGAAAACATCAAGATCTAGGAACTGACTAGTATTCAACGTAGTATATCGTTGAAGTTATAACACTCATCCACACTTTGACGTAGGGAAATTGTCGAGATTGAGAACCTTATCTGAAATTCAACCGAGGATAATTCAATTGAGATTTAAGAACCGGTCAGGTCTTCGACGTAGCTGAGAACTTTAACTGTATCTTTCCTGTAAGGTAAAGGTCAGTCGTATGCAATGCATGATAAAAATCAAGCAATGATGTTATCAAAATAAATGAGATTGTTTTATATGATGCGTATATGCATGTATCATGATGTATGGAAATGTAATGTTTTAGCTGGGGAATAGAGTTGGATTCTTCGTGTCCGCTGGGGATGATGAATGAAGATGATAAACTTGCAGGAGAGTATAACTCCGTTGGGGAATAAACTGATGAGAAGATTACTCCAAGGGGAATTACTCTGTGGGGAAGAGATGCTCTACTGAGGATTTTAACGAGAAACTCCGCTGGGGATTCCGCTGATAAGCTCCACTGGGGATTTCAATGATAAACTCCGTTGGGGATTCCGCTGATAAGCTCCGCTGGGGATTTCAATGATAAACTCCACTGGGGAAGGATTACCATTGCTGGTGATATTAAATCTGTTGAGGATTGAGTTCCTTCTTATGAAAGAACTTCGCTGGGGATGATCTTTCAGTTGCAACTTGCTGGGGATAACCCGTTTAGACTCTTGTGGGGGTAATCCTTCTGAATTTGGCTGGGGAGATTTATTCGTGCTCTGCAGGGGATAAGCTTCCAAAGTCTACTGGGGATGATGATTCAACTCCTTTGGGGAAGCTTTTTAGACCGTGCTCGAAAAATTGACTCCGCTAGAGGTATCTTGTATTCTGCTGGGGAACATTCTTATACTCCGTTGGGGAATATTAAGACTGTCGGGGATATCAAGCCTTTCTAGTGCTGATGGTAGATCAACTCTGCTTGGGGAGAGTATTGCCGATTCGTTGCAAGTCTCAGCTGGGGGAGAGCTATCATTATTGTCTTACTCTACATGGAGTGAAGGTATCTTAGCCATATTCTTCAGCTGAATCTACCTTTGTACCTGGTGAGCAGAGCAGTTGTACAGTTTGGACAATTTTATTGCCCCTGTTTCTGCGGGAGAAGGTTCCTGCGGAGGCCTTGTGGATCGAGTATTATCCCAACCTATGAGGTGCTTGGTATCTTTCGATTTAAATGACAAGTCTTCTTCTGGTAGGCAAGTGACGAGATGACGGGACATAGTCGTACGCTTTGATCCCTAATTTTTTTCCTGGACCGCCCTTTCGGGTTTTCAATCCATCGGGATACCCTTTTTTGCCCAAGCCTCCTTTTCAGGCTTTCGACTTGCCGGGTGTATAGATTTTTTCCATTTTTATCCCTAATTTTTACCCGAACCCTTTTGGTTCACCGGGAAGCCCTTATTTTTGCCTAGGCCACTCGACCTAGCGGGTCTTTGATTATGCGTAGTATTTTCTGATTATGTCCACGCTCTCAGGATGTATGGAGGTGTCACTATTGGTAGTGTTGTGTTGCCATACTACCAGAAGATCTTCGTTTGATCATGCAAGATTCGTTGCTGGAATTCATGTCCAATGCCCCAATTGATTCAGATGGAGATTGCCCCTGGCTATTTGGCATTTTGAGAGATTCCTTGAATCTTGACTTGACTTCCCCAGATGATGGACAATGATCATGCCGTGCCCCTTGATTGGAAGTGTTTTTCCACTTGAGGTGATCCTTTTTATTGAGAAGGTTTTTTTTGTTCACTAGATATTCGTCGTGCGAATTTCTCTGTTGTTGAACAAATAGTCATATGCAAACAATATTATTTTAAGAATGCAAAGCTTATGTCTGTTTTGAAATTTTTGAAAATGCATTTTTCCAGTAAAACAAGCAATTTTTTTGTAAAATGTGATGTCAACTCAGGATTTACAGCAAGCCCTACAGGAGCCAGGATACCTTTTGTAACAGTATGCTTTCAGACTAACCCATGCTTCAGCTAGGACTTTTAAGGGTTATAACGTGGTCTGGTTCACGGTTTAAGAAACAAAGGATAAAGGCTCAAATTTTATTTGTACCCACCCGTTCTTCGATCCTAAACTCAGCTAATCGTGCATTAGATCCCGTTTGAGTCTTTGATCTGATATTCCAGTGATGGTTCGGATACTGACAGTTTATTTTGAACAGGAAGTCATTTTTGTTGAGAGTTTGTAGGATTTCTTTCCTTTTGATTTTTATTATCCCTGTCTTTTGCCTGAACTGTTTCTCTTGTGATTACAGTCAGCGGGATGCCCCGGTTTTTTTCTTAAGTCTCCTTCACAGGTTTTGACTTAATGGGCTTTTATTTCTGAGAGATAACGACTTCCTGTCCTGACGATTATAAGGAACTGTTGTACCCCAAAATTTGCCCTCCCATATTCCTCAAGATTTATCAAGAATGATCTTCAAGTTACCCAAGATAGCTCAAGGGTTGGACAATCAAATCACCTCCCAAGGCAGTCAAGTCAAAATTAGGGTTTTGTGTTGCATTAAGGTCCTCATATCCAAATTTACTCAAGTGCTTCCCAATGCCTTAATATGTTCTTAAGTTCATCCATGACAAATTTCAAGCCTTGTAGAGAAACTTTGGTCAGTCAATTGCTCAAGAGGTCCAAAAATCGACTGTGCTGGGTTAAAAGTCAACTGTGGCCTACATATAGTCAAACCTCAAGATTTTTTGTCAGCATTCTCATTTTGAAGGATAATTAATCATTTGATCAAGGATTGCTCAAAAGTCAACTCAACTTTTGACCAAGCATAACTTTCTCATACTTTATGAGAAATGACCCATACAAAGCTCATTTTGAAGAGGATTCAATTTCCTATAATACATCTTCACACCCCAAGATGAGAAAATGCACTCACAAGAAGTTACAAATTTGGACATTATAGGTCATTTTTGAAAGTCAACAAAAACACCTTTTTTTTGCCAAAGCTTATAACTTGAGAATTGAAGATCAAAATGAGATGATACCAAAAGGGTTGATTAGAGGACATCTCAAGGTTTCTAAAAAGTCAAAAAACACCTCCAAAAGTTCAAAATTGAATAAGTTATGCATTGTTGAAGTTGGGCATTTTTCCAAAATTGCCAAAAGTCAACTATCCTCAAAACTCCAATTTTTGACAAAAGGGCCCACTTTTTTCCACTTGATTCAGTCTTGTCATGACACACACGTGTCCCATGCTTAATTTCATGACCAAACATTTATTTTTCTATTTTATTTCATTTTTATTGATTTAATTCATTATTAATCAATATTAAATCAAATAAAATCCAAAAATTATTGAAAAGGGATCTTTGTGATTTGTACAGCTTGCAAACATCATGTGACAACCAACCAACTCGTGCTAAGGCTTATTTGTGCACAAAATCTCAGATTTGGCCTATTTTTGGAAAGGTTAACAATGGTGATAAAGTCAAATCCTAAACCTTGAATGTACATGGATATTGGCCCAACTCTTGACCTAGAATCATTCCCTTATATGAAAGCAAGCCTCATAAACCTAATTCACGCATAAAACCTTGCAGAAACGGCCATACCAATTTCAAGAAACTTCAAGAAAAATCAAAACTTGTTCTTGCAGCCTAGGCCAATTCAAGGTGCCTTGTCCATCCAAACACATTGTAGGAGGTACAAGGAGTGATTTGCAATCAAATTCAAGCACCAAAGCTCAAGGAATCACGAAACACCATCTCACGGTTTGCACTTCTAATTCAAAATCGTATCTCTTAATTCATATGCATTTGACATGTTTTCGTGATTGATTTGCGTTGCTAGAGGTTGTACCAAGCTAATGGAATGGATTAATTGAACCATAGTTCCCTAAACCGAGAGATGCAATGATTGAGTTTCTAGGGTTTTCAAGCTTTCAAATAGGGCTTTCCAAACCAGGAAAAATTGGGACCAATGAGATACATGGTTGAATTCGTGAGACCAAGACGATTCCAACACATACCTCGCGAAATATTTCTTTTTGCTCTGTGTGACCGGTGGAAATAGAACTGACTATTTTTTAGCTGGTTTCGCGAAATGTCGCGGTAAGCAAGAGTCGCCATCGTCTTTTATGTTCTCCAACATGGAAAGGACAAAAGCACAGCAAAATTCCTTATGAGAATGTTTCTCGGTTCGGGAGGTAGATTTATAGAAAGGGAAGGTGTTAGCACCCTTTCTATACGTGGTTATCCACGGGCTCTTTTGTACTTGCTCTTATGTTTTCAAAATTTTCTTGCTTTTCAAGTGTGTGTGGGTTTTGAAAAAAAATTCGTTTGAAAACTTCTAGGTAACTCTTGTATCAGTCCTCAAGAGTGTATGAAGTATTGTTTGAAAACTTTTTGAAAGTGTAAGGTGTGAAAAGTATTTTGTTTGTTTTGAAAAGAGCAAGTACCCATGAGTCATCTACCTACCCTAAGGAATTAAGCTGTGTAAAAGTCCTTTAGATAGTACTATCCCACCATTGAGAGGTAGGTAGCACCATCGTTGGAGTTGTTCGGGTCAATTCGATTATCGGGACATGTGTGGTCACCGAAGCAATGGTAGGATACCTTAGAAGTAACCCTAATGTCCTAGATCCTTTTATCCGAGGCAACAGTTTCGAGGCAACCAGATCTTTAGACAAAGGGTGACCTCTAAGACGTCCTGTACTTGATGACCACGTTTCGAGGCAACGAGTGAAGCGTACCCTAGGAGTGGCATGTGCTTTGTGTGTTGTTTTTCAGTTAATTGTCTTTTGTACATGTTATTTGTGAGTTACGGATTAATTTTATTTACATACATTCTTTCATGCATTGTTAACAGTTAGGAGTGCGGAAAATTAAAGTGCGGGAATGTAAAGCTACGCTATTACAAGGCGCGGGTCTATACATCGCCAAAAAAAACAAAGACCCGTTTTGATAAAGTGCGGAAAGTAAAGAAAGCAATAAACCTAATTACTATTACATTCTTGAAGCAGTTATATAATAATCAAAATATAATAACGCGCGAAAAGAAATTAATCGGGAACGTCCTAAGGGTTTTGACCCTTTTAAGAAAAGAATTGAATTTTTTGTTTTTTTTTGTGATTAAAGGAAATTAAAATTAATAACTAATTAATTAATTAAAAGAAAAATGTTTTTGTATTTTTATGTTTTTTAATGAAATAAAATAAAAGGAAATAAAATTAAAAGTTAATAAAAACCTAATTCTAAATTTATTTTAGTTATTAAAAAAAAAGTTAAAGTTGCCTAATTAAAATAATTAATTAATTATAATTTAATTACAAAACAATGAATTAAAGTGAAATTAATAAATAAGAATAATAAAAATATTAGTTTTTTTTTTATTTTTTTGTTTATGAAAATAATTATCTATGAATTAAATAATAATAATAATAATAGTTAATAATAATAATTAGTTAAAAGAAAATAAAAAAAGGAAAAGAAAACAAAAGAAAATATGAAAGAACCATGGGGGTGTTGGCCCAGGTATGGAGGTTTGAGGAAGCAATATGGCCCAATAAGCTTAAGCCTTTGTTGACTTTAGGAATCGCCTGCACGTGCTTTGACTTGGAGCATGGTATCCAGCATCTCATAGCCTCTGGATTGATCTTTGAGGCCACTTGGCACATGATCGTTTGATGCACATGGTGGAAAGCCTTTGTGAAACCTGCACAGGAACATGTTATGGAAAAATAGAAATAAGCATTTGGGGGACCTGGGATGTTGATGGAGTGCTTGGAAGTAGTTGAATCTGGCTAGATCAGGTCTTTCGAGCTTGACAACTTCAAGGAAATTTTTGCAATTTTGGGGCGTTCTCTAGGCTGTGTGTATTTTTCTGTAATGCTTTCTCATGGCTTGTATTTATAGAGGAGATGGAGGGGACAAAGAAATAAGGCAAGAATCTAAGCCATAAAGCCATGCTTTCAAACCAAAATCCAACAAATTAAAAAGCTTCCAAAATTTGCAAAACTTTCCCTTTCCATGCTTACATGTATCTGGACATCTTGGCACAAATTCAAAATTTTGTGTACAAAAAATAGCTTTCACGAATTTGGCAGCTAGTAAATGGCATATAAAGGTTATTCAAACCACAAAGATCCCCTTTAATTATTTTTTTTGATTTTATTTGAATTTTATGGATTTAAAATGGATTAAATCAATAAAAATTAAATAAAGAAGAAAAATTAATGTTTAATCTTGAAATTAATCATGGGACACGTGGGTGGCATGACAAGGCTGAATCAAGTGGAAAAAAGTGGGCCCTTTTGTCAAAAATTGAAGTTTCAAGGATAGTTGACTTTTGCCATTTCACAAAAATTTCCCAACTTCTCCAATGCATATCTTGCTCAATTTTGATCATATGAACATGTTCTTGGACATTTTGGAAAGGTCTTGAAGTCCTCTAACCAATGTCTTTGGTCCCATGTCATTTTAATTTACCAATCTCAAGTTATGGTCTTTGACTTAAAGTGCATTTTTGTTGACTTTTGAAAATGACCTAGAATGTTGAAATTGGTAACTTTTTGTGGGAGCATTTCTTGGACTTGGAATGTGAAGGTGAGTTGTAGGAAATGTCCTCCCCTTCAAAACGAGCATTGGATGGGATTTTTCTGATGATCCATGAAAAAGTTATGCCTTGGTCAAGTTACAGTTGACTTTTCAACTGTCCAAAAATGGAAACTTTTGCATCTTGATGATTTTTGAGCCATTCTTATGGAATCATGATCAAGATTTGATCCAATGATGATTATGGCTTAAAAATAAGATGTTGACCAAAATTTTTGACTTTTGACTGCCAAATGACCATTTTACCCCTACAGTTGATTGTGAGGCAATTAGGGTTTTTGACTGTGCAACTTGACCTTGTGAGCCTTGAAACTTGGCATGTAGATGCTTTACAATGTATATGGGCATATGGGACTTGATTGAGCCCTTGAAAACCTCAACTTCCTTGCAGGAACCAAAACCCTAATTTTGACTGGCTTAGGAGGATGGTTTGACTGTGCAACCCTTGAGTAGACTTGAGCAAATTGAGATGATGCTTGTCAAAACTTTGAAGAATATGGGAGGGCAAATTTTGGGGTACAACACTCTGTGTCTATTTGCTATTTTTCGTGCAGGAGATGGAGGGGGTTAAAAACCCCCGCTATCTGATTCTATCTTTTGCAGGACTAGGGTTGAAGATGATGATGTGTTGTCATCTGGTTCGTCTATTTGAATTACGCGTTTCTTTTTTATAATTCCAGGCATAAGTGTTTGTTTGACATATATTAATTGTTGTGTATCATAATTACAAAAGAGGCATGGTGGTGTAGTGGCAGGGGCGAACATCCAATGAGCACTGGGACCTGGATTCGAATCCCAGGTCCCCCAAAACATTATTGCAATTTTGTTTCAGGAAATTCCATGCAGCACTCAAAGCAGGGCCCATCATACGCCCTCATCCAGATGTCGTCCAAGTGGCTCCAGGTCCGATCCAGTGGCTAGGATTGAGGGACTACCATGCTCCCTGGTCAACAAGCACGCGCCGGATTCTGAAAGTCCAACCAGGCTTCTCACGTTTGGGCCTTGAATTCTGATGAATGAACCCCTTTTCTAGGCCCAGACCCCTTTTTGGTTTGCTTTTTTTTTCCTTTTCTATATTTCTTCTACTTAATTTATTTTATTATTTTATTTAATTAACCAATTAACTAGTTAAATTTTTTTTCATAACAAAAAATCAGAAAACAAAAAATATAATATTTTTATTTATTAAAATTAATTTCACTATTTCATTATTTTTGTAAATAAATAACTTAATTAATTTAGTTTCTAATTAGGCATAATTTTAATATCTTTTGCAATAAATTAAAAGTTAATTAGAATTACGTTTTTAATATATTTAATCATTTTATTTTTTGTTTCCTTAAACATTCAAAAACCCAAAAATATCTTTTTTTTTATTAATTAATTAACTTAGGTTTAAATTCATTTAATTCAAAATAACAAAAATCTCCTTCTTTCTTAAAAAGGGTCAAAACCCTAAAAAACTCTTCGATTCAATTTTCCTTGCGCGTATTATTTTTTATCCATATAATGTAATTGTTCTGAGGATGTAATAGTTTTGGACTTAGGACTTTTTACCGCTTTATTTTATTTTATTTTTCGCATTTACTTTTCAAGGGTTTGTTTTTGGCGATGTAAATACCTGACGCCTTGTAATAGCTTAGTTTTATTTTCCGCAACCATTAACTGCTAGATGTATGAATAATAGGCTATGCATGACAAGATCTATATTAACTTAAAATCAACCGTAGCTCACCATAACATGTACAAAGATAACTTAACTGAAAATTGACACATTTGCACATGTCACTCCTAGGGTACGCCTCACTTGGTTGCCTCGAATGTGGTCATTGAGTATAGGGTGTTTTAGAGGTCGTCCTCTTGTCCCAAGATCATAAGTTGCCTCGAAACGGTTGCCTCGGATAAAATGATCTAAGACATTAGGGTTACCGCTAAGGCGTCCTAACATTGCTTTAGTGACCACATGTCCCTTAAATCGAATTGACCCGAAAACTCCAACGACGGTGCTACCTACTCCTCAATAGTGGGATAACGCTGTCTAAAGGACATTTGCACAGTTTAATTCCTTTTTGAGTAGGTAGATGTTCTTAAGTACTTGCTCCTTTTAAAAACAAAAATAAAACTTTTCGCACTTACACGCCTTTCAAAATAAAAACTCTTCTCAAATCCACGAACACAAAGAAAAGCAACTTTTTGAAAACATAATGAGCAAGTACCTAAGAGCCCGTGGATAACCACGGATAGAAAGGGTGCTAACACCTTCCCTTTTCTATAATCTACCTCCCGAACCCGAGAAACATCTCAAAAGGAATTTTTCTGTGCTGTTGTCCTTTCCTTGTTGGATAAGATAAAAGACGGTGGTGACTCTTGCTTACCGCGACATTTTGCGAAAACAAACGCAAACGCGAACCAACATTAAAAAACAGTCAGTTCTTTCCCACTGATCACAGAACTAGCGACTCTACTGGGGATTTATAAGTAAGGTGTACCTTAGGATTAGACCACTTGTGTTTTCAATTGTATGCTTTGTATGCTTTAAATTTTGTGGGTTTGTATCGGAGTTTTATAGATCCTAACTCGGATCTGGGGATACCCTTTAGAAGTAGCAACAAACTGTGAGGGAACTGTGCGGGGTATACCGATATGGTTGAAGTAGTTGCTACGTTGATGTGGAACTTTGGTGAGTACCGGTAACCCTTGAGTCAAGTCAAGGAGAGTACGGGGCCTCCGCGTGGTGTCGTGAAGCATCAACTGACCTTAGAACCTTACTTGACCATCCTGGCCTTTTTAGGGGTAGTGAGATGACCGACTTTGGTGCAGTCCAAAGTTGGTAGATACTCGATACTACACTCATTGAGGGTTGTTTTCTTGGAATATTTTGGTCGCCAATTAAGTGGCTAAATCAAAACAATGAACACAGAAAACAATCCAATGATATTGAGCTCCTTAGAACCCGGTTACTATTCATAGAACAGGTTTTGAGCCAACTAACTTCAAGAGGGTAATTACCTACGAACCCCATGCAAGCCTAAACCTAAGGACTTGTTTTCTTTGTGTGAATATGACTGTCTGTATATACACTTGCTTACTTTTGCATACATAACATCATAAAGCATCATATGCATCTGCTAACCATTTCAAGGGTTTGGATCTTCATCTTTGTTCTTGTTTTGTAGGACATGGAGTCTCTCCGCAGGAAAACAATTCAAGTCAACCTTGTAAGGATCCCTCCTCAACTCAAGGAGCTCACATCCAGGATTCCCGAGAACTCTCTCTTCAGTGAAAGACACGGTAGACTCCTCAGCTTGGTCAAGACCAACTTTGAAGAAGACATGATGAAAGTTCTCTTCCAGTTCTTTTACCCCCTACACCACTATTTTACATTCCCTGATTATCAATTGGTGCCTACTTTGGAGGAATTTTCTCAACTTCTGAGAATTCCTATTCTTAGTCAACTACCCTACAATGGTACGGAAAAGGAACCAAAACTTGAAGATGTTGCTCAAGCATTACGTTTGCAACCATCTGACATCAAGGGGCATTGGGAAATCAGAAGTGGTATCAAAGGATTCTTGGCAAAGTTTCTGTTTGAGAAGGCACAAGAATGTTGGAATTCTCTTGATCTACAAGCCTTTGAAGAGATTGTGGCACTCCTTATCTATGGGTTGGTGTTGTTCCCAAATCCTGATCAACTTATAGATGTGAATGCTGTCAAGATTTTCATGTCCAGGAATCCCATACCTACATTGCTCGGGGACATCCTCCACTCATTTTACACACGAACAATGAGGAAAAGAGGTGTTCTCATGTACTGTACTCCTCTCCTGGCAAGTTGGTTTATTTCTCACCTTCCACAATCAATTTTGAAGAATGAGCAGGGTTTAAGGTGGTCACAACAATTGATGACCCTCACACATTCTGATATACATTGGTGTTCTCGGTCCAGAGAAAATGTCACTATCATTGATCGTTGCGGAGAATTTCCTAATGTTCCTTTACTTGGGATTAGGGGAGGCATTACCTACAACCCTTGTCTAGCTTTGAGACAATTTGGATATGCTCGGAGGGATGGCCCCCATGACATGCTGATTCCTGACATAGTTTTTGACTTTGACAACGATACGCAAGGGCTTCGACAAAGGTTCATCAGAGCTTGGAGGATGCCTAACAAGGTAGATAGTAAGACACTGGGGCACAAGAATTCCATCCCCCTTGAGCCTTACCTCAAGTGGGTGCGAACCCGCTCCCAGAAGCTTATGATGCCATATCCTCACATTCTCCCCTTGATCAAAGAGCCTTTTGTGGAAGGAGAGGTTCCATACACCATTCTACATCCTGACATGCCAACATCATGGGAAGAAATGCAGAAGAGCTGGATCCAACTCAAGGAAGAAAGAAATGCTTTTGAAGCCAACTTACATACCAGTGAGAAGAAGGTTTTGGAGCTCACCCACCGACTTCACGAGGAAGAGACCCTCAACACCTACATCGCTCCAAAAAGGATGCACAATGTCTTTTTACATTAAGTATTTTGTAATATTTCGCCCATGAGGCACTTATGTACTAAACAAAGTTCTTCTTAATATGACGTGTGTTCTTTTTTGTCTGCAACGAATTTGAATTTTTGAACCCTTGAATGCATTACATAAATAGCATACCATTCATCATATACATAACAGGTACCCTTTTTACAGGTCACTTATCTTCTTCGCTGTTTATTTCAGCAATCATCATGTCTACTGAACCTTCCACTGAGCAAGCTATCAAGGCCCTCCAGGCCCAGAACGCCCAATTTCAAGAGTTGGTTATGAGCCTAGCTAAGGGTCAGCAGGACCTGAAGACCTTGATTCTAAAAGAGAGGAAGAAGAAGAAGAAGAGGACTGTCATGTTCAACACCGGACGCAGGTTTGGAAACGGGCTGCAAAATGAAGTTGAGCTAACCACCTCATCTGGAGGGAAGGGTAGCCCACAAGAAAGGAAGCCTCCTAGCCCTGTGGTCTCTGACAACGAGACGGACTATGATGAAGAACAATATCCTCCTGCTGAGGATAAGTACAAACAGCTGGAGGACCGTTTGAGCGCTGTGGAAATACAGAAGGTGCCCGGTCTGGACTTTGGAGATCTGGGTTTATCATCTGGGGTGGTGATTCCCCATAAGTTCAAGGCACCTGCCTTTGTCAAGTATGACGGAGCTTCCTATCCAAAGCTACACCTCCGGTCATATGTGAGGAGGATCCAACCCTACACTGCTGATAAGAACTTGTGGATCCATTTCTTCCAAGACAGTCTCTCAGGGACTAAGCTTGAGTGGTTCTATCAGCTGGATGGAGCAAGTATCCGCAGCTGGGAGGATTTGGCTACTGCATTCTATAGGCAGTACCAGTATAACTCCGACCTCGCTCCTACGCGTACCCAACTCTAGGGTATGTCAATGGGGACGAGTGAAGGATTTAAGGAGTATGCTCAAAAATGGAGAGACCTTGCCGAAAGGGTGCAACCGCCTTTAGCCGATCGTGAACTTGTTGACATGTTTTTGGGGACCCTGTCTGGTCCATTCTTTAACCATTTGATTGGAAGCTCTTCGGCCGGGTTTACAGACCTTATCTTGACTGGTGAGAGGATTGAAGCAGGTATTAAGGCTGGGAAAATACAGAAGGGTGCCTCATCGAGCACCGAGAAAAAACCGTTTAAGAAAGAGTCCAGTGCGGTCTACAGCTCAAGAAGACAGAATATACTGGAACACCGCCAAGCTGTCAACGCGGTGGTTATTTCAAAACCTGCTGGTGCTCCTCAGCATCACAACCAACAAAGGGAAGAGAGACCTATAAGGCAATTCACTCGTCTCAGCATGACTTTGTCTCAGATATTGCCACAGTTGCTGAAGACCAATTTGGTGACTCTAAGGGAAGCCCCAAAGAATCCAAATGCTACATCATCAAAGTATAACCCCAACGCCCGCTGCGCTTATCACTCTGAGAGCCCGGGGCATAATACAGATGATTGTTGGACTTTTAAGAATAAGGTCCAAGATTTGATTGATGCAAAAGAGATTGAGTTTGAGGCGCCCGAGAGGCCTAACGTTGTGACTGCTCCCATGCCCAAGCATGGAGTGAATGTTATAGAGGAAGACTTGTTTGTAGTTTCTGTGGATGATATCGTTACCCCTCTGTTGACTGTCAAGAAGAACCTGTTGCTAGCCGGTTTATTTCCGGGCTGTGGTGAAGGTTACCATGTGTGTTCTGTTGTACCTACTGGTTGCCCATCTTTGAAATCAGGTATCCAAAACCTGATGGATAGCAAAGAGATCCTGTTTGAAAAGACTGTTGTTCCATCCATTCCTACTGAAGAAGTGTCCATCATTACCATTTTCAACAATTCTCCCAAGGTTCCCTCGAGGAAGCCTGTTAGAATTACGCCCGTTCCGAAGATCGCACCTGTAATCATCACTGTTCTGGGGCCCATCCCCTATACATCTGACAAAGCTGTCCCTTGGCACTATGGGGCATATGTTTATGTTCTTGGAGTTAAGCAAGATTTTGATGTTGATACCGGTGTCAGCAACATTACTGGGCCTGCTAAAGTCACCCGCAGCGGTAGACTTTTCTCACCTGATATTGCTCCACCAGCTGCCCGAAGACCTGTTGTCATTTCACCTGCAAGTTTACCTACTTCCATTCTTGATCAAGTTCCTATTTCTACCCCTGTCGCCGAGTCATCTGACGCTCGGGGCAAAGGGATCGCCACTGATATGCCTGCCCAGACGGAGGCACCGAAGGCCATCAATGGTGAAGCTTCCAAACAGGAGATGGAAGAGATTCTGAAGATCATTAAGAAGAGTGATTATAATGTAGTTGAGCAGCTGGGGCAAACCCCATCCAAGATTTCTATGTTATCACTGTTGTTGTGTTCAGAGGCCCATGCCAAGGCTCTGATTACCTTCCTGAGGACGACCCACGTGCCACAAGAGACATCAACTGATCAATTTACCGATTGTGTGGCCAATTTAACTGCTGATAATGGTTTGGGTTTCTCCGACGCTGATCTAACTGCTAAAGGGAAGAACCATAACGATGCCCTGCATGTCTCCATTGAATGCAGAGGCACTACTCTTGTGCATGTGCTGGTTGACATAGGGTCCTCGTTGAACATCTTTCCCAAGAAAGCTCTAGACAGGTTAGATTGTGAAGGTTTAGAGCTAAAGCCAAGTAACATTGTTGTCCGGGCCTTTGATGGGTCTAAAAGGATGGTGCATGGTGAGGTTGATATTCCAATTAAGGTTGGTTCCCAGGTCTTCAATTCTACATTCTACGTGATGGACATTCGGCCATCCTATTCTTGTTTGCTGGGTCGTCCATGGATCCATAAAGCTGGAGCTGTGATCTCAACACTCCATCAAAAGCTGAAGTACCCGGTCAAAGGGAAGATTGTGACAGTTCAAGGGGAGGAGGAATACATGGTCAGCCACCTCAACTCATTCCGGTACGTAGAGATGGAGGGGGAATTCATTGAGACCCCATTTCAACACTTTGAAGAGGTTCCTCAGACACTGGCATCAGCTGAGACTGTGATTGAGGATTCTCCTATGAAGATGGCTTCCTTAAAGGATGTCCGGGCTGTTATTGAAAGGGGTGAGTGTGCAAACTGGGGCCGACTTCCTGATTTCACTCAGAAGACTAACAAGTTTGGTTTGGGTTTCACTGCAGAAGCTCAAAGGGCTGTTCGTAGTGCAAGGATTGGAAGACCTCCTGTGTTCATCAGCAACTCGGGAGTAAATGCCATCGAAGATGACGTGGAGGAATCTGAATTCGACAGCTGGATCTACCCTACGACCAACGGTGGACCAAACAACTGGACGCCAAAGGACTTCGTCCCTATTACTTTTGTTACTCAGTAATGAACTCTTTTGTTTTGAATTTGTAACAGACAATGTTTTGAAACTTTATGGCCCGGTGTCTTACCCGGGGCACCGTGGCTTCGTTTGTGAGGGCTTTTGTGTGCCATTTTCATATATCATTAATAAAAGCATTGGACGTTTCTTGCATTTCAAATTTTGCGCTCCTTGTCTTTCTTTATTATATATTGCAAAATAGCTATTTACAAAACACTCACATATACAGGTCCCAATCCACTCTGGATCTCACTGGTAACGACTCTTCTACTGCCAGTTATGACTTCAAAAATCCGATCAACTTAGCTGAAGACGAAGGTGAAGATGATTGCGAAGTGCCTGTTGAGCTTGCAAGACTGCTGCTTTAGGAAGAGAGGGTCATTCAGCCACATGAAGAGCCAGTGGAAACGGTAAATCTGGGTACTGAGACAAACAAGAAGGAAGTCAAGATCGGTGCAAATCTGGAGCTTAGTGTGAAACAGCGGTTGATTTAAATGCTGTATGACTATGTTGAGATCTTTGCCTGGTCCTACAAAGATATGCCTGGGTTGGATACTGACATCATGGTTCATCGCCTGCCTACCAAGGAAGACTGCCCTCCGGTAAAACAGAAGGTTCGCCGTATGCGTCCAGAGATGTCTGAGAAAATCAAAGCCGAAGTTATGAAACAGTTTGACGCTGGTTTTCTAGCAGTGACTTCTTACCCTCAGTGGGTTGCCAATGTGGTTCCGGTACCGAAGAATGATGGTAAGGTCTGAATGTGTGTTGACTACAGGGATTTGAACAGGGAGAGCCCTAAGGATGACTTCCCTCTACCTCACATCGACGTTCTAGTTGATAACACTGCTTAGCATAAGGTATTCTCCTTCATGGACGGTTTCTCCGGTTATAATCAAATAAAGATGGCTCCCGAAGACATGGAGAAGACGACCTTTGTTACTCAGTGGGGTACCTTTTGCTACAAGGTCATGCCTTTTGGGTTGAAAAATGTTGGGGCAACATATCAGCGTGCCATGGTTGCTTTGTTTCATGATATGATCCATCATGAGATTGAAGTATACGTTGGCGATATGATTGTGAGGTCCCAAACTGAGAAGGAACACCTTGACCATCTACAGAAGCTGTTTGACCGGTTGAAGTTGTACAAGATGAGATTAAACCCGAACAAGTGCACCTTCAGAGTGAGATCTGGCAAACTGCTAGGTTTCGTCGTGAGCGACAAAGGTATTCAAGTGGACCTTGCCAAAGTGAAAGCCATACAAGAGATGCTAGCTCCTAAGACAGAGAAAGAGGTCAGAGGCTTTCTAGGACGCCTGAACTACATTGCCCGATTCATCTCGCACCTAACTGCTACTTGCGAGCCAATCTTCAAACTGTTGAAGAAAGATCAAGTGGTACGTTGGAACGATGAATGCCAGGCCGCTTTTGAAAGAATTAAAGAGTATCTCCAGGAGACACCCATTCTGATGCCACCAGTTGAAGGGAGACCTCTAATCTTATACTTGACAGTACTTGACAATTCAATAGGCTGTGTGCTGGGTCAGCATGACGAGTCTGGCCGAAAAGAGCATGCTATTTATTACCTTAGCAAAAAGTTTACCGACTATGAGACCCGATACTCACTGCTTGAGAAAACTTGATGCGCTTTGGAATGGGCTGCTCGTCGGCTAAGACAGTATATGTTAACTCACACTACTCTGTTGATTTCAAAGATGGATCTAATCAAGTACATCTTCGAAAAGCCTGCCTTATCTGGAAGAATAGCAAGGTGGCAGATGATCTTGACTGAGTATGACATCCAGTACACAACTCAAAAAGCAATCAAGGGAAGTGTATTGGCAGACCATTTGGCACATCAGGCAGTGGATGATTACCAGTCTATGAACTTTGAATTTCCAGACGAGAATATCATGGTAGTGACTGATTGCGAGATACCTGGACCGGATGAAGGACCTGTGGAAGGATCCCGATGGCCTATGTACTTTGATGGAGCCTCAAACGCTTTGGGTAATGGCATTGGCGCTGTGATAATATCTCCTAAAGGCTCTCATACTCCGTTTACCGCCCGACTATGTTTCAACTGCACCAACAACATGGCGGAGTATGAAGCATGCATTATGGGTCTTCGAGCTGCAATTGACCTAAGGATTAAGTTTCTGAGTGTCTTCGGAGATTCCGCTCTCGTGATCAGTCAGATCAAAGGCGAATGGGATACGAAACACCCAAATCTTATTCCTTACAAGGAGTATGTATTGACGTTGCTTCCCCATTTCGAGGAGATAACCTTTGAACATTTCCCAAGAGAGGAGAATCAGTTGGCAGACGCGCTAGCTACGATGTCTTCTATGTTCAAAGTCAAATGGGACAACGAGGCTCCCAGGATCATTATTTGGAAATTGGATGAACCTGCATATTGTTGTGATCTTGAGACTGAAGAGGTAACAGAAAAACCTTGGTATCATGAAGTGAAGAGATACCTTGAAGCTCAAGAATACCCCGAGGGTGCATCTGTTAATGACAAGAAGTTTCTGAGAAGGTTCGCGACAAAGTTCTTCATCAGCAATGGCATTCTTTACAAACGTAACCATGATTCAACCTTACTGCGTTGTGTGGATAAGATTGAAGCAGAAAGGATCATGGCAGAGCTGCATGAAGGTACCTTCGGAACTCATTCCAGTGGACATACCATGGCAAAGAAAATCCTTCGGGAAGGATATTACTGGTCCACAATGGAAGCCGACTGTTATCAGCATTCTCGGACATGTCACAAGTGCCAGGTCTATGCTGATAAGGTGCACATTCCCCCAGTTCCTTTGAACGTCTTGACAGCACCTTGGCCTTTTGCAATGTGGGGCATTGATATGATCAGCGAGATCAGACCTACGGCGTCCAACGGGCATCGTTTCATCCTGGTAGCGATTGATTACTTTACGAAGTGGGTTGAAGCAGCTTCCTTTGCCACCGTAACCAAGAACGTCGTGGCACGGTTCATTCGGCACAACTTGACCTGTCGATACGGTGTACCAGAGAGGATCATTACGGATAATGGTACCAATCTTAACAACAAGATGATCACGGAGCTCTGCGAGCAATTCAAGATACAGCACCACAACTCTTCTCCCTACCGGCCGAAGATGAATGGGGCTGTAGAAGCAGCTAATAAGAACATTAAGAAGATTGTGCAGAAGATGACAGTGACCTACAAAGATTGGCACGAGATGTTACCATTTGCTCTTCATGGGTACCGTACCTCAGCACGGACGTCAACAGGGGCAACACCCTATTCCTTGGTATATGGCATGGAGGCAGTCCTACCAATTGAAGTTCAGATACCCTCTCTCCGGATCATGAAGGATGCGGGTTTAAGTGAAGACGACTGGATCCAGACCCGACATGATCAACTGAACCTAATCGACGAAAAGAGACTCACTGCTATTTTTCATGGTCAGACGTACCAAAAACGGATGATCAAGGAATTTAACAAGAAATTCAGACGACAAGAGTATCAAGTCGGGGACCTGGTAATCAAGCGCATTATTCTACCTCAAGGTGATTCCAGGGGCAAATGGACCCCTACGTATGAAGGGCCATTTGTGGTTAAGAACATCTTCTCAGGAGGAGCGATGATTCTAACCACTATGGATGGTGACGACCTTCCTCACCCCGTCAATGCAGACATAGTAAAAAGATACTACGCATAATTAAAGACCCGCTAGGTTGACTGGCCTAGGAAAAAATAAGGGCGTCCCGGCGAACCAAAAGGGTTCGAGCAAAAATAAGGGATGAAAAATAAAAAAATCTGTACACCCGGCAAGTCGAAAACCTGAAAAGGCGGCTTGGGCAAAAATGGGTATCCCGGTGGACTGAAAACCCGAAAGGGCGGTCCAGGCAAAAGTTAGGGATTAAAGCGTAACACTATGTCTCATTGGATCACCTCGCATCCGGATTTCGGTATCGACTATCAGGCCCGGACGACACCGATCAATCAGATTCATTTTCAACTAAGCAGTAAAGTGATGAGATGCTTGAAAATATAAAGGCAATAGCAGAGTAGGAACCCAGTGGGACTATTCACATAGTTGTTTTTGTTTTCTTTTCACAAATTGTATAAATTCTATTTGTTCGGCGGCGTTCTCTTACTAGGACGTCAGCCTCTTGTACAAAAACGCCTATTTACAGGAAAACTTCAAAATCAATACAAGTTCATTTTTCAGACAAATTACAAATTGTTTTTTTCCTTTATCTGTTTTGTTTTGCAAAGAACGTCCAATGTTCATTTTTGATATATGCATTTGACATTAATTGCTGCTCATAAATATTTACATGCGAAACAAAGGACTAATTACGGGTGTTATCAGAAATAGGGGCAATAAGAATTGTCTGAGAGGTCTAGTTGCTCTGTCCACCAAGGTACCAAGGTAGGTTCAGCTGAAGAATATGACCAAGATACTTTCACCCCCGCAGAATAAGGCAGTAATGGTAGCTCTCCCCACTGAGACTTGCAACCACGAAGGAATCAGCAATACTCTCCCCCAAGTAGAGTTAGTCTGCCGTCAGTCTCGAAAAAGCTCGGTATTCCCAAAAGGTCTTAATATTCCCCAGCGGAGTATAAAACAAGCGTAAAGAGCATCCCCGGTAGTCTTAATATTCCTCGACAGAGTATAAGAATATTCCCCGGCGGAATACAAGAGGCCCCCAGTGGAGCCATTTCCCAGCGCAGTCTAAAAAAGTCTCCCCAATGGAATTGAATCACCTTCCCCAGTAGATTCTGGAAGCTTATCCCCTGCAGAGTACAAATGGATCTCCCTAACTAAATTCAGAGGTCATCCCCACAAGAGTCTAACCGGGTTATCCCCAGCAAGTTGCAACTGAAAGATCATCCCCAGCGAAGTTCTTTCTATCCCCAGCGGAGTTCATCATCAAAATCCCCAATAGAGCTTATCAACGGAATCCCCAGCGGAGTTCATCATTAAAAATCTCAGCAAAGTATCCCTTCTCCATAGAGTAATTCCCCAACGGAGTTATCTTCTCCTGCAAGTTTATCACCTTTGTTCATCATCCCCAGTGGAAACAAAGAATTCAACGTGATCCTCCAGCAGCTATCCGGGATTTATTTTCCCCAGCTAAAACATCACATTTTCATACATCATGATACATGCATATACGCATCATATCATACAATATCATTTATGTTGAGAACATCATTGCTCGATCCATATCATGCATCGCATATGACTGACCTTTACCTTTCAAGAAAGATGCGGTTAAATTCTCAAATTATGTCAATGGAGACAAAATCAGTTAAATCGATTCCTAAAGATTTTTCTGAAGCCAAGTCAGTCAAAGGAGACAAATCCAGTTAAATCGATTCCTAAAGATTTTTCTGACGCTAATCCAGTCAAAGAAGACAAATCCAGTTAAATCGATTCCTAAAGATTTTTCTGAGGCAAAGCCAGTCAATGGAGACAAAATCAGTTAAATCGATTCCTAAAGATTTTTCTGAGGCGAAGCCATTCAATGGAGACAAAATTAGTTAAATCGATTCCTAAAGATTTTTCTGAGGCGAAGCCAGTCAATGGAGACAAAATCAGTTAAATCGATTCCTAAAGATTTTTCTGAGGCGAAGCCAGTCAATGGAGACAAAATCAGTTAAATCGATTCCTAAAGATTTTTCTGAGGCGAAGCCAGTCAATGGAGACAAAATCAGTTAAATCAATTCTTAAAGATTTTTCTGAGGCGAAACCCGTCAATGGAGACAACCCGTCAATGAAGATAACCCGTCAATGAAGACAACCCGTCAACGAAGACAAAACTACCTACCAACAATCTCCAGGTGGAATCTATAAGCCCATCCTCATATCCATCATCTCTCCAAATGGCATTTGTAAGCCCATTCCCGACATCACCACGCTGATACTACACCATGCGAGTGCAAATTTCTGGGCACTTTAGTGTTCAATCATCTTCCACCTTCGGATCACGAAAGGCACGCAAGCCAATCTATATCCTCAGGTCTAAGAAGATTGAACAGGGGCAACTGTTGTACCCCAAAATTTTCCCTCCCATATTCCTCAAGATTTATCAAGAATGATCTTCAAGTTGCTCAAGATAGCTCAAGGGTTGGACAGTCAAATCACCTCTTAAGGCAGTCAAGTCAAAATTAGGGTTTTGTGTTGCATTAAGGTCCTCATATCCAAATGTCCTCAAGTGCTTCCCAATGCCTTAATATGTTCTTAAGTTCATCCATGGCAAATTTCAAGCCTTGCAGAGAAACTTTGGTCAGTCAATTGCTCAAGAGGTCCAAAAATCGACTGTGTTGGGTCAAAAGTCAACTGTGGCCTACATATAGTCAAACCTCAAGATTTTTTGTCAAAATTATCATTTTGAAGGATAATTAATCATTTGATCAAGGTTTGATCATGATTCATCAAGGATTGCTCAAAATTCATCAAGATTCAAAAGTTGCTAAATTAGGGTTTTGTAGGAAAAGTCAACTCAACTTTGACAAAGCATAACTTTCTCATAATTTATGAGAAATGACCTATCCAAAGCTTATTTTGAAGAGGATTCAATTTCCTACAATCCATATTCACACCCCAAGATCAGAAAATGCACTCACAAGAAGTTACAAATTTGGACATTATAGGTCATTTTTGAAAGTCAACAAAAACACCTTTTTTTCCAAAGCATATAACTTGAGAATGGAAGATCAGAATGAGATGAGACTAAAAGGGATGATTAGAGATCATCTCAAGGTTTCTAAAAAGTCCAAGAACACCTCCAAAAGTTCAAAATTGAAGAAGTTATGCATTGTTGAAGTTGGGCATGTTTCCAAAATTGCCAAAAGTCAACTATCCTCAAAACTCCAATTTTTGACAAAAGGGCCCACTTTTTTCCACTTGATTCAGTCTTGTCATGCCACACACGTGTCCCATGCTTAATTTCATGACCAAACATGTATTTTTCTATTTTATTTCATTTTTATTGATTTAATTCATTATTAATCAATATTAAATCAAATAAAATCCAAAAATTATTGAAAAGGGATCTTTGTGATTTGTACAGCTTGCAAACATCATGTGACAACCAACCAACTCGTGCTAAGGCTTATTTATGCACAAAATATCAGATTTGGCCTATTTTTGGAAAGGTTAACAATGGTGATAAAATCAAATCCTAAACCTTGAATCTACATGGATATTGGCCCAACTCTTGACCTAGAATCATTCCCTTATATGCAAGCAAGCCTCATAAACCTAATTCACGCACAAAACCTTGCAGAAACGGCCATACCAATTTCAAGAAACTTCAAGAAAAATCAAAACTTGTTCTTCCAGCCTAGGCCAATTCAAGGTGCCTTGTCCATCCAAACACATTGTAGGAGGTACAAGGAGTGATTTGCAATCAAATTCAAGCACCAAAGCTCAAGGAATCACGAAACAACATCTCACGATTTTCACTTCTAATTCAAAATCGTATCTCTTAATTCATATGCATTTGACATGTTTTCGTGATTGATTTGCGTTGCTAGAGGTTGTACCAAGCTAATGGAATGGATTAATTGAACCATAGTTCCCTAAACCGAGAGATGCCATGATTGAGTTTCTAGGGTTTTCAAGCTTTCAAATAGGGCTTTCCAAACCAGGAAAAATTGGGACCAATGGGATACATGGTTGAATTCGTGAGACCAAGACGATTCCAACACATACCTCGCGAAATATTTCTTTTTGCTCTGTGTCTATTCGCTATTTTTCGTGCAGGAGATGGAGGGGGTTAAAAACCCCCGCTATCTGATTCTATCTTTTGCAGGACCAGGGTTGAAGATGATGACGTGTTGTCATCTGGTTCGTCTATTTGAATTACGCGCTTCTTTTTTATAATTCCAGGCATAAGTGTTTGTTTGACATATATTAATTGTTGTGTATCATAATTACAAAAGAGGCATGGTGGTGTAGTGGCAGGGGCGAACGTCCAATGAGCACTGGGACCTGGGTTCGAATCCCAGGTCCCCCAAAACATTATTGCAATTTTGTTTCAGGAAATTCCATGCAGCACTCAAAGCAGGGCCCACCATACGCCCTCATCCAGATGTCGTCCAAGTGGCTCCAGGTCCGATCCAGTGGTTAGGATTTAGGGACTACCATGCTCCCTGGTCAACAAGCACACGCCGGATTCTAAAAGTCCAACCAGGCTTCTCACGTTTGGGCCTGGAATTCTGATGAATGAACCCCCTTTCTAGGCCCAGACCCCTTTTTGGTTTACTTTTTTTTTCCTTTTCTATATTTCTTCTACTTAATTTATTTTATTATTTTATTTAATTAACCAATTAACTAATTAACTTTTTTTTCATAACAAAAAATCAGAAAACAAAAAATATAATATTTTTATTTATTAAAATTAATTTCACTATTTCATTATTTTTGTAAATAAATAACTTAATTAATTTAGTTTATAATTAGGCATAATTTTAATATCTTTTGCAATAAATTAAAAGTTAATTAGAATTAGGTTTTTAATATATTTAATCATTTTATTTTTTGTTTCCTTAAACATTCAAAAACCCAAAAATATCTTTTTTTATTAATTAATTAACTTAGGTTTAAATTCATTTAATTCAAAATAACAAAAATCTCCTTCTTTCTTAAAAAGGGTCAAAACCCTAAAAAACTCTCCGATTCAATTTTCCTTGCGCGTATTATTTTTTATCCATATAATGTAATTGTTCCGAGGATGTAATAGTTTTGGACTTAGGACTTTTTACCGCTTTATTTTATTTTTCGCATTTACTTTTCAAGGGTTTGTTTTTGGCGATGTAAATACCCGACGCCTTGTAATAGCTTAGTTTTATTTTCCGCAACCATTAACTGCTAGATGTATGAATAATAGGCTATGCATGACAAGATCTATATTAACTTAAAATCAACCGTAGCTCACCATAACATGTACAATGATAACTTAACTGAAAATTGACACATTTGCACATGCCACTCCTAGGGTACGCCTCACTTGGTTGCCTCGAATGTGGTCATTGAGTATAGGGTGTTTTAGAGGTCGTCCTCTTGTCCCAAGATCATAAGTTGCCTCGAAACGGTTGCCTCGGATAAAATGATCTAAGACATTAGGGTTACCGCTAAGGCGTCCTAACATTGCTTTAGTGACCAAATGTCCCTTAAATCGAATTGACCCGAAAACTCCAACGACGGTGCTACCTACTCCTCAATAGTGGGATAACGCTGTCTAAAGGACATTTGCACAGTTTAATTCCTTTTTGAGTAGGTAGATGTTCTTAAGTACTTGCTCCTTTTAAAAACAAAAATAAAACTTTTCGCACTTACACCCCTTTCAAAACAAAAACTCTTCTCAAATCCACGAACACAAAGAAAAGCAACTTTTTGAAAACACAATGAGCAAGTACCTAAGAGCCCGTGGATAACCACGGATAGAAAGGGTGCTAACATCTTCCCTTTTCTATAATCTACCTCCCAAACCCGAGAAACATCTCAAAAGGAATTTTTCTGTGCTTTTGTCCTTTCCTTGTTGGATAAAATAAAAGACGGTGGCGACTCTTGCTTACCACGACATTTTGCGAAAACAAACGTAAACGCGAACCAGCATTAAAAAACAGTCAGCTCTTTCCCACCGATCACAGGAACCATCACCGTCTCTTGTTTTGGAAGGACGTCTTCGATGCCATTCATTGTGCATCTGAATTAACTGAGAAAACTACCCTGCCCCGGGTTGTGATTAAGGATTTTAATTTATGAAAAGAAAAACTCCAACTTCTTTGGCTCAAAGGGGTTGATTAGGGATTATCTTCCTTATAACTCCACTGTTTAGGATTTGAAACAATGCCTGTACCTCGTCAGCGGGGTCTGTTCAAAAGCATACTGTAGAGATTTTGATATCATTTTCGTCATCCTCCCTCTAAAGGCTTAGAAATTTTTTTAATCGAGAGTTGATCATCACAAAAAATGAAAGCAATTTGAATATAGTGAAACACGAATGGATTGATTCAAAACAGACATATGAAATGCATTGGTAAAGTAGTAAAGTTTGACATGAATAAATGTTCGAACAGTCAAAAGAAAATTACAGCTTGAAAATTCTAATGAGCAAAAGTCTCTTAGTTCGAACTAATCATTTCAGGTGGAGAACCCTCAGCGGAAGATTTTCATCTCGCCATCCGGCATGAATTCCAGCACTCTTCTGTCAATCAAGTCTTGGATCTTGTTTTTCAAAGCCCAACAGTCGTCGGTGTCATGTTCAGGACTAGAGGAGTGGTATACACAAAATGCATCGGGGTGATAGCCAGGAGCAGAGGTATTGGGATTCCGGAGAGGATCCTTTAAAGGAATCAGATTGACCTCCAACAAGCGTTTCAGTATTAGAGATGATGGTATATCAGTCTCAGAGAAATGTCTTCCAGATGTATTTTGCTTACGCCGATTACCCCATTGACGCTGGCGAGGTTGTTGCTGGGCTTGTGACCTTGAAGCAAGCTGGGGAGCTTTTCCCTTTTCTTCTTGTCTCAAAGGAGGTTGAATGATGACTTGATCTTCAACCCTAGTTGTTTGCCCCACTTGGTTATTTTGAAGTAGTTTGTTGACGAGGACCCTGAGCTCTTCTTGTCTTTGAGCCAGGTCTTGAATGAGAGCCATCTGGCCCACCAGCTGTCCCATTATCTGGATCTTCATTGTTTCCAAATCAATTTGTAGCCCTTCCAACTGATCATTCCTGATGCCGCCTGGATTCCCTAGGACTAAGCCCCTTGTGAGAAGAGCTTTTATTTCTTCCTGCCCCTGGGATAGGTTCGAGAACATTCTTGAAGTTGAGCATTTTGAGCCTGGATATCTTCGACAGTTCTCTCTAGGGCCATCTCTACTGAAATAAACAGTAGGAGAATAAGGAAACCTAAAAGGGAAAACCAGTCATGATGTGGATGCATGTTTTCAATAATCTCTCGGGGTAAATAATAAACTTGTTAGAATTTGAATTTTGCAGCTTTGATTGAAGAAACTTCATGTTGTTAAGAGTCCTTCTTCAAGAGTCAAGCTCACCATATCGAGTGGGTCATAGCCCCTGACTCAAATCATCGTGTTTTGATTCATAGACGACATTGGCTAGAGGAAAATAAACCCTCTTTGCCCCTTGCTTGACGTCTGATTTACCATAGCCTGCATCATAGACCCTTGAGATCCTTGAAATGGTTAAGGAAATGTTAAGGCATGATGTTATGATGTATATGATATGCGTTTAAGCAAAAGTGTGAAGTGATGTAAGTAAACTCTGTAATAAATCCAAATTATTGGATAAGGACTGTAAACAAAACCTGCAAGGAACTCATGTTGTCAGATAACAAGAATGTGCAAGTAGTTCAAGTTTGAAGGCACACAAGTCACACAAAAAAGCCTTAAGTTTAGGCTGGAATGGAGTTTAGGTAGTACCCTCTTTCAGTTCAGTTGATTTAAACATGTCCTAAAAATAGTAATCGGGTTCTAGAGGATCTCAATATCACTGACTACCCTCAATCGGTCATAATTCCAGTTTAGCAACCTTTTCTTGCGGCCGAAATCATCGCGAGAGTTTAGTATCAATGAGTGTAGCATACTGCTACTGTTCTATGTCCAAGTTGGTCAATTTAAGGCTCTAAGGTCAGTTGGTGCTTAATGACCCCTTAGAAGACCCATATTCTCCTCGTTCCAACACAAGGGATATCGGTACAGACTAAAGTGCCACACCAATGTAGCTACTGCTTCAACCAGGTCGGTCTACGCCAGACAGTTCCCTCACAGTTTATTGCTACTTACCTAAAGGGTATCCCCAGATTCAGGTTAGGATCTATAGAACTCCGATACAAGCCCACAAATATAAATCATACAAAGCATACAATTGAAAACACAATTATCTAATTCTAAGGTACACCTCACTTATAACTAGTCCCCAGCAGAGTCGCCAGTTCTGTGATCGGGTGGGAAGAGAACTGACTGTTTTTGGAATACTGGTTCGTGTTTTGCGTTTGTTTTTGTAAAATGTCGCGGTAAGCAAGAGTCGCCGCTGTCTTTTATTTTATCCAACAAGGAAAGGAAAAAATCACAGAAAAATTCCTTTTTCGAGATGTTTCTCGGGTTCTGGAGGTAGATTATAGAAAGGGAAGGTGTTAGCACCCTTTCTATCCGTGGTTATCCACGGGCTCTTAGGTACTTGCTCAAAGTGTTTTCAAAATTTGCTTTTCTTTGTGTTTATGGGTTTGAAAGAAGTTTTTGTTTGAAAGGTGTAAGTGCGAAAAGTTTTGTTTTAAAAGGAGCAAGTACTTAAGAACCATCTACCTACTCGAAAAAGGAATTAAACTATGCTAATATCCTTTAGACAATGCTAGCCCACTATTGATGAGTAGGTAGCATCGTCGTTGGAGTTTTCGGGTCAATTCGATTAAGGGACGTGTGGTCACTAAAGCAATGTTAGGATGCCTTAGCGGTAACCCTAATGTCTTAGATCATTTTATCCGAGGCAACCGTTTCGAGGAAACTATGATCTTTGGACAAGAGGGAGACCTCTAAAACTTCCTATACTCAATGACCACGTTCGAAGGCAACCAAGTGAGGTGTACCCTAAGAGTGTGCATGTGCGAGTGTATTGTTTTTAAGTTATTTATCTTTGTACATGTCATGGGTGAGCTATATTGATTTTAAGTTCATACATTTGATCTTGTCATGCATTCCCTATTATCAAACATCTAACAGTGTATAGTTGCGGAATTTAAATTGCGGAAATTAAATCTAGACTATTACAAGGCGTCGGGTATTTACATTGCCAAAAACAAACTCTTTAATTTAAACTGCGGAAAGTAAAATAAAGCGATAAATAATTAAAGTCCTAATTAAAAGCTATTACATACCGGAAGCAATTACAATATTGGATAAAATGATACGCGTGCGAGATATTAAATCGGGCGAGTTTTTTAGGGTTTTGACCCTTTTTGAAAAGAAAAGATTTTTTGTTATTTTTGAATTAAATGGAATTAAACCTAAGTTAATAATTAAATTAAATGAGCTAATTAATTGATTAATAAAAATAATATTTTTTGGATTTTTTATATTTAAGGAAATAAAATAAATCTGGTCAAAATTAATAAAAACCTAATTCTACATTAATTTTAATTATTTTGCAAAAGATATTAAAATTTAAATCTAATTAAAGCTAAATCAATTAAATTAATTTATTTACAAAAATAAAATGATGAAATTAATTTTAATAAATAAAAATAATAATATTTTTTGTGTTTTTGATTTTATGAGGAAAAATAAATTATTTGGTTAGCAATTAATTAAGAATATTAAAATAAATAAAGAAAGTAAAATAAAAATAAAAGAGATACTCATGGGGGTGTTGGGCCCAGATTGTGGTGAGAATAGCATTTTGTTTGGCCCAATTCAAGCCAGCCTGTTTTGACTTTCTCCATTCCACGCGTATGCATTGACTGGGGAGTATGGTGAGCCTTCAATCCTGGCCTTTAGATTTGGCCTGGAGGCCATCTGGCGCCTGGATCTTTGAGGAGTATGGTGTGTTACGCCTTGGGAACCACATGCAATCACCTGAAGAAAAATGAAACAAAGGTATTGGGGGACCTGGGATTCGAACCCAGGTCCCATGAGACAATCCACTAGCGCCTTAGCCACTACACCACTGCCATCTTATTGTTATTGGAATAGGCAACAATTATTATATATAAAACAAAACATTATGCCTGGAAAAAAAAAGCGCGAATATTTAAATCAACCAATAGGGAGAAGACACCTAGCCGTCTTCTTCGTTGAGAAGCCTGGATATTTACCTACGGATTTTATCCGCAGCTAAATCCATGGCTCACCCCTAAAACAAATTCCAGGCCATATAAATATAAACTAAGACCATCGCCATGTTCGCCTCTCCTTCCTGAGCACGTCTATACCACTTATTTGTCCCAATTTTTCCTGAAATTAAAATGCCTAAAAAACAAGAACAAAAACCCTAGTTTCGGGTACAGGGTTATAGGCTATGAAAACAAAATCAAATAATGTAGAAATGCTCTACATAGACCGATTAGCATGATTGTACAAAGATTTTGGCAAAAATATGCAAGAACAAGAGGTTATGTTTTCGTGTACAGGGCCATGTTCATGGATACTTACAGCGCAATTTAGGAGGTTTCAGGGCTTGGTTTTGATTCCAATAGCTTCAGTGGAGTCCTGGCAATTGAACCACATTGAGATTTTGGATTGAATTGGCCTCCAAACAAGATTTCGATCTCCAACTTTTTCAAGCTTTTTTCAGTTTTGGTATTGTGTTTTTTAGAAGCCTCTCCCCCGTATTATTGTGTGCTTCATGTTGTATATGTAACAAGGATTGTATTAGGTTAAATCTTTGGGCTTGAATCCATGTGAATTGATGGTTTGAGATTTGATATGATTCCTCCATTAAAGGCTTCCAATTTCTTTCCAAATCTAAGATTTTGTGCATGATATGGCTTGGCACGAATTTGATTGTGTTCATGATGTCAATTGACCTGTAATGATCAAAAAGATATCAAGTTATTAAGATTTGGATTTTATTTGGATTTAAATTGATTAAAAATGAGTTAAATCAATACAAATCATATAAAATAAAAAAAATTAATAATTGGCCATGAAACTGAAGATAGGACACATGTGTGGTGTGACAAGATCAAGTCAAGTGGAAAAAAGTGGGGCCATTTGACAAAATTTGAAGCTTTGGGGATAGTTGCCTTTTGGCAATTTTGGAAAAATGCCCAACTTCAACAATGCATAACTTCTTCAATTTTGAACTTTTGGAGGTGTTCTTGGACTTTTTAGAAACCTTGAAATGTCCTCTAACCTACCATTTTGGTATCATCTCATTTTGATATTCCATGATCAAGTTATAAGCTTTGGAACAAAAGGTGTTTTTGTTGACTTCCAAAAATGACCTATAATGTCCAAATTTTTAACTTCTTGTGAGTGCATTTATTGATCTTGGGGTGTGAATATGGATTGTAGGAAATTGTATCCTCTTAAAAATGAGATTTGAATGGGTCATTTCTCATAAAGTATGAGAAAGTTATGCTTGGTCAAAGTTGAGTTGACTTTTCCTACAAAACCCTAATTTAGCAACTTTTGAATCTTGATGAATTTTGAGCACCCTTGATGAATCATGATCAAACCTTGATCAAATGATGAATTATCCTTCAAAATTAGAATGTTGACAAAAAATATTGAGGTTTGACTATTTGTAGGTCACAGTTGACTTTTGCCCTAGCATAGTCGATTCTTGGGCTTCTTGAGCAATTGGTTGACCAAACTTTCTCTGCAAGGCTTGAAATTTTACATGGATGAACTTGAGAGCATATTAGGACATTGGGGAGAACTTGAGGCCATTTGAATTCAAGTACCTTGATGCAACACAAAACCCTAATTTGAGATTGACTGCCTTAGGAGATGATTTGACTGTCCAACTCTTGAGCTATCTTGAGCAACTTGGGAGTTATTCTTGAAATGTCTTGGGAAATATGGGAGGGAAAATTTTGGGGTACAACAACGTTTTTCCAACTCAAACATATTGCCTCTAAGCCGCAATGCGTTCTTCCAACTCAAATTCATTGCCTCTAAGCCGCAGTGCGTTCTTCCAACTCAAACTCATTTCCTTTAAGCCGCAATGCGTTCTTCCCACTCAAACACATTGCCTCTAAGCCGCAATTCATTCTTCAGACTCAAATACATAGCCTCTGAGCCGCAATGTATTCATGCTCAAAACAAGGCCTCAGTCTTCAAGCGGCCATGCATCATCAATCATTGCTATACTCACCCTCCAAATGGGTGAACAAGCCAAGAAATACAGAATTGTGCCATCTACCTCATTGTCAAACCCGGGTAAGCAACATATCATCAGCTTTTCCTACTTCCTTGAGACTCGTAAGGGTATGTTGTATCGGTGTAACCTTATGTTTGTTGGATAAATTTTGGGATACTTCAAGTATTCAATAAACTTCCAATCAGAATGCGTGAGACTCGAGTTTTCTCACGGTATTCAATTGAATGATAATTGAATAGGAGCAGCTGTCGTACCCCAAATTTGTCCTACCTCGATGATTTTTATTATTCGATATTAAACTAGAAGAAAATTTAATTAAAGATGGTACGACAGTATCTGATAGCCTATCTTTATCCAAGACTAGGGGGTGTACTTTAATTTAGGAAAATTGGGGCTTTCTAAATCAGAAAGACCATGTATCCGCAAACCCATTCGCAAAGCATGTTGGCCTATGGCCCATGTGATTCGAAAATGGAATTATTTCTAATAATTACTGAGTTATTAAATTCTTAAAGGCAAATTAAAATTAAGCTATTATTAGTTGAAATTAATTAATCAAAGCCATTTAGAAATTATTGTTGTTAGTAAAGAAAGGGGGTGGGGAATTTCATTTTTAGTCCACTTAGGTTATTAGTAAAGAAAGGGGAGGGGGAGGGGGGGGGGGGGGGGGGGTATAATTATAGAATTAGAGGCCCACCGAGTTTCCAGCCCATTTGGCGTTTTTCAGAAAATCATTCTTTATTTTGTTTTGTTACCTGTAAGATATTTCCATTATAACTATTTTATTAAATATTTTTTATAATATATCTATTTAAAAAAGGGATTTGTCTTAAGTGTTATTATCAATAAAAAAAAATCGTTGTTGTTTTTGAAAAGGAAAAACGTGATTTGTTGGGAAATTGTAGTTGTTACATGTATTGTTGTTATTTGTAAAAATTGTTAACAATTAGAGTTATTAGAAACTGGGCTTAGTTTTAGAAATTGTTGCTGCTGTAAATAAAAAAAAATGAAGAACAAAAAACATTACTGAATAGTCAGCTAAATCAACGCAGGCCCATAAGTAAGTGCCTGACCCAAATTGCTTAACAACAACAACTGTTCAGATTATCACTAATTCAAGCGCATGATTTTTGCAAGAAAACACAAATACTATACAAATCTTATTACAATCCAAACACTAAAATAATACATTGCAAAAACCAAATCTTCTTTTTCTTTTTCTGCAACAGTAATACCAAATATACGGAAAATCCAATATATTACAAATCCATAAAATCTTTACAGAATCAATGAACCAAAATTACAGCAAGCTGAATCTTACAAAATCAAATCCAAAGAAGGCTAAGAAAATATGTGAAACCTAAGCTTACGGAACTCAATCAACCAACAATCAAGAATCAATTACAATCTAAATCCCTAACTCAAAACAATCTATAACGGCAAAACTAAAAACCCTAAACCCTAAAAAAATTTTATTGATATTTTTTTAGGATTGTTGGTTGATTATTTAGGTTAAATTTGAGATTTATTTTGTAAAATTTGTTAATAGATTAATATTATAATTTTTATAATTGAACACTTAAAGGGAAATATATTTTAGAATTTTATTTAAAATAAAATTCTGTATATATTATACAAATTTATTTTATATTTATTAAATATATGTTATTTATATTATAAAATAGAATATAAAAAATATTAATAATAATAATAAAACGAAAATTTATATTTTTATATATTATAAAACAAAATATTTTAAAATTATATATATATATATATATATATATATATATATATATATATATATATATATATATATATATATATATATATATATATATATATATATATATATATATATATATATATATATATATATATATATATATATATATATATATATATATATATAAATGTTTATTTATATATATACACAATAGTTAAATGTTTATTTATAGTTAATAAGAAGACAATGATTGTATAAATGTGTTGTATGGAATATTATCGGTATGGTCGTAGTTGGATGTGCGATAGATTTTATTTAGGAAGACGTGCACTTAAACCCTATTTTATAGAAGGAGTTAATGAGTTTATCACGTGGGTGTTTGCTAAGGAATATTGTCGAAGCGAAGGATGAGTTAGATGTCCCTGTCTTAAATGTGAATGTAAACCAATAATTAGTGACCCAGAGGAAGTAGCATGCCATTTGCATAGAAGGGGTTTCATTGAAAATTATTGGGTTTGGACGTATAATGGTGAATAATTGCCGAGTAATGTACCTGAGACTAGCAACACACATGCTTCAAGTAGTCGACTGCCTATGGAATATGAGGAAAACTTTAATCTGATAGGTGATATGGTTGAGGATGTTTTTGGTGTGAACGTGACATATGATCAACCTGAAGATTTTGACGGGAAAGAGTTGCCAAATGAGGAAGTGCAGAGATTTTATCAGTTATTGAATGAGATGAATACACCGTTGTTCGGGGGGTCATCAGACTCAAAGTTATCAATGTGTGTGAAATTATTGGCCGCCAAGTCAAATTAGAATGTTCCTGATCAATGTTTGGAACATTTCGCAAAAATGATGCTGGACTCCACCACAATGAATGATAACTTGCCTATAAGTTTTTATAATGAAAAGAAGTGGGTGTCGAAGTTGGATTTAAAAGTAAGAAAGATTGATTGTTACATTAGTGGTTACATGTTGTTTTATGACAATGAGTTTGACACTCAAGATGGATTGTTGGAGGAATACAAGTTTTGTAAGAGTCCAAGATATCTAGTTCGCAGTAGAGCCATTAACAGCAAGCAAAAGCGTGTAGAAGTAAAGTCATGTTTTATCTTCCGATAATACCAATATTAAAAAGAATGTTTACTTCAATACATAGTGCAAGTCAAATAACATGGCATCATACAAACCAAAGAAGTTCAAACACTATGCGACATCCATCTGATGGCGAGGCATGGAAGCACTTTGATCGTACATATCCTGATTTTTCCGCAGAACCTAGAAATGTCAGGCTTGGATTATGCTCTGATGGTTTTGCCCATATGTGCAAGCGTCGAGAAGTGCGTATTCTTGTTGGCCAGTTATTGTAACCCCTTAAAACCTCTCTCTTGAGATATGCATGACAAAACCATACATATTTTTTATGTGCGTCATTCCAAGGTCGTCCAGTCCAAAAGCCGGAATCAATGTGTACTTACAACCTTTAATTGAAGATTTGAAGAGGTTGTGGATTGGAGAATAGAATTATGATATATCTCATAAACAAAACTTTATTTTGCGAGCTACCTTGATGTGGACCATTAATGACTTTCCAGCATATGGCATGTTGTCTGGTTGGGTACACATGGAAAAATGGGTTGTCCGTATTGCATGGTATACACCAAAGCGTTTACGATGGATAAAGGGGGGGGGAGCTTGTGGTTTGACTGTCACCGCAGATTCCTACCAACAAATCATCCATATAGAATAAACAAGACAAATTTTAAAAAAGATGAACGAGTAACAGATTTGCCTCCGCCTTGATTGTCACCAGGTGATATATGAAACCAAGTTTGTGAACTACCAAAATTTAGATATACTGGAAAAGCATGTAGAATTGAAGGATATGAAGTCGCACACAATTAGATAAAAAGAAGTATATTGTGGGACCCCCCGTATTGGAAAGATAATTTGTTGCGCCATAATCTTGATGTTATGCATATTGAGAAGAATTTTTTTGATAATGTATTTAACACAGTGATGGATGTTAAAGACAAAACAAAAGATAATGAAAAGGCTAGACATGATATGAAAATTTGGTGTAACCGGAAAGACTTGGAGTTGAAGCCTCAACCTAATAGAAAATTATTAAAATCCAAGGCTTGTTTTAGTTTGACTTCCCAAGAAGCTAAAGTGGTTTGTCAATGGTTAAAAGATTTGAGAATGCCAGATGGGCATTCTTCAAATTTAGCAAGGTGTTCCGACACTAACACTGGGAAGTTGCATGGTATGAAAATTCATGTTTGCCACGTTTTTATTGAACAATTGCTACCAATTGCGTATGTTTCACTACCCAAACATGTGCTTAATCCACTAACTGAAATTAGTCAATTTTTAGAGAGATTTGTGTGTCAGCTTTAAGAGTGGATGACATCATTAAGTTGGACCAAAACATTCCACTCATTCTCTATAAGTTGGAACAAGTATTTCCGCCTGGTTTTTTTGACTCCATGGAACATCTACCTATGCATCTTACATATGAAGCTTATCTTGGTGGACCTGTTCAATATAGGTGGATGTATCTGTAATACGGTGGAAGAATTTACTTTTAGCATTTTATTGCAAATGTTGCAGATTGCAAGAGTCCCCACCGACTTTTCTTTTATCAAATATAAGGAAAGGCTGAAAAAAACAAGAAATACCTTATGTTGTACCCCAAAATTTGCCCTCTCATTTCTCAAGGAATCACTCTGGATCCTCAAGTTTTCTTCCATCCAATGACAAGCCTTGAATTATCAAATTTTCCAAGCAGGCCGTTCACAAGGGCAAAATGGTCATTTGTACACTGAAAGGTTAAACTTTTACTTTTGGATCAAAACCAAGCTTCAAGAATCATATTTCATCAAGACATGTTGGAATGTGAGATTTGTTTCATCAAGAAATTCAAAAGTCAAATTTACCATGGAAAAGCCAAATTCTAAATACTTAGAATTTTTCTAAATTTGACACTTCAGAACTTCTGAGCCAGCCTCCATGCAAGTGCAGTCAGAAGTTGCAAACATGGTTCAGAACATAGCCTTCAGTCAGAACATGGTTCTTCAGCCTCTACGCAAGCTCAGTCAGAGTTTTCCAGGGTAATACAAAGAAGGTTAAGAAGCATGCTGCAAGCTCTCCAGAAAGTCTAAAAGCTCCTTCAGAACATGTTGGAGCCAGAAGATAAGAGGATCAGAAGATTAGATGCTACGCAAGCTCAGAACTCCTGATCCAGAACTAAGCCTTGGTGTAGAATCTCACGTTACAAGATTTCTATTTGTGATAAGTCTCATAATCATTTAATGCCCATTTAATGCTCACAACCACCTTCTGAGTCTTATCCAAAGGATTTTGACCATGTGTACCTCTACTGTCTTGGGATAGCAACTTTGATACTAAGCACATGCTTTGATTTTTTCTTTTCCTTAATTCCTGCTGACCACCACCATGCTTGCTTCAAAAGCAAGGCAGCGCTTCAGTACATGAAGGCTATTTTAACGCTTTGGTCAGAACTTGACCAAATCCTAAAAACCTTGGTTATACAACCTGCTGTAGACCTATGACCAACAGCTAGCTCAGCCTACGCCTGCATCCCATGATTGCACCAAACTAGCATACAAAAATTGTGATTAAAAAGAAAAGGAACAGGATGCCAAAACAGGTTCAAATCCCATTTTGTTCCCCCCCCCCCCCCCCCCCAAATCACAACAAATTCATCTATAAATACTTGGCTCCATCATACGTTCAAGGGGCTAGAGGATGGATTTTGGAGAGAGGTTAGTAAAAAAGGGAGAGAAAACAAAGTTGTAAAACCTTCATAAAAATCCAGATTTCTCATACACAGAAACAAGCCTTTATTCTTCCTTTTGAATCAAAGAGCTTGACGTTTTCTCTTCCTTTGCTCTTGATTGATTCCAGAAACATCCAAAGGCAGCCACTCAAAGCTCCAAGCACGCTCTAGGTAAGTCTTTCTGACTTTATTTGTTTCTCATTCTGAACATCATTAACATGTAAATATCATAGTATCAATGTTGTATATATCATTGCATGAATAGAAAAACTATGGATCAAAACTTCTAGAATAATGCTAGACTCAGACTTAGGATTAGAACTTCTATGAACTATTGTGTTGTTATTCTTCTGACTTGCTGTTTACCAAAAATGAATGAGTTGTTGACGTGCTGATTGATATGAAAAAGGGTTTGAAATGTAATATAGAACTTCTGATTTTCACACGCTGATAAATCATAGAAACTTCTATGATTTTTCTCACTATTAACACGCACTGAACTTCTAATTCTCATATGCTGATAACACACTGAACTGCTAATGTTCATTCACTGGCTCAACACAACATTGAACTTCTAATGGCTCATTCACTGTTTTAACACAACACAAAACTTATGAGTTCTCCTTACATGTCAATTACACTGAACTCCTGACGTTTGCTCACTATTTTAGTGTAATACAAAACTTCTGACTTTTGGTTCACTGGCTGAACACCATCCAGAACCTCTGTTCCCTTTCCCTCTGACGTTATTTTTAGGACCTCAGAGTGACCTTAGAGTGTACGAATCCAAAACTTCTGATCCCACTGACGTTTTCTGTTGAGTCACGCGCCTTGCTTCAGAACTTATGATCCTTGTTTCTTTGTTTACAGCAACACGCTGTTTCTGTTTTGCATTTATTGTCCTTTTCATCATTTTAATATTAACTTTTTTTTTATTTATTAACATAAAAGACATAAAAACATTTTCCTTTTAACTTATTTCCTTTTTAATTCATTAAGACAAAAAACCATTTTCTAAACAAATTCTTTTTCTTTCTTATATTGTACATTTCAATATGGTTGTAATAGTAACTTAGGACTTATTTTCACTCGCAATCCCCATTCGTAAATATGTACCCCCATCCCCTAAATATTGTAATAGCGTAGGATTTTACATTTATGCAATTTATCGCTTTCAAATGTGAATGCTAGTAATTAGGCGTGTATGGCAAGATAAAACCAACAGGTAGACCACCAAAAATCAAAGACTAAATGCATGCAATCAAACACACTTTGCACACAGGCACCCTTAGGGTAATATCACTTGTTGCCTATCGGAAATATAGTCATGTCCCTTGAGCATGGGTGTTTTAGCAAAGATCCTCGATAAAAGATCGTAGTCCCTCGATGACCCTCGATGTTGCCTTCGGTAAACGATCTAGTCCCTAAATGACATTGCTAAAATGTCCCATGGGTTTCCTTCTATGACTATTCAAACGTCCCAACGCCTATCCCTTCACATCCAACGATGGGGCTTCTCACCAAAACAATGGTAAGATAACAATGTCTAAAGGAGGAGGAAAAGCACATCTAAGACCTTTTGAGTAGGTAGGTTCGCTCTCAGTTACTCGCTTGCTCACAACAAAAATATTTTTATACACCCATACTCTCATATTTGAACTATTTTCGAAACAAACACTTTGTATACATTCTTATAGAAACGAGAATCATTACAAAGTTACATTTTCAAAATACTTTCAAAACCCACACCACAAGCACATTTTCAAATAAAAGCAAGTGATCTAGTGAGTAACTAAGAGCCCATGAAAAACCATGGATGAAAAGGGTGCTAATACCTTCCCTTTTCATAATCTACCCCCCGAACTAAAAAACATCTCAAAGGTCTTTCATGTGCTTTTTCACCTTTCCTTTTGGATAAAAGAAAAGTCGGTGGCGACTCTTGCTAACCGCAACATTTGCGATAAAACGCAAAACCTCAAGTCAGTTCTCCCACCGTATCACAAAACTGGCGACTCTGCTGGGGAATTTTGAAAGTGGGGTTACCTTAGGGATAGATCACATTTACCTTCTTACTTTGTTTGATTTGTTTGCTTTACATTTTTGTTCCTTGTTTGGGTTTGTTTTAAATCCTACACCCGGATTTGGGGACACCTTTTAGGTAAGTAGCAATAAACTGTGAGGGAACTGTGCGGGGTATACCGACACGGTTGAAGCAGTAGCTACATTGATGTGGCACTTTGGTTGGTACCGGTAACCCTTGAGTCAGTCAAGGAGAGTACGGGGCCACCGCGTGGTGTCGTGAAGCATCAACTGACCTTAGAACCTTACTTGACCAACTTGGCCATTAGGAAGTAGCGAGATAACCGACTTTTGTGCAATCCGAAGTTGGTTGATACTCGATGCTACACTCATTGAGGTTTGACTCTTGAGTTTTGTTTGGTTGCGAGTTAATTGCCTACCGAATGAAGCTTGTGGGGAAGGCCAGTGATATTGAGATCCCTTAGAACCCGATTACTATTAACTAGGACAGGTTGAGCCAACTAAACCTCAAAAGGGTACTTACCTACAAACCCCGTGCAAGCCTAAAACTAAGGACTTGTCTGCTTTGTGTGAATATGATTATTTGTATATACACTTGCTTACCTCGCATACTTGTACATAACATCATAACATCATACCATAGCAATTTCAATAACCATTTCAAGGATCTCGGGGGTCTTTGATGCAGGTTATGATGAACCAAACATCTAGCAAAGGGCAAGAGGATTTATTTTTCTCTAACCAAACACCATCGAAAATCAAGTACAACAACTTGAGTCAAGGGCTATGACCCACTCGATATGGTGAGCTTGACTCTTGAAGAAGGACTCTCAATGACACGAAGTTCCTTCAATTAAGCTGCAATCAAATTCTAAACAGTTTCTTGTTTACCCCGTGAGATCCTTGAAAACATGCATCCACATATCATGCATCATATCATAACAGGTTTCTCCCACACATGTCTCCTTATCTTCCTACTGTTTATTTCAGTAGAAATGGCTCTAGAGCAGACTATCAAGGATATCCAGGCTCAAAACGCTCAACTTCAAGAGATGTTTTTGAACCTATCCAAGGGGCAAGAAAAGGTGAAGGCTCTCCTCAGAAGGGGAATGACCATGGGGAATCCTGAGGGCAACAAAGATGACCAGTTGGAACGGCTACAAACCGAGATAGCCATAATGAAGGTCCAAATGATGGGACAACTGGTGGGCCAGATGGCTCTTATCCAAAACCTGGCTCAACAACAAGAAGAGCTGAAAGTTCTTGTCAACCAACTTCGTCAAGACGGTTGCAACCGTATGGGGAAAACAATCAGGATTGGAAATCAGGTCACTGCTCAGCCTCCCATGAGACAAGAAGCCGGAAGACCTCCCTATTTTGCTACTACCTCACGGGTCCAACAACAACCTCGCCAACAGCAACGAAACAATCAGCCAAGGGTGGAAAGTCCCAAAATACAGTTTACCAACATCAACATACCACTATCCCAAGCTTTGCAACACATGCTGAGGATGAATTGATTACGCCAATAATACCTCATCCAAATCCCAAAACTTTTTCTCCCAGCTACAATCCCGATGCCAGATATGCATATCATTCTGATAGTCCTGGACATGATACAAACAATTGTTGGATGCTGAAGTACAAGATTCAAAACCTGATCGAAGAAGGAATGTTGGAGTTCACACAAGGTGGCCAAACTGAATTCTTCTTCCATCCCTCAAAGGTTTACCACCTAAAGTGACAAGTTCAGACAAAGAGGCTTTTGTTCATTTTGAATTTTCAATTGTAATTTCTTTTGTTATTCAAACAATTATCTATTAATGTCAAACTCTGTTTCATTAATGCATTTCACATGTTTGTCTTGAATTCATCCTTTTGTTTTCACTATATTTAAACTTTGTTTTTTACTCTCTTGCTAAAAGTTACAAGCCTTTAGAGGGAGGATGACGAAAACAATGCCATAATCTCATACAATATGCTTTTGGACAGACCTTGTTGATGATGTACATGCGTTTCTTTCAAATCCTAAACACTGGAGTTATAAGGAAGATAATACCTAGTCAACCCCTTCGAGCCAAAGAAGTAGAAGTTTTTTGTTTTAACACAAATTGAAACCTTTAATCAAAACCTGAGGCAGGGTAGTCTCTCAGTTAAAAATGCGCATTCAAATCGCAAATCTTCATTTCGTAATACAACGAATGACATCAAAACATTCCTCTAGAATCAAAAGACGGTGATGGTTCCCTATCACATAGGAAGTCATTATATCTCAAAAAGAAAATCCAACTAAGACAAAACCTACGAAGGAGACTTAAAGAAAACTGGGGCATCCCACTGAATGTAATCTCAAAACAAGAACGACCAGGAAAAAATTAGGGATAACAAATCAAGTAAAAAAAGGTCACTACAAATCCTCAACAACATGAAAAAATGTTGCAAAAAATGATTACCTTCCAACAAACTTAACTTGTCTGAACCATCACCAAAACGTCATTCCAGACTCAATTGGAGTTCAAACGTACAATTAACTGAGTTTAGGACTGAAGGACATCACGAAGAGCGGGTGGTTACAAATACACTTTGAGCCTTTATCCTTTGTTTCTTAAACTGTGAACCAAGCCACGTTACAACCCTTCAAAAGTCCTAATTGAAGCATGGGTTAGTTCGAAAGCATATTGTTACAAAAGGTATCCTGACTCCTGTAAGGCTTTACTCAGAATCCCGAGTTAATTTTTCTTAGAAAATTTCTTTACTTGCTAAAAATGAATTTTTCAAAAACTTCAAGACAAGCATAAACTTTGCATTACTTGAATATCGCTGTTTGCGTATGGCTATTTATTTGACAGTGGAGAAATTCACACAACGAATATCCGATGAACAAAAAACTCTCTCAGTGAACAAAATCATCTCAAGAAGGATGACCCTTCCATTCACAAATCTCCTATCAACAAAAGGGCATGACATGTCACTATCCAGCACACCTGGGGCACTCCAGTCAAGATTCCAGGAAATCTCTCAAAGAAATGCAGAGTAACCAGGGGCAGGCCTCCATCTCCGTCACTTGGGGCATTGAACGTCAATCTCAGCAAAGGGATGATTCCCCAACAAGAGATTAACCTCTGAAAACTCTTCCCCAACTGAGATAACCTCAAGTATCCTCGAGGACTTTCACCAAAGAAGTCGTCACCTCTCTAGCAGACTGGAAATAGGGTTTATTTCCCTAATAAACTACAGATTTTCTAGCTTAAGTTTGCCTCTCCAACTGCTACAAATCAAAGGACCACAACTCCTCTTCCCTAGTAGACTACTCTACAATCTCTGAAAAATTATTGTGAAACCTGGATCCGACCGGATATCAGTTCAACTTCAACTCCCCACTAGAGCAACGGACAACCGAGACTCCTGAATTCTTTTCCCAAGCAGGAATAAACATCTCCCCACAGAGTTTTTGACATTCCCCAGCAGAGTTCTCCTAAAACAACAAAGCAGGAATCCCCAGTGGAAACATTATAAGCAAAATTTGAAGACACCAACAACTCTTCAACAGCAGTCCAGGGTTTAACGACTCCCTAGCATTTGTCAAGGATTTATTTTCCCAGACAAAAATACATTCATTTCACATTTCATACATCGTATTTACATACATGATAAGTGCATACAACATAATCTCATTTACTTTGAGAAAATCATGACATCATGCATTTCATACATCATGGCATTGCATACAACTAACATTTTACCTTTCCAAGAAAGGCCGATCAACGGATGGCTATCACCAACCTTCTCAAGTTCCAGATTAATACCTGAAACTAGACAGGACAACTATCTACTTAACCAGGTTCCTTCTCACCTGCGGATGCAGTTTTACACGGACTCATCATCAGGTAACCCTACACAGGTTCCTTCTCATTTCTAAGATGCAGTTTTACACAGACTCATCATCAAACAACACAACCTCCTGATACAGTTCAGATACGCTCCAGACACGGAAGCCATTCTAATACTCATTCAGATTCAACCTCTTGATAAAGTTCAGATACGCTCCAGACACGGAAGCCATTCTGGTACTCATTCAAAAGACACCTCCTAATACAGTTCAGATACGCTCCATACACAGAAGCCATTCTGATACTCATTCAGATTCAACCTCTTGATACAATTCAGATATGCTCCAGACACGGAAGCCATTCTGATACTCATTCAAAGACACTCCTGATACAGTTCAGATACGCTCCAGACACGGAAGCCATTCTGATACTCATTCAGATTCAACTTCTTGATACAGCCAGATATGCTCCAGACACGGAAGCCATTCTGATACTCATTCAAAGACCCTCCTGATACAGTTCAGATACGCTCCAGACATAGAAGCCATTCTGATACTCATTCAAAGACACTCCTGATACAGTTCATGTATGCTCCAGACACGGAAGCCGTTCTGATACTCATTCAGATTCAACTTCTTGATACAGTCCAGATACGCTCCAAACACGGAAGCCATTTTGATACTTATTCAAAGACACTCCTGATACAGTTCAGATACGCTCTAGACACGGAAGCCATTCTGATACTCATTCAGATTCAACCTCTTAATACAATTCAGATACGCTCTAGACACGGAAGCCATTCTGGTACTCATTCAAAAGACACTACCTGATACAGTTCAAATACGCTCCAGTCACGGAAGCCATTCTGATACTCATTCAGATTCAACCTCTTGATACAGTTCAGATACGCTCTAGACACGGAAGCCATTCTGATACTCATTCAAAGACACTCCTGATACGGTTAAGATACGCTTCAAACACGGAAGCCATTCTGATACTCATTCAGATTCAACCTCTTGATACAGTCAAGATACACTCTAGACACGGAAGCCATTCTGGTACTCATTCAAAGACACCTCCTGATACAGTTCAGATACCTCCAGACACGGAAGCCATTCTGATACTCATTTAGATTCAACCTCTTGATACAGTTCAGATACGCTACAGACACGGAAGCCATTCTGATACTCATTCAAATACACCTCCTAATACAGTTCAGATACGCTCCAGACACGAAAGCCATTCTGATACTCATTCAAAGACACTACCCGATACATTTCAGATACGCTCTAGACACGGAAGCCATTCTGATACTCATTCAGATTCAACCTCTTGATACAGTTCAGATACGTTCCAGACACGGAAGCCATTCTGGTACTCATTCAAAGACACATCCTGATACAGTTCAGATACGCTCCAGACACGGAAGCCATTATGATACTCATTCAAAGACACTACCTGATACAATTCAGATACACTCCAGACATGGAAGCCATTCTAATACTCATTCAGATTCAACCTCTTGATACATTCCAAATACTCTCTAGACACGGAAGTCATTCTGATACTCATTCAAAGACACTACCTGATACAGTTCAGATACACTCCAGACACAGAAGCCATTCTAATACTCATTCAAAGACACTACCTGATACAGTTCAGATACGCTCCAGACACGGAAGCTATTCTGATACTCATTCAAAGACACTACCTGATATAGTTCAGATATGCTCCAGACACGGAAGCCATTCTGATACTCATTCAAAGACACTACCTGATACAGTTCAGATACGCTCCAGGCACGGAAGCCATTCTGATACTCATTCAGATTCAACCACCTGATACAGTTTAGATACGCTCCATACATGGAATCCATTCTGATACTCATTCAGATTCAACCTCTTGATATAGTCCAGATACACTCCAGACACGGAAGCCATTCTGGCAGTCATTCAAAGACACTTCCCGATACAATTCAGATACGCTCCAGACATAGAAGCCATTCTGATACTCATGCAGATTCAACCTTTTAATACAATACATATACGCTCTAAATACAGACGCCTTTCTGATGTTTAACACATAAATCACATCTCAACAAGGATTCTTGGATGGCATCTACAAGCCCATCTCCAATAAGACTCTATCACCTCTCCAAATGGCATCTTTATGCCCATCCCTATACAATCAACCAGCGCACCATCGAGTGCAAATTTTTGGGCACTCTAGTATTCAATCATCTTCGCTCTCAAGCCACGAACGACAAACCTATCAATCGTACTTTTCATGTTTAAGAAGATTGAACAGGGGCAGCTGTTGTACCCCAAAATTTTCCCTCTCATTTCTCAAGGAATCACTCTGGATCCTCAAGTTTGCTTCCATCCAATGACAAGCCTTGAATTATAAATTTTCCAAGCAGGCCGTTCACAAGGGAAAATGGTCATTTGCACACTAAAAGGTCAAACTTTGACTTTTGGATCAAAACCAAGCTTCAAGAATCATATTTCATCAAGACATGTTGGAATGTGAGATTTGTTTCATCAAGAAATTCAAAAGTCAAATTTACCATGGAAAAGCCAAATTCTAAATACTTAGAATTTTTCTAAATTTGACACTTTAGAACTTCTGAGCCAGCCTCCATGCATGTGCAGTCAGAAGTTGCAAACATGGTTCAAAATATAGCCTTCAGTAAGAACAGGTTCAAATCCCATTTTGTCCCCCCCCCCCCCAAAAAAAATCACAATAAATTCATCTATAAATACTTGGCTCCATGATACGTTCAAGGGGATAGAGGCTGGCCTTTGGAGAGAGGTTAGTAAAAAAGGGAGAGAAAACAAAGTTGTAAAATCTTCATAAAAATACAGATTTCTCATACACAGAAACAAGCCTTTGTTCTTCCTTTTGAATCAAAGAGCTTGACGTTTTCTCTTCCTTTGCTCTTGATTGATTCCAGAAACATCCAAAGGCAGCCACTCAAAGCTCCAAGCACGCTCTAGGTAAGTCTTTCTGACTTTATTTGTTTCTCATTCTGAACATCATTAACATGTAAATATCATAGTATCAATGTTGTATATATCATTGCATGAATAGAAAAACTATAGATCATAACTTCTAGAATAATTCTAGACTCAGACTTAGGATTAGAACTTCTACGAACTATTGTGCTGTTATTCTTCTGACTTGTTGTTTACCAAAAATGAATGAGTTGTTGACGTGCTGATTGATATGATAAAGGGTTTGAAATGTAATATAGAACTTCTGATTTTCACACGCTGATAACACACAGAAACTTCTATGATTTTTCTCACTATTAACACACACTAAACTTCTAATTCTCATATGCTGATAACGCACTGAACTGTTAATGTTCATTCACTGGCTCAGCACAACATTGAACTTCTGATGGCTCATTCACTGTTTTAACACAACACAGAACTTCTGAGTTCTCCTTACATGTCAATTACATTGAACTGCTGACGTTTGCTCACTGTTTAGTGTAATATAGAACTTCTGACTTTTGGTTCACTGGCTGAACACCACCCAGAACCTCTGTTCCCTTTCCCTCTGACGTTATTTGTAGGACCTCAGAGTGACCTCAAAGTGTACAAATCCAGAACTTCTGATCCCACTGACGTTTCCTGTTGAGTCACGCGCCTGGCTTCAGAACTTCTGATCCTTGTTTCTTTGTTTGCAGCAACATGTTATTTCTATTTTGCATTTATTGTCATTTTCATCATTTTAATATTAACTCTTTTTTTTTATTAACATAAAAAGACATAAAAACATTTTCCTTTTAACTTATTTCCTTTTTAATTCATTAAGACAAAAATCCATTTTCTAAACAAACTCTTTTTCTTTCTTATATTGTACATTTCAATATGGTTGTAATAGTAACTTAGGACTTATTTTCACTCGCAATCCCCATTCGTAAATATGTACCCCCATCCCCTAAATATTGTAATAGCGTAGGATTTTACATTTCTACAATTTATCGCTTTCAAATGTAAATGCTAGTAATTAGGCGTATATGGCAAGATAAAACCAACAGGTAGACCATCAAAAATCAAAGACTAAATGCATGCAATCAAACACACTTTGCATACAGGCACCCTTAGGGTAATCTCACTTGTTGCTTATTGGAAATATAGTCATGTCCCTCGAGCATGGGCATTTTAGCAAAGATCCTCGATAAAATATCATAGTCCCTCGATGACCCTCAATGTTGCCTTCGGTAAACGATCTAGTCCCTAAACGACATTGCTAAAATGTCCCATGGGTTGCCTTCTATGACTATTCAAACGTCCCAATGCCTGTCCCTTCACATCCAACGATGGGGCTTCTCACCAAAATAATGGTAAGACAGAAACGTCTAAAGGAGGAGGAAAGCACATCTAAGACATTTTGAGTAGGTAGGTTCGCTCTCAGTTACTCGCTTGCTCACAACAAAAATATTTTTATACACCCACACTCTCATCTTTGAACTATTTCTGAAACAAACACTTTGTATGCATTCTTATAGAAACGAGAATCATTATAAAGTTACATTTTCAAAATACTTTCAAAACCCACACCACAAGCACATTTTCAAACAAAAGCAAGTGATCTAGTGAGTAACTAAGAGCCCATGGAAAACCATAGATGAAAAGGGTGCTAATACCTTCCCTTTTCATAATCTACCCCCCGAACTCAAAAACATCTCAAAGGTCTTTCCTGTGCTTTTTCACCTTTCCTTTTGGATAAAAGAAAAGTCGGTGGCGACTCTTGCTAACCGCAACATTTGCGATAAAACGCAAAACCTCAAGTCAGTTCTCCCACCGTATCACAGAACTGGCGACTCTGCTGGGAAATTTTGAAAGTGGGGTTACCTTAGGGATATATCACATCTACCTGCTTACTTCGTTTGATTTGTTTGCTTTACATTTTTGTTCCTTGTTTGGGTTTGTTTTAAATCCTACACCCGGATTTGGGGACACCTTTTAGGTAAGTAGCAATAAATTGTGAGGGAACTGTGCGGGGTATACCGACACGGTTGAAGCAGTAGCTACATTGATGTGGCACTTTGGTTGGTACCTGTAACCCTTGAGTCAGTCAAGGAGAGTATAGGCGTAGGGTCGTTGTGTGGTCATAGGAGGCAACATGTAAGGGTACTTTTAGTAATTTGAAGGGACTATCATCATTTTTCTCGTAGGGTCATCGAAGGGTCTAGATCATTTTGTAGACAACTCGAAGGATCATCGAGGGATTATGATCTTTATTCGAAAGGGACCATGATGATATTGTTTAACCGAGGATCTTTGCTAAAGTATTCTCGTTTTCGTGGGACGTGACCATTAGTATCGCAAGGCAAGGAAGAGAGGTTACCCTAGAGGTGAAGTGTGCAAAGTGTATTAGTTTCAGTTATGTTATCATGAAAATTAAGATTATCTATGTTTGATTTTATTCTTATTATACAAGCCTATTTACTAGCAGTTATATATATATATATATATATATATATATATATATATATATATATATATATATATATATATATATATATATATATATATATATATATATATATATATATATATATATATATATATATATATATATATATATAAAGGCAAAAGATAAAGCGAGAATGTAAGTCTACGCTATTACAGGGCTTTGGGAGAGTTACATAATTAGAAAAATGCGGGGATGTAAATCTAACCCATTACATTAAACTGTGCGACCTATACAATTGTCTAAGAAAATAAATAGTAAAAAGAATAAAAAAATGTTGGAAAAAAAGTTTAAATGCCTTAAAATTCTAAGTTCATATTTTTGGTGTTTTTATAAAAATAATTTAAGTATTAATTAATAATAATTAAAATCCTAATTCTAATTGATTTTAATTAATAAAAAAGCCTAAAATCTAATTGTCCAAAAAATCAATTAATTAATTTACACCCTAAAACTAATTTTGTGCTGATTTTATTATATGGCTTCTTTCTGATTTTTTTATGTATAATTTTTGATTAAAAAAGTTAATTAATAATGAAATAACTAATAAAAAAAGGGAAAATGAAGAAAGTAAAGCAAAAAGGGTTTTGACATCGCTGGGGTTCGAACCCCCCTCTCCCTCTCTTCACACGCTTGGTCCCAACTTGTTCTTTGTTTCTTGTTTAACACATCTAGACATATGAAACTTATAAATAACACAAGGATTAAGAAATTTGAAATTAGAAAATCCTTATCACTAGTGGGATTGAGGGGAGGCGTTCTGGGTACGATTGAGCGTGGTTATGGACTTGAGGAGGTTCCTGGGGATGTCAGGATGATGATTCAAGGCTTCGTTTCAGTTGAGAATGGATGGAAAACTGGGATATGATTTGCACCCATTCTTTGAAAATTTTGTGTTTGAGAACTTGTTTCTATGACAACCAATATGTGTCCTTTTCTTATGGAGTGTGTCCTCTATTTATAATGGATGACTTTTTAAGGTAACATTATTGGAAGGAAACATGTGCAATCAAAATCATTATTTATTTCTAAAACAATTGCAAAACTTTCCCAAACATGAAGATCTGTTTCCTTTTTCATCCCTCCCGGTTTTGTTATGTTGGATATCTGATCTTGGGCTTCAAAATGATCCAAAACAAAAGCCCACATGCCTTGTACATTTATTTAATTTAATTTTGAATTTAAATGAATAAAATCAAAATAAATGAAATAAAAAATTAAAATAATGCATGAATGGACTTAGGGATCTCTAAACATGTAATAAACACTTTTGAACTTCAAAAGTTAGGCCCATTAGCCTAAAAGTCAAAAATTGCTCAATTGTGGTTTCATGCATTTTCTCAAAATTGCTCAACTTGCACCAATCATAACTCTCTTAAAGGTTGTCATATGTAGGTGATCTTTGACTTTTTGGGAAGCTTAAGATGTCCCCTACAACTCCAATGTTGGTCACTTTTTCATTTGAAGTCTTTAACTTGATGTGAATTGCCTTGACAAAAAATGTCTTTTTGTTGACTTTTAAAATGACCTGTAATGTTTTGATCCATATCTCTCAAATGAAGCATTTTAGGACTTGAGATTAGAGAGACAAAGCTGTAGAGAATTGAATTTCCTTCAATATAGACTTTGGTTGAGTATTTTCTGATGAAGCATGTGAAAGTTATGCTTGGTCAAAGTTCAGTTGAGTTCTCCTTAAGAAAACCTTACTTAGTAATTTTTGACTTTTGATGAATCTTGAGTTTTCTTGACGAATCATGATCAACCCTTGATAAAATGATGAATGTGACCTAAAAATATTTATGTTGATAGAAAATCTTGAAGTTTGATTGTAAATTGGTCAAAGTTGACTTTTTGTCCAATACAATTGATTTTCAATCATCTGACTAATTGATTGAGCAAACTTGTGATGAAAGGCTTGAAATTTGTCATGAGGGTACCTTGAAGTATATGAGTAATAATGGAATCTACTTGAGGCATTAAAAGCTCAATTTTCTTTGAGAAACACAAAACCCTAGCTGTAGGTCAATTGCTTAGGAGAGGTGCTTGTATGCTCAAACCCTTGAGTATTCTTTAGCAATTGAGAACCCTATGAGCATGAGGAGGTGTCTTGAATCAATTGTCTTCAAAAATGGGAGGGAAAATTTTGGGGGTACAACAGTATCCGTTTGAAAGGTTCATGGGTGATTCAAAGCGATCAGTGAAAAATAAAGCTAGAGTTGAAGGATCTATATGTGCATATTACTTGCATCGGGAAACATCACATTTTTGCAGTCATTATTTCAATCACTTGATGTTAATTCTTAGAATCATACGAAATCCTATAAATGTCAACGAGAGAAGTCAATTCACCTTATCAGTCTATGGGCTTCCAAGTCGTCCCTCAGGAAAGAAGGGTGTGCATTGGTTGACCCAAAAATAAATGCAATTTGCACATGTCCATGTCTTGATCAACTGCGTTGAAGTTAAACTATATCTTGAGTAAGTATACCCCAAATGTTTAATTTCCTTTGAAGTGTTAATATAAAACTTATTATATTGAAACTTATAGTGTGTTTCTTTTTAGGAAATTTAACATCGCCTATTTTCATAGTGCCAGTGTACAATCAACATCCAGTGTCATTCATGCTCAATTTCCAGCATGGTTCCAGGAGAGATTATCTAGAAATGTTGCACTGACTCCATAAATACTCCATTTGAGAAAATTGTTTGAAGGCCCTATTCAATATCCAAATGAATGGCACACATACTTCATGAACGAATATAAATTTCACACTGAGACATGGACTAAAGGGAAAAAAACCATAAACAGTGTTGTATTTATAAAAGGTTACAGATGGCGGTGAAGATGACTTCTACGAATTTGTTAAACATATTAATGAGTTGGTATACAATTACTTAGAATCGAAAAATAAAGTTGTCTTGTTTTATTGTGAATGGTATGATCCAACTATAGGCACAAAAATAGATAAGTCATATGGTACTGTTGAAATTCAAATGAATCGGAGGTACAAAGAGTATGACCCTTTCATAATGTCACATACTGTTAGGCAAGTTTATTATTTTGCTTATCCTTCATTTGTACCACGTAAACGAGGATGGTTTGTTGTAATAAAATCAAAACCGCTTACTAAGTTGATGAAGTTGAGCAAATTAATGATGTGATTGTAGATGAACAAATTACAAGTTTGTCTGATACAATGGTTGAGGGACATCAAGTTGATGCGTCTATATTTTTGGTTGACAATAATGTGGATGAAGAGCATGATGAAGAGTTTGGATCCAAGGACAATATAACATTAGATAATGAGAATGATATGGATGACGAGCATGGAGATTTAGAATAATGAACTATTTATTAAATGTGTTAATGAATATGTATTGATGAGAATAATGAATCATATATTGAATGTGTTAATGAATATGTATTGATGAGAATGTATTTTTCAAATTTATTATTTTTGTTGATGAATATATATATATATATATATATATATATATATATATATATATATATATATATATATATATATATATATATATATATATATATATATATATATATATATATATATATATATATATATATATATATATATATATATATATATATATATATATATATATATATATAAATAGGTAAAATGCCACCTCGAATTGATAAGAGTAATGATAGTGGTAAGAAGTCCAAACGCCAGAGGTTAGTAACATGTGAGGCACCTCAGTCGGCCATGTGTCCTCCCCCGCAGAGTCAGGTCGATCCTATGTCCATGGCCAGTACTCAGTCTTTTGTGCTATTATTCTCCTCTCAAAATATGTCATTCCCATCTGTGACTTTGTCTTTTATTAGCCTGTATGTGGTACCATCTTTTTTTAGGCCACTTGGTTTTCTTTTCCCTCAGACCCATATGCCCTCATCCTTCCAACATATTGGAGGACCCAGTTTTCCACATCCCACGCAGATGCCATCATCCTTTAAGCATACTGGAGTATTTAACACCCCACACCCCACACAAATGTCGTTATCATTCCAACTGACTGGAGGATCCATCACCCCACATCCCACGCAGATGCCCTCATCCTTCCAGCAGACTAGAGGATCCAGCATCCCACATCCCACAGACTGGAGGATCCCGTACCCTATAACACCCTGATTTAATTAGAATTATTTTTTAATTATATAATAAGATGATGAGGTGTTGTTATGTGGGTGTATGGATAAATATGTAGAAACATGGGGGTGTGTGGAATAATATTTATTATTATTAGGATTATTATTATTATATAATATTAATATTTAATTAATTGGGATAGTTATATTATTATTGGAATATATATAAGAGTAAGAACAAGAGAATAGGTGAGTACGTAGAAACTGAGAAAAAGAAGCGTAGAAGAGAGAAGAAGAGAAGAACACTAGGAAGCTAGGGCAAAGGATTTCACCATACAGACCAAGAACTTAAGGTAAGGGTGGGATTATGACTCTCTAATAGGTGGTATAATTGTGGGTAGATGAAGGTTTAAATGCATGATTTTGGGTGTAGATTAATTGTTAGATTGTTTGTTGAAATTGCTTGTAATTGATGAAATTGATGTGTTGTTGTGTTAGATTGGTGGTATATGATGTGTGTTGATGATTTAAATTAATTGATGTATTTGATCTTTCATAAAAGAGGTTTTTGGGTGAAGAAGATGGAATTTCGCAGTAGAAAGATCAAGTTTTTGGGTCTGTTCACGATGGGTAATCGGTTACCATATATGGGTAACCGGTTACCGTTGTTTGTGTTTTAAAACAATTGGATACTGACTTGCAGTAACCGGTTACCATAACTGGGTAATCGGTTACCGCAGAGAATTTTGAAGAAAGTTGGGTTACTGTCTTGCAGTAACCGGTTACCGCTGAAGCTGACAAATTTTTTGGAAAATATTTAAAAATTATAACATTCGCCTCGTGTGTCTGTTTCACGCACCGTTTGAACAGTTGTAAAGCTAATAATATTTTCTATAAAATTAATTTTATAACAGTGGTCTAATAAATTATCGAAATGATTATGATGAATGTGTATGTTGGATGAGTCGTGACACCAAAAGTGTCGTGAATAACTTGTGTTTGTCATACCCATGATGTGCGAAAAAATTACAGGTGATGTTGCAGTACTAAGAAGGTGATGTTGGTTTGAAAGTTGGCTTAATGTTGATGGTATGCTTGGAATTGCATAAATATGGTTGTAGCATGTCGCATTTCATGCATCGTTGAGGGCTTATGCCCTGGCCTTTATGGAAATCGTTGAGGGATCATGCCCTGGCATTTATGGAAATTGTTGAGGGCTTATGCCCTGGCCTTTATGGAAATTTGTTGAGGGCTTATGCGCTGATGGTACTACATGTATGTTGCATCAGAGTCAGTTGCATTGCATTGGTTAAATTGTCAAATCGTTGGATTGTTGGATTTTGGAATTGTTGGGTTGTGGTATTGTTGAATTGTGGACTTGTGGAAGTGGCGTGATTGATAATTGTCGAACTTGAATCTCTTCATGATATATCTGTTGTTTACTTGTAATTATATAACTTGTTATATTGTTATGATATCTCACCCTTATTGTTTCAATGTTGCATCCACGTGGGTAACATGCAGATAGCCAAGAGTAGTGAGAAGTTGCAGAGTCTAGAAGAGGTTGCTTTCTCTTATTGAGTGGGTGTCATTGCTCTGCTATGTAACACCGAGGGGATGAACGCTCAATTGTTTTATTTAATTAATGTATTTTTGAGGATTCTGGGAGTGTTGTAGACTCTCTTTTAATTGATTTCATCATTAATTTTATAATGGTTAAAGATTCTAGAATAATTATGAAATTTCTCTGTTGCGTTAAAAAATTTGAAAGGTTGTCGGTTCATTCGAAATGTGTGTTATGTATCTGTTTTATCTTAACTAAGCAAATTTTAATATGTTGAATGATGTGACATCTTATTTGTTGTTGATGTAAAAATTTTAATTTACTCTAATTTTTAATAAAATCACCGTCGGGGAAATAAGGTGTTACAATTGGTACCAGAGCAGGTCGGTCAGTCCGATTAAGTTGTTGAGTCTGTAGTGTGACAATGGAATACTATCATTGTTTTGTTTCTTAGTACGCAACATGTGTGTTAAACACCATTGGTACTCTCTTGTTGTTCTAATCACTTGTTGTAGGAATGGGATTGAAATAAGTGAGGGAGAAGTCCGTGCTTCTCTGAGATGGTTTAGTGTTCCATGAATCGTATAAGTGTAAAGATTGAAGAATCTGTGTTGTTTCCCGAATTCAGAGGAAGTACGATTTCAGGATTTAAGTCTAACGGTCAGTAGAAGTGTTCTTAAGGGAGAAGGATCAGGTACTCGTGTTGTTCGCATCTCTAGAAGTGGAGGGTGATGTTATGAATAATGATGTGCCTGTTGTGGGTGAGTCTTGTTGTCTGCTGGGAATAATTGCGACTTGTCGTTAGAGCAAAATATTGAATTATCTTGATGTTAGCCTTGGGGTGAACTATATGGAATTAAACCAAGTGATTATGAAGTGTTTTGGCGAGTAGATGCAGATTCTCATGCCTGAAGGTTGTATGGATTCAAGGTTCTTGTTTGTTGGTCAAGTAGAGTCGCCTCTGAAGGAAAAAAGAGAATTGTTAAAGGTTGCTTCTCAGAGGATATAGAGCAATGTGATGACTATTGATATTCAAGAGGTGTGTAATTTCTTGATGATCCCCTGAGGACATTAGCTAAGCAAGTAGGATAGCTCTTGGAAGATGAAGCTCAGATGATTGCGATGTTTTAGAAAATATCGGTTGATCATGAAGCTGTCATTGTTGAGTTACCATTGTGTATGATATTGACATTTTGAATGGTGATATAGTGATGATGTACTGTAAATGTTATTGTTGGAGTCAGGTAAGTAATTTTCGGGTGTTGTTGATGCTTTTGGGTGATTGTGAATTGTGAGTCAGAGTCAGAACTCAAAGATACTGGTAGTCTTGTGAGAAGAATCATAGTTTTGATGTTTTAAAAATTGAGGTTTTGGAAACGTAATATGTCTTTTGAGTTATAAGAAGAATGACGTTTTGAGTAGTTTGTGGAAAGAATTGGAATTTTGATGTTTCGGAAACTGAATCTTTGAAGAGAGTAATGTGTCTCTCGAGCTATAAGAAGAATGTAGTTTTGTATATATATGTTGGAATGGGTTTTGTACACAGAAAATGACAAGAAACTGCTTCTGTTCAGCTGATACCCGGTTACCATATATGGGTACCCGAGTACATTGGGATGAAAATCAGCAAAATCTTCAAAAATCCATAACTTGAGTTTTGAACGTCCGGTTTGAGTTCCGTTTGAAGTGCTAGAAAGCTAACGTGAATAAATTTATTTTAAAAATGGTTCCAACATCTAATTTATTTGTCACGTAATGATGTTGGATGAGAAGCGGAATTTGTTGTTGATCTCGTTCTTGGTACCAGACTTGTTCCATGGTACCATACAGGATGTTAGTTCAAAAGTTGGGAGAGTTGGGAAGTCATTAGAAGATGTACGGAGAAATATATTTGTAAAACCGAGTGTATTATTTTGGGAGCTTTGATGTCATTATTTAAGGAAAAAGAAAGTAGTTTGAAACTGTATGTGGATTAGTGATAACTGATTAAATAGTAGTTGAGGTTACATTCCACTTCAGATGATTGGCTTCTGGATGAACCAACTGGTAGGCGAGTATATTGGCAGTATAATTGAATTGGGGTCGGATTATCTTCAGATATGAATGAAGAGTGAGGATAGTTAGAGGATAACTTTTAGAAATTAGTGAAGTTATTTTGGATAACTGAATCAGTTTGTTGCGGTGTTTCTTGAGGGAATTTTGGTTTAGTCTGAGTCAGAAAAAGGAAATGTTAAATGTCGTGACTAGAATTATGGTGTCGAAAGGGAAGGAAACATATGTTATGATGTCAGAATGTAGATCATGATTTTAAGAGGTGAATTTTTTGAATATGTTATTTCAAACGAAGATATTTGTGGAATATATTCAAAGTAAATAGAGGTTTATATCGAGAGACTCTGAAATTGGTTATGAGACTAAAACTTTTCAGGAATTAACTGGTTATTATCATAACTTGCTTGAGATGAGGCCAAGTGAGATAAGTTGTTAGTGAATGAATTAAGGGAATGAAATGTTTGACATTAGTAAAGATGTGAATGTATTAGATAAGTGCATAGAGATGCAACTTATGACAATTAAGCATGATTAGAGTGATGGTAGTATTGAGATTGTGATTAGAATGAGATCCAAATGCGAGATTAAAGGAAAGAGTAATGATTCATTGATATGGTTAAAATCTTCTAATTGGATAAAGACTTATTTTGGAATGAGACAATTTAGATTATACTTGGTGTAGTAGTTTTCATGTATTAATATATACTTAGAAATTGTGTTATACTGCATGCGCGTAAGAGAGACTATGAAATGGAGTTTTGGCGTTTATGTATCATTGACGAGGTAGAAATGAAGGAAATTAAGAAAAATGTTTGTAAGCCTTGGAGAGATTGTTGGACGTTATGCTCAGGTAACCTTGAACACAAGGTGAAAGACGCTATTATAATTGGGTAACATGATTTATGCCACCGTTATGGTTGTCGGCTACCTATTGACAAATTGAGGAACTGGTCACCTTAATCTCTTGTTGATAGTAGACGGGATCTTAATGGATGGGATATACGTGTCTTACTAGCTTGATGGTGTGTACAGTAGTTGACGTTTTATCAAGAGGATAATTGTTCACCATTCTGTGTGAACCTAATGCAAAAAGTGGCTATGAAAGAGTTGAGATTTATTAAGCAGTTTAGAGACTTGAGTTGGTATGCGAGCTAACATTGTATAGTGGAGATTGAGGATGTCAAAAAGTGAATATTGATTTTTGGTGGATACCAAAGAGAAACTGAAGATAGATGTGAAATTTATATATCTGATGGTTGGTGGAAATCAAAATGAAGACATTGACTTAACATAGATGATCAGAGTAGCGCAGTGGGAGTGTAGTGTGACACGATTTGTTATGCGGGTATGACTTTGGAGTCAAAGATTGAACGTTATAAGTTATGGGAAAATGCAAACTATTAGACATTCCAGGATGGAATTATTAGGTGAAAGGTTACCTATATTATTTGTGTTATCACCATGTCAATAGATGTATTGAATTGCATGATCAATTTTTTGGGATATAGCATGGTGGCACTAAGGTTGTGTTTATGTTCCTAGGACGGTATTTTTGTGTGATGTAATAACATAGAAAATGTTTATGTCATGAGACTTTGCTTTCTTAAGCTATGTTGTTGTGTCGTTTCCTATGGAAAGGACTCAAGGGTGAGCATATTTTTCCTTATAAAGAGAAATTAGAGAAGTGTTACTTATAGTGACTGAAAAGACCTTGTTGTGTTCCGGTTCAAGCGCGAACAATATCGTAAAGTAATAAATCTTGTATTGCAGGATGATGGGACAAGGATAAAAATGGATATGTGCATTCATAACTCGGTAGTAATGCATATTGTTGGACTGTTGTAATTGATGATATATAATGTTGGATAATAGTATTCGAAAGTTTTCTAAACATGACGTTGGAGATGTAGGGTGGGATGCATGAGTCGTATCCGAAGTTGTTCGCAATAGGTAATTTTTAAGGACAAAAATATTCTAAGTGGGGGAGAGTTGTAACACCTCGATTTAATTAGAATTATTTTTTAATTAAATAATAAGATGATGGGGTGTTGTTATGTGGGTGTATGGCTAAATGCGTAGAAATATGAAGGTGTGTGGAATAATATTTATTATTATTATTATTATTATTATTATTATTATAATATTATTATTATTAAGATTATTATTATTTTATAATAATCATATTTAACTAATTGGGATAGTTATATTATTATTGGAATATATATAAGAGTAAGAACAAGAGAATATGTCAGTACGTAGAAACAGAGAAAGAGAAGCGTAAAAGAGAGAAGAAGAGAAGAACACTAGGAAGCTAGTGCAAAGGATTTCACCGTAGAGACCAAGAACCTAAGGTAAGAGTAGAGTTCTGACTCTCTAATAGGTGGTATAACTGTGGGTAGATGAAGGTTTGAATGTAGAGTTTTGGGTGTAGATTAATTGTTAGATTGTTTGTTGAAATTGCCTGTAATTGATGAAATTGATGTGTTGTTGTGTTAGATTGGTGGTATATGATGTGTGTTGATGATTTAAATTAATTGATGTATTTGACCTTTCATAAAAAGAGGTTTTTAGGTGAAGAAGATGGGATTCCACAGCAGAAAAATCAAGTTTTTGGGTCTGCTTGTGATGGGTAATCGGTTACCATATATGGGTAACCGGTTACCGTTGTTTGTGTTTTAAAACAATTGTCTACTAACTTGCAGTAACTGATTACCATAACTGGGTAACCGGTTACCGTTGTTTGTGTTTTAAAACAATTGTCTACTGACTTACAGTAATCGATTACCGTAACTGGGTAACCGGTTACCGCAAATAATTTTGAAGAAAGTTGGGTTACTGTCCTGCAGTAACCGGTTATCGTAACTGGGTAACCGGTTACCGCTGAAGTTGACAGAATTTTTGGAAAACTTTTAAAAATCTTAACTTTCGCCTCGGGTGTCTGTTTGATGCACCGTTTAAATCGTTGGAAAGATAATAACATTTTCTATAATATGAAATTAACTTTATAACAGTGGTATAATCAATTATCGAAATGATTATGATGAATGTGTATGTTGGATGAGTCGTGACACCAAAAGTGTCGTGAATAAGTTATGTTTGTCGTACCCAGGATGTGCGGAGAAATTACAGGTGATGTTGGTATGGAAATTGGCGTAATGTTGATAGTATGCTTGGAATTTCATAGTTATGGTTGTAGCATGTTGCATTTCATGCATCGTCGAGGTCTTATGTCTTGGCTTTATGGAAATCGTTGAGGGCCCATGCCCTGGCCTTTATGGAAATCATTGAGGGCTTATGCCCTGGCCTATATGGCAATTTGTTAAGGGCTTATGCCCTGATGGTACCACATGCATTTTGCATCAGAGTCACTTTCATTGCATTCATTGAATTTTCAAATCATTGGATTGTTGGATTTTGGAATTGTTGGGTTGTGGCATTGTAGACTTGTGGAAGTGGTGTGATTGATAATTGTCAAACTTGAATCTTTGCATGGTATATATGTTGTTTACTTATAATTATATAACTTATTATATTGTTATGATATCTCACTCTTACTGTTTGAATGTTGCCTTCACGTGGGTAACATGCAGATAGCCAGGAGTAGTGCCAAGACGCAGAGTCTAGAAGAGGTTTCTTTCTCTTATTGAGTGGGTGTGATTGCTCTGATACGTAACATCGGGGGGATGAATGCTCGATTATTTTATTTAATTGATGTCTTTTTAAGGATTTTGGGAGTGTTGTAGACTCTCTTTTAATTGATTTCATTGTTGATTTTATAATGGTTGAAGATTCTAGAATAATTATGAAATTCTTTCTGTTGAGTTAATAAAGTTGAAAGGTTGTCGGTTCATCCAAAATGTGTTCTATGTTTCTGTTTATCTTAATTGAGCAAATTTGAATATATTGAATGATGTGACATCCTATTATTGTTGATGTAGAAATTTTAATTTACTCTGATTTTTATTAAAATTATCGTCGGGGAAATAAGGTATTGCACACCCCATATCCTACACATGTACCTGCACGTGAGGATGATCATGCGCATCCAGATGATGATGATGATGATGATGATGTGGATGGGGATGATGATGTGTTGGATGAAAATGATCTTCGAGGGAATGATGATCCGAGTGAGATTCATGTTATTGACGGGAGATTTTGGATTTGGCCCGAAGGAAGCTCGTAAGTTTCTTATTTATAAAAATTTTATTTAAGAATACATTTTTGTTTTTAATATAAATTTATATTTAATATTTCTAATTCAAATTATTGTTGTTTAGTTTCTCGCCGAGTCGGACTGCTGCCAAGTTTATAAATTATATAATTCAACAGATGTATAAATAATTTTGGAAGATCTTCAAAGACGTCAAAAATAAAGAAGCTTGGTTTAACAAATTTAAGGTATAACTAATTTATGTTTTAGTTATTGTTATTTAAATGACCTTTTCATTATGATTATCTAACTATTTATTTTAATGTCATACAATATTGCAGGAAAGATGTTTGTGGATTCCATTGAACGAGAAGGTGATTAAAAAAATAGTATAGCAGAACCTCAAGACGACCTTCTAACATAATGTGGCGTGTTAGAGAGTGTTGGAAATTTCAGGGTATCCGTCCCAATTAGATAAGAAAAAGGGTATTTTAGGAACTTCTTAAATATTGGGAGTCACCTAAATTTCAGACTAAACTTGAAAATTTTAAGAAGATGAGGGCATCTGAAAAGGGGGGCTGCGTTAATGTAGTTGGAAGTATAAGTACCGCAGAGCATGTTCGATGGATGGTAAATATTACCACTTTTTTAAGTTATATTTTGATTCATAATATATTTTATTAATTAAAGTTAATTTTATTATTTAGACCAAGACTTTAGGGAGACCTCCATTGATGATTGAGTTGGTTAAAAAGACTGAAACAAAGAAAACCGGGGATTTTGTTTATGAACGTACTCTAAAACCTTTCGTAAGTAATTTAATTTACGTTGTTTATATATTTTTTTACTTAATGACAATTTTGTGTCGTGATTTTCACGTGGCAACTGAGAAGTTGTGACGTGAAAATCATGTGACAATTGAGAAGTCATGTCGTGAAAATCACATGGCAACTTTTTTAATATAATATAATATAATATAATATAATATAATATAATATAATATAATATAATATAATATAATATAATATAATATAATATAATATAATATAATATAATATAATATAATATAATATAATATAATATAATATAATATAATATAATATAATATAATATAATATAATATAATATAATATAATATAATATAATATAATTTAATATATATTTAACTTAATTTTTTTATTGAATGTGTAAGAGAATTATCAGACATTGTTTGCAAATTTTCTGATTCATAATCCTCAATATACTTTGGGAGAGGGAGAGCCGCTTCATCCAGATGTGGATTTTTATATTTGGGATCAAGTCATTGGCAAAACAAGCCCTAACAGTTGTTTTTTTTGGTGGTTGAAACTTGGCGGGCACCTTAAAAAGTGGAGATAGAACTCTATTTCAAATAGTTATAGATGGGGAAGGATGGTCATGTCAACCAAATTTGACACCAGAACAACTTGAAACAGTAAGACAGTTGGCTTTAAATGAGGCAAGACGCAAGTCAGCACAACGTGAGGCGGCAATGAAAGTTCAAATGGAGGCAATGAGGCAAGAGCAACAACGACAAATATAGGTCATGACAAAGAGGCAAACTGATATGGAGCAGCAAATGAGACAATTTATGCAGGGGTTTGGTGAAAATCAAATTTTTTGTGGTCAAGAGCCGGAGAATGACGGAAACGAAGATAATTTTGACATTGACAAATATACCAACCAAGATGACCCGTTAAATTAAATTTTGTTATTTTGGTTTCAAATTTAAATTTGTGTGCCATACTAATTAATTAAATATATTAGTTAATTCTTAAATTTATAATTTTAGATTATTAATTTTATTATATTAAATTTAATATATTAAATTTATTATATATTGAATTTATTAATTTAGTTTATTATATATTGAATTTATTATTTAATTTTATAAATTTAATTAATTATAAAAAAAAATTCTGCAATTAAATTTAAAACAAAGAAAAACATTAATGACATAATTTACATGTTACAAAGTTGTGACATGTAAATCACGTCACAACTTAATTTATTCAAAAAACAAAAGTTGATTAAATGCGTATTGTAATAATATAGTGACGTAATTTTCACGTCACAAGTTAGTGACGTGAAAATCACATTGCTGCTTAATTTTTTATATAAAAAAAACAAATGTTAAATACAAAATTAAGGTATTGAACGTAATTAATTAGCGACGTGATTTTCTCGTCACTAATTTGTGACTTAAAAATCACGTGGCAAATAAAGTGACTTTGACTCCTATTACGTCTGCTTTTCTACAAATTCAGAATTCCTATAAAAGCATGTTGCGACGTGATTTTTATGTCACAACTTTGTGACATGAAAATCACGTCGCAAATAATTTGTCACCCGCTCCCTAGCCACGTGATTGCTCACGTTACAAATTAGTTGTTGTGACGTGATTTTTTAAGTTGTAACGTGAAATTCACGTCGTAAATGAGAATTTTTTTGTAGTGATTTAATGTCAGAATTTAATTAATGTTATGTATTTTATTGATTAATAAAGTAATAAAATTAGTTAATAAATTATAAAATAAATACATGGTTAATAATATATATATATATATATATATATATATATATATATATATATATATATATATATATATATATATATATATATATATATATATATATATATATATATATATATATATATATATATATATATATATATATATATATATATATATATATATATATATATATATATATATATATATATATATATATATATATATATATATATATATATATATATATATATATATATATATATATATATATATATATATATTAATATAATAATAAAAATGATTAATGACAAATATAAACTTTATATTTGTTTCAAAAAATAATTTTAAACATATAATATTTTTTTAAAAAAATTTTTTTAAAAGAATTATTGTTCACCATATTTATAAATGATAAATACTATATAAATATAAAGATTGGTACCAAAATAGTATTAATCTTAAAAGATATAGTATTATGTGTCAAGGAGTGGATTAAAGCTAGATGAAGCATATGAACAACGCAGAGTAAATAATGATGCCATTGTGGTAATCCAACATTTAACACTACAAGACAAAGTTTGGAAAGATTATATGAATTGGTTTTACTTTTTTTCTTCAAAGCATTTGATCTCTTAATAGTAAAGGAGAACATAACCATCACTTAGTATACAAGGTATTTTAATATAATCATGGCATCAGTATACCAAATGAAACCTTTATTAGTTTTTCCAATCTCATTAAATAGCAGTGTTTTTTTTTTTTTGAATAACCATGTTGTGATATGGTGGCAGAACCGACTGTTTAATATTGATTTGCGTTTTGCGTTTTGTGTTTGTAAAATATCACGGTAAGCAAGAGTCGCCACCGACTTTTATTTCATCCAATCAGAAAGGAAAAAAGTAAAGAAAAAAAAATTCTTTTTTGAGATGTTTCTGAGTACGGGGGGTAGATTATAGAAAGGGAAGGTGTTATCACCCTTTCTATCCATGGTTTTCCATGGGCTCTTAGGTACTTGGTCATTTTTAAATTTGCTTGTGTTTGTGTGCTTTGTTTTGAAAATATTTTACTTCGTGATAACTCTTGTATCAGTCCTCGAAGTTGTTTTGAAAATTGTTTTTGAAAGGTGTAAATGTGAAAAGTTTTGATTTGAGCAAGTACCTACTAACATCTACCTACTCGAAAAAAAGAACGTTTCTATTCTTGTTTCCTTTAGACAACGCTATCCCACTATTGAGAAATATGTAGCATTGTCGTTGGAATTTATAAGGGTCAATTCGAAAGGGACGTACATTCACTAAAGCAATATTAGGACACCTTAGTAGTAACCCTAGAGTCTTAAGATTTTATTCGAGGCAACATTCGAATGAGACATTTTGATCTTTTTAGACTGGAGGGCAACCACTAAGATACCCTATGCTTAATGACGGTTTATCGAAGGCAATCGAAGTGAGAGTATACCCTAAGAGTGATATGTGCGAGTGATTTGTTTTCAGTTATTTATCTTTGCACATTAGGGTTTTCTAACTGTATTAATTTGTCATGCATTCTTACCATACAATCCTATTAGCATACATCTAACAGTTAAATATTTGCAGGAATTAAAAATGCGAGAAAATAAACCTACGCTATTACAAGGCTTCGGGGAGAGGGATTAATTACATATCCAAAAAACTCGGGGATTTAACAGTAAATAAAACCCTAAATTAACTATTACAACCCATGAACAGTTACAAAAATATTGGCAAAAATAATCAACAAGCGCGCGACGAATTAAATGCGAGGCGATTAGGGTTTTGACCCTTTGACTAATCCTATTTGCGATTAATTTTTTTGTCATGCTTTTATTATTTGAGGAAATAATTAAATAATTGAATTAAAAATAAAATCCTAAGTTCTAATTAATTTTAAATTAAGAAAAATAAATTAATTCTTTCTAAAAACCTATTTTTGTGTTTTGGTTTATTTGAGAAAAATAAAAGAATTAAATCAAGAACTTAACCTAATTTCCATTTGATTTTATTTGTGAAAATAAATTAAAATTTCTCTAAGTTAAACTAAATTAAATTAAATTTGATAATAAAAAAAACTAATTCTAATTTTTTTAATGAAATCTTGATTTTATGATTTTATAAAAAAATAATTAATTTGTTAATTAAAATGATTAAAAGAAATATTAAAAGAATAAAATAAAATAAAAGGAAATAAGAAAAAAGAATAAATGGGCCTGATAGCAATGCTGGAGAGGGGGGTGCCAATATGATTTCTGGGCCCAAACAAATTCAAGCCTGTATTGACTACGTTGGTTCCCATGCAACGTTGACTTTGAGGTGTATGGTGGGCCTTCAATGCTGGCACGTTGGATCTTGACTGGAGATGAGTCTGATGGCCAGATCATTGAGTTCCATGGTGGACATATGGGACAGCAACGCACCTGATCACATGATGAAAAATAACATGAAACAAATGTTGGGACCTGGGGATCGAACCCAAGTCCTTATGCTCATTTCCAGTACCTGCTTGCCAGCTGTGCTGCGTTGCTTATTTGTTTATATAATAGAAGCTAAATAATATAAGCAAACCAAACATTATATTTAGAAAATGCGCAAAAATTTAATCCAACCAACCAATGATTGTCACGCCTCATCTTCTTCCCCAGACTGTCGTTTTAGACTATGGCATTTTTACCTACGGACATCTTGCTGTAACTACAAACCTGTGACATTCAAAAATCCTATACAAACAATATAAATGAAAGGTAAGGGTATCAATCAACTCGTCTCATCCTCACGAGCATCATGGTACCAGAATCCAGGACTAATTTTGCCTATACTGAAAACCCCTAAAACGAGCAAAGGAACCCTAACAATGGCATATCGTGATTCCTGCACTGTAAACGCAATTAAGTGGTACCAATAGCTTGCAAACTCAATGATGAACAAGAATATATAATTAAAACATGCTTATGATGAGTAAATCAATGAAATCAAAATCAAGTTTTTAGGCAAACCGTGGTGCCTGTAGCTTACGATTCCGGACGTGAAAATGCTTGCAATTGATTGAGATCCCTTCTGGAGATGTCCAGGAGTCTATTGGTAGCCTTAGAATGGCTTGAATCACTCTCTAAGTCCAAGAACTATCACCCACTTTCTTGAAAAATTTTGAGTTTTCTTTTGATGTTTTCACGACTGCCAACCTCCTTCTTTTGCTTTGTTTTTGTTCATTATATATCCCTCAATGAATTAGGGTTGCAAAACAGATTGAATCTTTAAGCTTTGATGATATTTGATTTGATTCTTTAACCATATGATATCTTTCTATTTTCATGCCAATCATGCTCTTTTTGTACCAATTTCCATTGATTCGAATTGATCTTGCAAGCTCATTATATCTTGGTTGCTAACCTGTCAAAAAAATAAATCAAATCATATCTTTGATAATTTTCATCATTTATTTGATTTAATTCACTTTTTAATTAAGGAAAAATCAAAATAAATTGAAAAATGAAGCAAATAATTTGTGGATAAGTATTTGAGTCGTGGACCATATTATAATTAAGGTGCAACCATAAAAAGTTGGGCCCATTTAGCAAAAAATGCAAATTTGAGCACATTTTACCTTTGGCAATTTTGCAAACATGGTCAACTTGGACAATGCGTAACTCTCTCAATTTTGACCCTAGAGAGGTGTTCTTGGACTTTTTAGAAAGCTTAGGATGTCCTCTAAGCAACCCTTTTGGTATCATCTTAATTGAGTCTTCCATATTCATGTATGAAGCTTTGACCCAAAAGGTGTTTTTGTTGACTTTTTCCAAAGGACCTATAATGTCAAAATTTATATATTTTTGTGAGTTCATATTCTGAACTTGGGAGTTGAAGATAAATTGTAGGGAATTGCATCCTCTTCAAAATTAGCTTTGTATGGGTCATTTCTGATAAAGCATGAGAATGTTATGCTTTGTCAAAGTTGAATTGACTTTTCCTGCAAAACCCTAATTTAGCAACTTTTGGGTTTTGATGAATTGTGAGAAATCCTTGAGGAATCATGATAAACCTTGATCCAATTATGAATAACACTTCAAAATGAGGATGTTGACCAAAAATCTTGAAGTTTGAGTGTATGTGGGCCATAGTTGACTTTTGACCTAGTATAGTTGATTTTCAGGCATTTGAGCAATTGACTGAGCAAACTTCTTCTGCAAGGCTTGAAACTTGGAATGGATGATATTGAGAACATATTAGGACAATGGTGAGCATTTTAGTCCTTTGTGGTTCACACATCCTGATGAAGATAGAAACCCTAATTTGAGATAGAATGCCTTAGGAGAGAGTTTGTCTGGTCAACTCTTGGACTTCCTTGAGCCATTTGGAGACCTCACTTGACATTTGTTGAAAAATATGGGAGGGCAAATTTTGTGGTATAACACATGTATTAAAAAAAATCGCAAATAACCATGTTTCGGAAAAAATTACGCAAATAACCATGTTTCAGATGACTCCCCAAAGGAGGAGCCATCTCACTTGGCGCCTACACTTACTTTTTAAGGGGAGGCACCATCTCACTTGGCGCCTAGGTGCTTAGGGCTTGCCCTAAGCCAAGTGAGATGGCTCCTTAGTGAATTTTCTAGGGCAATTTTCGCGTTTTTTTCTTCAATGCGGTGCGTTACGTATTCGATATAGGATCAACAAAATTGACTTTTTATTTACAAAATATGATTACACACATAACTATTACATAAAAAAATAGATTAATCAGTGGTCCCCCGGAAACTAGTAATGACCCCCGGTTCCACATCCCCGTCCTCGCCATTCCCGTGCTGGGTTTCGTCGCGTTTCCTGCTGTGGTAGGGTCGATGGCCCAACGAAGTCAATGCATTCCGGATACATGAAATCATTCAGATCTCCATATCTAGAAGATCCTCTTTGGTACATTCGGTTACCCATACCCTCAAAGTTTGGTCGTGTTGGCGGTGGGTGGGGTTCCATGGTTGGTCTATAACACTGGTCGTCTGAGTACGGGGGGTAGAAAGGAAATGGATCTTGGGGTGTTTAGTATTGAGGATGTTGGGTGGTTTGGTGATATTGTGGTTGATGGTAAGTTGGGTCGGTTGGTTCATAATCTTCCGACATTCCTAGATCAGGGCTAAGGTTGGATGTTGAGGGGCCCATATTGGGATATGCAGAAGACTGAAATTGTGTGTGGGGTATGCGGGTGTGTTGGTATTGTGATTGAAATTGCGGTTGGATGTGAGGCATATGGGGGTATTGGTACTGAGGTGGTGATTGTGGTTGGTAGTGGGGCATGTGGGTGTAATTGTATTGTGGTGGTGACTGTGTTTGGGTGTTTGTGGTTCTGTTTTGTCTGGGGGGGTGGTGGGAGGTTGATGTGTGTTGGGTTTGTTGTTGGGGAAATGAGAGTTGTGCCCATTGTGTTCGTGGGTCAACCAAATACATTGGATGAGACACGTGCATTTCAGGGGTACTAACCAATCTGTACCAAGATAAATACTGATTCGTGTGTCACATATTACCATGGTTGAGGAAAACTGGGAATTGCAAGACATGTCAGTGACGCTTCTGCCACATCTTACACCATTCTGGAGAAAATCATTTCCAGTTGGTAAGAACCCATTGGGCGTCGACCCTTTTGAGATGCCACGGGGACAAACAAGTCGGATCGCTGGGTATCTCTTGATGCATTCCAAACTGCATCTTCACACGGTCGCTATGGTGCATCTCCATAACATTGAACCGTATGATTGCAGTCTTTGCGCTCCAAATTGCTGCATCCTCGGGGTTTGGTTCATGGCCCATACCCAAATATGGTCTCCAGACAAGCTGCAGATAAAATTAAATCAGGTTAATGAAAATGTAATATATAAATAATTTAAAAGTAGAAAAGTTGAAAGGTACGACGTACATCATCCGGGTCAAGGTGATCCAATAGATTGCGGTATAGTGCGACATTGAATCTTGGATTCTTTCCGTAATCCATACCCTTCACGCAATACCTAAAGGAAATGAAAAATATTTTATTTTTATCATATATTTGGTGAAGAGATGAATAGTAATAATGATATAACTTGATGACTTACTTTGTTGTGTATGGGAAAATGAATGTGTTGTTATTGACGGGGTTTAGGGACTCCATCCTCCACCAACCCCAGGCTTGAAGTAAAAAAGTGCAGCCATAAAATGTACATTTTTCCTTGATTTCATTTTTACACAAGGAACTGTATAGGTGGGCTAAAACAGCAGAACCCCAACTATACTTTCTAGTTTTTTCGAAGTCTCTAAGTAAATTTAAATACATAAAATTTACACCATTTCCCGTACTTTCGGGAAATAAAAAGGTTCCAAATAGTATCATTATATAATTTCTAGCTTTTATTACCTTGGCTAGCCCGGAGGAATTTTCGTTTAATTCCAGAGTCGCATAATAATTTTTTAGCGCAGTTATTAGTATACCCTGACCTCTCGCACCACCACCTTCAACTATATCCCTACCCAATAATTCTTCACACAGAGATTTGGGTTGTTGAACCGACCCGTTAACGGCCTTACCATCGACAGGGAGACCCAATAACATGTACACGTCCTCTAGCGTGACGGTACATTCACCTATTGGTAGGTGAAATGTATGGGTCTCTGGTCTCCACCTTTCCAACACTGCAAGTATGAACTTTGAATCAATTGTGTAGTTGGAGATCTTTATAACGTTTCTGAAACCTGCATATTCCAGATATGGTACGATCAATGGGTCGGGAGCAAGGTAGTTGTGTGACCGGATTCTGAATCTTTTGGTATCCTAAGTTAATAATGTAAAAGGTGTAAGAGTAAGTAAGATGAACAAAACATTAATAGAAGTATGAAAAATGTATAACTATAAAATAAACTTATAAATGCTGCAATGTTGTCCCTTGTGCCTCTGTGAGAATCGCTCATTGTGAGAAGAGCCATTGTTAAAAATGCCTGAGAGTATGAAAGAATTTGAAATTGTAAGAGATTATGAAAGACTTTGTAGCAGAGAGTGAGACGATTGTAGATGAGAGAGAAGTATGTAATGCTCTGTACTTATAGGGAAAAAAATTTCATAGAGTAAGTGAGGTGGTAGGTGGGTGCATACATGATAAGTGTCACTCTTGCAGTGTTGGTGCAGGCTACGTGGCAGCCTTGGAGAAGGCATCTCTGGCATGCATGTAACACGATTGGACATGAAGGGAGGCGCCATTGGACTTGGAGAAAGAGTACAAAAATGAAAGGTGTCGCCATCCCCATTGGTGAATAAGAGGTGGCATGGGTTGCAGAGTAGGCACATACTAGGTGACAGCCTTGGAGAAGGCATCTCTGAATGCATGTAACACTATTGGACGTGATGGGAGGAGCCTTAGAGGTTACAACCTTGGTTAATTCAAATTCAGTATGACCTATTTAGTCTTACATTTATCAAAACACTGATTCACTTAATCTCTCAAACACTAGAACATTCAAAAATTCCTGCAAATAACTCATAAACTTCAAACCTTCCAACCTTCAAACCTTCAAACAGCCATACACAATGACCTCTACACCCTAATATGTCATCAGTGCACATTTCAACAGTGAGACATAAATTTGTGCCACCTCTGGGTTTTTGTTTAGAGACACAGAAAACATCTGATTTTGTTTAAACAGGAAAGCCAATTTCGTGTACTTCAAAAAATGATTGGAGACCAAACTTGGACGAGGCCCCATGACACAAATATTTTATCAGAATCTGTTTTTTTTTTGTAACAACCAAATAATATTTTATAAGGTTGAGGTTCAAGATGACGAGGATCTTCAGAATATGTTTTCCAGTCATGAGTATTATAGGTACGACTCTATTAAGTTGTACATTATGTTGCGAGAGCCTCAGCTGTCACAAGTGGTTGATCCTTTGGAGACCGAACAAGCAGAAGTAGATGCAGTTAATGAAGAAGAAGAAGATGACGAGTTGTAGTTTGGAGAAATGGTCAATGATGATTCCGAAGACGATGGGATACCTGGTATTCCTGCAAACGAGATCTACACACCACTTCCGCACATGACAAACTTCAACATGGGCGGAGATGAACCGTCTTATGATTTATTTTTCAATCCGTATATGCAGTCGAATGAAAACTTAAAAGAGAAAGACAAATTTCGTAACAGAGAAGAATGTATCAGAGCCATTAAAAAATTCCACATGCTCAACTCGGTCGATTTTAAGGTGGACCATGTAAATCCAGAAAGGTACAAGATCAAGTGTGTCCACCCTGATTGTATGTTCAAGCTCACTGCATCATACATATTAAGAGGTGATTGTTGGGTCATAGGTTCCATGTCTACACACACTTGTGTTAGTTCTAATCAATCACAGGATCATCAAAAACTTAATTATGATCTCATTTGTCAAGAAATCCTAGCACTCGTCACCAACGATCCATCTTTGAAGGACCATAATCTCCCACATCACTATGGTATTTAACTATACTTCGTCTTACCAAAAGGCGTGGTTATCAAAGACCAAGGCGATTGAAAAGGTATATGGAAACTGGGAGGAGTCATACCAAGAACTTCCTCGCTACCTGAATGCACTCCAGACTTATTCTCCAAGTACTTTTTACATTCTTGAAACACTGCCATCATACGCCCCGGATGGTAGTCAACTCAACGGAAATGGAATATTCAGTCGAGTGTTTTGGGATTTTCAACCTTGCATCACAGGGTTTGCGTCATGCAAACCAATTATACAAATTGATGGGACTTGGTTGTATGGGAAATACAAAGGCACGCTACTGATGGCAATAACAACATTTTCCCAGTTGCCTGTGCCCTAGTCGAGGGGGAGACTGGTGGTGCTTGGAGATTTTTTCTCAAAAATCTGCGAACACACGTGGCTCCTCAACTAGATCTCAGTTTGATCTCGGATAGACATGCATCCATTTAAAGTGCATACAATAATCCTGCAAATGGTTGGCATAACCCTCCTTCTACACATGTTTATTGCGTTAGACATATCGTCCAAAATTTCACGAGGGAGATCAAAGACAAAACACTTAGGAAAGCGGTTATGAATGCGGGATATGCATTAACACAACCTACGTTCAAATATTATCGCAACGATATCCGTTTGTCAAATCTGGAAGCCGGTAGGTAGATCGATAATATTCCGGTAGAAAAATGGACTAGGTCATATGACAATAGCCAAAGATGGGGCCACATGACAACAAATCTAATTGAATCGATGAATGTGGTATTCAAAGGAATACGAAACCTCCCGGTCACTACTTTGGTAAAATTAACATATTTTAGGATGGCTTCGTTGTTTGCCAAAAGAGGTGAAATATGGAATGCGGTGTTGCAATCTGGACAACTATAGAGTGAGAGCTGCATGAAGTACATCAAGGCAGAAAGTTCCAAAGCCAACACCCATATGGTTATATGGTTTGACCGACACAGCCACAACTTCATTGTCAAAGAGACAATCGACCACAACGAGGGCCTGCCAAGACAAGAATATAGGGTTGTACTACCTTCTCGTTGGTGCGATTGTGGCAAGTTTCAAGCCTTTCGTATGCCTTGCTCTCATGTCATTGCCGCGTGTGCCTATACTTATCAAGACGCACTACAACTTCTATCACACATTTACAAATCTGAAATGTTGCTCAACGTTTACAATAATAGCTTCCCTTTGGCAGCAAAACCAGATTATTGGCCTGCATACGACGGCGAAATAGTTTGGCACAATGACCAAATGCGAAGGAATAAAAAGGGTCGTCCCAAAAGTAAGCGCATCACAACCGAAATGGACTCCCTTGACAAGCTGGAAAGAAAGTGTGGTTTATGTCGTCAGGTCAGACACAATCGCAAAAATTGCCCGAATCGGGCTACTGCCTCAACCACATAAAAATTGTATTACATAAAATCTTTCCTTTATTATGTTGTAAACATTAGGGTTTTTCGTTAACAATATTTGTTACAATAAACATTGCGCGAACAAGAAAAAAAACACGATAATCCATCTACGAAATTACAACTATTAAAACAATATCATCTGACCCATGCATCATCAATATTACGTCGCTGTCTGTTTTGACTTCCTCCAACCAAACATTAGCTCTTCCTGTCGCAAGTGAGGCTGTTGTTCGTGTTCGCTAGATCCTTCTAATTTTTTCCCCTCCACGATGTCTCCATCTAGCCATCGCATCAACTCCCGCTTCAGACGAATTATTTATAAAAACAACATTTTGCCCTAGGAGCCAAGTGAGATGGCGCCTCCTCTCACTTTTAAAGTGCACGCGCCATCTCACTTGGCTAAAAGAGAGAGGAGGCGCCAAGTGGGATGGTTCCTAGGGCCTAATTCTTAGTGGAGGCGCCAAGTGAGATGGCTCCTCCTTTGGGGAGTCATCTGAAACATGGTTATTTGCGTAATTTTTTTCTGAAACATGATTATTTGCAAAATAAAGTTTAATACATGGTTATTCCAAAAAAAAATTCCAAAACCACGTTACAAGGGAGTGTTTGTTTCCTAGATATAAATATTATTTTTGAAAATATGATATTGAAATTCACATATTTCATGTTTGTTTCAAGTTTAAATAAATTATATCTGGATATTTTTTATTCTCAGAAATATAATTTGTTCATAATTTTTTTAATTTTTATTTTCATGTAAAACGATGAGAATCTTACATTTTCATGAGAATATAAAATAATTAACCATAACTTTCCATTTTTATATTATTTAACACATTTATTTTTATATTTTTAATTTTAAAATTTTAATTAGAATAAAACTTTAAAATATTTCTGAAAATTTGATTTGTTTTTCAAACATATTGAATGGAATAAAGTTCTTGGCATTAATATTTCTAGAAATGATATTCCAAGGATAATAATTTTAATCCATCAAAAAAACACACCTTAAGAAAACAACATACGGTTACAAAGCGTCAAATTGAATAAACTTACATAGAGACAGGAGAAATAGAGGTCACTGGTGGTGGCATAAAGCTTTCAACCTCGAATTTGGAGTTATCACGGTGCAAAAATACGTGAAGAACACTCGAAATACATCAAGAAAGTGCGAGAAACACAAGAAAGTGAGATTTTGAATTGAGTTTTTAGAAATGAAATTTTTTCGAAATCAAGCACTTGAAGTTAACACAAGAACAAAAATAAATAAACACAATTATTTTTATCATGTTTCACTGTTAACTAAGTTAATCCAGTCCATCCACTGAAGTGATTTTTGTTTCTCAATAATGACTTAATCCACTATAACCAAACAAATTATAGTCACAAACAAAGACTAACCATCAATGTTTATAACCACGAAAGCTACCCGTCAATATCTTTTTTGAGAATTTTGACTAAAGCCCTAGTCTCTCAAGGAAGAATCAACTCACTGTTGAATACAAATTTGTGTGTTTATATAATTGTTTCTTAAAAGCAGATTACACAAGAATTAATTACAAATAATAACACAACTGTGTTAAGAGCAAGTTAGAGAACAACGTTTCCTTGCTAGCAAGTTAACAAACAAAAGCTCCTTGCTTTACAAAACTTAACAAAAGATTTACAATGAAATCTTAGAAGCATTTTAGCAATATGAATCAACACAAATTTGTTGTTTTCCAATTCAGCCAAGTCTTCCTTTTATAGCCAAAAAGAAATTTGTTGGAGGATAGAATAGGAATATCATATTTCCAGATGTCTTCTTGCATAACGGTCGGTGAGTGGTAGACAATATTGTACCAATAGTACAATTCTTGCGCCACAAAATCATAGTAGTGGAAAGAGGTGATCTTATACTATTTCTCACATAAAATCTTTTATCTCTCTTCTAATATTCGGGGGCTTTAGAGTGTGTATGAGGTGAAGCATGTTTAGAAGGATCAAAATGAATCTTTAGAACCTTTGTCTTTAGAGTCTTTAGAACTTATTCAACAGAACCTTGTCTTCAGAGTCTTTAACATGTTGGTCTTCAGAACCGTTGGTCTTCAGATTCTTCAGAACTTGTTCATTAGAACCTTGTCTTCATAATATTCATAACCTTGAAGCAAGATATCTTGGAATCTTCAGAGCTTGAGAACTCATTAGAAGCTCTACTATCAGAGTCACAGTCAGAAGATTTAAAACTAACGTTTGTCAGAACCGTTGTTTTAGAAGCATTCTAAGCAATGAAACACGCACTTGTATCTCTTAATATGTTGAGTCTAGAATCTGATGATATCACACGTTAATTCTTCAGAGTCAGAACCTGTTAGCAAAAGCTACACACTAAACAAACCTTTAGGGTAATAAATTGTTATCTAATCACCCGTGTAATGTTATCATCAAAACTCAAGGCTAGATGTAGAACCAAATCTTGTTCTTACAATCTCTCCCTTTTTTATGATGAAAAAACCATGTATTTTGATAAACAATTTATACTAGGTTTAATCACATAAAATAATTCAAAGTAAGCTAAACAGCTCCTCCCGAGTTCTATACTCTCGGAACTTGTTTAATCTTGTTCAGATTCTCCCCCTGAGTTCAAGACTTAAAGAAGTTTTGAGAAATAACCTGAACCAATCAGTATGAAGGAATACTTCACTGATTGAATAACCATCAAGAGTCTGACTAGCGATGCAGAAATCTTCATCTCAAATTCTGGCTTGCTACCAGAATGTGATGAGGTGTCTGACCTAGTCTACCATAAGAGTATGACTAGAATTGCAGAAATCTTCATCTCAGATTCTGGCTTGCTATCAGAATAAAATGGTGTATCAAAGTCTGGTTGAACTTGTCATATTGTTAGAGCCTGGTTGAATTTCCTTTTAACAAAAGTTAAATAGCCCATGAATTCTGATTCTCTAAATTCTGAATCTCCTTCAGAACTTTTAGAGTTTTCCTGTTAAGAAAAATTCAGTGAACTTTCTTAAAGTTCCTGAGTTAAACATCGTTAGTAGAAAAAACATCAGAACATGTTTGGGAACAATATTTTGGAAATAAATATATTAAAATCAATATTATCCCCCTTTAACATAAATCAAAAAGATTTAAAGAGACAAAAGAAATATTTCATTTACCAAATACCCGAGTACAAAAAGTTTTAGAAACATAAAAAAATATCTAGAGTTCTAAAAACAAAGGTAAACAAAAAGGTCTAAGGTTTAGGAGGATAAGGAGGAAGCTTATCCATGAAGTGATTCAACATGTTGGTGTTTACCATGGAAAATGGTAAACAAACTCTAGTCCTCCCAAAGCCTAAAACTAAGGGTTACTCATAGGATCGACTAGTTAATCCTAAGACATGTGCTAATAGAATGAAATAGGGCTTGTTCTATCGACACAGTGCCTTACTTTGTGAGAAATTTTTTTTCTCTAAATAAGGGAACAAGTAATCATTTTCCACAAATCTACTATGAATTGACCGACCGAAGGTGACTCGTGACCGACTAAAGACTAGGACTTATCCTAAATAAAGTAAATGTTGAGTGAACTCTCAGTGAATTCCAGTATCATAATGGAACGAGATTCAATAACATAAATGACAATATAAAAAGATTGTGAAAAAGTAAATAAGATGCAAGCAAAATATTTAAAGGAAACAACTTAAAAGAAAGGAGTCTGCATTGAAATAAATGTCGTGATTCACATACATTAACACTCTTGAACTCTTGCTTGCTTACGCTTGGAAATATGGAGTTTTACAAGTGATTTTAGAACAAAGTGAACACACCGAATCCAATATTAGACCCTCTTATTTATAGTAGTTACATAATAAATGAAAATGCACTTCAACGTAATACTAATCTAACGCGTATGTGGCTTAATGAAACTGCTTCCTCAGTGTTGTACCCCAAAATTTGCCCTCCCATTTTCTCAACATTTTCTCATCACAAGGCCCTTGGAGCTCAAGATCTAGTTAGGGTTTCCTCTGCAAGACTTCTCCTAGCACTGTTGACCCAAATTAGGGTTTGTGTTTGCACAAAGATATTTTGACCTAAAATGCCTAAGATGACTTTCATGCTTCATGTTGGACCCCCATGTTTATCCATACCAAGTTTCAAGCCTTGATTCCAACCTTTGCCAAGTCAATTGGACAGTTGACCAAAAAATCAGCTGTATTGGGGAAAAAGTCAACTATGGCCAATTGACAGTCAAACCTCATGAAAATTGAACCACATCAACATTATGAACTCATATTGACCATTGGATCAAGTTTGGATCACAATTCCACAAGAAATTTGATCAGATCACCAAAAGGGCAAAATGGTCATTTTTAGGGTTTTGACTGCACAAAGGCAATTTTTGACTGTTTGACCTAGTCAATGGCAAACCAAGCTCACATATGGACTCAAGGACCCCATGGAATTGTCTTGACATACTCAACAAGTTCAAAAGATCCCAAATACACAAGATTGACAGTTGAATTTTCCAGTCAATTGATCAATTTTTGACTGTATACTGAAAAGTCAAACTTTGACTTTTTGGTCAAAATCAAGTGTCAAGATTCATTTTTCATCAAAACATGCAAAATCATGAAACTTGTTCATCAAGAAATCAAAAATCACAAATTAGGGTTTGAAATGAAGATTTTTCATAACTTTGAATTTTTCTAAGTTATGAAAAACCCTAATTTTTTCCTAATTTTGTCCCACTTTCTCATCAATATGCATTTGGATTCAAGGAAAAGTCAAAACATGAAATTTGTAGTCCATTGCAAAATCTACAACTTTGATTCACAAAGTTTTCTCAAAAGAAGCTTGTAGCTCAAGTTACAATTTTTGGAACAAGGGTACCAAACCATTCTTAACTTAGAGGAATTTTGACCTTTTTTTAGGCAGGATTTTTGCCTAACTTCAAGACCATTTTTCACATACTTCCACTTGGAATTTCAATTTGCATTACAAAGATGGATTGTAGTACACATTCCAAGCTTTCCAAAATATCCAAGAACTCATCAAACAACCTCATGGTTAGGGAGAATCGAATTTGGCAAGTTGGGAAAAACTCACTTTGTTTATGGCCAATTTACATGTTCATACACTTGTGCCATTTTGAACTCAGCTTGCATTCCTTGATTACAGGTCCTATATCCCATTTGCACTCAATAATTTAATGCTAACCCATTGTTCCAAGACCATATTTTATGTGTTCAAGCATTGTATGCAAAATTAAGCCATAAGTAGAAAAAGCAAATTATCCATTTTAGAAAAGTTAAACTTTATGTCAAATGCAAATCCAAGAAGCATAGGCACAATCTTTTGAGCTGGTATTTTGTACACAAATCACTCTAACCAAGACTAATGTATGCAGCATAGATTGGGGGCTTGTACAAGCTAGAAACACCAAGTTGATTTTCTTGCTTAAAGTTGAAGTAACGTTGCATAAAAACTCCCAACTCTCATTCCTGTCAACAAGAGCTTAAGCAAATATTGTGAACACTTTCCAAACACCAAACCTGACCTGAAACACGAGCCAACCATCTCCATTACCTTCTCAAACACAGAATCACCATAAAACTGCAAAAACAAGGCATAAGCTGCAGTTGGACTTCCATAGTTCATTCCACTTGTGCATTCTTGCTAAGACTTGTTCAAACACATCCCATACTATCCTTTGAAACTATTCCAAGCCCTAAACACGACCTGTAACACCCCTAGCTAACATCACCATTTCCATATTTTCTGTTTTGCAGTTGAAGTGCCATAACACGATTCACTTGGTTTTGAAGCAAACTAAAGGTTGGAATAGCATCCTGGGACATCAAGGAAGCTATACAAATCATTACCTTGCCTTGTAAACATCTCCATTGTTGCACACGTTTCCAACTGAACAGGTAAGTTCATGAACTCTTATCTCTCTATCCAGGCATAGTTAGGTTTAGATTTGTGAAGAAATTATGTCACATTCATAGCCCTGAACATGCCCATATCATTAGTTTTCATTTATGTTATGTGTGCTTAGAGAATTTTAAGTCTGAACATTGAATAAAAACTAGGTTAGGAATTGGGGGAGAAGAAATTCTCTCTCATTTGAGAGTTAGGATGAGTTCTTTATATGTCCAGAATCGTGGTTTGATGCTCTACATTTCTTGTGTTGTGAGTTTGTGCTAAAAATCAGGGAATCTGGAGATAGAAAACACGTGTTTTAGTTGAACAGAAATGCTGAAGGTTGAAGAAGACAGGGTCTTGGGTTGGGCCTGAGATTTATCTTTTCTTTTCACACCACTGTATTGCACATGCACCCCCCTGGCCCATTTTGAAATTTACTTGTTATTTTCCATTTTCTCTTTTTGATTTTGTTTCCATATTTTTATTTAAATCATAAAAAACATTAAAAACATTTTTTCCATATTTTTTGCATTTATTTTGACATTTATTTGACTTTAGTTAAGTTTTGTAGATAAATAAATAAATATACCTTTATTTAAAAATACAAAAGTAAGACAAACATACTTTATTTCTTTTTTTATTTTTATTTTTATGTTATCTCTTGAAAACCTCTTATAATAAAAATATATTTTTTCTATAATATTAAATATTTTATTTTTGTATATATAATACATATTTAATAAATAAAGTAAAATACTTATACATATTTATTAATATATTTAGAAAAATACAAAGAATTAATACATTTTTGTTTTTATTAATATTTTGATCTCAAAAATACTTTTTATATAAAATACCTTCTTTTATTTATTTTTTGTAAATAATTAATAAATATTGCATATATCATACAATAAATACTTTTATTTGTAAAAATTAAGGTTTTTGCCCTAAATGGATAAAAATACCAAAAATTAATTGATTTTATTTTTGCTTATTTGATACATGATAAATACTTTTTACATACATATGAAAAACCCTTTTTTTTGCATTTTGCATATTTATCTTATTTTTATTTGAGTATTGTGTAAATAAATACCTTGCAAAATTCCAAGTTTGATGTAATAGTCTAGGGTTTTAATTCTTGTCAAAATACCCCCATTTGAACATTTGTACCCCCCTTCCCATATATTGTGTTGTAATAACTTAGGAACTTTATTTTTCGCACTTTAAAGCTTTCTAATTATGCCATGTTAGAATTAGGGTTTGTATGCAAATCAATTAACCAAAATAGTTTGACCTAATTTCAAGATAAACAAGCATGAAAATGGACAACACCAATCACACTTGCACCCCTAGGGTATTCCACTTGTTGCCTTCAATAATGGGCCATATTGCATGTTAGGTCTCTTTGGGCAAAACAAAACAATTCAAATGATCATAGTCCCTCGATGACGCTTTCGAAAGTTGCCTAAAAAATGATCAAGTCCCTTAAAAGAAAAATTGCCCAAAGATACTTGGCACCATTGTAATTATGGTCTAAACGATGACCCGCGCCCGTCCCGTTCACATCCTAACATAAGATTGTCCACCAAATTCAATGGTGAAACAAAATTGTTAAAAGGGTTAAAAACATAGGAAAAATCTTTGAGAAATTTAGGAGTAGACAAACTCTTAGTTACTTGAATCAAACTTGCAAAAAACACTTGCCTATTTTTTCAAACCACACATCAATACACTTTCAAAACAACTTTCAAAAACATTGAAAACCTTTTCAAAAGCCATACACCTTTGTATACATCCCAACATGGATCATTACAAAGGTTGCCACCACATTGGCTTCTTTTCAAAACATTTTCAAACCCACACACACAAAGCACCATTTCAAACAATTGAAAATTAAGGCAAGTTGATCTAAGCAAGTAACTAAGAACCCATGGATAACCATGGATAGAAAGGGTGCTAATACCTTCCCTTTCTATAATCTACTCTCCGAACCCAAGAAAACATCTCAAAGGTTTTTGCTGTGCTTTTTAACCTTTCCTTAGGATAAAATAAAAAGTCGGTGGCGACTCTTGCTCAACCGAAACATTTGCGAAAACAAACGCAAAACTCAAGTCAGTTCTCCCACCGTATCACAGAACTGGCGACTCTGCTGGGGATTATCTAAAAGTGGAGTAAACCTTAGGGCTTAGATCACCCTCTTGCATGACTAATTGTTTGATTTGATTGCTTTATATCTTGGCTCTCTTGTTTGGGTTTACAATCCTACACCCGGATTTTGGGAAACATTCATAGATAGCAATACGTTGTGGAAACTGTGCGGGGTATACCGACACGGTCGAAGCAATATCTATATTAGTGCGACATATTTGTGAGTACCGGTAACCCTTGAGTTCAATCAAGGAGAGTACGGGGCCGCTGAGTAATGTCACTAAGCACTAATGACCTAGAACCTTACTTGACCATCTTGGCCTTTCATTAGGGGTAGTGAGATGACCGGCTTTGGTGCAGTCCGAAGTTGGTAGATACTCGATACTACACTCATTGAGGGTTATTTTCTTGGAACATTTTGGTCGCTAGTTAAGTGGCTAAACCAAAACAATGAACAATGAAAACAATCCAGTGATATTGAGCTCCTTAGAACCCGGTTACTATTTATAGGACAGGTTTTTAAGCCAACTACACTCAAGAGGGTACTTACCTATGAAACCCCATGCAAGCCTGAAACTAGGGTTTGGTGTGAATTGCTTGTACATATGTTTGTGCATACATCATGAACATCATAAAGCATCATATGCATTTACTAACCACTTCAAGGATTTAGATCTTCATCTTTGTTCTTGTTTTGTAGGACATGGAAATTCCTCATAGAAAAACCATCCAAGTCAACCTTGTGAGAATCTCTCCTCTACTCAAGGAGCTCACATCAAGAATTCCGGAAAGCTCTCCCTTCAGTGAAAGACATGGTAGACTGCTCAGCTTAGTCAACACCAACATTGAAGAGGACATGATGAAAGTGCTATTCCAGTTCTTTGACCCTCTTCACCACTGTTTCACTTTCCCCGACTACCAGTTGGTGCCCACTTTGGAGGAATTTTCTCAACTCCTGAGAATTCCTATCCTTAATCAGCTACCTTTCAACGGTACGAAAAAGGAACCAAAGCCTGAAGATGTTGCTCGAGCACTACATCTACAGCCATCTGACATCAAGGGGCATTGGGAAACTAGAAGCGATGTCAAAGGCTTCTTAGCAAAATTCTTGTTTGAAAAGGCACAAGAGTGTTGGAATTCATTGGACCTACAAGCCTTTGAAGAAATCGTGGCACTCCTTATCTATGGGTTGGTCCTGTTCCCAAATCCTGACCAACTTGTAGAGGTCAACGCCGTCAAAATCTTCTTGTCCAGAAATCCAATACCAACATTGCTTGGGGACATCCTTCACTCATTTTACACACGAACAATGAGAAAAAGGGGTGTTCTCATGTGCTGTACTCCTCTCCTTGCAAGGTGGTTTATTTCGCACCTTCCACAATCTGTCTTGAAGAATGACCAAGGCTCAAGGTGGTCCCAACGGTTGATGACTCTTACTCACTCTGATGTACATTGGTGTTCTCGGTCCAGAGAAAATGTCATCATCGTCGATCATTGTGGAGAGTTCCCTAATGTTCCATTACTTGGCATTAGAGGGGGAATTACCTATAACCCTTGCCTAGCTTTGAGGCAATTTGGATATGCACGAAGAGATGGCCCTCACGACATGTTGATTCCTGACCTAGTTTTTGACTTCGACAACGATGCGCAAGGACTTCGCCAAAGATTCATCAGAGCTTGGAGGATGCCCAACAAGGTTGATAGCAAGACACTGGGGCACAAGAACTCCATCCCTCTTGAGCCTTATCTCAAGTGGGTACGAGCCCGAGCCCAAAGTCTAATGATGCCTTATCCTCATGTTCTCCCTGTGATTAAAGAGCCCGTTAAGGAAGGAGAGGTTCCCTACACCATCCTACATCCTGACATGCCTACATCGTGGGAGGAGATGCATAAGAGTTGGATCCAACTCAAGGAGGAACGGAACACTTTTGAAGCCAGCTTCTATGCCAGCGAGAAGAAGGTTCTAGAGCTCACCCGCCGACTCCATGAGCAAGAGGCCCTCAACACCTACATTGCGCCAAAGAGGATGCGCAACGTCTTTTTACCTTGAGAAGTTGTTTTTGTAATATTTGGCCCATGGGGCACTTATGTACTAACAAATTTCTTCTTATTAATATGACGTGCGTTCTTTTTGTCTGCAACAATTGTGAATTTCTAAAATTCTTGAATGCATTGCATAGATAGCATCTCATGCATCATGTGCATAACAGGTACCCCTTTTTCTATAGGTTGCTTAATCTTCTTCGCTGTTTATTTTGAACAGTCATCATGAATCCAGAATCATCCAGTGAGCAAGCTATCAAGGCCCTCCAGGCCCATAATGCCCAGTTTCAAGAGATGGTCATGAGCTTGGCCCAAGGTCAACAAGAGTTGAAGGCTCTGCTCCTAAAGAAGAAGAAGAAGAAGAAGAGGACTGCGTTGTTCAATACTGGTAGCAGGTTTGGGAACACACTCCATAACGAGGCTGATCCAACTACTTCCTCTGCAGAGAAAGACAGTCCCCAAGGGGGAGGGGCTCCTAGTCCTGCAGTCTCTGACAACGAGACGGATTACAATGACGAACAATACCCTTCTGCTGCTGACAGATACAAGAAATTAGAGGACCGCTTGAGTGCCATGGAGATTCAAAATGTGCCGGGGCTGGATTTCTGAGATTTAGGTTTATCTTCTGGGGTAGTAATCCCACACAAGTTCAAGGTGCCTGCCTTTGCAAAATACGACGGGGCTTCCTGTCCAAAGCTGCATCTCAGATCGTACGTAAGGAATATCCAACCTTACACGGAAGACAAGAACCTTTGGATCCACTTCTTCCAAGATAGCCTTTCGGGGTCACAACTTGAGTGGTTCTATCAGCTAGATGGAACCAGTATCCGACATTGGGAAGATTTGGCTACCGCATTTTATAGACAATATCAATACAATTCTGACCTCGCTCCTACGCGTACCCAACTTCAGGGTATGTCACTGGGAACGGGCGAAGGATTCAAAGAATATGCGTAAAAATGGAGGGATTTGGCTGGCAGGGTGCAGCCTCCTTTGACTGACCGTGAACTGGTTGACATGTTTCTAGGGACCTTGTCTGGTCCATTCTTTAATCATCTGGTTGGTAATTCCTCCGTTGGGTTTACGGATTTGATCCTGACGGGTGAAAGGATAGAAGTTGGCATCAGGTCAGGAAAGATACAGAAAGGTGCCTCCACAAGTACTGAGAAAAGGCCTTTCAAGAAGGAAGCTAGTGCCGTCTATGGTCCTAGAAGACAAGTCAAGCCAGAACGCCGCCAAGCCGTCAATGCCTTGGTAATTTCAAAACCTGTTGCTGCTCCTCAGCAGTACAATCAACAAAGGGGTGAGAGGCCCAAAAGGCAATACACTCGGCTGAGTATGACCTTGTCACAAATCTTACCGCAACTGCTATCAACCAACTTGGTGACCACCAGAGAAGCTCTGAAGGTCGTGAATACTACATCTCCTAAGTATAACCCAAATGCCAGTTGTGCTTATCACTCTGATAGCCCCGGGCATACTACTGATGATTGTTGGGCCCTGAGAAATAAGGTTCAAGACCTTATTGATGCGAAGGAAATTCAGTTTGAGGCGCCTGAGAGGCCAAATGTTGTAACTGCTCCTATGCCCCAGCATAGAGTAAATGCCGTCGAGGAAGATTTGTATGTTGTTTCGGTGAATGATGTTGCTACCCCTCTATTGACTGTTAAGAGGAACCTACTACTAGCCGGTTTATTTCCGGGTTGTAGCAAGGGTTGCCTCCTGTGTGCTGTTACCCCTACCGGTTGTCCGCTGCTGAAGTCAGGTATCCAAAGCCTGATGGATAGCAAGGAGATTCTGTTCAAGAAGACCGATGTTCCGTTTGTTCCCGCTGAAGAAGTATCTGTCGTCATAATTTTCAACAATCCTACCAAGGCCCCCCCGGGGAAGCCAGTCAAAATTATGTCTATTGCACCCATTACCATTATTGTTCCGGGGCCCCTCCCCTATGAATCTAACAAGGCTGTCCCATGGCACTATGGGGCAGATGTGTATGTGCTTGGAGTGAAGCAGGAGTTCAACACCGGTACCAGTATCAGTAACATCACTGGTCCCGCCAAGATTACTCGCAGTGGCAGGCTCTTCTCGCCTGACATTGCACCACCAGTTATCCGAAAACCTCTTATCATCACACCCGCAAGTGTGCATGTTCCAAATCAAGTTCCTGTGTCTACTACTGCCGCCGAGTCCTCTGATGCTCGGGGAAAAGGAGTTACTACCGATTTGCCTGCCCGGACGGAGGCACCAAAAAAGACCGCTGTTGAAGCCTCCCAGCAAGAGATGGAGGAAATCCTTAAAATCATTAAAAAGAGTGACTTCAATGTCGTTGAATAGCTGGGGCATACCCCCTCCAAGATCTTTATGCTATCATTGTTGCTGTGCTCAGAGGCCCACGCCAAGGCCCTGATTTCATTTCTGAAAACGGCCCATGTGCCGCAAGAGACATCTGCAGATCAGTTCACTGGCTGTGTGGCTAATTTGACCGCTGACAATGGTTTGGGTTTCTCGGATGCCGACCTGACCGCTAAGGGAAAAAACCATAATGATGCCCTGCATGTTTCCGTAGAATGCAGGGGCACTACTCTTGCACACGTGTTGGTGGACACCGATTCTTCCCTGAATGTATTGCCCAAGAAGGCCTTAGATCGGTTGGATTGCGAGGGCCTGGAATTGAAACCTAGTAACATCATTGTTAGAGCCTTCGACGGTTCTAAGAGGATGGTGCACGGTGAGGTAGACATTCCTATTCGTGTGGGTTCCCAAGTCTTTGACTCAATGTTCTATGTGATGGATATTCGTCCATCTTATTCCTGTTTGCTGGGTCGACCCTGGATTCACAAGGTTGGGGCTGTAACATCCACTCTACACCAAAAGCTTAAATACCCTGTCAGAGGGAAGATTGTTACTGTGCAGGGAGAGGAGGAATACATGGTAAGTCATCTGAATTCATTCCGGTATATCGAGATGGACGAGGAGTTTATTGAAACCCCCTTTCAACATTTTGAGGAGGTACCTCCAACATTGGCGTCAGCTGAGACAGTGGTTAAAGAAGACTTTCCTTTGAAGATGGCTTCCTTGAAGGATGCCCGGGCTGTGATCGAGAAAGGAAAGTGTGCAAACTGGGGTCAACTTCCTGACTTCACTCAAAAGACCGACAAGTTTGGGCTGGGCTTCACTGCAGAGGCTCAGAGGGTTGTTCGCAAAGAAAGGATCAGAAAGCCTCCGGTGTTCATCACCAACCCAAGAGTGAATGCTATCGAAGAGGACGTAGAGGAAGCAGAATTTGACAGTTGGATCTATCCAACAACCAACAACGGACCAAGCAACTGGACGGCAAAAGATTTTACACCTATTACATTTGTCACGCAGTAATGAACTCTTTTGTTTTCAATTTGTAACAAACAATATGTTAAAACTTTTATTGGCTCGGTGTCCTACCCGGGGCACCGTGGCTCCATTTGTGAGGGCTTTTTGTATGACATTTCCATATATCATTAATCAAAACATTGTACGTTGTTGCATTTCAAATCTTGTGCTCTTTTTCTTTCTTTGTTATATATTGCAAAACAGCTATATTTACACACACACTCACTTATACAGGTTCCAATCCACTCTGGATCTCACTGGTAACGGCTCTGCTACTGCCAGTTATGACTTTGAAAATCCGATCAACTTGGCCGAAGACGAAGGTGAAGATGATTGCGAAGTGCCTGGTAAACTCGCAAGACTACTACTCCAGGAAGAGAGGGCCATTCAGCCGCATGAAGAGCCAGTGGAAACGATAAACCTGGGTACTGAGACAGATAGAAAAGAAGTCAAGATTGGTGCCAATCTAGAGCTCAGCGTGAAGCAACGATTGATTCAGATGATGCATGATTACGTGGAAATCTTTGCTTGGTCTTACGAAGACATGCCTGGTTTGGATGCCGACATTGTAGTTCATCACCTGCCTACCAAGGAAGACTGCCCTCCGGTAAAACAGAAGGTCCGCCGCATGCGCCCAGAGATGTCCGAGAAAATCAAAGCTGAGTTTATAAAACAATTTGATGCCGGGTTTCTAGAAGTGTCTTCTTATCCTCAGTGGGTGGCCAATGTGGTTCCAGTGTCAAAGAAAGATGGTAAGGTCAGAATGTGTGTTGACTACAGGGATTTGCACAGGGCCAGCCCTAAGGACGATTTCCCTCTGCCTCACATCGACGTTCTTGTTGACAACACATCTCAACACAAGGTGTTCTCCTTCATGGATGGTTTTTTAGGGTATAATCAGATCAAGATGGCTCCTGAAGATATGGAAAAGACTACCTTTGTTACTCAGTGGGGCACCTTCTGCTACAAGGTCATGCCATTCGGGTTGAAAAATGCTGGGGCAACCTACCAACGTGCCATGGTTGCTTTATTTCATGACATGATCCACCATGAGATTGAAGTATACGTCGATGATATGATTGCAAGGTCCCAAACTGAGGAGGAACACCTTGACCATCTGCGGAAGCTGTTTGACCGACTGAAACTGTACAAGCTGAGATTGAACCCAAACAAATGCACCTTTGGGGTGAGGTCTGGAAAATTGCTAGGTTTCATTGTAAGCGACAAAGGTATTCAAGTGGACCCTGCCAAGGTGAAAGCCATACAAGAGATGCCGACTCCCAAGACAGAGAAAGAAGTCAGAGGCTTTCTAGGACGACTGAATTACATTGTCCGATTCATCTTACATCTAACTGCTACCTGTGAGCCAATCTTCAAATTGCTGAAGAAAGATCAAGTGGTCCGTTGGAACGATGAATGTCAGCCCGCTTTCGAAAAGATAAAAGAGTATCTCCAAGAACCACCCATTCTTATGCCGCCGGTTGAAGGGAGACCTCTAATACTATACTTGACAGTACTTGACAACTCAATGGGGTGTGTGCTGGGGCAGCATGACGAGTCTGGCCGAAAAGAGCACGCTATTTATTACCTGAGCAAAAAGTTTACTGACTGTGAGACTCGGTACTCACTGCTCGAGAAAACTTGTTGCACTCTGGTATGGGCTGCTCGCCGACTGAGACAGTATATGTTGACTCACACTACTCTGTTGATTTCAAAAATGGATCCAATCAAGTACATATTCGAAAAGCCTGCTCTGTCAGGAAGAATAGCAAGATGGCAAATGATCTTGACGGAATATGACATCCAATACACAACTCAAAAAGCAATCAAGGGAAGTGTATTGGCAGACCATTTGGCACACCAACCTATGGACGATTACCAATCGTTGAACTTTGAGTTTCCAGACGAAGATATCATGGTAGTAACTGATTGTGAAGTACTTGGACCGGATGAAGGACCTGAGGAAGGATCCCGATGGTCTATGCATTTTGACGGAGCCTCGAACGCTTTGGGTAACGGCATCGGCGCTGTGATCATATCCCCTAAAGGTACTCATACTCCACTCACCGCCCGACTGTGTTTCAATTGCACCAACAACATGGCAGAATACGAGGCATGTATCATGGGTCTTCAAGCTGCAATCGACTTAAGGATCAAGTTTCTGAGTGTCTTCGGAGATTCTGCTCTCGTGATCAATCAGATCAAAGGCGAGTGGGATACGAAACACCCAAATCTTATTCCTTACAAGGAGTATGTGTTGACTTTGCTTCCCCACTTTGAAGAGATAACTTTTGAACACTTCCCAAGAGAGGAGAATCAGTTAGCGGACGCACTAGCTACGATGTCTTCAATGTTCAAAGTCAAATAGGACAACGAGGCTCCCCGGATCATTATCTGGAAGTTGGACGAACCTGCATACTGCTGCGATCTTGAAGCCGAAGAGGTAACCAAAAAACCCTGGTATCATGAGGTGAAGAGATATTTGGAAGCTCAAGAATACCCTGAAGGTGCGTTTGTCAATGACAAGAAGTTTCTAATAAGTTTTGCGGCAAAATTCTTCCTCAGCAACGGCATTCTCTACAAACGAAACCATGATTCAACTTTACTGCGTTGTGTGGATAAGACTGAAGCAGAGAAGATCATGGTAGAACTACATGAAGGTACATTCGGAACACATTCTAGTGGACATACCATGGCAAAGAAAATCCTTCGGGCAGGATATTTATGGTCCACAATGGAAGCCGACTGTTACCAACATTCTCGAACTTGTCATAAATGCCAGATCTATGCTGATAAGGTGCACATCCCTCCGGTCCCTCTGAACTTCCTGACGGCACCTTGGACTTTCGCAATGTGGGGCATTGATATGATCGGCGAAATCCGACCGACGACATCCAATGGGCATCGCTTCATCTTGGTAGTGATTGATTACTTCACGAAGTGGGTAGAAGCAGCTTCCTACGCCACCGTAACCAAGAGCGTTGTGGCACGTTTCATTCGGCATAACCTGATTTGTCGGTACGGCGTCCCGGAAAGAATCATTACAGACAATGGTACCAATCTTAACAACAAGATGATCACTGAGCTCTGCGAGCAATTCAAGATACAGCACCACAACTCTTCTCCTTATCGGCCGAAGATGAATGGGGCTGTAGAAGCAGCTAATAAAAACATCAAGAAAATTGTGCAGAAGATGACAGTGACCTATAAAGATTGGCACGAGATGTTACCGTTTGCTCTTCATGGGTACCGTACCTCAGCACGGACGTCAACCGGGGCAACACCGTTTTCCTTGGTCTATGGCATGGAGGCAGTCTTGCCGATTGAAGTCCAGATACCCTCTCTCCGGATAATGAAGGATGCAGACTTGAGTGAAGATGACTGGATCCAGACACGACTTGATCAGTTAAACCTAATTGACGAAAAGAGACTCACTGCTATTTGTCACGGTCAAACGTATCAAAAACGGATTATCAGGGCATTTAACAAGAAATTCAGACCACAAGAGTATCAAGTTGGGGACATGGTAATCAAACGCATCATCCTTCCTCAAAGTGATCCCAGGGGCAAATGGACCCATACGTACGAAGGGCCATTTGTGGTTAAACATGTGTTCTCCGGAGGAGCCATGATTCTAACCACCATGGATGGTGACGACCTTCCTCACCCCGCCAATGCAGACATAGTAAAAAGATACTACGCATGAATAAAAGACCCGCTAGGTTGACATACCTAGGCAAAAATAAGGGCTTCCCGGCGAACCAAAAAGGTTCGGGAAAAAGTAAGGGATGAAAATGAAAAGAATCTGTACACCCGGCAAGTCGAAAACCTGAAAAGGCGGCTTGGGCAAAAATGGGTATCCCGGTGGACTGAAAACCCGAAAGGGCGGTCCAGGCAAAAGTTAGGGATAAAGCGTAACACTATGTCTCATTGGATCACCTTGCATCCAGAATTCGGCATCAACTATCGGGCTCAGACTTCGGCATTGATCAATCAGCTTCATCTTCAACTAAGCAGCAAAGTGATGAGACGCTTGAAGACATAAAGGCGATAGCAGAGTTGGAACCCAGTGGGAATTTTGTTCACATAGCTGTTTTGTTTCCTTTTCAAAAATTGTATAAACTTTATGTTACTCGGCGGCGTTCTCTTACTAGGACGTCAGCCTCTTGTACAAAAACGCCTATTTACAGGAAAACTTCAAAATCAATACAAATTCACTTTTTCAAACAAATTGCCAATTGTTTTTCCTTTTTTCTGTTTTGTCTTGCGAAGAACGTCCAATGTTCATTTTTGATATATGCATTTGACATTAAATTGCTAATTCATAAATACTTGCATACGAAACAAAAGACTAATTACAGGTGACATCAGAAACAGGGGCAATGTAGAATTGTCCAGGCAGTCTAGTTGCTTTGTCCGCCAGGGTACCAAGGTAGATTCAACTGAAGAATGTGACCAAGTTACCTCAACTCCCCACAGAGTGAGACAAGATTCAGCAATACTCTCCCCAGGAAGAGTTAGTCTATCATCAGCCCTATAATAGGCACCCTATTCCCCTAGCAAGTCAGCAATACTCTCCTCCAACAGAGTTAGTCTACGGTCAGCCTAAAGGAAGTTGGGTATCCCCAGAAGATATCAACATTCCCCAGCGGAGTATAGGCATTCATCAGCAAGCATCCCCGACAGTCTTGATCTAAGATTGTTCCTCGGCGGAATACAGACACTCCAGTGGAACCATTTTCCAGTACAGTCCGAAAGTTTCCCCAGGAAATTTGGAATCCATATCCCCAGCAGGTCTTGAAGCTTATCCCCAGTAGATTCTGGAAGCTTATCCCCTGTAAAGTACGGACGTCTCTCCCGGGCTTTATTCAAAGTTATTCCTCACAAGGGCTTATAACTGGGTTATCCTCAGCTAATTGCCATGGAAGATCGCCCTCGGCGAAGTTCTTCCAATCCCCAGCGGAGTTCATCAAAGTTCCCCAACATAACTTATCAACAGAATCCCCAGCGGAGTTTATCATTGTTATCCCCAGCGGAGTCCATCGTTGAAATCCTCAGCGGAGCTCTCATCAAAACTTCAGCGAAGTATCTCTTCTCACAGAGTAATTCCCCTCAGAGTAATTCCCCAATGGAGTCATCTTCTCCTACCGGTGTATTCTTGCAACCATCATCCCTAGCGGAGACGAAGAACTCTACTCTTCAACGTCAGCCCAGGATTTAATTCCCCAGCCGATCGTCAATGATTTATTTTCCTAGACGAAAATACATTCATAAACATTTCACACTTCATACATCTTGCTTACATACATGATAAAGCGCATACAACACTATCTCATTTTGAACATCATGCATTTCATACATCATGACATTGCATACAACTGATGTTTGGCCTTTTTAGGGAAAAAGACAATCCAAAAGACGACTACCTTCAACTGTCACAATTCCAGATTCGATTCCTGTATCTAGCCAGGGCACATCTGTGAGTGATCAGTTTCCAGATTCGATTCCTGTATCTAGCCAGGGCACATCTGAAGAGTTTGAAGATTCGATTCCTGTATCCAGCCAGGGCATATCTGTTGACGACTAATTCCAGATTCGATTCCTGTATCTATCCAGGGCACATCTGAAGAGTTTGAAGATTCGATTCCTGTATCCATCCAGGGCATATCTGTTGACGACTAATTCCAGATTCGATTCCTGTATCTAGCCAGGGCACATCTGAAGAGTTTGAAGATTCGATTCATGTATCCAGCCAGGGCATGTCTGTAGACGACAATTCCAGATTCGATTCCTGTATCCAGCCAGGGCACATCTGAAGAGTTTGAAGATTCGATTCCTGTATCCAGCCAGGGCATATCTGTAGACGACAATTCCAGATTCGTTACCTGTATCCAGCCAGGGCATATCTGCGAGCAACCGATTGTAGACTCGACACCTGTATCTAGCCAGGGCATGTCTGCATGAAGAGATTGAAGATCAACACCTGTAACAAGCCAGGAAAACATCTGTCTTTCTCAAAGTGCGCAAGTTATCGCTAAGGAATCTCTTATGCGATCAACACTTCCAAATGGCATCTATAAGCCCATTCCCGACAAGGTTCTGTCACGCCTTCAGATGGCATCTATAAGCCCATCTCCCTATCCACCATCTCTCCAAATGGCATCTATAAGCCCATTCCCGACATCACATTTGTTGATACTCCAACATACGAGTGCAAATTTCCAGGCACTCTAGTGTCCAATCTCCTTTTACCCTCGAGTCACGAAAGGCAAACTTGCCAATCTAACTCTTCAGGTTCAAGAAGATTGAACAGGGGCAACTGTTGTACCCCAAAATTTGCCCTCCCATTTTCTCAACATTTCTCATCACAAGGCCCTTGGAGCTCAAGATCCAATTAGGGTTTCCTCTGCAAGACTTCTCCTAGCATTGTTGACCCAAATTAGGGTTTGTGTTTGCACAAAGATATTTTGACCTAAAATGCCTAAGATGACTTTCATGCTTCATGTTGGACCCCCAAGTTTATCCATACCAAGTTTCAAGCCTTGATTCCAACCTTTGCCAAGTCAATTGGACAGTTGACCAAGAAATCAGCTGTATTGGGGAAAAAGTCAACTATGGCCAATTGACAGTAAAACCTCATGAAAATTGAACCACATCAAAATTATGAACTCATATTGACCATTGGATCAAGTTTGGATCACAATTCCACAAGAAATTTGATCAGATCACCAAAAGGGCAAAATGGTCATTTTTAGGGTTTTGACTGCACAAAGGCAATTTTTGACTGTTTGACCTAGCCAATGGCAAACCAAGCTCACATATGGACTCAAGGACCCCATGGAATTGTCTTGACATACTCAACAAGTTCAAAAGATCCCAAATACACAAGATTGACAGTTGAATTTTCCAGTCAATTGATCAATTTTTGACTGTATACTGAAAAGTCAAACTTTGACTTTTTGGTCAAAATCAAGTGTCAAGATTCATTTTTCATCAAAACATGGAAAATCATGAAACTTGTTCATCAAGAAATCAAAAATCACAAATTAGGGTTTGAAATGAAGATTTTTCATAACTTTGAATTTTTCTAAGTTATGAAAAACCCTAATTTTTTCCTAATTTTGTCCCACTTTCTCATCAATATGCATTTGGATTCAAGGAAAAGTCAAAACATGAAAGTTGTAGTCCATTTCAAAATCTACAACTTTGATTCACAAAGTTTTCTCAAAAGAAGCTTGTAGCTCAAGTTACAATTTTTGGAACAAGGGTACCAAACCATTCTTAACTTAGAGGAATTTTGACCTTTTTTTAGGCAGGATTTTTGCCTAACTTCAAGACCACTTTTCACATACTTCCACTTGGAATTTCAATTTGCATTACAAAGATGGATTGTAGTACACATTCCAAGCTTTCCAAAATGTCAAAGAACTCATCAAACAACCTCATGGTTAGGGAGAATCGAATTTGGCAAGTTGGGAAAAACTCACTTTGTTTATGGCCAATTTACATGTTCATACACTTGTGCCATTTTGAACTCAGCTTGCATTCCTTGATTACAGGTCCTATATCCCATTTGCACTCAATAATTTAATGCTAACCCATTGTTCCAAGACCTTATTTTATGTGTTCAAGCATTGTATGCAAAATTAAGCCATAAGTAGAAAAAGCAAATTATCCATTTTAGAAAAGTTGAACTTTATGTCAAATGCAAATCCAAGAAGCATAGGCACAATCTTTTGAGCTGGTATTTTGTACACAAATCACTCTAACCAAGACTAATGTATGCAGCATAGATTGGGGGCCTGTACAAGCTAGAAACACCAAGTTGATTTTCTTGCTTAAAGTTGAAGTAACCTTGCATAACAACTCCCAACTCTCATTCCTGTCAACAAGAGCTTAAGCAAAGATTGTGAACACTTTCCAAACACCAACCCTGACCTGAAACAAGAGCCAACCATCTCCATTACCTTCTCAAACACAGAATCACCATAAAACTGCAAAAACAGGGCATAAGCTGCAGTTGGACTTCCATAGTTCATTACACTTGTGCATTCTTGCTAAGACTTGTTCAAACACATCCCACACTATCCTTTGAAACTATTCCAAGCCCTAAACACGACCTGTAACACCCCTAGCTAACATCACCATTTCCATATTTTCTGTTTTGCAGTTGAAGTGCCATAACACGATTCACTTGGTTTTGAAGCAAACTAAAGGTTGGAATAGCATCCTGGGACATCAAGGAAGCTATACAAATCATTACCTTGCCTTATAAACATCTCCATTGTTGCACACGTTTCCAACTGAACAGGTAAGTTCATGAACTCTTATCTCTCTATCCAGGCATAGTTAGGTTTAGATTTGTGAAGAAATTATGTCACATTCATAGCCCTGAACATGCCCATATCATTAGTTTTCATTTATGTTATGTGTGCTTAGAGAATTTTAAGTCTGAACATTGAATAAAAACTAGGTCAGGAATTGGGGGAGAAGAAATTCTCTCTCATTTCTGAGAGTTAGGATGAGTTCTTTATATGTCCAGAATCGTGGTTTGATGCTCTACATTTCTTGTGTTGTGAGTTTGTGCTAAAAATCAGGGAATCTGGAGATAGCAAACGCGTGTTTTTGTTGAACAGAAATGCTAGAGGTTGAAGAAGACAGGGTCTTGGGCTGGGCCTGAGATTTATCTTTTCTTTTCACACCACTGTATTGCACATGCACCCCCCTGGCCCATTTTGAAATTTACTTGTTATTTTCCATTTTCTCTTTTTGATTTTGTTTCCATATTTTTATTTAAATCATAAAAAACATTAAAAACATTTTTTCCATATTTTTTGCATTTATTTTGACATTTATTTGACATTAGTTAAGTTTTGTAGATAAATAAATAAATATACCTTTATTTAAAAATACAAAAGTAAGACAAACATACTTTATTTCTTTTTTTATTTTTATTTTTATGTTATCTCTTGAAAACCTCTTATAATAAAAATATATTTTTTCTATAATATTAAACATTTTATTTTTGTATATATAATACATATTTAATAAATAAAGTAAAATACTTATACATATTTATTAATATATTTAGAAAAATACAAAGAATTAATACATTTTTGTTTTTATTAATATTTTGACCTCAAAAATACTTTTTATATAAAATACCTTCTTTTATTTATTTTTTGTAAATAATTAATAAATATTGCATATATCATACAATAAATACTTTTATTTGTAAAAATTAGGGTTTTTGCCCTAAATGCATAAAAATACCAAAAATTAATTGATTTTATTTTTGTTTATTTGATACATGATAAATACTTTTCACATACATATGAAAAACCCTTTTTTTTTGCATTTTGCATATTTATCTTATTTTTATTTGAGTATTGTGTAAATAAATACCTTGCAAAATTCCAAGTTTGATGTAATAGTCTAGGGTTTTAATTCTTGTCAAAATACCCCCATTTGAACATTTGTACCCCCCTTCCCATATATTGTGTTGTAATAACTTAGGAACTTTATTTTTCGCACTTTAAAGCTTTATAATTATGCCATGTTAGAATTTGGGTTTGTATGCAAATCAATTAACCAAAATAGTTTGACCTAATTTCAAGATAAACAAGCATGAAAATGGACAACACCAATCACACTTGCACCCCTAGGGTATTCCACTTGTTGCCTTCAATAATGGGCCATATTGCATGTTAGGTCTCTTTGGGCAAAACAAAACAATTCAAATGATCATAGTCCCTCGATGACGCTTTCGAAAGTTGCCTAAAAAATGATCAAGTCCCTTAAAAGAAAAATTGCTCAAAGATACTTGGCACCATTGCAATTATGGTCTAAACGATGACCCGCGCCCGTCCCGTTCACATCCTAACATAAGATTGTCCACCAAATTCAATGGTGGAACAAAATTGTTAAAAGGGTTAAAAACATAGGAAAAATCTTTGAGAAATTTAGGAGTAGACAAACTCTTAGTTACTTGAATCAAACTTGCAAAAAACACTTGCCTATTTTTTCAAACCACACATCAATACACTTTCAAAACAACTTTCAAAAACATTGAAAACCTTTTCAAAAGACATACACCTTTGTATACATCCCAACATGGATCATTACAAAGGTTGCCACCACATTGGCTTCTTTTCAAAACATTTTCAAACCCACACACACAAAGCACCATTTCAAACAATTGAAAATTAAGGCAAGTTGATCTAAGCAAGTAACTAAGAGCCCATGGATAACCATGGATAGAAAGGGTGCTAATACCTTCCCTTTCTATAATCTACTCCCCGAACCCAAGAAAACATCTCAAAGGTTTTTGCTGTGCTTTTTAACCTTTCCTTAGGATAAAATAAAAAGTCGGTGGCGACTCTTGCTCAACCGAAACATTTGCAAAAACAAACGCAAAACTCAAGTCAGTTCTCCCACCGTATCACACTCAGATTTAGCCAAGTAGTTGACGCCTTGATCAGAAAACTTCTTGCAACCGCTATCTTATTCAAATTTCAAAATCTATCCCGCCTATAAGTTTTCTTCGACATCAACCATTTCCGTAGACAAATAACCCAAATTCTGTAATTTTTGGATTCCATTCTTGTCAGCGGAACTAAAATCGACTGGCTTGTTATTGTCTCTATCGACTACTTGCTCTTTTTTTCATCGATCTCCCTTTAATTCTTTATAAGAACTTCCCAGCTATCATTTTCTTGACTCTAATCTTCTTAAAGTCCCTACTCTTGGAAGGAACTTTCCTTTTAGTTCACATGGTTTCCCTACTAATAATGCAATAAATGCCTTACAGAAATTTTAAGGTAACAAAATGCCCCCCAGAGATGTCATTTTCGAATTCGAGAAATATGAGGTAATGGCATCTCTGAAATATCGACTACCTTCAATCAAACTTACTCGCTTTCATTCATTGCTTAGTTAAAGCTACTATTTGCCCTTCCTTATGACGTTATGCCATCATGATAACATATCTCACATTTTCCTCGAGACGTGCACCTATCAACTCACTCATTATTTCTTTTAAATGGGAGATGTGGCCCACTATCTTCCACCCTACATCACCACGTGTGCTCAGATGTGGCAAACGAATTTGAGAAGTTGAAAAAAAAAAACTCAAATGTTCTTTTTTTCTTTTTAACTTAGGGTTTCCCTCTCATTTTTCTCTTTTTCTACAACCAAACCTTCAACGAACCTTCTTCTCAAAAGATGAAACCATATTTTTTCTTTCAATCTTCATCTTCTCCAACATTTTCTTCCTCTCTAATGGAGAGCTCATCCAAATGTGTTCCTCATTCTACGAAACTACAACATCCACTTATTATTTATGGAAGAGAGTATGTTCTTGAACCTCCCTACATCAAAGAAAAGGCTAAGATATGGAAATCTCAAGTATTGATGAACCTTTAGCCTTTCTAGGTCCTCTTCCTGAAGAAGGTGAAACAGTAGTCTCGACAGACGAACATGCATTTTTTCTATGCAGTAACATTACTAGACCCTTAGTCTCCCTTGAACAACCTTTATCACTTCACTATGTTGATAAAATTTTTAGAAATACTCCTCCCAGAAACTGCCTTAAATTTCGTACTTGGATGGAACATTTAGAAGTAGAGAAAGCTGACCAATGGAAAGATTTAAGTATTTATATCCTTCTACAAATCTCTCGTTGTGGTCCTCATTATTCCTATGGTATGTTACTTGTTGCATTACAATTTTTGGAAGGATCGGCGAATACCTTCCAGACCAAATGTGGCATGATAACTTCATCACTTTTGGATATTGCTACTATCACAGGTTTGAAGCCGACTGGTCGCATTTTCAATTATGAGGATTTAGCCCCTATGCCTTTGAGATTTGACGTAGGTGAAAGCAGAAAACTGACATACAACAATTTTATCGACCATCACGCTAAAATAACAGGCCTATTACTCCTAAAGAGCATGTAGCGTTCCTGACTCTGTGGCTATCTCGTATTTTCATCTGCTCCAGATCCATGCAGATAGCCAAATAACACTCATACTTAGCCACCCAATTACATCATGGCCATGACGTTGCTCTAGGCCAATTAATACTAGCTTCACTGTATATATCTCTGACGGAGGTTGTTTCCCAAATAAAGACCTTTGACCCCACTAACTCCAGAAAAAAGTATGTTTTGGCCCATGGCCCTTTTTGATTCCTGCAATTGTGGCTTAATGCCACTTTTCCAAAGATATCAAGCCATATGGGATGAAAAGAGTGGCTTGTCCTTCGACAGAGCGCCACATTATTTGGAAATATCTGATCCCAATGACTCCTATTAACAAAACGTTTCTCAATATTTAGGTGTTTCGAGTCCTTTTCAACATCATGTTAACTCGTGATGAATTTGAGCCTTCTATGGCGCCTTTTTGCACCAGATTGCACATGCCTGAGTGGTTCACCATAGCTTTTCCTCCTCCTAACGATGAAGACAAGAACAACTTCCTAAGCATTTGGAGGCGTTTTTTAGCTCCCCAATTTTTGTCTATTGTTGTTGTTGGTAGTGCACCAGGACTGGTTGCGCACCAGGACTGGTAGCTTACCAACCAAATTTGGTTGCTCAATAGTTTGGGCTTTGTCAGCTTACCCCTAAATCTCTATATCCTTCATTGGAGCTGCTTTTAAATATCACCACCAACCAACCTTATGGCATCTTCAAAAAAGATGTCGAGAACTTTTGGGCAAAAAGGAATAGACTTGCTCCCATTCCTTATCAAACTGTTTTTTATTGGACAAAAGAATTTTAAACTTGGTGGTAGTCATATGTCGATATATATATATATTTTGGTGCTCATGAAGTTAAAATGGCTGAATTGACTAATTCTCTTGATCGTTTTCAGGCAAAGTTCACCAAAAGTAAGATTACTAATGACAAAAAATTTCAAGATTTCCAGAAGTATTTTGAAGTTGTGTATCGAACTAATGATCTTCGTCAGACCATTGCTGAGGCAGCCAAAGAATTAAAGGAGAAAGTAACCGATAGGATCCTAAAACTTAAAATTCCTGGTTACGCCAAAGATAAATATCTTTAGGCACTTCATTTTGGGAAAATTAATTTTCCTCCTTTTCCATCTAGCCCATTGGCTTTGGCCTTTGTCCCACCTATTCCATACTGGTGGTATTGCCCTTGGTCAAACATAGAAAACGCTTATAAGAAAAAGTCTGAGATAGTGGTACCAGCGAAGCATTATCTGCACAGCTACTCAGCTCCTCTGCATATTGATCCTTAATATGTTAGAGTACTCTCTATCATACAAATTGGTAACAGTTTTTTGGAAAGCTTAGATTTTTTACCATTTCGACTTTATCACTATTTTGATCTTCTACTTCTTTTTTACAGCCATTCCCTTAGATCAAGATGAGGATGCTCATGTCGACCAAACTGGTCTTTCGACAAAAGAGGTTTAGACTTGAATATTGTTGTTTTTATTCTTTGTTTGGAATACTTCATTTATCCAATGTTCAAACTTTGTTGATCATGCCCGATAAAACTCCATCAGACGATGAAACCATTTCGACTGCTATTTAAAAACCTAGTTCTACGGTATGTGTTCTTTTCTTTCCTACTTCTTTTATGATTTTGCACTGTTACTAATAATTTGGCTTTCTGCAGAGTCAAAAACGCTTGATGGATTTGACTACTCCCTCCAAAAAATCCAAGAAGGATAATCACCATTCCACCAAAGGAAAAGAGTTACTTTTGTTGGTTTATATACTTTTAACTAAAGCACCAACTTATACTTTCTTTTTCATATCCAGCCATCTCCTGAGGCTTATTCTCCACAGCATTCCCATAAATTCAAAAGTCACAAGAGAAAGAAAGATTCCCCCGCTAAGAGCAACGGGAAAAAAAAAAGAAGAAAGTCAAGGTGTCTGCAGCAAAAGATGTTGAGCCTACTCCTTAGGCAAGAACTGTTGTTGTGGTAGTAGAGGCGGCAGATGTCGATCCATCGCTTGATTAAAACATCCTTAGTATATCAAAGCTAACATAAACCACTGCTTCAGGCAATGTTAAAGGATACCTTGACATCAATCCTGATCTGTCGGCATAGGTAAATATTTATTTTACCATTTTAATTATTTCATCAATCTTGTCGAACTGCCTTTATTTATTTTTTTCAACCAGGATGAAACTTCCCATTAACAGGAACAAAGTATGCCTGAATATAGCCCTGAGTCAGAGGCTTCTTCTCCACACACTGATGAAACTCCTGTCCACAATGCTGGTGAGTTCATTGATCTGGTTACTCATAATGATTCTGACTCAATCACTAATCCTGCCATGCATAGGGATTCTAGTTCGACTAGTTCTGACTCTAGTCTTTCAGATTCCTTGCAGGGCTCAGGGGAAAAAGGAAATGCAACCACCTTTGAATCCATACCTCCTCCTGAAGGCGTTCCTCAAAAATCTATTGAGCAAGAGAACATAGATTCCCTAACACTTTCAAGAAAGCTAATTATAAAGCCTTCTTCTACCTTAGAAGCAATGGCTAGATTCGCAGTCTGATAAGCTCTCATGAACTTTCCTCCTTTGAATCTGATCAGTCTCAAATTTATAATGATAAATTGGACCTTGAGGCAAATAAAATCAAGATTCTGACGAATAAAATTCGTACTTACACACTGAATCTAGATTTTCCTCATTTGCTTCTTTCTAAACCTATCATTGGTCATGAAATTTTGGATGCGCTTGCCCAGCTGAAAGAACTCAACATTTCTGAAACTGCTTGAACTATGATGATGATGATGACATTTAAGACTTTTTTTGTTCCCATGTTCCGTAATAGTGAATATATCAACAAGAATGAACAATTGGTCGAGTCTAAGGAGACTTTTGTGAAGGAACTGGGAGTAGGTTGTAAAAGCCAACAAAGATGCTACTAAGATGATGGAAATGATTGAAAAGAAGAAGGAAGACCTGATCCCCAGATAGAAAAGGGCCACTGAAATACGCCTTCAAATTGCTGCTTTGAATAAGGAACTGGAAACACTTGCAGAAGAAGAAGAAAAAGAAATAATCGACAAGGTCATCAATCCCACTTAAGAAAAGGTCGACAGAATCATCTTGGATGTTGTAGCTAATGGCGAAGATATATATTCTGTCGAAAATGAGATCAAGCAACTCAAAATTCAAACAAAATATTCTGAATCTCAAGTCCATCACTTTAATTACCAATTGCGTGTATTCCAAGATTTATACAAACATTTCTAATTTCTTGTACTTTGTATTTTCTAGTTTGTACTTTTTGAACAATGGCCTTAGGCCACCTTTAAATGAAGTGTTTTCCCTCTAATGCCTAATATATTAATGCTTAATATATTTTAATCATTGTACATACTTATTGTTGTACCCCAAAATTTGCCCTCCCATATTCCTCAAGATTTCTCAAAGGTTGCACAGTCAAATCACCTCCTAAGGCAGTCAAGTGAAAATTAGGGTTTCGTGTTGCATCAAGGTCCTTACATCCAAATGACCTCAAGTGCTCCTTAATGTCCTAACTTATGCTCAAATTCAGGTTCGGCTCAAGAGTCAATTCTTTAAAGAAGGTATCCGACTGTGTGAGTTTTCTCGAAGAAATATGGTGAAAAAAATGTGTTGAAAGTGCAGTTTTTACGCGCTAAAAAATTCATAACTTGAAGATCGTGGCTCGTTTTGAACCCGTTCCGGTGGCCAAAATTCCGTCTTGACATTATCTACGTTGTCATCTCTCACGGCTGGAAGCCAATTTCGATCAGAAGGTCTTCAAAAATGTAGATTTATCAAGTATTTTCGTACAGAAAATTTGTGACAGAAGTTTATTTGCGTCATGTTCAGAAAATCATAACTTGGTCGATTTTCATCGTATCGAGCTGGTTCCGGCGCCAAAATTTCACAAATTGAGTTGTCTACATTTTCACAGAAGGTATTGAAATCAAAACATATTCAAAAGTCCTTCGTTTTTTACTCAGAGTGCGTGACGCGCCGAAAATTCTGAATGCTGAATATTATTTCATCTGGGCCGAAACTTCGAAAATTCATAACTCGGTCAATTTTTATCTGATTGGGCTCATATTTTTACACAAGGTCACTGACTCATAGATATACAACTTTGCTTCAAAAGTCGAGACCGGATTATGCTCCGATCAATACCAGTTTTTTATTGAAGAACGTGTCAGAGTCGACACTGGAGCCCAAAATAAGTTTGTCTGAGCTGAAACTTCAAAAATTCATAACTAATTCACCGTTTATCTGATTGAGCCGATTTTCGGACAGGAGTTAGTTCTCGATGTCAGCTACATTTTGTTTTCACATTTCAACTTCAAAAATTGCACTTAAGTCCCTGCGATTTAGCCTGGAAAGTGACGAACTCAAGTGAACATTGGAAGCCCAATTGCACATTCAAAGCCCATTTTCTTTACCCTAATTTCCATTATATAATCACCTTCTTTTCACACAAACCAGGGAGGAGAAAAAAAGAGAAAAAAACTTTACCACAACACTGTTAGAATATCAAATTCTTTCAAGATCCCTAAAACCTTGAAATCCTTATTACAAATCCTTCTCTCACTACAAACAAGCCATCTCAGTTACAAACCAACATCTCACTACTTCTTCAGTAAGGGTAAGGCTGGCTTGATCTCCATGATCAAAAGGGCATAAAAGCATTCATGTCACTACTTTTCCAGTAAGGGTAAGATTAATTTGATCTCCATGATCAAAAAGGTATAATCATTCATACATGCCATATTGTGCCTAAACATTAAATTTCTTCGTATATTGGCTTTATTTACATTTTATGATTTTATTTAATGTGTTCATGAGATTCAACACTGCCGATTTTAGACAGGATCCCATGCAGGTTCATTAAGGAACGTTGAGGCCAAAACACAAATGGCCAAAAGCCAAAAGCCAAATGGCCAAAACAGAACAGCTTACACATGACACCAATACATGGCGAGGCAGACATCTTGAGAAGGTTAAGGAACGTTGAGGCCATAACACAAATGGCCAAAAGCCAAAACACAAATGACCAAAACAAAACAGTTTACACATGACGCCAATAACTGTTTCACCCCTCCAATCAGGCTCGTATACTCCTAAACTCTCTCTCTATTTGTATTATGTTCCTTTAATTAATTAATCGTTATTATTTTTATTAATCACTAACCAATTAATATTTTTTCCTCATAAAATCAAAAATACAAAAAATATTTTATTTATTAAAATTAACTTCATCACTTTTATTTTTGTAAATAAATTAATTTAATCAATTTAGCTTTAATTAGATTTAACTTTTAATATCTTTTGCAATATTTAAAATCAATTTAGAATATTAGGTTTTTATTAGCATTAATTCAATTTATTTTATTTCTTTAAAAACTCAAAAATCCAAAAATATTTTCACTATTTAATTTAATTTAATTGTTCATTTAATTTAATCCCATTTAATTCAAAAATAACCAAAAAAATCACTTTCTTTCAAAAAAAGGGTCAAAACCCAAAAAAACTCGCATCCGATTTAATTTCTCGCACGCGATCCATTTTATCATATTATTGTATCTGTTTCCCGGAATGTAATAACTTTTAATTAGGACTTTAATTATTTACCGCTTTATTTTACTTTCCGCAATTTAAATTAAAGGGTTTGTTTTTGGCGATGTAAATACCTGACGCCTTGTAATAGCTTAGATTTAATTTCCCGCAATTTACTTCCCGCAAATTATTAAACTGTTAATTATGCATGACAAGATTTGTATGACAAATAAAATCAACCCGTAGCTCACAATGATGCATGTTCAAAGATAAACATAAACTGAAACCTGACACACAAGCACATGCCACTCCTAGGGTACGCCTTACTGGTTGCCTCGAACGTGGTCGTCAAGTATAGGGTATTTTAGAGGTTGCCCTCCTGTCTAAGATCCAGTTGCCTCGAAACGGTTGCCTCGGATAAAAAGGATCTAGGACATTAGGGTTATGGCTAAGGCGTCCTACTATTGCTTCGGTGACCACAATGTCCCTAATAATCGAATTGACCCAAATAACTCCAACGATGGTGCTACCTACCTCTCAATGGTGGGATGGCGTTATCTTAAGGACTCTTACACAGCCTAATTCCTTAGAGTAGGTAGATTCTCGTAGGTACTTGCTCTTTTAAAAAAAAACAAACCAAATACTTTTCGCACTCACACTTTCAAAAGTTTTCAAAACAAATTTTTCATACACTCTTGAGGACAGACACAAGAGTTACTTAGAAATTTTTCAACGAAACTTTTTCAAAACCCACACACACTTGAAAAGCAACAATTTTGAAAACATAAGAGCAAGTACCTAAGAGCCCATGGATAACCATGGATAGAAAGGGTGCTAACACCTTCCCTTTCTATAAATCTACCTCCCGAACCGAGAAACATTCTCGAAAAGGAATTTTGTTGTGCTTTTGTCCTTTCCATGTTGGAGAACATAAAAGACGGTGGCGACTCTTGCTTACCGCGACATTTCGCGAAACCAGCTAAAAACAGTCAGTTCTATTTCCACCGATCACAGAACTGACGACTCTGCTGGGGACATTATAAAGTGAGGTGTACCTTAGGATTAGACCACTCTTATGTTTTCAATTGTATGTCTTGATTGATTTATTATTGTGGGCTGCATCGGAGTTTCATAGATCCTAACCCGGATCTGGGGATACCCTTTTAGGTAGCATAAGCTGTGAGGGACCTGTCCAGCGTAGACCGACACGGGTGAAGCAGTGACTACGTTGGTATGGCACCTTGGTCTGTACCGATATCCCTTGTGTTGCAACGAGGAGAATATGGGTCTTCTGAGGAGTCATTAAGCACCAACCGACCTTAGAACCCTAAATTGACCCAACTTGGCCATAGAACAGTAGCAGTATGCTACACTCATTGAGGCTAAACTCTCGCGATGGTTCTGGCCGCAAGAAAAGATTGCGATGTTGGAGTTATGACCGATTGAGGGTAGTCGATGATATTGAGATCCTCTAGAACCCGGTTACTTTTGATAGGACAGTTCTTAACCAACGAAACTGAAAGAGGGTAGTACCTAAACTTCATGCTGGCATAAACTCTAAGGGATGTCTTGTGTGACTTGTGTGACTTCAAACCTGACTACTTGCATGTTCTTGTTATCTGACACATGAGTTCCTTGCAGGTGTTGTTTACAGTCCTTAATCGGGACTCATAACAAGTTTCACTTACATCACTCCACGCATAGCATAACATCATACCATCATACCCTTGCATACATCCTGCATAAGGACTAACCCATTTCAAGGATCTCAAGGGTTTGTGATGCAGGTCATGATGAACCAACTGTCTAACAATGGGCAAAGGGGATTTATTTTCCTCTAGCCAGGTTGATGACTTGAGTCAGGGGCTATGACCCACTTGATATGGTGAGCTTTGACTCTTGAAGAAGGTTCCCCTAACCAAGGTTGTTTGGAAATCAAAACAAGGTTGATAACTTGAGTCAGGGGCTATGACCAACTTGATATGGTGAGCTTTGACTCTTGAAAAAGGTTCCCCTAGCCCAGGTTATTTGGAGATCTAAACATGATAATTTGAGTCAGGGGCTATGACCCACTCAATATGGTGAGCCTTGACTCTTGAAGAAGGACTCTCAACAACATGCAGTTCCTTCAATCAAGTTACCAGATTCAAATTCTGACAATTTTCTTGTTTACCCCGCGAGATCCTTGAAAACATTGCATGCATACATACACATCATTGCATAACAGGTACCCTTGGTACATGTCACTTACCATCTTCGCTGTTTATTTCAGCAATGGCTTCCCAACAAGAAGACAACCAGGATCTTCATGCTCAAGAGGCTCAGTTCGGGGAAATCCTCCTAAATCTATCCAAGGGGCAGGAAGAGCTGAGAACACTCCTCGTGGGGACTTTGGTCAGGAACAGTCCAGAAGACAGTAAGGATGAACGGCTGAAACATCTGCAAGCTGAGGTGGATACAATGAGAACCCAGATGCTGGGGCAGATGACTCTCATTCAAGACTTAGCTCAAAGACAAGAAGAGCTCAGGGTTCTCGTCAACCAACTGCTTCGGGATAATCAACTGGGGCAAACATATAAGGTTGAAGAGCCAGTCATCATTAAATTCCCTTTGAGACAAGAAGACAAGGGAAAAGCTCCTCAACTTGCTTCAGGGTCACAAATTCAGCATCAACCTCACCAGCCTCAGCAAGACAGTATGAAGCAAGTAGTCAGGGCTGGAGACCAAACCGGTAATCATCCCCCAAAAAGTCAAAGGTTTGGTTCAATGAATAGGCCTCTCCAAGCTGCTGCTACTTCACAGGTCGAACAACGACCTCGCCAAGGACAACGGGTTGATCAGAGTAAGCCAGACAAGCCTAAGAGGAAATTCACCCAGCTTAACATGTCGCTGTTTCAAGCCTTACAACGCCTGTTGAGATTGAATCTGATCACACTAAGGGACCCTCCTAAGAATCCCAACAAAACACCTTCAAGGTACAACCCCAACGCCCGCTGCGCTTATCATTATGACAGCCCGGGGCATACCATAAACGACTGCTGGTCTCTGAAGAACAAGATCCAGGACCTGATTGATGGAGGAGCAGTGGAATTCACCCCAGACGGTCAGGTCGAGTTCTTCTACTATCCCTAGACGAGAAGACCTTTTGTTCATTGGAAGTTTCGAGTTGTATTTTTCTTTGCTTGTTCAAACATTTGTTCATGTCAAACTTTATTACATTATCAATGCATCGCATATGTCTGTTTTGAATCAATATATTCGCATTCGCTATATCCAAACTGCTTTCATATTTTTTGTGATGATCAACTCTTGATTGAAAAATTCTAAGCCTTTTGAGGGAGGATGACGAAAACGATACCACAATCTTTACAGTATGCTTTTGAACAGACCCCGTTGATGAGGTACAGGCATTGTTTCAAATCCTAAACAGTGGAGTTATAAGGAAGATAATCCTTCGTCAACCCCTTTGAGCCAAAGAAGTTGGAGTTTTTCTTTTTGAAAATTAAAACCCTTAATCATAACCTGGGGCAGGGTAGTTCTCTCAGTTGATCCAGGTGCACAATGAATGACACCAAAGAAGTCCTTCCAAAACAAGAGACAGTGATGGTTCCGAATAATCATAAGGACAGGCAGTCATTATTTCTCAAAATAAAAGCTCAATAAGTCAAAACCTATGAAGGAGACTTACAAAAAAAAACTGGGACATCCCGCTGACTGTAATCACAAAAGAAACAATTCAGGCAAAAGACAGGGATAATAAAATCAAAAAGAAAGAGGTCCTACAAACCCTCAACCAAAAAAGAAATGATTGCCTATTCAAAATAAACTGTCAGTATCCGAACCATCACTGGTACATCAGAGCAAAGACTCAAACAAGATCTAACGCACGATTAGCTGAGTTTAGGTTTGAAGAACATCACGAAGATTGGGTGGGTACAAATAAATTTGAGCCTTTATCCTTTGTTTCTTAAACCGTGAACCAGGCCAAGTTATAACCCTCAAAAAGTCCTAGCTGAAGCATGGGTTAGTTCGAAAGCATACTGTTACAAAGGTATCCTGACTCCTTAGGGCTCGCTGTAAAAATATTGAGTTGACATCACATTCTACAAAATTTGCTTATTTTACTGAAAAATGCATTTTCAAAAACTTCAAGACAGACATAAGTTTTGCATTCTTAAAATAACATTGTTTGCATATGACTATTTGTTCGAACAGCAGAGAAATTCGCACGACGAATATCTAGTGAACAAAAGTCTTCTCAACAAGAAACACTTCCAACCAAGGGGCACGGCATGAGCATTGTCTATCATCTGGGGCAGTTAAGTCAAGATTCAGAGAATCTCTCAAACGCCAAATACCAGGGGCAAATCTCCGCCTGAGTCACTTGGGGCATTGGGCATGAATTCCAGTGACGAATCTTGCACAATCAAACATCTTCTGGTGGTATGGCAGCACAACGCTACTGACAGTGACAACTCCCTACATCCTGAGGAAATGGACATAGTAGAAAAAATACTACGCATAATTAAAGACCCGCTAGGTCGACTGGCCTAGGCAAAAATAAAGGCTTCCCGACGAACCAAAAGGGTTCGGGCAAAAATAAGGGACGAAAATGGAAAAAATCTGTACACCCGGCAAGTCGAAAACCTGAAAAGGCGGCTTGGGCAAAAATGGGTATCCCGGTGGACTGAAAACCCGTAAGGGCGGTCCAGGCAAAAGTTAGGGATCAAAGTGTACGACTATGTCCCGTCATCTCGTCACTTGCCTACCAGAAGAAGATTTGTCAAGCACCTCCACAGGTACCTTCTCCCACAGAAGCTGGGGCAATAGGAATCGTCCGAATTGTACAAGTTGCTCTGTCATCCAGGTACCAAGGTAGGTTCGGCCGAAGAATGTAACCAGGATACCTTCACTCCCCGCAGAGTAAGGCAAGATTCAGCAATACTCTCCCCCAAGCAGAGTTGGTCTACCATCAGCCCTAAAAAGGCACAGTATCTCTAGCAAGTCAGCAACACTCTCCTCAAGCAGAGTTAGCCTACTGTCATCCTTAAGGAAGTTGGGTATCCCCAGAAAATCTTAATATTCCCCAGCCGAGTATACAGATATTCCTCAACAAGCATCCCCGGCAGTCTTAATATAAGATTGTTCCCCGGCGGAATACCAAACACCCCAGGGGAGCCACTTCCCCAGTGCAGTCTAAAAAGTTTCCCCAGGAGAGTTGAATCAACCTCCCCAGTAGATTCTGGAAGCTTATCCCCAGTAGATTCTGGAAGCTTATCCCCAGTAGATTCTGAAAGCTTATCCCCAGTAGATTCTGGAAGCTTATCCCCAGTAGATTCTGGAAGCTGGTCCCCTGCAGAGTACACATATCTCTCCCCGACCATGTTCAGAGGTTATTCCCCACCAGAGCCTATAACTGGGTTATCCTCAGCTAATTGCAACGGAAAGACCGTCCTCGGCGAAGTTCTTCCTATCCCCATCGGAGTTCATCAAATTCTCTAACAGTGCTTATCAACAGTATCCCCAGCGGAGTTATCATCAAATTCTCAGTGAAGTATCTCTTCCCACAAAGTAATTCCCCGCAGAGTAATCTCTTCATCAAGTTTATTCTCCAACGGAGTCATCTTCTCCTACCGGTTTATTCTTGCAATCATCATCCCCCGCGGAAACGAAAAACTCTACTCTTCAAACATCAGCCCAGGATTCAACAAGCTCCCGGCATTCGTCAAGGATTTATTTTCCAGACGAAAATACATTCATAAACATTTCATATCTCCTGCTTACATACATGATAAAGCGCATACGACACAATCTCATTTATTCTTGAGAACATCATGACATCATGCATCATGACATTGCATACAACTAACGTGTTGCCTTTTCAGTAAAAGGTCAATCCAAAGATGATTAATATCAACTGTCAAAATTCCAGATTCGATACCTGTATCTAGCCAGGGCATATCTGTGGGCGACTAATTCCAGATTCGATACCTGTATCTAGCCAGGGCATATTTGTGAGCGATTATTGTGGATTCGATACCTGTATCTAGCTAGGGCATATCTACATTAAAGAGATTTCAGAGATAGCTAAGATGCTCCAGACCCGGATGCTATTCTATCGCTTATTCAGAGTTTCTTCCCAGAAATGGCTTGGAAATGCTCCAAACATGGATGTTATTCTTTTGCTTATTCAAAGTTTCTTCTCAGAAATAGTTCAGATATGCTCCAGAACCGGATGCTATTATGTTTCTTATTCAGAGTTGCTTATTCAGAGATAGCTTGGAAATGCTCCAAACATGGATGCTATTCTTTTGCTTATTCAAAGTTTCTTCTCAGAAATAGTTCAGATATGCTCCAGAACCGGATGCTATTATGTTGCTTATTCAGAGTTGCTTATTCAGAGATAGCTTGGAAATGCTCCAAACATGGATGCTATTCTTTTGCTTATTCAAAGTTTCTTCTCAGAAATAGTTCAGATATGCTCCAAAACTGGATGCTATTCTGTTGCTTATTCAGAGTTGCTTATTCAGAGATAGCTTGGAAATGCTCCAAACATGGATGCTATTCTTTTACTTATTCAAAGTTTCTTCTCAGAAATAGTTCAGATATGCTCCAGAACCGGATGCTATTCTGTTGCTTATTCAGAGTTGCTTATTCAGAGATAGCTTGGAAATGCTCCAGATATGGATGCTATTCTTTTGCTTATTCAAAGTTTCTTCTCAGAGATAGTTCAGATATGCTCCAGAACTGGATGCTATTCTGTTGCTTATTCAGAGTTGCTTATTCAGAGATGGCTTAGAGATGCTCCAGATATGGACGCTATTATTTTGCTTATTCAGAGTTTCTTCCCAGAAATGGCTTAGAGATGCTCCAGATATGGACGCTATTCTTTTGCTTATTCAGAGTTTCCTTTCAGAGATAGCTTGGAAATGCTCCAGATATGGATGCTATTCTTTTGCTTATTCAGCTTTCCTTTCAGATATAGCTTAGAGATGCTCCTGACCCGGATGTTATTCTACTGCTTATTCAGATTTCTCTCCAGAGATGGCCTAGAGATGTTCCAGATCCGGATGCTATTCTATTGCTTATTCAAAGTTTCCTTCTAGAGATAGTTCAGTTGCGACCCAGGCATGGCGACTTTCTGATACTTATTCCAGAGTTCGTTTCAGATATAGCTTAGAGATGCTCCTGACCCGGATGTTATTCTACTGCTTATTCAGATTCAAACTTCTAAAGACAACTTAGAGATGCTCCAGACCCGGATGCTATTCTATTGTTTAGTCCAGATTCATTCAAAAGACATTCCAGATACGATCCAGATTCAGATAACATTCTATCGCTCATTCAGATGCAGTATAGATATACCCCAGACGCGGCGGTCATTCTACTACTCGTTCATACGTCAGCAATTAGATATAGACTAGATATGCTCCAAACACGGAAACCATTCTATTTCTTATTCAGATTCAACTATCCATTACATTTCCAAATGGCATCTATAAGCCCATTCCCGACAAGGTTATGTCACAGCTCTAGATGGCATCTATGATCCCATCCTCCTATCCACCACCTTTCTAAATGGCATATATAAGCCCATTCCTGACATCACGTTGCTGATTCCACACTATGCGAGTGCAAATTTTTGGGCACTCTAGTGTTCAATCATCTTCCACCTTCGGATCACGAAAGACCCGTAAGCCAATCTACATTCTCAGGTCTAAGAAGATTGAACAGGGGCAACTATTGTACCCCAAAATTTACCCTCCCATATTCCTCAAGATTTCTCAAAGGTTGCACAGTCAAATCACCTCCTAAGGCAGTCAAGTCAAAATTAGGGTTTTGTGTTGCATCAAGGTCCTTACATCCAAATGACCTCAAGTGCTCCTTAATGTCCTAACTTATGCTCAAATTCAGGTTCGGCTCAAGAGTCAATTCTTTAAAGAAGGTATCCGACTGTGTGAGTTTTCTCGAAGAAATATGGTGAAAAAAGTGTGCTGAAAGTGCAGTTTTTACGCGCTAAAAAATTCATAACTTGAAGATCGTGGCTCGTTTTGAACCCGTTCCGGTGGCCAAAATTCCGTCTTGACATTATCTACGTTTTCATCTCTCACGGCTGGAAGCCAATTTCGATCAGAAGGTCTTCAAAAATGTAGATTTATCAAGTATTTTCGTACAGAAAATTTGTGACAGAAGTTTATTTGCGTCATGTTCAGAAAATCATAACTTGGTCAATTTTCATCGTATCGAGCTGGTTCCATCGCCAAAATTTCACAAATTGAGTTGGCTACATTTTCACAGAAGGTATTGAGTTCAAACCATATTCAAAAGGCCTTCGTTTTTTACTCAGAGTACGTGACGCGCCGAAAATCCTGAATGCTGAATATTATTTCATCTGGGCCGAAACTTCGAAAATTCATAACTCGGTTAATTTTTATCTGATTTGGCTCATATTTTTACACAAGGTCACTGACTCATAGATATACAACTTTGCTTCAAATGTCGAGACCGGATTATGCTCCGATCAATACCAGTTTTTTATTGAAGAACGTGTCAGAGTCGACACTGGAGCCCAAAATAAGTTTGTCTGAGCTGAAACTTCAAAAATTCATAACTAATTCACCGTTTATCCGATTGAGCCGATTTTCGGACAGGAGTTAGTTCTCGATGTCGGCTACATTTTGTTTTCACATTTCAACTTCAAAAATTGCACTTAAGTCCCTGCGATTTAGCCTGGAAAGTGACGAACTCAAGTGAACATTGGAGGCCCAATTGCACATTCAAAGCCCATTTTCTTTACCCTAATTTCCATTATATAATCACCTTCTTTTCACACAAACCAGGGAGGAGAAAAAAATAGAAAATTTTTTTGCCACAACACTGTTAGAATATCAAATTCTTTCAAGATCCCTAAAACCTTGAAATCCTTATTACAAATCCCTCTCTCACTACAAACAAGCCATCTTAGTTACAAACCAACATCTCACTTCTTCTTCAGTAAGGGTAAGGCTGGCTTGATCTCCATGATCAAAAGGGCATAAAAGCATTCATGTCACTACTTTTCCAGTAAGAATAAGATTAATTTGATCTCCATGATCAAAAGGGTATAATCATTCATACATGCCATATTGTTCCTAAACATTAAATTTCTTCATATATTGGCTTTATTTGCATTTTATGATTTTATTTAATGTGTTCATGAGATTCAACACTGCAGATTTTAGACAGGATCCCATGCAGGTTCATTAAGGAACGTTGAGGCCAAAACACAAATGGCCAAAAGCCAAAAGCCAAATGGCCAAAACAGAACAGCTTACACATGACACCAATACATAGCGAGGCAGACATCTTGAGAAGGTTAAGAAACATTGAGGCCAGAACACAAATGGCCAAAAGCCAAAACACAAATGGCCAAAACAAAACAGTTTACACATGACACCAATAACTGTTTCACCCCTCTAATCAGGCTCGTATACTCCTAAACTCTCTCTCTATTTGTATTATGTTCCTTTAATTAATTAATCGTTATTATTTTTATTAATCACTAACCAATTAACATTTTTTCTTCATAAAATCAAAAACACAAAAAATATTTTATTTATTAAAATTAACTTCATCACTTTTATTTTTGTAAATAAATTAATTTAATCAATTTAGCTTTAATTAGATTTAATTTTTAATATCTTTTGCAATATTTAAAATCAATTTAGAATATTAAGTTTTTATTAGCATTAATTCAATTTATTTTATTTCTTTAAAAACTCAAAAATCCAAAAATATTTTCATTATTTAATTTAATTTAATTGTTCATTTAATTTAATTCCATTTAATTAAAAAATAACCAAAAAAATCACTTTCTTTCAAAAAAAGGGTCAAAACCCAAAAAAACTCGCATCCGATTTAATTTCTCGCACGCGATCCATTTTATCATATTATTGTATCTGTTTCCCGGAATGTAATAGCTTTTAATTAGGACTTTAATTATTTACCGCTTTATTTTACTTTCCGCAATTTAAATTAAAGGGTTTGTTTTTGGCGATGTAAATACCCGACGCCTTGTAATAGCTTAGATTTAATTTCCCGCAATTTACTTCCCGCAAATTATTAAATTGTTAATTATGCATGACAAGATTTGTATGACAATTAAAATCAACCCGTAACTCACAATGATGCATGTTCAAAGATAAACATAAACTGAAACCTGACACACAAACACATGCCACTCCTAGGGTACGCCTCACTGGTTGCCTCGAACGTGGTCGTCAAGTATAGGGTATTTTAGAGGTCGCCCTCCTGTCTAAGATCCAGTTGCCTCGAAACGGTTTCCTCGGATAAAAAGGATCTAGGACATTAGGGTTACCGCTAAGGCGTCCTACTATTGCTTCGGTGACCAAAATGTCCCTAATAATCGAATTGACCCAAATAACTCCAACGATGGTGCTACCTACCTCTCAATGATGGGATGGCGTTATCTTAAGGACTCTTACACAGCCTAATTCCTTAGAGTAGGTAGATTCTCGTAGGTACTTTCTCTTTTAAAAAAAAACAAACCAAATACTTTTCGCACTCACACTTTCAAAAGTTTTCAAAACAAATTTTTCATACACTCTTGAGGACAGACACAAGAGTTACTTAGAAATTTTTCAACGAAACTTTTTCAAAACCCACACACACTTGAAAAGCAACAATTTTGAAAACATAAGAGCAAGTACCTAAGAGCCCATGGATAACCATGGATAGAAAGGGTGCTAACACCTTCCCTTTCTATAAATCTACCTCCCGAACCGAGAAACATTCTCGAAAAGGAATTTTGTTGTGCTTTTGTCCTTTCCATGTTGGAGAACATAAAAGACGGTGGCGACTCTTGCCTACCGTGACATTTCGCGAAATCAGCTAAAAACAGTCAGTTCTATTTCCACCGATCACACTTATGTATGCTTGTAGTTGGTTTCACACAATTTTTTCCAACTTAGTAACTCGACAACTACTTATTTTGTCAAAATTTTGACTTCTTGAAGAGTAGGCCTATACCTCTTCAAATAGTTTCCATTTACTCTTAAAATTCATCGATCGAAGGCCAATTCTTCAATTTCATATGCATTGTTGGAAAAAATTCATACTATCTTAAAAGGTCCTTCCTAATTTGGGGACCATTTTCCTAAAACTCTATCATTCTTGTCCATAAGCAATATAACTTCCCAAACCAAATCATCAACAAAAAATAATTTATCTTTTAACTTTTTATTGTAGGCTCTGACAACTCTCTCTTTTTGTCTTCTTAACGAATCTAAAGTCGACATCCTTTCTTCATCCAAGTCAACAAGCTCATCCGTCATCATGCTCCAGTAATCTTCAGATGGTAATTCATTTTTCCTCTGAACCCTAACTGACTGTACATAAATATCCACTGGTAATATAACATCATGTTCATATGTGAGTCGAAATAGAGTAGTCCTTGTTGCTTCTTTTGGTGAAGTTCTACATGCCTATGGAGCTTGATCTAGTGTTTTGTGTCAATTCTTTGGTTTCTTTCCTACATGCTTCTTGATCAGGCTAATTATAACTTTATTGGCCGCTCTGACCTGGCTATTTGCCTGGGAATAGTAAGGGGTAGAAGTTAGCAACTTAATTCCAACTTAATTTGCAAAATATTGCATTTTTCTACCAGTAAAGACTGATCTTTGGTCGATTGTAATTGTCTCTGAAACTCTAAACCTATAAATAATGTGTTTTTGGATAAAATCTATGACAACTTCTTGGTCGACATCTATTAGTGCTATTGCTTCAACCCATTTTGTGAAATAATCAATTACAACTAGAATATATCTTTGTTATTTTGATGAAGCTGACCTTATTTCTCCAATTATATATAATTCCCTTCCCCTAAAAGGCCAAGGTTTTATAAGTGCATGCAATTCACTCGCAAGAACATGTTGTATGCCCCCATGCAACTGGCATTCTTGGTAACCTTTAGTAAATTCAATGCAATCTTTCAACATTGAAGGCCAATAGACACCCAGCCACACTAAAAGCCATTTCATTTTATGTCTAGCCTGATGTGCACCACAAGCTCCATTATGCACATTTGACACAACTATATACGTCTAACTTTCTCCAAGGTATTTTAGAAAAACCCCTTCAGCTATCTTTTTGAATAACTCATCTTCCATCAAGACATAACTGAGTGTGCAATACTTGGCCTTACGATCAGTCGAACCTGTAGGGTGTCGCATATAATTGACTAATGGTTTTCGCCAGTTATTTTTTGACAGATTATCAATGGTCAAAAATTCAAAAAATTTAGCATCTACAGCTCATAAATTTATAATCGACAAATCTGAAGGTGACAATAAGGTAGCCCGAACCTTCTCCCTTGCTTGGATTTATTCTTCATCTTGATCCTTCAAGACTTTATACCCTGAAGCTTCTTATGCTAAATCATTAGCTTCTTGATTCTCCCATCGGGGTATGTGTCAAATACTCACGTTTTCAAATTGCCTAAGAAATCTAATAGTAATCACAAAGTACATGATTAAGTTTTCCTTGACACACCTATATTCGCTCGACACTTGAGTAATCACCAGTTCCGAATCTCCCATGATTTTGACATTCATTTCCCCCAATTCTAGAAGAAGTTCAAGTCCTGTTATCAAAGACTCATGTGCTGCTTCATTATTTGGACATACACCTTCATTTTTGTACTTGAACTCTGTTGGAGTTCCACTTGGAGAAATGATAACTCCTCCTATATCAGCTCCACTTTTATGACTAGAACCATCAAAATATAACTTCCATGGTACCACGTCCATATAATTTTGGGGCATACCGACCAGTGAATGGTCAACAAGGAAGTCAACCACTATTTTCCCCTTTATTGCTTTTAAGGGCATATAAGTCAGAATATTCAGTTAATGCTAAAGCCCGTTTACCAATTTGACTATGCAGAATTGGTTTAGACAAAATGTGCTTAATGATATCAAAATGAAAAGATACATACACATCAACTGGCTTGATATATTGCTTCAATTTGTTACAAGATAAATACAAACACATGCATAGTTTTTCTATATCACTATACCTAGTCTCAGGGTCATTAAGTATTCGACTAAGGTAATACACAGGTGTTTCGACACCTTTTTCGTCTTCTTGGACTAACATACTCCCTATAGTCGATTCTGACGCTGAGATATACAACCTCATTGGCCTATTTCTAACAGGAGGTGCTAACATTGGAGGTTTTATCAACTAACCTTTGATCTCGTCGAAAACGTCTTGATGTTCTTCTCGCCATGCAAAATCTTTGTTTTTTCAGTCGAAGTAATGGTGAAAACGCCTTAGTTCTACCACTTAAATTGGATATAAATCTCCTTAAGAAATTTATTTTGCCCAACAAAGACTGAAGCTCCTTTTTAGTCGACGAAGGATTTATATCCATAATGGCTTTGGTCTTACTATGATTCACTTCAATTCCTTTTTTATGTACCACAAAGCCAAGGAAGTCACCTGCCTGCACACAAAAAGAACATTTTAATAGATTCATTTTTAAGCCATATTTTCCCATTCTTTCAAAGAACTTCCGAAGATGTTCCAAGTGATTTGGACTACTATTAGACTTTATGACAATATCATCAATACATACTTGCATGAAATCTTCAATAAAGTCATGAAAAATTGAATTCATTACCCTCTGGTATGTCACTCTGGCATTCTTTAGGCCAAATGGAATAAAAATCCATTCATGGGTGCCTAAGGCCCCTGGGCAACGGAACACCGTTTTCGGCATATCTTTGTCTGTAATAAAAATTTGGTTATATCTAGAATAACCATCAAGCATACTTAAATATTCAAAACCAACAGCAGAGTCGGCTAACATTTATGCCACATGCATGACATAATCATCTTTAGGGGTAACAACATTTAAATCTCTGAAATCAATGCATACTTTTAAAGTACCATTCTTCTTAATTACTGGAACTATATTTTCCAGCCAGTCAACATACCTTGCAGTTTGTATGAACTTGCTTCTGAGGAGTCTTTCTATCTCCTCTTTGATCTTCAATGTTATAGCAGAAGAGAAACGTCTATGAGTTTGCTTCACTGGATTTTTCCCAGCTTTTATTGGCAGTTTCAACTCTACCAAATCCCTACTTGAACCTTGAATTTCATTATAGTCCCAGGAAAAATAATCTTTAAATTATTTAAGTAAAGATACTACCTCAACTTTTAGCTTCTTGTCGATATTGGCTCTAATATATGTTGTCCGTTTATCTCCGTCTTCGCCAAGATTTACTTCTTCTAAAGGGTCTTGTGGCTGCATCTTTTTTGGCGCCATGTGATCCTTCTCAAAGCTTAGGGGTTTGTCATTGTAGATGCATTCCAGACGCTGCTTGTCGATGTTATCTCCATCCATTTTTGGCTTATATGGTGGTTTTGGTTCGATAACCGCAATGGTCCCTTCTCCCGGGACTTGAGAGTTATTGGCTTCCACAACCATGTTTTCTATTTCAGCCTATAAAGTAGAATTTAACTTGTTTTTGGCTATATATGCCAAACTCCTTTTTAGAGCTTCTAGCTCAGGCATCATCATCAAAAATATCAACCCACCCCGTCGATCGGATTCCTTTATAAAATGTTTCTTCTAAAGGCTCAACATCCCAAGTAAACCCACGAGTCTCATGCAGCTTTAAGGAAACAAATGCCTCATCCATGTTTTGGAAGACATCTTCAGCAGGATAGCAAGGAGAAATATGGGCTAACTTTCTCTCAAATTTTTTCTTTCCAACATTATTAACGTCAGCCATGAAATATCCCTGATCAGCCTCAATATTTTCTATTATACCATCTTCTCTCCAAATCACCAAATGCTGATGCATGGAAGATGGTACAACTCTTACACCATGTAGCCATTCTCTTCCTACTAAAAGATTATAACTTGGATTGGCATTAATAACCATGAATATGGCCGGCCTTGTTATTATGCTGACAATAATATCCACTTGGATCACTCCCATGGTGCTTCCTGCCTTGCCCCCATAATCTGACAAGACTACATTATGAGATCGTATGTTGGTATCATATTTGCCAATTTTCTTCAATGTATGGTGTGGCATTATGTTCACAGTAGCGCCACAATCTATCAAAACTTTATTGATAGCTATCCCCTCTACTTTTTCTCTAATTAAGAATGGCTTCAAATGGCTCTTCATGGCCACACTTGGCTTTTCAAAAAAGGCATCTTGGTTCTCTACAAAACCATTATTCATAACGAAATAGCATGTTGGCTTATGTAAAGCCATTTCTTCAGCATCCGCATCTACTGAATTATTAACTTCAACGGGGAAATCTTACTCAGATGGTAAAATCGACTCCATGTTCACCGAAATATTCAAACTCTCTGAATCTAATTTGATATCATCAGTAGCTTGTTCAAAACTTTTGATGATTGGTCGGCGAACAAATAATTTTATACGCTCTTTTGCAACTGTGTCGACTTTCGCCATATATTTCTTTCTAAAACCCTCTTTGCTTCCAGCAGTTCTCTCAGTATCTCCTTCAGAAGCCTGCCTCTCAGTCTGCTTAAGACGCTAAAAGCGCCTCCACTGGGTCCTTGTCATAGGGTTTTTACCCATATAATTCTCAGAAACATGACTTTTCTTCCCAGACTTGAGCTCTTGTCTGTAGTTTATGGCCGACTCTCCCTTGTCTCTGGCAGTAACAAAACCTTTTGGTGTTTCCATCTTTCCCTGAGGCTTTATCCAGGTGCCTTTAGGAACATTGGTTGACGGAACGAAACTCCTTGGTCTGGACTGATAGTTTCCCATAGCCTTTCTTGGAGCTCCTTCTTTGCATGGGTGAAACTTCTGATTAAAGAACCTACCTTTGGCTTTCTCCAGCTATAATCTCTGAAAATTTTCAGCAGCAATTTTGTCAGTTATAACGCCATATCTAGGGCACAAATAAGCTTGTGAGCCCTTATTCTTGCACCGATACAAGAAGTCTAGCAAATCCTCTTCAGGCTTAGGGTAGACGTCAGCCAAGTCCACATTAGGACTTTCGTCAGTTCCCTCTACCACGTCTGCATCAGCAAACTCAGTAATTTCTACCATGTTTATCTCGATTAGGTCGACAAACAACGCTTCTTCTTGTTGAAGAGGGTCGACATTAATTTTCATCTTTCTACTGGAAAATTTCAGCCTTCCTGCCTGAAGTGATTTTTGCGCAAGATCTCTGAAAATAAAACATTGTGAGGTTGTGTGACCAAGATAATTATGATATTTACAAAAACCTTTTTTCTGTCGTTGTTCCAATGGTGGTAATTTAGCACCTGGAGGCACTAAAATCTGACCATCTTTAACCAACAAATTTTTTTTTCTTCACACTTAGTGACATCAAAAGTATAAGTCTTTGCTGGAAATTTTGGATTGTTTTCGACAGGGTTTTTTCCTTTGGAAGGAAATAATAATTTACATTCACATGAAGGCCCTGGATTCATCTCATCCATGTCGACCTCTACCTCTGTAAGTGAGATATAATCAGCCTCATAAATAGGATTTGTGTCATCAAAATTTACAAAGTCTACTTTTTTTTCTTTTTTGGCCTTTGCATATCTGACTTTCTCTAGTCTCAGATACTCAAGCTGTCAAACTCTATCAACTAGTTGCGACATACTTTTCACATATGTTGGATCTATTTTCTTCCTAATGGAGTAATCCAAACCTCCTGCAGCCATTTGAACAAGTTTATATTCAGGCACCTATGTGAAGCACCTTGCTTTCAACAAACAGAACCTATTTAAGTAATCATCAATACTCTTTGCAAACCTTCTTTTTATATTCGATAATTCTACTAAACTAATTTTCAAATGTCCCTCATAAAATTGTTCATAAAAAAGATTTTCCAACTTAGTCCATGAATCAATTGTATTTAGGGGCAGTGTAGTAAACCTTGTGAAGGATACCTTAGTAAGGGATGAAGGAAAATAAATATCTAGCAATGTGTTCTACTATTGACTCACCAGATTCACCCTCAAACTTTGTGTATTTAGGGATTTCCATCTCCTAGGTAATTCAGTATGCAAGATGTATTTAGAAAAAGGGGAAGAATATGTTGGCCTATGTAATATGGTATTCATACAATTCCTACTAATTCAGTATGCAAGATGTATTTAGAAAAAGGGGAAGAATATTTTCTACTACTAAATCTTCTTGTTGTTATTGATCAACAATCTGATCAGCATCTTGTTGTCGGCTAACCAATACATTGGAGGGAATTCTATCACACTTGGTGGGTCGACCACAAGATTTTGCTGTACTTGGGGCCTTATTAATTTCCCTTGGTAAATAGTTTCATCATCTATTGCCCCCAATTCTGTTTGAACAGGGACGACTGGTTGAACAACAGGTGGCGCCTGTCAAACAGGCGCTGTAGGATGTTATACCCCAAATTCGCCCTACTGGTTTTTAGTCATTTCTATCCCTTATTAAAATTTCAGAATTATCATCTTTGCTTATTTAGGAAGGTTTAAGGTTTATAAAGAGGGTTTTTTTATCTTATAAAGAAATTAATGGGTCTTTCTATATCAGAAAGGGCCTATGTAGAATTTTTAGTCCTTTTTAAATACAGAAGAGGAGGGGTGCGCGCTATTGAAGTAATCTTAGGCCATTTCTAAATCAGAATAACCCGTTTATGTGGAATGATGTATAATCAATTCATTTTGACTAAATCCCAAAGTGTTTAAATCAATGGATGACCCATATAAAAATTCAAGGGTATCTCAAATAATCAAAGGAGGGGTACGCTATCACTTGAGAGGTCTACTGATTAAATTTGGGCTGACCTATTAAAGTGATGGGGTTTGTCTTAAAATAAGTGAGGAGGGGTGTATATCCTAATCAAAGAGGCCATGATCAATTGATTAAGGCCCAATAAGTGAACGAACGGGCCCATTTCAGTTTGTTTTGAGAAACTGTATTGGTTTTATTGATTTTTGATCTTAAATTATTATTAACAATATTATTATACTTAATTTAAAAATATACTTTGGTTTTATTAATTAAGAACGTTTGATGTAAAGCCATCACGCGTTCCAATATCTTAGCCCAAGTCCATATCAACAAAAAACATTTATAACCCAAATTAGGAAAAAATGTATGGCACAAAACCTAAAACATGTACTGTAGGAATCCAAAAGAAAAAAAACGCATGTTTAATGGGAAAACAATCATCGTTTAGATCTAAGTCCAAAATCAAACAATAATCTTCACATTCAATTTTCTAGAACAGTCCATAACTAAATACAGAAACAGATTAACACTAATCAAAGCTTATCAAAACATTTACAACACAAATTAATCATAAATCTGTAGTTTTCCTAATCAAACAGAAGTAACAACAAATTAATTTTATTTCCTAAAATCTATAAACCCTAAAAAACTATAAAAGGGGAATAATTTACAGAAAGGGGAGGATGATTACAGGGAGGAATTTACAGAGAAACAAGAAAAAAATTATTTACAGAGGGGATACAACTTTGAGAAAAGATTGAACAGAGATGGAGACCCTGAGGGAAGGAAGATTCTGTTACACCACCATCAAACCCTCGCTCACTGCCGCCTCGGGTTTCAATATCTAAAACCTTAGTTGAGTCGTCGTTGCTTTAATCTCCAGTGCCCCTCCGTCAAATCATTATCGCCGCACTTGAAATGAGACAAGGAAAATAGATCAAAACCAAGAAAATCGGATGAACCAAGGAGAATATGAGAAGGTTCATAGCTATTCACGGTAACACTTAGCTTTAGGTATCATTCTTGTTGAGTTTTCCTGTAGGTGTGGGGTTTGGGACTATTGTTATGTTGTATGTTGTTGTTGTGGTGAGTGAGACGGAGTGGAGCGATCGGCACCGTCACGACTTGTTTAGGTTAGGGTTTTGTGTTGTTGGAGAAAAAGGGAAAGCGAGTAAGACACAGAGAGAGAGAAGAAGATAACAAAATGTTTGGTTTTGTAAAATGAAAACATATTATGTCAAGAAATCTAGTGCGTGCCATCCTATGCAATTACCATACACTCTCAATCTCAACCACACAATCCCCATCAAACGCTCATAAACATGTGCGACCATGATATTACAATATACCCTCCCGCATGTTGTCTCACAGATACCCCAAACTGTTCTGGGCCTAGCCCGTTACCAATCATACCTCCTGTTTTTCTAATTTTTACTTACGCACGCAAAAAAACACCCCTAGCCTTAATGGGCTCAGTCCAAAATCTGGACTTGGCCCCTGACTTCCTACACACCCATTTTACTACGTTGACCAAAAAGGATACCCCCTTACATTTTGGGTCTGAATTCAATATCTGAATTCAGGCCCATGTTGTTAGCACCTCCCTGTTTTACTACCCCAACTAAATTCACACCCCCAGCGTTTTTAATTTAATTCTTTTTTATTTTGTAATTTTTATATTTTTTATTTTCTATTTTTATAATTATAATATTATACATTTATTATTATCATAACTGGAATATTTATTTTTCTAAAATCATTCAATATTTTATTTATTTGCATTAAAAATCATTTTTTAATCACGCATTAATAAGATTTTTTTTATAATTAATACATTAAAAAATATTTAACCAACATCAAATCATTTTCATAATCAAATTAAATTCCACAAATAATTTTTAAAAAGGATTACGAATATATTTAAATCGACTGTGCACTTTATCTAATATCTTTGCTACTCACACACCTAGACTAAGTATGCAGAGAATTCAAACATCTTCGTAATCCATAAAAACACCAACCAACCGCGAACTACGAATTGAGACTCCGATTCATCCCAAGAGGATATGTAGGCATATGACTAAAATCGTGGCGAGTTCCCCTAATAAAAATTAAAACCCCATTTCCTTAGTCGTAATTCTAAACCCTACTATCCTTGTGAACAAGGTAGGTGAGGGGGTTCCTAACACCTTCCCTTTGTCTAAAAACGAGTCCAACAACTCAGAATCTTTGACCAAATTAGGGTTATCCTTTATATTCCCTTCCTAAAGATAAAAATTAAGGGTGGTGACTCTAAATTTTCAAACCAGTTACAATAGCTAGGGACTCAACCCTAGGTTTAGAAGCCTTGTCTTTTGGTTTTAGGGTTCTTCTTATTTTTTTTGGGTTTTTATATTTGTTTATTTAAGTATTTATTTATTCATTTGTTTATCTATTTTTATCTATTCATATTATTATATCTGTGGTGGGATTTAAATTTTGCAAAAAAATATTTTCAAAAAACCCTTAGAAAGAAGGTTCGTCTATTAGTCAAGGGGATACATCAACCTTATGAGTTTATGTGACGACTTCGCCTAGATCCGGTGGAATTCCACAAAAGGAATGTCTCAAGAGACATCCTCTTGGGAAGTAGGACTTTGTAATGACACCTATGAATTTTTGTACAACCTTCAAACAAAAAACTCATGATGAGACCTTTCATGACCTAGAGACGAATGTTTCGGTCTACAAAGAGGCTCCACTTAAGGGAGGCCCTTGTGCCTTTCCCTCTAGTTTCATTCATGATACCCTTAAGGAAACCACCTTATGGGGAGGTTAAAATACCTGTAGGCCAAAACTAGGAGCCTACCAACTAAGGATACCTTTCACGTCCCACTGCAATCCCTAACCCGCAAGGGTTATCTTTTCTTCCACTACTATCTTTAGCCCATAGGGCTTCCGTCTTTTTTATGATATAATCCCTAGCATGTAGGGATTCTTATTCGTATTTCTTTATCATTAAGGAGTTCGTGTCTGTCTCAATCTCTGATTCAGTATAAGGTATCCTCATTTCCATGTCTATCGTTATTTTCATCCTCAAGAAGTTCTTGCCTGTCTCAATTTTGGAGTCAATGTAGGACATCATCATTTTCATATCTACCTCTAACCATATATGGGGTACCCCTACGTCTACCCTCATACTACGTTTACATTGCATTGGATATCCATGAAACTTTTTTTTTTGCATACCTAAAAGCCAAAAAAATATTTTGGCATACCCAAGTGTGATACGGTGGGAGAACTGACTTGGTTGTTTTGCATTTTATCTCAAATGTTGTGGATAGTAAGAGTCGCCACCGAATTTTCTTTTATCCGATAAAGGAAAGGGTGAAAAGAACAGGAAAAACCTTTTGAGAATTTTCTTGAGTTCAGGGGGTAGGTTATGAAAAGGGAAGGTGTTAGCACCCTTTTCATTCATAGTTATCTACAGGCTCTTAATTGCTTGATCACTTTTGAAATGATTTATGTTTGTGTAAGTTTAAAAATATTTTGAAAACGCCTAAGTTTGGCAAACTTTACAATGATTCTCGTATCATTGAGAATGTATACAAAGTGTTGGTTTTGAAAATATTTGTTGAAAGGAAGTGTTTGGAAAGATGTTTGAAAATGCCAATGTTAGGCCATTTTGTAATGATTCTCGTATTATTGAGAATGTATACAAAATGCTTGTTTGAAAAGTGTTTTTGAAAGTGTGAGGTGTAAATGGTTTTATTTGTGAGCAAGAAATTACGAGCAATCTACCTACTCAAAAAGTCTTTGTTCTTTTCCTCCTCCTTTAGATAATGCTTCTTCACTATTGATCAGTAGAGAGCCATATCATTATATTTGAGGAACTACCGTGGGTCATAGTACAATCATAGGAGGCAACTTGTAATATGTATTAGCAATTATCGTAAGGGACTAAGATCATTTACCGAAGGCAACATTGAAGGGTCATCGAGGGACTGTGATATTTTAATCGAGGGTATTTGCTAAAACATCTCACGTTCTAGGGACATGACTATTTTTTATTCGAGGAAACAAGTGTGGGTTACCCTAGAGATGCATGTGCGCAAGGTGTTTTGTTTTCATGTATATTATCTTGGAATTAGGGTTGTCTAATGTTGATTTTAAATCTTGCCATACAGACCCTAATTACTAGCAATAATATGGAAAGCGATAAATTGAGGAATTTAAATGCCCTACGCTATTACAATGCTTCGGGGATGGGGGATACAAATTTATAAATGGGGAATATAAAGCAATAAATCCCTAATTACTATTACAAACCATAGAAGATGAATTGTAATAATAATACAAAAATGTAAAGATGAAGAAGAAAGAAGAAATTGTCTTTTAGGGTTTTCGATAGAAAAAGGTTTTGATAATTTAACCTAATTAAATTAAGTAAATTAATTTACAAAAAGAGATTAATTATTTAATCAAAAAATATAATATAAGCTTATCGAATTAAGAAGAAAAATGAGACCTAAGTCTAAAATAATTATTTAGAAAATAATTTGAAAGTTAATTTGAAAATATTTGAACCAAGGACAATAAAACCTAGTTCTAAATATTAACAAAAATAAATGAAGTGTTTAAACTAAAATGTTTAATTATTTAATTATTTAAAAAAATATATTTTTTGTATTTTTACTAAATAAAATAAAATAAATAAAGAAAAATATAAAAATATAAAAGAAATAAAAAATTGGGCCTGAGTGTTCAAAAAATTAAATGGGGTTATGGAGAAATGTTTTTGGTTTTAGGCCCAAAACTGTTTTTGTTTTAGTCAGAAATAAAAAAAAAAAGATACTTGGGCTTGTTTTATGAGAAAATTTGGGGGTGTGCTAAAGAAGAAAGAAGTTGAGGCCCAAAGCTGGAGGGCCCATGCGCTTGTAAACAACAAAAAAGAACAAAAAGTGTGAGAAAAATATCAAAATGGGACGATGGGGCTCGAACCCAGGTCCCTACATACCATGCCTTATACGTGTGCGCTCTGCCACTTGGATGGCTGTTTCATTCGATTATAAAACATGTTGCAATAAATTTAAAATAAACTCAGTTCTGACTGTACTTCATCTTCTTCCTCGTGCCAGCCATTTGAATTTCAAACTTGCTCATTTCTCAACCATTTCAGAAATTGTAAACATCAAACTTGTTAGAAATTTCATCTCGATTTCAAATATGTAAATAACTTAAGCTAACACTCAAAGTTGAACACAAATTTTTCTTGGTACCAAATTTTGACCTAATTTTTTTATAACTTCAACTTCAAAATTCGCATCACTCAGGCAAGATAAATGAAAACTAAGGGCATGGTTAGCTTCATGGCAATGATTTCTACATTTTATCTTCACAAAGTAACCATTAATGATGTTTGTAGAGAGAGTTCAAAGTTTGAAAAACTTACCTCAAAACTGGAAATCGTGTTTGATGATTAAACACTCCTTAAGATGTTGTGATGATCTGGATAGCTTCACTGAACCTCCAAGAAGCTAATGCAATGCTTACTTTGGATTGAGAGTGGCTGTATTGTTCTGGAGAAGACAATATGCAGAGCTCTGTTTTTGGTTATGGAAGATGACGAAGATGATGTTAAAGTTGTGTTTCAGGTGCTTGGATAGGTTCTATATGAGTTATAGAAGCTTCGTGATTGATTAAAATGGAAAACGCACGAGTGGATTGTAAGATGGGTATTCAAAGTCAGAAATGGCACAAAAATGGAGTTTGTGTGAAAATTCTGATTTCAGGGAGTTTGAGGGAGTTTCTAGGCTTCTGATTTCATGTCTTAGCTTGCAAATACATCCTCTATTTATAGTTAATAGGTTTTAGGGCTTGAAGTGATCCAAAAAAAAGATCACATGTGTTTGGTATTGAAACTTGTTTTTGAAGCAAAGTTGAAATTCAAGGTTTCAATGTGAAATACAAGAGCTTGTAGGGTGGTTAACAGGTTATAGATATGTTGCTTCTTGCTTTGCAATGTTTTGGAGTCAGAATCAATAATGTATGGGCACAAGAAGAGTTGACATTGTGATTAAAGTCACTTTTCTAAAATGGAAGTGGTGACTGTGTGCCAAAAATGGAAAACCAACTTGGACAAAGCTTCAAACACTTGGATAATGGCTCCAACAGTTATGTAAACCTTTAATTATTGAGTTATTAGAAAGTTTGAATCCCGCAAAGCAAGATTTATGCAGCATGGCTTGAGATTTGTTCAAGTGTTCTTCATGAAAATGACCTATAATTCAAGAATGGATGCCCAACTTCTTCTCTTCGATTCTCCTAGATCAAAAATGATCTCATCAAGTTATTGGACATTTTGGAAAGCTTGAAACATTTTATACAACCTTCATGTTGACCACTTTGGCTAAGTAATTTTGGAACTAGGTGAAAATTGGCCAAGAAGTTAGGTCAAAAAACTTGCCTAACTTGCCTAAATTTTCACCAAGTGTTTTATGAAAAATGTCATGTCTTTATGAGCTTATATCTTCAAATCTAAGAATTTTTTGGACATCAATCCTATAATAAAAAGTTGTAGAATTCATCAAGATCTACAATTTTTATGTTGAAAGTTTTCCTTGAATCATCTTGCATCTTGGTGAAAAATTGTCATGAAGTAATGAATTTATCAAGTATAAAAACACTTAGAAATTTTCTAAGTCTTAGAAATCTTAACTTTTTTATTGAATTTTTAACTTTCTTGATTCTTTATGATCAATTTCTATATTTTTTAATGTCTTGATGAATCTTGATCTTTGAGATTCAATGTTAATAAAAAAAATCAAAGTTTGAATTTTTGTGCATCAGTTGACTTTTCATCAATTGATAAAAAATTCAACTATCAATCAATTGATCTTGAGAAATGATTTGAGCCATGAAATTAGGTCAAAATATTGTGTTTGAATACTTGAGATCATACTTCAAACCATTGAGTCATGTACTAGGTAAAGAGTCAATGATCAGTCATTCTCAATAAAAACCCTAATTTTGATAATTTTGCCCCTTTGATGATTTGAAATATTTTCTTGAGGCATTGTGATCAACCCTTGGTCAATTGATAAATATCACTTCAAAATGTTGATGTTGGCCAAAAATTATGAGTTTGACTATATATTGACCACAATTGACTTTTTACCCAATACAACTGATTTTTAGTCATCTGAGTAATTGACTGAGCAAATTTGTAATGCAAGACTTGGAACTTTGTATGAGCAGTATTGGAGACCTATAATGAAACATGAAAGTATTTGAGGCATCAAAGGTCCAATTTTCCTTGAGAAAACCAAAATCCTAATTAGGAGGCTCAGTGCTTAGGAGGTGAGCTTGTCTGATCAAACCCTTGAGAATCCTTGAGCATTTGAGATCTTTGGTGAGAAATGTCTTGAGAAAAATAGGGAAACTTTTAAGGTATAACACAAATCATCTTCATACATTTTAATTTTCACCCATCTGCGTAAATCTCATATCTCTGCCACTCATAGAAAACTTCCAACCATAGTCTAACAAGGTGTTTCTCGGATACTTAAAGCGAACTCGAAAGCTCACGAAGCAAGCATAACATTAGCTATGGCAATGCGAGAAGGTCAACAAGACACAACTGAGGACATCATTACACTTCAATAAAACACTCAGACTCGACCTCGGCCTATACAAGCTTCAATTAAGAACCTGGATGTGCAGGAACACACTGTTTTCCAAGATGGGTATACTCCATCCCATGAATCTATTGAGTATCATCAATTTGCATTCCCTATGCCAAAACCGCAAGGGGAAAACCTGACTATGAATAATGAAGAGCCATAGGATGCTAAGAACACCAAAAGATACTGCATACTGGAAAAGAGGCTTAGTGCCATAGAAGTACATGACACTCATAGCTTTGATGCTTCCGCTTTATGTTTTGTTAAAGATGTGGTATTTCCTCCATAGTATAAGATGCCAGATTTTGAAAAGTACAAAGGAGCTAGTTGTTCTAAGACCCATTTGAAGATGTATGTTAGGAAAATGGAAGAATACCCATGTGATGACAAATTGCTTATCCACTTCTTTCAAGATAGTCTTAGTGGAGTGTCATTAGAATGTTATACTCAATTAGAAAGAAACCACGTCCCCACCTAGAATGAATTGGCTTTGGAATTTTTTGAAGCATTATCAATATAACATAGACAAGGCCCCAAGTCGCATGCAACTGCAATATTTATCTCAGAGGAGTAACAAATCCTTCAAAGAATACACACAGAGATGGAGGGAGTTGGCTGCTCGAGTACAACCGCCATTATTGGATAAGGAGTTAGTAGACATGTTTATGAGCACCCTACGAGGTCAGTACTATGAAAAAATGCTGGGCAGCATGTTAACACGCTTCTCTGACCTAGTAATCATTAGGGGACGCATCGAAAACAACATCAAAAATGGAAAAATCCAAAGCATCTCGAGTAACCCGACTAGTGATTCCCTTAGAGATTTCCAAGGGGAAGAAGAAAATGAAACAAATGCAATATGGGAAACTTACCAAGCTCTAGAAACTCCATCTCATGTACCTTATAATCAATATTTGTATGCAGTAGATGCCCAATACCAATAACCACTCTCCGGTCTTCAACACCAGCAGTCATGGCCTATACCACAAAACCAACAGGCTAAGATTTCACCTCAACATCGACGTCATAATCGACAGGTTCGGAATTGAAACAATCACCATCAATTCCAGAATTAACATATGCGTCCAAATAGCCAAGAAGGGGAAACTCGCCAGTTTGACCAAATCCCCATGACATACAGTCAATTATTGTCATATATGGTCCAAAGTTCATCAGTGACCCCTAGACAAACTAGATCCATGAAGTCTTCATTTCCTCCTTGGTACAACTCGGATGTTCAATGTGAGTTTCATGATGGAGTAGTGGGGTATTGAATTAAAAATGCAATTCATTCAAATAAGTGGTACAAGAGCTGATTGACAATAAGAAATTAAATTTTGAAGAAGATGGCCCGTATATGGTGGAAAATCCCGCGCCCTGATTGGTGGATCACTAAGAAAACTTATCCCTAGGATAGTTAGGCTTTATCATGTGTAATTTCTTTCTTGCTAAGTGTTATTTATTATAAACTTTGTACTTTGTGATCAGTAATTTGAATAAATAATCATGCATGTTTTTGAAATCGATCCATTCCACAAATAATCAACGACTTTCTATTCTTCTTATCTCTCTTCCATTACACAAATTTAACAAGCTTCGAGGGAGAATGACGAAAATTAAATAACGAAATTTGATAATGTATGCTTTCAATGTAAGACCGAGCTCGATGTAAGGCATTGTTTCAAATCCTAAATAGTGGAGAAATAAGGGAGTTAATCCTTAGTCAGCCCCCTCGAGTCAGGAGTTGGAGTTTTGTTCTATTTTCTATAAAAAAATAAAAATAAAAACCTTAATTTTAACCAGGGGCATGGTAGATTTCAATTAATTCAACGATGCATTAATATATCTTTCCTTGATACATCATTGAGAGAAAGATCTAAGAAAAGGTTCGAGCACATCATCTTCCCCGCATTCATCATCCAAGATTGAGAAATCAATGAAGACAAAGTCCACAACATCTTCTTCCTCAATACATCAATCAAGACTGAGGAAATGATGAAGACAAAGCTTACAATAATCAACATGACAGTCACAAATGTCAAAATTGAAAAGCAAAAAGAAGTTCAAAAAAATAAAGCCCGTTAAGTCGGAAAAAAAACAAAAAAATCTTGACTTAGACAAAAGGTAGGGCATCCTGATGTACCGGAAAGTTAAAAGAATTGGTCCATGCAAAATAAGGGATTAAAAACAAATAAATTAGAGAACAATCTTATGACTGCAACCTCAATAATCATCAAGGCTTCTCATGAACGCTTGGATATTATCAATTCTTGGATCTTATCAATGACTTGTATCAGCGCTTGGATCTTTATCTACGTTTCTCATCATCTGCACGACTACAAAATTTCTCTTGGGTACTAAATGCATCTATTGCATTAATTGAAATTAGGACTGGAGAACATCAAGGAGAATGGGGTGGGATAAACAATTTTTTAGCCTTATATCTTTTGTTCTTTAACCACGAATCATGGCCACATTACAATCTTCAAAAGTCCTAATTGAAGCTAGGTTCACTATGAAAGCATACTCGACAAGATTTATGTTAAACTGACTCTTAATGTTTGTTAAATTATCACTAAACCACTTTGCCACTTATTCATCTCTAATAATCCATTTATTTTCAATAATTAATTTTGATTTTAAGAACTTGCATGTGCATCACATTAGGAATACTTTTCAAAGATGACAATTTTACTTACAAGCCAATTCTTAGCATCAAGGAGATTTCAAAATGGTATAATCAAAGGCAGCATTTCCAAGAAGCTTCTAATTAGGGTAAAATCATCTAAAAGGATCCCTATATACAGGGGAAAATACTATTGATCGTAGAGGTATATCACATGGAGATACTATTGACAAGGGAGTGATCATTATGAGATTCAATCAACTTGGATCAAGGTTCAAAGCATTTTTCAATCAGGGGCATACCTTTCGAAGGAGCATTCCTTAATCAAGTCATATCACAACATGATATGACTCCGTTTCCTCCTTTTAACAAACCTCTCAAGGCCTTGATAATCAAGGGCAACCTTTCGAGATTCCAATGTTGGGGCAGTACGTACCAAGTTCGTCCTACTGCATATAGGGTCCAAATTCCCCTTCAAGAAACTTCGAGTACAAACTTTTCAAGATTCAAATACTTGGGGAAATCTATGTCAAGTTAATGGTGAGGTCTAAGTTCTTTCTGAGGATACTTCCTCTAGATCCTGGAGATTGAGGGGCACATCTTTCAAAATTTAAGTTTTGGGGCAAACCACAGTGAGGCTCGATCAAAAGGAGCTTATTCAAAATGGTTCATCAAAGCCAAACATTTTCAAGAGTCTTTCAATCAGGGGCTGTAATACGATGGGAGAACTGACTTTTTGGTTTTGCGTTTTATCTCAAATGTTGCGGATAGCAAGAGTCTCCACCGACTTTTCTTTTATCTAATAAAGGAAAGGGTGAAAAGAACATGAAAGAACTTTTGAGAATCTTCATGGGCCCATATCTCTTAATCCAAGCACTTTTTAAGGATCACCCCAAACTAAAAAAGTTGTAGAATTCATTAATCCCTGCAAATTTCATGTTGAAAGTTTTCCTTGAATCAACTTGTATCTTGAGGAAACTTGCTTGTGAAGTTAGGGTTTTCTAAGCCCAAAATACTTGAATTTTTTCCAAGTGTTTGAAAATCTTCAATTTTGACTTTTGTTGAATTTCTTGATCTTTGTAATTCTTGATGATCAAACTTGATAATTTTGAATGTTTTGATGATTCTTGATTTTTGAATTCCAATGTTGACCAAAAAGTCATAGTTTGGCTTTTGTGTGACTGTTGACTTTTTATCAATTGATTGAATTCTTCAACTATCAATCACTTATATCTTTGGAAATGTATTGAGCCATGTAATTAGTTCAAGATGTTGTATTTGAGCCCTTGAGATCATGATTTAAGCCATTAGGTCATGCACTAGGCCAAAAGTCAATGATCAGTCATCTTCAATCAAAACCCTAATTTGGCAATTTTTGACCTTTGATGATTTTAGGGCTTTACTTGAGGAATCATGATTAACCCTTGATCAAATGAAAGATATCACCTCAAAATATTGATGTTGACATAAAATCTTGAAGTTTGACTATATGTTGACCATAGTTGACTTTTTACCTAATGCAATTGACTTTCAATCTTCAGAGTAATTGACTGAACAAACATGTGATGCAATACTTGAAGCTTGACATAAGAATTATTGAGGACCCTTCATGAACCATTAAAGTAATTTGAGACCCTTGCAACCCAATCTTCCTTGTGAAGCACAAAACCCTAGTTGTATACCCTTGCTTAGGAGGAGGTTTGACCAGTTAACTCTTGAGTAGCTTTGAGTATTTGAGACCTTTGTGAGCATATTTTGAAGAAAATGGGAGGGTAAATTTTGGGGGTACAACAACTGCCCCTGTTCAGTCTTATTAAACCTTAAGAGTTATATTGGCATGTCCGTCATTCGTGACTTGAAGGTAGAAGATGATTGAACACTTAAGTGCCCAGAAATTTGCACGAAGTAACTCCATTGGTTGATTATACCGAGAACGGACTTAAAGATTCCATTTGAAGAGGCGATAGTGATTCATCGGAGATGGGCTTATAGATGCCATCCGAAGTAACTGTTGATAGAATTTAGACTAAGTCTACGCTTGACTCCAACTGAAGAAGTATCAGAATAAATCTACTCTTGATTTAATCTGAGCCAGAGGATGTCTACGTCTGTCTTTAACTGAAAAGTGTCAGAATAAATATACGCTCGATTTAATCTGAGCAATAAAAATGTCTACTAGAAGAAGTATCAGAATAAATCTACACTTGATTTAATCTAAGCCAGAAGATGTATGCGTCCATCTTTAACTGGGAGAAGTATCAGAATAAATCTATGCTCGATTTAATCTGAGGCAGAAAAATGTCTACTGGAGGAAGTATCAGAATAAATCTATGCTTGATTTAACCTGAGCCAGAAGACTTATGCATCCGTTTTTAATTGGAAGAAGTATCAAAATAAATCTACACTCGATTTAATTTGAGCCAGAAGAGGTCTTTTTGTCTTTAATTGGAAGAAGTATCAGAATAAATCTATGGTTGATTTAATCTGAGCCAGAAAATGTCTACTGGAAGAAGTATCACAATAAATCTACGCTTGATTTAATCTGAGCCAGAATATTTTTACGCCTGTCTTTAACTGGAAGAACTATCAGAATAAATCTACACTCGATTTAATCTGAGCCAGAAGAGGTCTTTTTGTCTTTAACTGGGAGAGGTATCAGGATAAAACTATTGTCAATTTAATCTGAGCCAGAATCTATCTATGATCGTCTTCAACTAGAAGAAGTATCAGAATAAATCTATGGTTGATTCAATCTGAGCCAGAAGAGGTCTATACTCGTCTTTAACTGGGAGAAGTATCAGAATAAATCTACGCTCAATTTAATCTGAGCCAGAAAAGGTCTACTGGATGAAGTATCAGATTAAATATATGGTCGATTTAATCTGAGCCAGAAAATGTCTTTTTTAAGAATGATCCTCTGAGGAAATTATTGAAATAGCCCTTTGTCAGATGTAGATTTGGAGAAGACTGTCGGGTCATATAAGTAGTTGATGATGTTTGTCTGTTGATTGATCTTTCCTGAAAAGGTAAAGAGTTAGTTGTATGCAATGTCATGATGTATGAAATGCATTGCGTAATGATGTTCTCAAAATAAAAGAGACTGTGATATATGTGTTTCGTATGTGTTGTACCCTAAAATTTGCCCTCCCATATTCTTCAAAGCTTGACAAGAATCATCCTCAACTGGTTTAGGATTTCCCAAGGGGTTGCACAGTCAAACATCCTCCTAAGCCAGTCAAAATTAGGGTTTTGTTTCTTACAAGGAATTCGGGATTTTCAATGGCTCAATCAAGTCCCATAGGCCTATACATATTCTCAAGCATCTACATGCCAAGTCTCAAGGCTCACAGAGGCAAATTGCACAGTCAAAAGCCCTATTTGGTTCACAGTCAACTGCAGGGGTAAAATGGTCATTTTGCAGTCAAAAGTTAGAATTTTTGGTCAACATCTTATTTTTAAGCCACAATCATCATTTTATCAAGTCTTGATCATGATTCCACAAGAATGGCTCAGAAATTATCAAAGATGCAAAAGTTACTATTTTTGGACAGCTGAAAAGTCAACTGTAACTTGACCAAGGCATAACTTTTTCATGGTTCATCAGAAAAATCCCATCCAATGCTCATTTTGAAGGGGATGACATTTCCTACAACTAATCTTCACATTCCAAGTCCAATAAATGCTCTCACAAAAAGTTATCAATTTCTACATTATAGGTCAATTTCAAAAGTCAACAAAAAGGCACTTTAAGTCAAGGACCATAACTTGAGATTGGTAAATACAAATGACATGGAACCAAAGGAATAGGTTTGAGGACTTCAATACCTTTCCAAAATATCCAAGAACATGTTCATAGGATCAAAATTGAGCAAGATATGCATTGGAGAAGTTGGGAAATTTTTGTGAATGTGCAAAAGTCAACTTTGCTCAAAATACCTTATTTTTGCTAATGGGCCTCAAATTCCTTCTTGAATCTTTACCCAAAGCATATGCATGACCCATCAAGCCTATTTGAGTTTATTTTCTTATTTTTATTAATTAATTGGATTTTTTATTAATATTAATTCATTTAATTGATTTAAAATGTAGGAAAATATGAAGATATGGTTTTCAAATCTTTTCATGAAGCAAATATGACCAATATGAGCTGGAGATTTCGTGTGCCAATCAAGGACATCAAGATCTCCAATTTTGGAAAGTTTTTCCAATCAAAAATATGCAAAAAGATTTGATTGGAAATGAAATATTGAAACATGAATACAATGGATCTTTGGGCCAAGACTTGACCTAATTCCCTTCCATTACATATGCTGAACCTAACCCTAATGCCACTCACGTGCAAGCTGCTGCAAAAAGGCCAAAAACCAATTCCAAAAAATCAAGAAAAAACTCAAAACTGTTTTTAACATTCCAGCATGATTCAAAGCTTTCCAGTGCTTCTAACACATTGCAGGGATCCCCAGGAACACATTGCAATAAAAAACAAGCCTTAAAGATCAAGAAACACGCAAGAACAGTCCCTTGGTTTGTCACTTTTTTTCAGAATCGCATCTCACAATTCATGCATATTTAACATCTTTTGTTGTTTGTTTTATGTTCATAGAACTCAGGTGAAGCTTTTGGTATGGTTCAATTGGATTAAAATGCCCTGAAACCGAAATCACCATTGATGAAATTTAGGGTTTCGAAGCTTTCAAAATAGGGCTTTGCTGTACAAGAAAAATTAGGCCTCATAACGCATATGGTTGAATTCGTCAAGGCCATACGAATCAAACCCAACCCACGCGCCCTATTTATATAGCTTCTACGCCTAATCGCTATTTTTGGTCATGCTATTTTGTGGGGGTTAAAAACCCCCGCTATCCATTTGTTCTTTTTGCATGCATAAGGAAGAAGACAATAGGTGTAAGCACGTTGTTGCACCCCAAAATTTTCCCTCCCATATTCATCAAGAATTGTCAAAGTCAAGGTCACAAAATTCCCCAAGGGGCTATGCAGTTCAACTGTCTCCTATACAGTCAAAACTAGGGTTTGAGTTCTGGTCAAGTAAATGAACTTTTCAAAGGCCCAATCAAGTCTCATATGCCTACAAATGTGGTCAAGCATCCTCATGACAAGTTTCAAGGCATTCAGCTCAAAATTGCACAGTCAAAACCCTAGATTGCACTACAGTCAACTGTAGGGGCAAAATGGTCATTTGACAGTCAAAAGTTCAAATTTTTGGTCAATATATCATTTTGAAGCCACAAACATCATTTGATCAATGCTTGATCATGATTCTCAAAGTTTGGCTCAGAAATCATCAAAGATGCAAAAGTTGCTATATTTGGACAGCTGAAAAAGTCAACTGAAATTGACCAGGGCATAACTTTCACATGGATTATCAGAAAAATTCCATCCAAAGCTCATTTTGAAGAGAAAGACATTTCCTACAACTCATCTTCATATTCCAAGTCCAAGAAATGCTCTCACAAAAAGTTATCAATTTCAACATTATAGGTCATTTTCAAAAGTCAACAAAAAGTGACTTTAAGTCAAAGGCCATAACTTGAGATTGGTAAATCAAAATGACATGGGACCAAAGGCATTGGTTAAAGGACTCAAAGACCTTTCCAAAATGTCCAAAAACATGTGAAAAGCTTAAAAATTGACCAAGTTATGCCTTGTGGAAGTTGGGAAATTTTTAGGAATTTTGAAAAGTCAACATTGATGCAAAAGGCCTAAAAATGCAAATGGGCCCAATTTTCTTCCAAGTTTCTTCATGCCAAGCCTATGCACGACCACTAGGCCCAAAGGGAAGTATTTTCATATTTTTTAATTATTTATTTGAATTTATATTAATTTATATTCATTTAAATCATTTTAATACATGGAAAATATAAACCTAACCTAAAAAAATCTTTTTATGCACATTATAAGGTCAATATTTCGTGCACATGTTGATTAGGAAGAATTGGATTGAATTGGATATGATTTGCACAAAAACCATGTGAAAGAGATTGAAAGTATAATGGAAAAAAATCAAATCTTCAATTCATAATTGCAAGAGATTTTTGTTGAAATTGTTGACCTAATTGCTTCCTTACAAGTACTAGAACAAGACCTAATGCCAAGAAGACTGGAAGCTGCGCATAAAAAAGCATTGCATATTGAAAATTTTTCACAAAAACTCAAACACTGAAAACCAGCTTCAAGCTCGATTCAGACCCCAATTCTTGTCCCATTAGCATCCTGAGACGCCCTTGAACGTTTCTCAATCATTAACATCAATCAAAAGGCCCTGAACTGGTACCCCTAAGTCCAACTGTACCTTGAAATCTTTGAAATCGCACAGCATGATTCCATCATCCTTTTGCATTTTTCTTTGTTGATTCATGTTCATATTAATGTTCTAAAGCTAACTGTGGTGTTTAATTGCGTTTTCATTGATCATACACGATTCCACCATATGCGATTTTTAGGGTTGCAGGTTTCTGAAATTGGGGATTTTGTGTAGAAGAAAAATTAGGACCTCTGAATACCATGGTTGAACTCAGGGCTTAGAGACGAAAAGATCCATACCATCGCGCCCTATTTATGTTGAGAATGGAGCTATTCGCTATTTTCTTGAATCACCTCTAAAACAACGCTATAAAAACCGTGGCCATACGCTTGTGTTTCAGAAAGAACGAAGAAGACAACCTCGTTGTCACTACATGATTGGCTAGTTTGAAAATTCGCGCCAGATTGTCCACTAACACCATGCTTTATTTATTATATTTATTTGATATTATATGTTAACTAAAAGCGTTTGGTTCAGTTGGTAACACGCTATGCAGGTGACTCTCAAGACCTGGGTTCAAGTCCCAGGTCTGGCAAAATTCCAATGCTATTTTTCAATAATGCATCCTATGCAGCGCTGACATCCAGGTACATCATGTTCTCTCAAAGCATGGCCATCCACGCGTCCTACACAACCAGATCAACGCCCACGATGCAAAGAACATGCTAGGGCCAAGTCAACACGTTAGCATACAATTGGCAAAGTCAACGAGGGCCATGCTTATTGGGCCAGAATTCCCAGGCCTATACCTCCAATTTTGGGACAACACCCCACCCTGGTTTGAAATTTCATTTATTTCCCTTATATCTTTTTAATTCTTATTTTATTTATTTATTGTTTTAATTCAGTAATTATTTTTTTCTACAAAAATATAAAAATCAGAAAAAGACCAAAAAAATAATATTTATTTTATAATTATTTTATTAGCATGTAAATAAACTAATTTCAAATTAGGTCTAATTTATATTTTTTCCATAACAAAAATCCAATAAAATAGAATTAGGTTAATTGATATTTTTTATTCCTTTTAATATTTTTCCCTTTTTTTTCCAGAATAACAATACTATTTATTTATTATTTTATTTTTATAATTAAAAATTGTACATAAATAATTTAGGGTTTAATTTAGATTATATTTTAATTCTTTCATAATAAATAAAAAAATATTAGAATTAGGGTTTGCTTCTTAATTTAATTTCAATTAACTCTTTGCCTTATTAAATCTAAAAAAATACAAAAAATATCAAAAACATTTAATTCTTTTTTAATCATTTAATTTTTAATTCTCATTAAGTTTAATTGTTTGCAAAAGGGTCCAACGCCCTAGTTTTGTTTTGATTATTTTCTTTTGCGCATTTACTTTATTGCTTAATATAATTCTGTAAATCTCCCAAAGCCATGTAACTTTACTTTTCGCACTTTATTCCTTCGCATTATTTATTTTCCGCTAAATCGGGTCCGGTTTAATTTTGGCGATGTGGACCCGCGCCATTTGTAATAGCTTAGATTTATTTCCTCGCAAAATATTTAACTGTTAACCGAGCATGAAAGAATGAATGTCCAATTAAAATCAAGCGTAGAACACTTCAAACATGACAAGATAAATAACTGAAACGTGACACACAATTCGCACACACCACCCCTAGGGTACGCCTCACTGTTGCCTCGAAAGGTGATCGTCGAGTAGAGGATGTCTTAGTAAGTCCTCATGATCCGGGAACCTGGCATGAGGGTAGCTTCTAAGGTGTCTTCCCATTGCTCTGGTGATCACCATGTCCCGAACCTCGAATTGACCCGAACACCTCCAACGGTGGTGCTACTTACCTCTCAATGGTGGGATGGCATTACTTTAAAGGACATTTACACAGACGAATTCCTTAGGGTAGGTAGGTTCTCAAGGATACTTGCTCTAATCTCAAAACAAACTCAAAAGACTTTTCACACTGACACTTTTCAAAAGCTTTCAAAGCAAACTTTTCAAACACTCTGACGTACGAGTCGATCTGAAATTTTTTCAAAGAAACTTTTAAACCCACAGTGAGAAGCAAGCACACAAATTTTGAAAACATATGAGCAAGTATCTAAGAGCCCATGGATAACCATGGATAGAAAGGGTGCTAACACCTTCCCTTTCTATAATCTGCCTCCCGAACCGAGAGCAATCTCTTTAAGGAATTTTTTCTGTGCTTTTGTCCTTTCCATTTGGAGAAAATAAAAGACGGTGGCGACTCTTGCTCCCGCGACATTTCGCGAACCAGCGTTAAACAGTCAGTTCCAGATCCACCGATCACAGAACTGGCGACTCTGCTGGGGACTAAACTTAAAGTGAGGCGTACCTTAGGGCTAGTTCATAACTATGTTTTCAATTGTCTTCTTTGCTTGCTTTATTATTGTGGACTGCCCTGGGAGTTCTATAGATCCTAACCCGGATCTGGGGGATACCTTCTTAGAAAGTAGCAACAAGGCTGTGAGGGAACTGTGCGGGGTATACCGACATGGTTGAAACAGTCTGCTACGTTGATGTGGCACTTTGGTGTGTACCGGTAACCCTTGAGTTCAGTCAAGGAGAGTACGGGGCCTCCGCGTGGTGTCATGAAGCATCAACAGACCTTAGGAACCTTAATTGAACAAACTTGGCCTTTTAGGGTAGTGAGATAACTGACTTTGGTGCAGTCCGAGGTTGGTTGATACTCGATACTACACTCAATTGAGGGTTGCTTTCCTGGAATATTTCGGTCGCCAGTTCAGTGGCTAAATCGAAACGATGAACAATGAAAGCAGTCCCGTGATATTGGGAACCTTAGAACCTGGTTACTTTGATTAGGACAGGTTGAACCCACCAACTTCAAGAGGGTACTACCCAGACCCCATGCTGGCCTAAACTCTAAGGGTTTCTCTTGTGTGACTTGTGTGCCTTTGTACTTGCCTACTTGCGTACTTGTTACCTGACACTTGTTTCTTGCAGGTCTTGTTTATAATCCTTAATTGGGACTCATAATAGGGTACTAAGTTTCTCGCAGGTCTTGTTTATAGTCCTTAACTAGGACTTATGACAGGGTTTACCAAATTTCTTGCAGGTGTTGTTTATAATCCTTAACTGGGACTCAAAACAGGGTTTACTAAGATCTCTTGCAGGTTTTGTTTATAGTCCTTAATTGGGACTCATAACAAAGTATACTGAATTTCTTGCAGGGTCTGTTTATAGTCCTTAATTGGGACTCATAACAGGGTTTACCTACATCCCCCCATGCATATCATAACATCATACCATTGCATACATCCTAATCCATTTCAAGGATCTCAAGGGCTTGTGATGCAGGTCATGATGAGCCAGTTATCTAGCAAGGGGCAAAGGGGATTTATTTTCCTCTAGCCAAGGTTGTCAGGGGCTATGACCCACTCGATATGGTGAGCTCTGACTCCTGAAGAAGGTTCCCTTAACCAAGGTTGTTTGGAAATCAAAACCAGACATGATGACTAAAGTCAGGGGCTATGACCCACTGGATATGGTGAGCCTTTGACCCTTGATGAAGGACTCTCAACAATATGCAGTGCCTTCAGTCAAGCTACCGGTTCCAAATTCTAACAAAGTTTCTCTGTTTACCCCGCGAGGTCCTTGGAAACATTGCATGCATATCATACATCCCATTGCATTGCAGGTATCCCTTTGACAGGTTGCTTACCCTTCTCCGCTGTTTATTTCAGCCGATCGTCATGAACCCTGAATCTTCAGCCGAGCAGACTATCAAGGACCTCCAGGCTCAGAACGTCCAATTCCAAGAGCTGATTACGAATTTGACCCAGGGGCAGCAAGATCTGAAAGCTCTGCTCTTGAAGAAGGACAAGAAGAAAAAGAGGACTGTCTTGTTCAGCCCTAGACGCAGATCTGGGAATACACCGCAAATTGAAACTGAAAGGACAACCCCATCTGTGGGAAAAAGCAGTCATCCAGAGGAAAGGGTGCCCAGTCCAGAGGTCTCCGACAACGAGACAGATCTTGATGAAGAGCAGTACCCTCCTACTGATGACAGATATAAGCAACTGGAGGACAGAATGAAAGCTATGGAGGTTCAACAGGTACCTGGGCTGGATTTCGGAGATCTGGGTTTGTCAACTGGTGTGGTTATCCCTCGGAAGTTCAAAGTACCACCCTTCTCTAAGTATGACGGGGCATCTTGTCCCAAGCTGCATCTAAGGTCTTATGTTCGGAAGATCCAACCATATACGGTGGACAAAAACTTGTGGATCCACTTCTTCCAGGAAAGTCTTTCAGGGACTCACCTCGAATGGTTCTATCAACTGGATGGGACCAAAGTTCGTAACTGGGAGGAGTTGGCTACTGCTTTCTATAAGCAGTATCAATATAATGCCGACCTTGCCCCTACGCGTACCCAACTCCAGGGTATGTCGTTAGGATCAAGTGAAGGTTTTAAGGAGTACGCTCAGAAATGGAGGGATCTTGCTGGAAGGGTACAACCACCTCTGACTGATCGGGAACTTGTTGATATGTTCTTGGGGACCTTGTCTGGTCCATTTTATAACCACCTGATTGGGAATTCATCTGCTGGATTCACAGATCTTATCTTGACTGGGGAGCGAATAGAAGCTGGTATCCGGTCTGGGAAAATTCAAGAGGCTGCACCTTCTGATAAGAAGCCTCATCATGGAAAGAAAGAATCCAATGCTGTGCACGGTAAAAAGAGCCGTCATGAGACCGGGGCAATCCAGATTTCCAATCCCGGACCTGCTCAACAAGGACAGGGGCAGCAGCGCAAGGAGAAACGACAGTACACCAAACTCAACATGTCGTTGGATCAAGCACTGCAACAAATGTTGAAGGCAGGGTTGATCACCTTAAGGGCTCCTCTCCGGAATCCGAACACTTCTGCACCCAACTATCATCCCAACGATAGGTGCGCATATCATTCAGATAGCCCGGGGCATACTACAGACAACTGCTGGCCTCTCAAGAACAAAATTCAAGACATGATCGACGCCGGGGAGATTCAGTTTGAAGTGCCTGAGACTCCGAACATAATCGCTGCTCCGTTGCCCAATCATTGAAGCCTTTTGTTTATTTGAATATTTTGAGTTGTACTTTTCTTTGCTTATACAAACAATTAATGTCATAGCAAACTCTTTTATTCTATCAATGCATCGCATATGTCTGTTTTGGGGAATTAATACAATTATTTTTGTTATATTCTTTTCATATTTTTTCTGATGTCAACTCTTGGTTAATAATTCTGAGCCTCTTGAGGGAGGATGACGAAAACGATACCATGATCTTTACAGTATGCTTTTGAACAGACCCCGCTGATGAGGTACAGGCATTGTTTCAATTCCTAAACACTGGAGTTATAAGGAAGATAATCCCTCGTCAACCCATCTGAGCCAAAGAAGTAGGAGTTTTTCTTTTCGCAATTTAAAACCCTTAATCAGAACCTGGGGCAGGGTAGTCTCTCAGTTGATCCAAGTGCATAACGAATGGCACCAAAGAGATCCTTACGAAAAAAGAAAGACAGTGATGGTTCAGAACAATCAAAAGGACAGGCAGTCATTATCAAAAAAAATCATAAACGAAAAGCCCAAGAAGTCAAAACCTATAAAAAGGGACTTATGAAACTGGGGCATCCCGCTGACTGTAATTCCAAAAAGAAACAGTTCAGGCAAAAAATAGGGATAACGAAATCAAAAAGAAAGAGGTCCTACAAACCCTCAACAAAAAAGAAATGACTGCTCATTCAAAATAAATCATCAGTATCCGAACCATCACTGGAATGTCAGAGCAAAGACTCAAACAAGGTCTAACGCACGATCAACTGAGTTTAGGTTTGAAGAACATCACGAAGAGCGGGTGGGTACAAATAAAATTTGAGCCTTTATCCTTTGTTTCTTAAACCGTGAACCAAGCCACGTTATAACCCTCAAAAGTCCTAGTTGAAGCATGGGTTAGTTCGAAAGCATACTGTTACGAAAGGTATCCTGACTCCTGAAGGCCTACGGTAAATACGGAGTTGACGTCACGTTTTATAAACATTCACTTGTTTTATGAAAAAGAATGCATCTTCAAAATCTTCAAGACAGACATAAGCTTTGCATGTTTAACATAACTTTGTTTGCACATGACTTTTTGTTTAAACAGCAGGGAAATTTGCACGAGAAATACCTAGTGAACAAAAGCACTTCCAATCAAGGGGCACGGCATGACTATGGCCTACCATCTGGGGCAATCCAATCAAGATTCGGAGAATCTCTCAAAAGGCCAACCAGCCTGGGGCAAATCTCCACTTGAGTCACTTGGGGCATTTCAACAACAAATCTCGCCTGATCAAACATCTTCTGGTGGCATGGCAAAATACTTCTAACAGGGGCAACTCCCCACATTTCCTGAAAGCATGGGCATAGTCGAAAAGATACTACGCAAAGTCAAAGACCCGCTAGGTTGACATACCTAGGCAAAAATAAGGGCTTCCCGGCGAACCAAAAGGGTTCGGGCAAAATGAAGGGATGAAATGAAAAACATCTGTACACCCGGCAAGTCGAAAACCTGAAAAGGTGGCTTGGGCAAAAATGGGTATCCCGGTGGACTGAAAACCCGAAAGGGCGGTCCAAGCAAAAGTTAGGGATTAAAGTGTACGACTATGTCCTGTCATCTTGCCATCTGTCTACCAGAAGAAGGTTTGTCCGCCAACAACTATCAGCACCCCACAAGAAACAGGGGCAATAAAGGTTGGTTCGAGCAGTCTGATTGTTCTATCCTCCAAAGTATCAGGGTAGGTCCTGTTAAAGAACGCAACCAATACAGTTCAACACCTCCCCAGGAGAGTCCAACCCAGCTTCCCCAGGAAGGTTGGAATCTATCTCCCCAAGCAATAAGCGTACCCCCAGTAGATTCTGGAAGCTTATCCCCTAGCAGGGCACGAACGCGTCGTCCGGCTTGATTTAAAGAGTTATTTCCTTAACAGGATATAACTGGGTTATCCTCAGCCAAAAGCCACGGAAAGAGCGTCGTCGACGAAATCTTCTTATCCCCAGCGAAGTCCATTCATACTTCCAATACAGCAAGGTGTCCTCAGCGAGTCATCCCCAACAATGCAGCAAAAGCATCTCCCCACAGAGTATTTCTTCCCAGCATGGTCGCTAGAATATCTTTTTCTCCCCGCAGAATCCTCCATTTGCCAAGTTTATTCCCCAACGGAGTTATTTTCTCCTACCGGTATACTTGCAGCTATCCTCCCCAGCGGAAGCGAAGCTACCTTTCAACATCAGCCCAGGATACAGCTTCCCGGCACCCGTCAAGGATTTATTTCCTTAGACAAACATACATTCATAAAACGTCACATACATCATTATAGCATGCATATGCATCATACTACGCGAATCTCATTGATTTTGAAGACATACAGTTCATGCATCATGATTTTGCATACAATTATGTTTTGCCTTTTCAGGAAAAAGATCAATACAAAAATGACTACTAATCACAATTCATTCTAGATATAGTTTCAGATGTAAGCCCAGCGATGGTGACGTTCTGATACTGCTTCAAGATATCCTTCAGATATAGTTTCAGATGTAAGCCCAGCGATGGTGACGTTCTGATACTGCTTCCAGAATTCCTTCTCGATATAGTTTCAGATGTAAGCCCAGCGATGGTGACGTTCTGATACTGCTTCAAGAATTCCTTCTCGATATAGTTTCAGATGTAAGCCCAGCGATGGTGACGTTCTGGTACTGCTTCCAGAATTCCTTCCAGATATAGTTTCAGATGTAAGCCCAGCGATGGTGACGTTCTGATACTGCTTCAAGAATTCCTTCTCGATATAGTTTCAGATGTAAGCCCAGCGATGGTGACGTTCTGATACTGCTTCAAGAATTCCTTCTCGATATAGTTTCGGATGTAAACCCAGCGATGGTGACGTTCTGATGCTGCTTCCAGATATCCTTCTAGATATAGTTTCAGATGTAAGCCCAGCGATGGTGACGTTCTGATACTGCTTCAAGAATTCCTTCCAGATATAGTTTCAGATGTAAGCCCAGCGATGGTGACGTTCTGATACTGCTTCAAGAATTCCTTCTCGATATAGTTTCAGATGTAAGCCCAGCGATGGTGACGTTCTGATACTGCTTCAAGAATTCCTTCTCGATATAGTTTCGGATGTAAACCCAGCGATGGTGACGTTCTGATACTGCTTCCAGATATCCTTCAGATATAGTTTCAGATGTAAACCCAGCGATGGTGACGTTCTGATACTGCTTCCAGATATCCTTCCAGATATAGTTTCAGATGTAAACCAGATATGATTATAATTTTCTATGGTTTTCTTCCCGATATTGCAAAGATGGTAATTCCCGCCAAGATTTTTTCTCAACGAGCGTTGTTGAGATTAAAGTCACTCAAGGTCCTCTTATCATTCATGCTAAGGCAGTAACCGTTCCTGGTTCATTCATCAGCGTTTGAAGCTCCAGACTCAGCTCCTGTAACCAGTCAGGACATATCTATACCAAGCACCTAAAATCAGCCCCTGCAACGTGTCAGGTACTCATTTTTTTCTTTTTGCAGGTATGCAGGTTCTAGCGAAGGAATCTCTTACGCAATCAACATCCAGATGGCATCTATAAGCCCATCATCCTATCCAGCTATCTCCAAATGGCATCTATAAGCCCATTCCCCCATCACTACTACTATGTGAGCGCAAATTTCTGGGCACTCTAGTGTCCAATCATCTTCTACCCTCGGATTACGAAAGGCACGTCAGCCAATCTGCATCCTCAGGTCTAAGAAGATTGAACAGGGGCAACTGTTGCACCCCAAAATTTGCCCTCCCATATTCATCAAGAATTGTCAAAGTCAAGGTCACAAAATTCCCCAAGGGGCTATGCAGTTCAACTGTCTCCTATACAGTCAAAACTAGGGTTTGAGTTCTGGTCAAGTAAATGAACTTTTCAAAGGCCCAATCAAGTCTCATATGCCTACAAATGTGGTCAAGCATCCTCATGACAAGTTTCAAGGCATTCAGCTCAAAATTGCACAGTCAAAACCCTAGATTGCACTACAGTCAACTGTAGGGGCAAAATGGTCATTTGACAGTCAAAAGTTCAAATTTTTGGTCAATATATCATTTTGAAGCCACAAACATCATTTGATCAATGCTTGATCATGATTCTCAAAGTTTGGCTCAGAAATCATCAAAGATGCAAAAGTTGCTATATTTGGACAGCTGAAAAAGTCAACTGAAATTGACCAGGGCATAACTTTCACATGGATTATCAGAAAAATTCCATCCAAAGCTCATTTTGAAGAGAAAGACATTTCCTACAACTCATCTTCATATTCCAAGTCCAAGAAATGCTCTCACAAAAAGTTATCAATTTCAACATTATAGGTCATTTTCAAAAGTCAACAAAAAGTGACTTTAAGTCAAAGGCCATAACTTGAGATTGGTAAATCAAAATGACATGGGACCAAAGGCATTGGTTAAAGGACTCAAAGACCTTTCCAAAATGTCCAAAAACATGTGAAAAGCTTAAAAATTGACCAAGTTATGCCTTGTGGAAGTTGGGAAATTTTTAGGAATTTTGAAAAGTCAACATTGATGCAAAAGGCCTAAAAATGCAAATGGGCCCAATTTTCTTCCAAGTTTCTTCATGCCAAGCCTATGCACGACCACTAGGCCCAAAGGGAAGTATTTTCATATTTTTTAATTATTTATTTGAATTTATATTAATTTATATTCATTTAAATCATTTTAATACATGGAAAATATAAACCTAACCTAAAAAAATCTTTTTATGCACATTATAAGGTCAATATTTCGTGCACATGTTGATTAGGAAGAATTGGATTGAATTGGATATGATTTGCACAAAAACCATGTGAAAGAGATTGAAAGTATAATGGAAAAAAATCAAATCTTCAATTCATAATTGCAAGAGATTTTTGTTGAAATTGTTGACCTAATTGCTTCCTTACAAGTACTAGAACAAGACCTAATGCCAAGAAGACTGGAAGCTGCGCATAAACAAGCATTGCATATTGAAAATTTTTCACAAAAACTCAAACACTGAAAACCAGTTTCAAGCTCGATTCAGACCCCAATTCTTGTCCCATTAGCATCCTGAGACGCCCTTGAACGTTTCTCAATCATTAACATCAATCAAAAGGCCCTGAACTGGTACCCCTAAGTCCAACTGTACCTTGAAATCTTTGAAATCGCACAGCATGATTCCATCATCCTTTTGCATTTTTCTTTGTTGATTCATGTTCATATTAATGTTCTAAAGCTAACTGTGGTGTTTAATTGCGTTTTCATTGATCATACACGATTCCACCATATGCGATTTTTAGGGTTGCAGGTTTCTGAAATTGGGGATTTTGTGTAGAAGAAAAATTAGGACCTCTGAATACCATGGTTGAACTCAGGGCTTAGAGACGAAAAGATCCATACCATCGCGCCCTATTTATGTTGAGAATGGAGCTATTCGCTATTTTCTTGAATCACCTCTAAAACAACGCTATAAAAACCGTGGCCATACGCTTGTGTTTCAGAAAGAACGAAGAAGACAACCTCGTTGTCACTACATGATTGGCTAGTTTGAAAATTCGCGCCAGATTGTCCACTAACACCATGCTTTATTTATTATATTTATTTGATATTATATGTTAACTAAAAGCGTTTGGTTCAGTTGGTAACACGCTATGCAGGTGACTCTCAAGACCTGGGTTCAAGTCCCAGGTCTGGCAAAATTCCAATGCTATTTTTCAATAATTGATCCTATGCAGCGCTGACATCCAGGTACATCATGTTCTCTCAAAGCATGGCCATCCACGCGTCCTACACAACCAGATCAACGCCCACGATGCAAAGAACATGCTAGGGCCAAGTCAACACGTTAGCATACAATTGGCAAAGTCAACGAGGGCCATGCTTATTGGGCCAGAATTCCCAGGCCTATACCTCCAATTTTGGGACAACACCCCACCCTGGTTTGAAATTTCATTTATTTCCCTTATATCTTTTTAATTCTTATTTTATTTATTTATTGTTTTAATTCAGTAATTATTTTTTTCTACAAAAATATAAAAATCAGAAAAAGACCAAAAAAATAATATTTATTTTATAATTATTTTATTAGCATGTAAATAAACTAATTTCAAATTAGGTCTAATTTATATTTTTTCCATAACAAAAATCCAATAAAATAGAATTAGGTTAATTGATATTTTTTATTCCTTTTAATATTTTTCCCTTTTTTTTTCAGAATAACAATACTATTTATTTATTATTTTATTTTTATAATTAAAAATTGTACATAAATAATTTAGGGTTTAATTTAGATTATATTTTAATTCTTTCATAATAAATAAAAAAATATTAGAATTAGGGTTTGCTTCTTAATTTAATTTCAATTAACTCTTTGCCTTATTAAATCTAAAAAAATACAAAAAATATCAAAAACATTTAATTCTTTTTTAATCATTTAATTTTTAATTCTCATTAAGTTTAATTGTTTGCAAAAGGGTCCAACGCCCTAGTTTTGTTTTGATTATTTTCTTTTGCGCATTTACTTTATTGCTTAATATAATTCTGTAAATCTCCCAAAGCCATGTAACTTTACTTTTCGCACTTTATTCCTTCGCATTATTTATTTTCCGCTAAATCGGGTCCGGTTTAATTTTGGCGATGTGGACCCGCGCCATTTGTAATAGCTTAGATTTATTTCCTCGCAAAATATTTAACTGTTAACCGAGCATGAAAGAATGAATGTCCAATTAAAATCAAGCGTAGAACACTTCAAACATGACAAGATAAATAACTGAAACGTGACACACAATTCGCACACACCACCCCTAGGGTACGCCTCACTGTTGCCTCGAAAGGTGATCGTCGAGTAGAGGATGTCTTAGTAAGTCCTCATGATCCGGGAACCTGGCATGAGGGTAGCTTCTAAGGTGTCTTCCCATTGCTCTGGTGATCACCATGTCCCGAACCTCGAATTGACCCGAACACCTCCAACGGTGGTGCTACTTACCTCTCAATGGTGGGATGGCATTACTTTAAAGGACATTTACACAGACGAATTCCTTAGGGTAGGTAGGTTCTCAAGGATACTTGCTCTAATCTCAAAACAAACTCAAAAGACTTTTCACACTAACACTTTTCAAAAGCTTTCAAAGCAAACTTTTCAAACACTCTGACGTACGAGTCGATCTGAAATTTTTTCAAAGAAACTTTTAAACCCACAGTGAGAAGCAAGCACACAAATTTTGAAAACATATGAGCAAGTATCTAAGAGCCCATGGATAACCATGGATAGAAAGGGTGCTAACACCTTCCCTTTCTATAATCTGCCTCCCGAACCGAGAGCAATCTCTTTAAGGAATTTTTTCTGTGCTTTTGTCCTTTCCATTTGGAGAAAATAAAAGACGGTGGCGACTCTTGCTCCCGCGACATTTCGCGAACCAGCGTTAAACAGTCAGTTCCAGATCCACCGATCACACACGTGATTGGATAATTCAAATATAACGCGCGCTTTCATAAATTCTAGCATGTTGATTGATTATTAATAATATATTTGTTTAGCATTATACATACAAATGTGCTCAGTTGGTTCAGTGGTAAATGTGCTGGCATGTGACTATTGGGACCTGGGCTCGATTCCCAGGTCCCCCATATAATTGTTCCTATTTTTTCTTGTGTAATCCCACGCAGGCTTTCAAAAGGGTTCTACCATGCACTCCCTCATCTCAGGCGCCTTGTGTCCATAATACCCAATCCAAAGGCCATAAGATGCTGGACACCATGCTACCTAGTCAATGAACGCTCAGCAAATCCCAGAAGTCAACGCAGGCTTGAGACAATGGGCCAGCAATTTCCAAATTCACCCCCATACATGGGCCATCACCCCCCCTGGTTTTACTATTTCTTTTTATTTTCTTTTTCCTTTTAATTCTTTTAATTATTATTATTATTATTATTAACTAACAAATTATTTTTATAATAAATTCAGATAATCAAAAGATGTAAATATTTTTATTATTTATTATTTTTACTATTAATTATTATTTTTGTAAATAAATGCAAATTAATTAATTTAGTATTTTTGTTAATTAGGTTTAATTTTAATCCTTTTTACAATAAATAAAACAAACTTAGAATTAGGGTTTTTCATTTGACTTTTAATTTCTTTTCTTATTATTTTCATCAAAAATCTAAAAAACATAAAAAAATACTTTTTCTTAATTAAATAATTAATTAACTAAGTAAATTAGGTTTAATGTTTAATTTAATTGCAAAAAGGACAAAATTCAATTCTTTTCTCAAAAAAGGGTCAACACCCTAAGGACGTCCCGATTCAATTCTTTCGCGCATTATTATTTATTTTGGTTATATTGATGTAACTGTTTCCGAGGATGTAATAGTTAATTAGGATTTTATCGCTTTCTTTTACTTTCTCGCACTTATTTTCCAAACGGGTTTTGTTTTTTGGCGATGTATAGACCCGCGCCATGTAATAGCGTAGATTCAACTTTCCGCAATTTATTTTCCGCACTCTTAATTGTTAATTATGCATGACAAGACTTGTATGACAAATAAAATCAACCCGTAGCTCACAAATAACATGTACAAGATAATCTTAACTGAAAAACAACACACATGCACATGCCACTCTTAGGGTACGCCTCACTCGGTTGCCTCGACGTGGTCGTCAAGTATAAGGTGTTTTAGAGGTCGCCCTCCTGTCTAAAGATCCAGTTGCCTCGAAACGGTTGCCTCGGATAAAAAGGATCTAGGACATTAGGGTTACCGCTAAGGCGTTCTACCATTGCTTTGGTGACCACATTGTCCCTAATAATCGAATTGACCCGCAACTCCAACGATGGTGCTACCTACTTCTCAATAGTGGGATAGTACTGTCTAGAGGACTCTTACACAGCCTAATTCCTTAGAGTAGGTAGATTTCTCCTGGGTACTTGCTCTTTCAAAAAACAAAAAAAAAACAACTTTTCGCACCTACACTTTCAAAAAGTTTTCAAAGAAATACTTCATACACTCTTGAGGACTGATACAAGAGTTACCTAGAAGTTTTTTCAAACTAAACTTTTTCAAAACCCACAAACACTTGAAAAGCAAACAATTTTTGAAAACATAGTGAGCAAGTACCTAAGAGCTCGTGGATAACCACAGATAGAAAGGGTGCTAACACCTTCCCTTTCTATAATCTACCTCCCGAACCGAGAAACATCTCGAAAAGGAATTTTACTGTGCTTTTGTCCTTTCCTTGTTGGAGAAAATAAAAGACGGTGGCGACTCTTGCTTACCGTGACATTTCGCGAACCAGCATTTCAAAACAGTCAGTTCTATTTCCACCGATCACAGAACTGGCGACTCTGCTGGGGATATTTAATAAGTGAGGTGTACCTTAGGATTAGACCACTCTTATGTTTTCAATTGTATGTCTTGATTGCTTTATATTTGTGGGCTTGCATCGGAGTTTCATAGATCCTAACCCGGATCTGGGGAATACCCTTTTAGGTAGCATAAGCTGTGAGGGACCTGTCCGGCGTAGACCGACACGGGTGAAGCAGTGGCTACGTTGGTGTGACACCTTGGTCTGTACCGATATCGCTTGTGTTGCAACGAGGAGAATATGGGTCTTCTGAGGAGTCATTAAGCACCAACCAACCTTAGAACCCTAAATTGACCCAACTTGGCCATAAAACAGTAGCAGTATGCTACACTCATTGAGGCTAAACTCTCGCGATGGTTCTGGCCGCAAGAAAAGATTGCGATGCTGGAGTTATGACCGATTGAGGGTAGTCGATGATATTGAGATCCTCTAGAACCCAGTTACTATTTTCTAGGACAGGTCTTAACCAACGAAACTGAAAGAGGGTAGTACCTAAACTTCATGCTGGCCTAAACTCTAAGGGCTGTCTTGTGTGACTTGTGTGCCTTCAAACCTGACTACTTGCATGTTCTTGTTATCTGACACATGAGTTCCTTGCAGGTTTTGTTTACAGTCCTTAATCTGGGCTCATAACAGGGTTTACCTACATCACTCCACGCATAGCATAACATCATACCATCATAACATTACATGCATCCTGCATAAGGACTAACCTGCATACGTCTTGCATAAGGACTAATCCATTTCAAGGATCTCAAGGGTCTGTGATGCAGGTCCTGATGAATCAAAATGTCTAGCAAGGGGCAAAAGGGGATTTATTTTCCTCTAGCCAAGGTTGATAACTTGAGTCAGGGGCTATGACCCACTCGATATGGTGAGCTTTGACTCTTGAAGAAGGACTCTCAACAACATGAAGTTCCTTCAATCAAGCTACCGGATTCAAGTTCTAACAATTTTTCTTGTTTACCCCGCGAGATCCTTGAAAACATTGCATACATATCATACATATCATTGCATTACAGGTACCCTTTTTACAGGTCACTTACCTTCTTCGCTGTTTATTTCAGCAATCATCATGAATCCTGAATCTACTACTGAACAAGCTATCAAGGCCCTCCAGGCCCAGAATGCCCAGTTCCAGGAGTTGGTAATGAGCCTAGCCCAGGGTCACCAGGACTTGAAAACTCTGATTTTGAAAGAGAAGAAGAAGAAGAAGAGGACTGTTTTGTTCAACGCTAGACGCAGATCTGGGAATGGATTACCGAATGAGGCTGAGCTGACTACTTCATATGTGGGCAAAGACATTCCCCAAGAGAGAAGGGTTCCTAGTCTCGTGGTCTCCGACAACGAGACGGATTTCAATGATGAACAGTATCCTCCTGCCAAAGACAGGTACAAACAGCTAGGGGACCGATTAAGTGCTATGGAGATACAGAAAGTGCCCGGCCTGGACTTCGAAGAACTAGGTCTATCCTCTGGGGTGGTGATCCTTCACAAATTCAAAGCACCTGCTTTTGCAAAGTACGAAGGGGCTTCCTGTCCTAAGCTGCATCTCAGATCCTATGTAAGGAAGATCCAACCTTACACTGCTGACAAGAATCTATGGATCCACTTCTTCCAGGAAAGTCTTTCAGGGACTCAACTCGAATGGTTCTATCAGCTAGATGGAGCCAGTATTCGTAACTGGGAGGACTTGGCTACTGCATTCTACAAGCAGTATCAGTACAATTCCGACCTCGCTCCTACGCGTACCCAACTCCAGGGTATGTCACTAGGGATGGGTGAAGGATTCAAGGAATATGCACAAAAGTGGAGAGACCTTGCTGGAAGGGTGCAACCACCTCTGACCGACCGTGAGCTCGTTGATATGTTCTTGGGGACCCTGTCTGGTCCTTTCTTCAACCATCTTATTGGGAATTCTTCTGCTGGGTTTACAGATTTGATCTTGACCAGGGAGAGGATTGAAGCTGGTATCAAGGCTGGAAAGATTCAAGAAGCTGCACCTTCTGATGCTCATAAAAAGCCTTACACAGGGAAGAAGTAGTCCAATGTTGCATACAGCCAGAAGAGTCATCGTGATCAACACGTAGGGGCAGTCATGATCTCTGGTTCTACACCACGCCGACAACAGCAAAAGGGAAATCAGTGAAGGCCAGACGAGCCTAAAAGACAGTTCACCAACATCAACATGCCATTGTCACAAGCATTGCAGCACATGTTGAAGATGAATCTGATTACGGTGATCAACCCTCCTGCAAATCCCAAGACCTCTTCTCCAAACTACAACCCAGATGCGAGGTGTGCTTATCATTCCGGTAGCCCGGGGCACGATACTGAGGATTGTTGGGCGCTGAAATACAAGATCCAGAATATGATCGATGCTAAGGAGATCGAATTCGAGCCTGCTGAGACTCCTAATGTGATCACTGCTCCCTTGCCAAAACATGGCTAGGATTGAGAAAGCTTTTGTTCATTCGAATGTTCAAGTTGTATTTTTCTTTGCTTATTCAAACATTTGTTCATGTCAAACTTGGTTATTTCATTAATGCATTACACGTGTCTGTTTTGAAGTAATTATGTTTCTTATATTCAAAATTGCTTTTATTTTTTGATATTCAACTCTCGATTGAAAATTATAAGCCTCTTGAGGGAGGATGACGAAAACGATACCACAATCTACAGTATGCTTTTGAACAAACCCCGCTGATGAGGTACAGGCATTGTTTCAATTCCTAAACACTGGAGTTATAAGGAAGATAATCCCTCGTGAACCCCTTCGAGCCAAAGAAGTAGGAGTTTTTTTTCTTTTCACAAAAAAATTAAAACCCTTAATCATAACCTGGGGCAGGGTAGTTCTCTCAAATGATCCAGATGCACAATAAATGACATCAAAGGAATCCTTCCAAAAACAAAAGATAGTGATGGTTCCAAATAATCGTAAGGACGGGCAGTCATTACCTCTCAAAATAAAAGCCCAATAAGTCAAAACCTATGAAGGAGACTTACAAAACTGGGGCATCCCGCTGACTGTAAATACAAAAGAAACAGTTCAGGCAAAAAACAGGGATAACAAAATCAAAAAGAGGTCCTACAAACCCTCAACAAAAGATGACGGCCTATTCAAAATAAACTATCATTATCCGAACCATAACCAGAATATCAGGACAAAGACTCAAACAAGGTCTAATGCATGATCAGTTGAGTTTAAGTTTGAAGAACATCACGAAGAGCGGGTGGGTACAAATAAAATTTAAGCCTTTATCCTTTGTTTCTTAAACCGTGAACCAGGCCACGTTACAACCCTCAAAAAGTCATAGCTGAAGCATGGGTTAGTTCGAAAGCATACTGTTACGAAAGGTATCCTGACTCCTTAAGGCTTGCGGTAAAATAACGAGTTGACATCACAGTTTACAAAAAATTCAATTGTTTTTTATGGAAAAACTGCATTTTCAAAAACTTCAAGACAGACATAAGCTTTGCATTGCTGATATAACATTGTTTGCATATGACTATTTGTTCGAACATCAGAGAAATTCGCACGAAGAATATCTAGTGAACAAAAAGCACTTCTAACCAAGGGGCAGACACGATCATCGTCCATCATCTGGGGCAGTCAAGTCAAGATTCAGAGAATCTCTCAAATGCCAAATAGCCAGGGGCAAATCTCCGCCTGGGTCACTTGGGGCATTGAACAGGAATTCCAGCAACGAATCTGGCACGATCAAACGAAGATCTTCCGGTAGTCTGACAACACAACACTACTGACAGTGACAACTCCCTACATTCTGAGAGCATGGACATAGTCGAAAAATACTACGCATAATCAAAGACCCGCTAGGTTGACACACCTAGGCAAAAATAAGGGCTTCCCGGCGAACCAAAAGGGTTCGGGCAAAAATAAGGGATGAAAATGAAAAATATGTACACCCGGTAAGTCGAAAACCTGAAAAGGCGGCTTGGGCAAATATGGGTATCCCGGTGGACTGAAAACCCGAAAGGGCAGTCCAGGCAAAAATTAGGGATCACAGCGTACGACTATGTCCCGTCATCTCGTCACTTGCCCACTAGAAGAAGATTTGTCAAACGACAGTTATCAAGCACCTCCACAGGTACCTTCTCCCGCAGAAACTGGGGCAATAAGAATTGTCCAAACTGTATAAGCTGCCCTGTCCTCCAGGTACCAAGGTAAGTTCAGCTGAAGAACATGACCAAGATACCTTCACTCACCCGAGGGTAAGACAAGAATCAACCATACTCTCCCCAAGCAGAGTTGGTCTCCCATCAGCCCCTAAAAAGGCACAGTATTTCTAGCAAGTCAGCAACACTCTCCCCAAGCAGAGTTAGTCTACTGTTAGTCTAAAGGAAATTGGATATCCCCGGAAGATCTCAACATTCCCCAACGGAGTATGCAGATATTCCTCAGCAAGCATCCCTGGCAGTATTAATATAAGATTGTTCCCCGGCGGAATACAGACATCCAGTGGAGCCATTCCCCCAGTACAGTCTGAAAAGTTTCCCCAGGAAAGTTGAATCAATCTCCCCAGTAAATTCTGGAAGCTTATCCCCAGTAGATTCTGGAAGCTTATCCCTACAGAATACATGCGTCTCCCCGACCATATTCAGAGGTTATCCCCCACCAGAGCTTATAACTGGGTTATCCTCAGCAAATTACAATGGAAAGATCATCTTCGGCGAAGTTCTTCCCATCCCCAACGGAGTTCATCAAACTCCCCAACGTAACTTATTAACAGGAACCCCCAGCGGAGTTACCATCAAAACCTCAGTAAGGTATCTCTTCCCACAGAGTATTTCCCCGCAGAGTAATCTCTTCAACAAGTTTATCCCCAACGGAGTCATCTTCTCCTATCGGTTTATTCTTACAATCATCATCCCCAGCGGAAACGAAGAATCCTACTCTTCAAACGTCAGCCCAGGAGTAAACTTCCCGGCATTCGTCAAGGATTTATTTTCCTAGACAAAGATACATTCATAAACATCACATCTTCATACATTATGGCATGCATACGCATCATACAACACAAATCTCATTTATTTTTGAGAACATCTTAAAATCATGCAGTTCATGCATCATGACATTGCATACGACTAATACTTTGCCTTTTCAGGAAAAAGTCAATCAAAAGATGATTACTATCTACCTTTACAGTTCCAGATCAACACCGGTAACAAGCCAGGAAAATTCTGTGGACGACTGATCGTGGTTTAATATCTGAAACCAAACAGGACAATTATCTACTTGATCATCCATCAGGAAACCCTACACCGGTTCCTCCTCAACTTCAGATGTAGTTTTACACTGACTCATCCTCAGGCAACCCTACACCGGTTCCTTCTACGTCAGAGGCAGTCTTACACGGGCTCATCAACAGGAAACCCTACACCAGTTCCTTCTCAACTTCAGATGTAGTTTTACACGAACTCATCATCAGGCAACCCTACATCGGTTCCTTCTCAATTTTCAGACGAAGTCTTACACGGACTCACCCTCCACAAGTAACCCTACACCGGTTCCTTTTCTTTCAGAAAAATTCTTACACGGACCTATCTCAAGGTAACCTTACCCCGGTTCCTCCTAAAGTCTTACACGGATTTATCCCAAGGTAACCTTACCCCGGTTCCTCCTAAAGTTTTACACGAACTTATCCCAAGGTAACCTTACCCCGGTTCCTCAAGAAGTTTTACACGAACCTATACCAAGGTAACCTTACCCCGGTTCCTCCAGAAGTCTTACACGGACTTACCTCAAGATAACCTTACCCCGGTTCATCAAGAAGTTTTACACGAACTTACCCTGCAGTAACCTTACCCCGGTTCCTCCAGAAGTCTTACACGAACTTATCCCGAAGTAACCTTACCCCGGTTCCTCCAGAAGTTTTACACGAACTTATCCCGAAGAAACCCTACACAGGTTCTCTCTCTCCAGACGTAGTTTTACACGGGCTCGTCGTCAAAGAAACCCTACACAAGTTCTCTCTTTCCAAAGATGCAGTTTTACACGGACTCGTCATCAGAAACCCTACACATGTTTTATTTCTTCCAGGATGCAGTTTTACACGGACTCATCATGAGGCGACCCTACACCGGTTCCCTTTCTCTTTTCAGATGCAGTTTCACACGGGCTCATCATCAAAGTAACCCCAACAGGTTCCTTCTCCATTTCAGATGCAGTTTCACACGGGCTCATCATCAAAGTAACCCCACACAGGTTCCTTCTCCATTAAAGATGCAGTTTCACACAGGCTCATCATCAGTCAACCCTACACAGGTTTCCTTCATTCCAAGATGCAGTTTTACACGGACCCGTCATCAGTCAAACCTACACAGGTTTCCTTCCTTCCAAGATGCAGTTTTACACGGACTCATCGTGAAGCAACCCTACACAGGTTCTCTCTTTCAACTTACAAAGATTACCATTCAACAGACAATCTCCAGATGGCATCTATAAGCCCATCCACCTACCAACAGTCTCCAAATGGCATCTATAAGCCCATTCCCGACAAGACTCTGTCACATCTCCAGACGGCATCTATAAGCCCATCCTCCTATCCTTCATATCTCCAAATGGCATCTGTAAGCCCATTCCCGACATCACATTGCTGATACTCTACTATGCGAGTGCAAATTTCTGGGCACTCTAGTGTTCAATCATCTTCTACCTTCAGATCACGAAAGGCACGCAAGCCAATCTACATCCTCAGGTCTAAGAAGATTGAACAGGGGCAACTATTGTACCCCAAAATTTGCCCTCCCATATTCTTCAAAGCTTGACAAGAATCATCCTCAACTGGTTTAGGATTTCCCAAGGGGTTGCACAGTCAAACATCCTCCTAAGCCAGTCAAAATTAGGGTTTTGTTTCTTACAAGGAATTCGGGGTTTTCAATGGATCAATCAAGTCCCATAGGCCTATACATATTCTCAAGCATCTACATGCCAAGTCTCAAGGCTCACAGAGGCAAATTGCACAGTCAAAAGCCCTATTTGGTTCACAGTCAACTGCAGGGGTAAAATGGTCATTTTGCAGTCAAAAGTCATAATTTTTGGTCAACATCTTATTTTGAAGCCACAATCATCATTTGATCAAGTCTTGATCATGATTCCACAAGAATGGCTCAGAAATTATCAAAGATGCAAAAGTTACTATTTTAGGACAGCTGAGAAGTCAACTGTGACTTGCCAAGGCATAACTTTTTCATGGTTCATCAGAAAAATCCCATCCAATGCTCATTTTGAAGGGGATGACATTTTCTACAACTCATATTCACATTCCAAGTCCAAGAAATGCTCTCACAAAAAGTTATCAATTTCTACATTATAGGTCAATTTCAAAAGTCAACAAAAAGGCACTTTAAGTCAAGGACCATAACATGAGATTGGTAAATCCAAATGACATGGGACCAAATTCATTGGTTAGATGACTTCAAGACCTTTCCAAAATGTCCAAGAACATGTTCATAGGATCAAAATTGAGCAAGATATGCATTGGAGAAGTTGGGAAATTTTTGTGAATGTGCAAAAGTCAACTTTGCTCAAAATACCTTATTTTTGCTAATGGGCCTCAAATTCCTTCTTGAATCTTTACCCAAAGCATATGCACGACCCATCAAGCCTATTTGAGTTTATTTTCTTATTTTTATTAATTAATTGGATTTTTTATTAATATTAATTCATTTAATTGATTTAAAATGTAGGAAAATATGAAGATATGGTTTTCAAATATTTTCATGAAGCAAATATGACCAATATGAGCTGGAGATTTGGTGTGCCAATAAAGGACATCAAGATCTCCAATTTTGGCAAGTTTTCCCAATCAAAAATATGCAAAAAGATTTGATTGGAAATCAAATATTGAAACATGAATACAATGGATCTTTGGGCCAAGACTTGACCTAATTCCCTTCCATTACATATGCTGAACCTAACCCTAATGCCATTCACATGCAAGCTGCTGTAAAAAGGCCAAAAACCAATTCCAAAAAATCAAGAAAAAACTCAAAACTGTTTTTAACATTCCAGCACGATTCAAACCTTTCCAGTGCTTCTAACACATTGCAGGGATCCCCAGGAACACATTGCAATAAAAAACAAGCCTTAAAGATCAAGAAACACGCAAGAACAGTCCCTTGGTTTGTCACTTTTTTTCAGAATCGCATCTCACAATTCATGCATATTTAACATCTTTTGTTGTTTGTTTTATGTTCATAGAACTCAGGTGAAGCTTTTGGTATGGTTCAATTGGATTAAAATGCCCTGAAACCGAAATCACCATTGATGAAATTTAGGGTTTCGAAGCTTTCAAAATAGGGCTTTGATGTACAAGAAAAATTAGGCCTCATAACGCATATGGTTGAATTCGTCAAGGCCAGACGAATCAAACCCAACCCTCGCGCCCTATTTATATAGCTTCTATGCCTAATCGCTATTTTTGGTCATGCTATTTTGTGGGGGTTAAAAACCCCCGCTATCCATTTGTTCTTTTTGCAGGCATAAGGAAGAAGACAATAGGTGTAAGCACGTGATTGGATAATTCAAATATAACGCGCGTTTTCTTAAATTCCAGCATGTTGATTGATTATTAATAATATATTTTTTTAGCATTATACATACAAATGCGCTCAGTTGGTTCAGTGGTAAATGTGCTGGCATGTGACTATTGGGACCTGGGTTCGATTCCCAGGTCCCCCATATAATTGTTCCTATTTTTTCTTGTGTAATCCCACGCATGCTTTCAAAAGGGTTCTACCATGCACTCCCCCATCTCAGGCGCCATGTGTCCATAATACCCAATCCAAAGGCCATAAGATGCTGGACACCATGCTACCTAGTCAATGAACGCTCAGCAAATCCCAGAAGTCAACGCAGGCTTGAGTCAATGGGCCAGCAATTTCCAAATTCACCTCCATACATGGGCCATCACCCCCCCTGGTTTTACTATTTCTTTTTATTTTCTTTTTCCTTTTAATTCTTTTAATTATTATTATTATTATTATTAACTAACAAATTATTTTTATAATAAATTCAGATAATCAAAAGATGTAAATATTTTTATTATTTATTATTTTTACTATTAATTATTATTTTTGTAAATAAATGCAAATTAATTAATTTAGTCTTTTTGTTAATTAGATTTAATTTTAATCTTTTTTACAATAAATAAAACAAACTTAGAATTAGGGTTTTTCATTTGACTTTTAATTTCTTTTCTTATTATTTTCATCAAAAATCTAAAAAACATAAAAAAATAATTTTTCTTAATTAAATAATTAATTAACTAAGTAAATTAGGTTTAATGTTTAATTTAATTGCAAAAAGGACAAAATTCAATTCTTTTCTCAAAAAAGGGTCAACACCCTAAGGATGTCCCGATTCAATTCTTTCGCGCATTATTATTTATTTTGGTTATATTGATGTAACTATTTCCGAGGATGTAATAGTTAATTAGGATTTTATCGCTTTCTTTTACTTTCTCGCACTTATTTTACAAACGGGTTTTGTTTTTTGGCGATGTATAGACCCGCGCCTTGTAATAGCGTAGATTCAACTTTCCGCAATTTATTTTCCGCACTCTTAACTGTTAATTATGCATGACAAGACTTGTATGACAAATAAAATTAACCCGTAGCTCACAAATAACATGTACAAGATAATCTTAACTGAAAAACAACACACATGCACATGCTACTCTTAGGGTACGCCTCACTCGGTTGCCTCGACGTGGTCGTCAAGTATAGGGTGTTTTAGAGGTCGCCCTCCTGTCTAAAGATCCAGTTGCCTCGAAACGGTTGCCTCAGATAAAAAGGATCTAGGACATTAGGGTTACCGCTAAGGCGTCCTACCATTGCTTTGGTGACCACATTGTCCCTAATAATCGAATTGACCCACAACTCCAACGACGGTGCTACCTACTTCTCAATAGTGGGATAGTACTGTCTAGAGGACTCTTACACAGCCTAATTCCTTAGAGTAGGTAGATTTCTCCTGGATACTTGCTCTTTCAAAAAACAAAAAAAAACAACTTTTCGCACCTACACTTTCAAAAAGTTTTCAAACAAATAGTTCATACACTCTTGAGGACTGATACAAGAGTTACCTAGAAGTTTTTTCAAACTAAACTTTTTTAAAACCCACAAACACTTGAAAAGCAAACAATTTTTGAAAACATAGTGAGCAAGTACCTAAGAGCTCGTGGATAACCACAGATAGAAAGGGTGCTAACACCTTCCCTTTCTATAATCTACCTCCCGAACCGAGAAACATCTCGAAAAGGAATTTTGTTGTGCTTTTGTCCTTTCCTTGTTGGATAAAATAAAAGACGGTGGGACTCTTGCTTACCGCGACATTTCGCGAACCAGCATTTCAAAACAGTCAGTTCTATTTCCACCGATCATAGTATGCATATGCTTTGATATTGGTAAATGATGTATGAATGTGAAATATTGTTGGAAGTGTATCAACAGTTTCATATGACATCTTGCTGGGGAAAATGAATCCCTGACTGGTGCTGGGGATGGAGAACATGTGTAATCTTTAACCTTGTCTAGAATGCTTCTGCTGGGTATTCTTTCTTGCTGTTTGAGGAAACTCCACTGGGGAATGTTGACTTCTGTTTGGGGAGAAGAGTTTAGGAACATTAGTCGTTCATCACTCTACCGGGGAGTTTAATTCTTATATACCCTAAATGGGAATAAAAGATATGGATAACCTTCCGACTCGTCCGGGGAGGATAAAGTTGACTGATATCTGATCTGGTTCCAGGTTTTGTAGCAACTCTCTGGGGATAGTGGTGACTTCACTGGGGAGAGGAATTTTTCTGGTGATTCGTAGCCATCTGAGGAATAGACTCAAGTTGGAGAGAATGTAATCTGTTGGGGGAAGTAAACCCTATTAGGGAAATAAACCCTGTTGACAGAGAAATACTCTACTGAGGAAACACCCTTGGTGAGGAAATGCGCTCTGCTGGAGAGAAGAAATCTGCAGGGTGTTTTACAGTTTTAGAGGAATAAACTCAGTCGGGGAAGAGAATTCCCATGAACTATACTGATTGGAACTCCGTAGGTGGGTGATATTGCCGGGAAAAAGATCATATTCTTTTATCCATTGGGGGGTTCGACTGGTGAATATGATTGGTGTATCCTATTTTGTGGGGGATATATCTTTGTTGAAGATTGTTTTGTGAAGACTACTCTGTGGGGATAATCCCATGGAAGTGGCTCTGTGGGGATTTATGGACAGCTTGAACGTCATCCTAACTCCTAGAGTCTTGAGTAAATGCTTATTCCTGTTCTTATGCATATATTTGTTAACAGGTAATCGTGTCATATGCATATGTTCATTCAATTTTAGTCATTGGACGTTTTTGCAAACAAAACAGAAAAATCAAAAAACAAAAAGGTTGAATTTTAGGGTGTATTTGTATTGATAGTTTGCCTATAAATAGGAGATTTTGTACAAAGAGACATAAATCCTAGTAAGAGGAAATTGTCATGAAATGAAAAGAGTACAAAGTAAAAACAAAACATATAGCTATTTGGAAATGATCTCGTTTGGTTCCAACTCCGCTATAGCCCTTATGTCTTCGAGCATCTCATCCCTTGCTGTCAGAAGAAGTTGATTAAACTGATCTGTACCATTTGAAAATTTGACTTTGGTAATAAAGCTTATAGTAAGTGATCCAATGGGACATAGTCGTACGCTTTTAATCCCTAACTTTTTCCTGGACCGCCCTTTCGGGTTTTCAGTCCATCGGGATACCCTTTCTTGCCCAAGTCGCCTTTTCAGGTTTTCGACTTGCTGGGTGTACAATCTTTTATATATATCCCTAATTTTTTCCCGAACCCTTTTGGTTCACCGGGATGCCCTTATTTTTGCCTAGGCCAGTCAACCTAGCGGGTCATTTTCATACGTAGTATTTTTTAACTATGTCCACGTTCACAGGGTGCGGGAAATCTTCACCGTCCATGGTGGTTAGTATCATAGCACCGCCCAAAAATACTTTCTTGACAATAAATGGCCCTTCGTAGATGGGAGTCCATTTTCCCCTGGGATCACTTACGGTAGAATGATGCACTTTATTACCAAGTCATCAGCCTGATATAACTGATGCTTGATTTTCTTGTTGAATGCCTTGATCATACATTTCTGATACATCTGACCGTGACAGATAGCCGCAAGCATCATTTCATAAATCAAATTCAAATGGTCTAGCCTGGTCTAAATCCACTCGTCTTTGTCTAATTCTGCATTCTTCATTATCTTCGGAGAAGGAATCTGAACTTCGATAGGTAGGACAACTTCCATTTGATAGACCTGAGAGAATAGGGTTATCCCAGTTGATGTTCACGCTGAAGTGCGATATCCATCAAGAGAAAACAGTAACATCTCGTGCTAGTCTTTGTAAGTCACGACCATATTCTGTATGATCTTCTTAATATTCTTGTTGGTGGCTTCCGCTGTGTCATTCATCTTTGGTCGATATGGAGAATAGTTGTGGTGTTTGATCTTGAACTGCGTGTAGATTTCAGTGATCATAGTGTTGTTGATGTTGGTATCATTGTCTGTGATGATTCTCTCGGGGATGCCGTACCGGAAGATGAGATTGTGTTTTATGAACCGGGAGACCACATTCTTGGTAACAGAGGCAAACGAGGCTGCTTCAACCCATTTTGTGAGATAGTCAATGGCGACGAGAATGAAGCGATATTCGTTAGATGTAGTAGGCTTGATTTCCCCGACCATATAAATTTCCCACATTACGAATGGCCATGGAGCAGTCAAAACATTCAGAGGAACTGGAGGCACATGAACTTTGTCAGCGTAAATTTGGCATTTATGACAAGTTCTCGAGTGGTGGTGACAATTAGTTTCCATGGTCGACCAATAGTAACCCGCTCTTAAGATTTTCTTAGCCATATTATGTCCACTGGAATGAGTACCGAAGATACCTTCGTGCATATCTTCCATAATCTTTTATGCTTCTTTCTTGTCCATGCAACGAAGTAGAGTCGAATCATGATTGCACTTATATAAAATTATGTTGCTTAGGAAGAACTTAGCCGAGAACCTCCGTAGGAATTTCTTATCATTGATAGATGCTCCTTCAGGGTACTCTTGAGCTTCAAGGTAACTTTTCACTTCATGAAAGCAAGGTTTTTCTTCTACTCCATCAGTATCAATTTCGTAGTAGTGTGCTAGTTCATCGAATCTTTCAATGGTAATTTTGGGAGCCTCATTGTCCCATCTAACCTTGAACATGGATGACATGGTAGCTAATGCATCCGCCAACTGATTCTCTTCTCTTGGGATATGCTTAAAAGTAATCTCTTCGAAGTATGGAATCAAGGTTAGCACATGTTCTCTGTAAGGGATAAGATTCAGATGCTTCGTATCCTATTCTCCCTTGACTTGACTGATTACCAAGGCTGAATCCCCATATACGCTCAGGAATTTGATTCTCGGGTCAATAGCAGCTTTAATACCAATGATGCACACTTCATATTCATCCATATTATTGGTGCAGTCAAAGTAAAGTCAGGCGGTGAAGGGCGTATGACAACCATGGGGAGAGATAATTAGAGCACCGATCCTGTTGCCAAGTGCGTTAGAAGCTCTATCAAAAACCATAGTCCACCAGGATCTTAGTTCATGTCCTTCATATGGTCCAGGCTTTTCACAATCCGTAACTAGCATAATGTTCTCATCCGGGAATTCGAAATTCATAGACTGATAGTCGTCTAAAACTTGATGTGCCAAATGATCTGTCAGTACACTTCCTTTGATTGCCTTTTGAGTGGTGTACTAAATATCATATTCTGTTAGGACCATTTGCCATCGGGTTTGTTGTACCCCAAAATTTTCCCTCTCATATTCCTCAAAACATTGCAAGAAAGATCCTCAAGTTGCTCAAGGTAGTCCAAGGGTTGGCCAGACAAGCTCCCTCCTAAGGTAGTCTACCCCAAACTAGGGTTTCATGTTGCATCAAGATACTTGATTCTAAGTGATCCCAAGTTCTCACCAATATCCTAATATGTTCTCAAGATCATCCATGTCAAAATTTCAAGCCTTGCAGAGGAAGTTTGCTCAGTCAATTGCTCAAAGGTCCAAAAATCGACTGTGCTAGGGCAAAAGTCAATTGTGGCCCACATACAGTCAAACTTCAATATTTTTGGTCAACATCCTCATTTTTAAGTATATTTCATGATTTGATCAAGGTTTGATCATGATTCATCAAGGATTTCTCATAATTCATCAAGACTCAAAAGTTGCTAAATTAGGGTTTTGCAGGAAAAGTCAACTCAACTTTGACCATGAATAACTTTCTCATACTTTATGAGAAATGACCCATCCAAAGCTAATTTTGAATAGGATGAAATTCTATACAATCCATCTTAAGCTCCCAAGATCAAAATATACAGTCACAAGAAGTTATGAATTTGGACATTATAGGTCATTTTGAAAAGTCAACAAAAACACCTTTTTTGTCAAAGCTTCATACATAAGCATGGAATATCAAAATGAGATGAGACCAAAAGGGTTGCTTGTAGGACATCTCAAGCTTTCTAAAAAGTTCAAGAACACCTCAAAAGAGTCAAAATTGAGGAAGTTATGCATTGGTGAAGTTGACCTTTTTTGCAAAATTGCCAAAAGTCAACTATACCCAAAACTCCAAATTTTGCCAAATGGGCCCAATCTTTTTCACTTGTTTTGAGTTGGAAAGATAGCCCAAGTGCTCTAGCCTTTGACACTTGTCCATATCTTATTTTTATTATTTATTTTGATTTTTATTTGAATTAATTTGATTTAAATCAAATAAAATCAAATAAAATCCAAAAGCATTGATAACAAGGATTTTGTGACCATTTCAGGTCTTAAATCACAGCTGGCCATCATTCAAATTTGCATCAAAGCTTGTGAGCACAAAAATATTGGAAATAAGCCATGTTTGGACAGTTGTTCAAAGCAAATCAAATCAATATCCAAAGCATTGAAAGAAGAAGATTTTGATGCAATTTGCAACCCTAATCCCTTCACTAATACATAAGGAGGCGAGGCAGATCAAAAGAAAGGTTGGAAGCAAGCGCTAGAGATAGAATAGAATTTGAAAAACCAAGAAAAAAATGTGAGATCAAAATCCCACTTAGAGGCATCCTCAAGGCTTGTTATCGGTCCCAATCGTTTCCTAGCACTCTCAGGAACCTAAAGCAATCAAAACCAATCATTTTCAAGCCCTCTCACGCACTGTAAGTCCGTAACGGTATCACCATCTTCTTGAATTCGAATAACCTTATTCTTGCATCCATAGTGTAAAATAATTGTACATTCTTGGTCACCATGATGTTTGAAAACTTTTGGCATTACTCAATTTCATTTATATGGCCTGTGCTGTAACTCACCATTGTTAGGTTTTAAAGCTTGGTTTTAGGGCTTTCAGTTTCAGGGACAATTGGCTTTGATAATGGGTATGGTTGTGATCTGGAGAGTGAGACGAACTCAACCACGGCATTGGTTTCCATTTATGTGGCTTGTAGAGGATTTTGGAAGGACCCCTGCTTGTAGTGACGGACAAAATGTTCGTAGGTAAAAGTATTTTACTTTTACCCACGGAGAGAGGAAGGGGACGATGAGTTGTCACCCCCCCATAGGCCAATTCAAATTCCAGCGCGCTTTTTTATTTTTTTTTCCATTATATTTCGTTTTTCTTATATTATTATTATTTTGTATTATGATAACAATCAAAAGCAAACATCCCAGCGGAAGCCAGCTAAGCATTAAGGTCTTGGAAGGCTGGAGGTCAGGGGTTCGATCCCTGCCTCCAGCATTTGCCATTTTCATATTTTATTTCAGGAAATCCAATATGCATGCAAGCCAGGATGTCCACCATACTCCTTCCTCATCAGTGCGCCAGATGGCCAGATCTGGTGGCCACCATTGGGAGTGTACCACAAGCCAGTCAAACGTAACGCATGGGATCAAAAAAGTCAATATGGATCAGCATCATTGGGCCCAGATTCTGACTATGCACACCCCCTAATTTCAGGCCCATCTCTCTCTTTTATATTTTGTTTATATTTTCATTTAATTATTTATTTATTTACTAACCAAAAACAATTTAATTTTTATCAAAAAACCACCAAAAAATATTTCATGTCGAAATTAAATTTTAGATCTTTATTTTTTTTAGTAAAAAAAACCAATTAATTAATTAGGTTAATTTGTTAGATAATTTTAATCTATTTTGTAAATAATTAAAATCAATTAGAATCAATAGGTTTTTATTACTAACTTAAATATTTTGTTTTTTTCCTAAAATAACTAAAAACTCCAAAAATATGTCATTTAATTATTTTTCATTTATTAATTTAATTAACCAATTAATTTAGTATTTAATTTTAGGAATTAATTTCTTTTCTTAAAAAAAACAAAAACAATAAAAACATTTATTTAGGAGGGTCAAAACCCTAGTTTTCGCATTCGATCTAATTTTCTCGCGTGCTTTATTTTTCTTTATTCAAGTTATTGTATCTGCTCCCGGTTTGTAATAATTTTAATTAGGACATTTATTTATTTTTTCCGCTTTTAAATTTCAAAGGGTTTGTTTTTGGCGATGTAAATACCCGACGCCTTGTAATAGTTTAGTTTAAATTCCGCACTTTAATTTCTGCAAATATTCAACTGCTAGATGTTTGATAATAGGGTTTGCATGACAAGAATGAATGACTAAATTTAAAACAGTTAGATCACCCTAAACATGTGCAAAGATGTATAATCTGAAATCAACACACTCGCGCATGCGCACTCCTAGGGTACATTCCACTTGGTTGCCTTCGTAAACGGTCATTGAGTATAGGTTGTTTTAGAGGTCGCTCTCTTGTCTAAAAGATCATAAGTTGCCTCAGAAAGGTTGCCTCGGATATCGTTGCCTCGGATAAATGATCTAAGACATTAGGGTTACCACTAAGACGTCCTAACGTTGCTTTAGTGACCGTATGTCCCTCTTTCGAATTGACCCTCAAACTCCAACGACGGTGCTACCTACTCACTAATAGTGGGATAGCGCTGTCTAAAGGAAACGAATACAGAACGATTCTTTTTACGAGTATGTAGATTAGTTCTTAAGTACTTTCTCAATCAAAAACAAAACTTTTTCACACTTACACTCCTTTTCAAACAAAGTTTTCAAAAAACACTTCATTACACTCTTGAAGACAGAAGCAAAAGTTAAATCAAAGTTAAAACAAAAACTTTTCAAAACCCACAAGCACAAAGAAAACAATTTTGAAAATGATGAGCAAATACCTAAGAGCCCGTAGATAACTACAGATAGAAAGGGTGCTAATACCTTCCCTTTCTATAATCTACCCCCCGTACTCAGAAATATCTCAAAAAAGGAATTTTTCTGTGCTTTTTTCCTTTCCTTGTTGGATAAAATAAAAGTCGGTGGCGACTCTTGCTTACTGCGACATTTTGCAAAAACAAACGCAAACCAGCATTCCAAAAATAGTCAGTTCTTCCACCGTATCACAGAACTGGCGACTCTGCTGGGGAATTAATAAGTGGGGTGTTGTTGTACCCCAAATTTTGACCTAAGATACCATCTCCCATCTGCATCATTACATTACAAGTGTTTTGATCTATTGATCTTAAAAATTCATAACTGTTTCGAGTCGAGAGCTATTTATTTGTTGAACGCTAAATTTATCAACTGATCAAGACTTAAATGACGTTTATTAATTATTTATAGTCTTAAATTTAAATAATTGAAATCTATTTTCAATTGTTATATAATTTAAAGACTTATGAATAATGAAATAAACATTTTGAGAATGGGTTTATTAATTGGTCAACAATGATTATTTAATTCTTTATCATTCTAGGTTAAATAATTAAATTCTATTTTTTAATTATTATAATTTAGAATATTATGAATAATGAATTAAATAATTAAAATTGTTAATTGGCCAATGATGTTTATTTATTTGTTTATCATTCTGAATTTAAATGATTGGATTTGATTTTCAGTTATTATATGATTTAAAGAATTATAAACAATAGATAAATAATTGGAAAGAAAAAAAGAATTAATTTTTAAATAATAGAATTTTATTCACTTTATTCTATTTATTACAATTATCATTTAAATATTGTGTTATTACAAAATATTTATAATGGCAATTACATAAATGCTTAAAGTAAAATAAAAAAAAACTATTTTCCTAAATTCTAAATCTTCATCTTCTATCCAATGTCTCTTGTCTGCTCATTTAAATTTACCTGCAAAAACAATTAAAAGAAAAGTCAGATTTGAATAAATAATTAAAAGCGGAAAATAAATTTAATGTTCATCATTAAAGGCAAACGGCTGGAATCAGTTTACCCTTTTTTGCAAATCACGGGATTTCTCCCGGTTCACAAAAAAGGAGGAATTTTATTTCATAAAATGAATGCACATTTTAAAACATGCACAAATTCATGTTTTGTCAAATTGTTTTAAAGTAAAAACTGCATTTTTTCAAATCAATTGCATTTTCAAAGTCCACAACATATTTCAAAATCAGCATCATCTGCATAATTTTCAAACAGCATATGCAATGTACACAAACCAAGGCCAAAGTGTAACGTAAACATGCCTAGAGATAGGAAGAAGTTAAAAACTTAAGTCCCATGCAAGACAAAAAGAAGAATTATGCAGTATCAAAACAATGTGCAAGCAACCTATACTTCCTCATTCATCATATTCCAGCCCTTTGCATTTTCAGAACAATAGTACATTATATCATTTTTATATCAAATGTACCCATGAGAGAGAAGAGAGAAAAGAAATTGGTTTTACAGGTTTTGGTTTAGGCAGAAAGAATTATAAGACAAAGCTACTGCAGTATTACAGTAAAAGGAGAAACACAAGAGTAGAATACAAACAAAACTGCTGTAACAGTGTGATGCAGGAGGCCAAAGAAAATTGTAAAAAATCTTCAAATCTCCAGCCTGTAACGTAAACAAAGAAAAGGTGGATATAACATATTGGAATCATTTTCAAAACAGGGATATCAATCAACCTCCAAGCCTTAGAAAAACTTAGAGAGAAACTGCTGTCAACAAGAGATATAAAACAAACTGCATAAACCATTTCAAACCAAAAAGCTTTAAAAAAACCTCAATCACCCTAACCTGCATAGAACAAAAAGAAAATCAAACTCCAAAACCATCAACCTGCTATTGCTAAACCGTTAACCTGCCATGACCATATCAAAAACCTCATGGCCAAACACAAAACCAATAGGGAACCTACTGTCATAAACCAAAACCTATTACCATCCTGTCTCAAAAAAACCATGTCTACCGCATTCAAAAACCAGTAAAACTTGTGTAAACCATACAAACACCTAGGCCTAAAAAACTCGTAAAACCTGGTACTGCATTATCCAACATAACCAAAATCAAACCATCACAATATGGCCTAAACCTCCAGGAATCTGATTGAGCCACAAAAGCCAACACCACCATTTCAAAACCAAAACTAACGACCAAATCCCCAAAGCCTCAGAACTTGTCATCATTGGCTGTCATCAGACCACAGTAACAAATATACAGAAATCAGAAAAGAAGAAGAAAAAGTGTCAACAGCATCACGCTAGTCAAAAGTAAGCATTTCAACAATAGCATAGGAAGCATTCAGAGGCAACAATAGGAAGCATCAAAGGAAGCATTCATGGCATCCAAAATGTTCAAAGCAACACAAAGGGTACAGTAAAGAATCAAGAACGAATACCAGGTGTTGTACCCCAAAATTTACCCTCGCATTTTTCCACAAGAAATCTCAGCTTCAGGCGTTTCCTGATTTTTCAAACTGACTCAAGAATCGGACAAACAGACTTTTCTCATCAGTCAAACAAAATTAGGGTTTTATTGATTTTTAGGACTCTGGATTGCTTCAAACAGTTGGCTTAGGGTTTTGGTTGATTCTGGCTCAATTGTGATCAGGCGAATGTTCGTTGGCATTTAATCAGGAATTAAGGTTTTATGGGCATACTCTCAGCAAAATTAAAATTCCACAGCACCTTGCAAGATTTTCCAAGATTCGGGTTGAATTTGCATTGTTTTGATTTAATCAGTAAAAGAGGCAGTTGGTTTGAATTCACGTTGGTTTGTTTGAGCCAGTCAAAAGAAATATGCAGTTTGGAATTACAGTGCTTGGCAAAGAATCAGTGAAAAGGGAATGCGCTTGATCAGTTTATTTTGGTTAACTGCTGGTTTGCTTTGGATATTGGAAAGGACAAGTTTAATTGGTCAATTACTAAAGCATTGTTTTATTTAAATTATTTATTATTCTAAATTAAGTGATTGAAATTTAGTTTTCAATTATTTTAATTCAAAGAGTTTTAAATAATAAATAAACAATAAAGAGAAAACAGAATTAATTGGATAATGAAAGTTTTTATTTATTATTAAATTAATTGTACAATTATTGTTTATGATTTAATTACAAACAATAGTTTTACATTGATCTAAATTTAAATAAAAGATTATCCTAATTATTTGTCTAATCTTCAAATCTTCATCCGCTATCCCTCGCTCCGGTGTTCCAATATTCATCTGCAAAAAGAAAAGAAGAAAAGTCAAAAAGCAGTTAAATTGAAACGACAGAAGAAATTCATCATTAAGGGTCACTGATTGGGATCAGTTAACCCTCTCTGCAAATCACGGGATTTCTCCCGGTTCACAAAGAGGGACGAGTTTATTTGCTAAAATTGAATGCACAAGTTTAAAAAATGCACAATTCAAAATTGTCAAAATTGCATAAAGTTCAAATCTCAAACAGCATGTTACAAAGCAAACAACAAGTCCAAACCAAAGGTCCAAACTCAACTTTCTGCCAAATATAAAGCAACTATCCAAAAGGCTACTCAAAGCTATCAAAGAGGAAGATTTTGAAAGATATCAAAAAGCACAAAAGCTGTCAAGAAGAGATCAAATATGCAGAGGAAAGTATGATATGCAAGCAACTCATTTTCATCATTTCCCAATTGAAGTGACCCTTTCAGAAAAAGTACAGGAAAGAAGCATATTAAAATATCCAATTGTACTGAGAGAGAGAAAAAGGAGAGAAAAGATGCAGGTTTTCAGGCTTAGGCAGGCATAGATAGGAAGAAAAAATATACAAAAGAACAACACAGTTCAGCAGAAAAAGGGACAGAAAATATACAAGCTCACAACCTGCATATCCCAGGCCTGCTGAAGTCAAACCTGAAAGGCATAAAACTTCAAGCCAATAAACCAGTTCAAGCCGGCCCTGCTACCTCAAAAAGCCTTAACCATAAAACTCAAACCTGTTAAAAACCTGAAGCCTAACCACAACCTGCTGAGGCAAACTAAAACCTGTCAACTGCATAAAAACCTGCCCACCTGCTTAAACCATAAAAACACCTCAAAAACTCCCAACACCATAACCTGCATATACTAAGCCTCCAACACCAAAACCTGCTAAAATATGAGGCAAACCTGAAGCTCAACCCAAGGCCAAACCTTTAAACCTCAAGCTTAAACACATAACCTGCATTAGCTTAAACCTGAAAAGAGTTAAAAACCTCCAAACAAGCAAGCCTAAAAACAGTCACAAGCTATACCAGCATATGTCCATCAACCAAAAAACCATACAAACCTGTCAATAACAAATCCAGCAATAACCAGCATAACCTAAAAGCATTCAAACTGTCTAAACCTCATACCTGCATTAGCCTTAAACTGCCTGAAGCCAAACAATGGCCTAAAAGACCAGCTCAAAAAACGCCCAAAGCCTAAAACCTGTAAGAAACCTCACAAAGTCTGTCCAACCTGGCAAAGAATTGAAAGTGGTGCAAACATAGGCTCAAGCCTAAAGTCCTCAGAAAAGTATCATCATAGGACAACCGAAAAGCAAGCAATGCTAGCATACGAGCAAAATAGGCGTTCATCATAATCAACAATCCAAGGCAAATCATTCAAGGTAATTCAAAGGCCTCAGAGGGGTTCATCATTGGCCTTTAGGAAGCAATAAGAGAATAAGAGAGAAAGTATTCAGGGGGCAACATAAACCCAAAATTCGTTCAGAAGCAACAAACATCAAAGCATACTAATTTCCAAACCCACGAGTCCTTCAGAATCCTAGATTCATCATTAGGCAACAAAGAAGATACAGAAGCAAGCATATTCAAACATATTCAAAAGCAGGCGTTCAAGGCAGCATACAGTAGGAGAGAAGAAGAAAGAAGTGAAGCGAATTCAAAAAGGGATTTTCAGTCAAAACATCATCAAACCCTAAAAATGGTGACAAGATAAAAGATACCAGGTTCACCAAAAGGCCAATCAGCATCACGCACTTTTCCCCTTCGCCAGCAAGCCTCCATAACACCCTTCATTCCTCCTTCACAAAAGGTAGTTTTCGTTGCTTCTCATTCTTTTTTCTCTCAGCAATAATCACACATAAAACGAAGTCAGAATCACACCCAAATCATAACGCGCAACGAAAATCGTAAAAAACTAATATACCATAAGAACAGACCTGAACCTCTACGCCGTTTCCTTGAACTCAGCGAAGGAGAAGAGGGATGCTGATGGCTGGGCAAAGGGGAGAATAGATATCCACGGCCAAAGACGAACGGAGAAGACAATGAAACCCCAAGACGCGCCGCTGTATAAACCCTAACATTCCCAACTGAACAAACAAAATCTCAAACCCTAAAAAATCGTTTCAAGCAAAATGGGCCTAATCCTTGTTAACCTCTCTAAAGCCCATTAAAAGGATCTAACCCTCTTATATAAAACAACTCTTTTCTTTTTTTAGTTAATTAATTAACCTATTCTTGTTTTTATTTATTAAGTTAAAACATTTAATGTTTTTTTTAAACACCATATAGTTTTTTCTAATTTAATAAATTTGTTATAATAATGCATTAATACTAAAACATATAAAAACACTTCTTATCTAAAATATCTAATTTAATACTTTTTTGTACATAACAATTAAAAAATACATTTTTTTTAACATACATAATTCATTTCTTGATATTTAATTGAAACATATTTTGCACATAAATAATAAAATACATTTTATTGCACCATAACAAATATTGAAATTAATTGTCATTTAACTTGTTTATAATAAATATTAAAAACACTTTTCATTTAATTTGTACATATCATACAATGTAATTGAAAATACCTTTTTTTATAAATATACTTTTGTACATAACACTTAACTGAAACACCTTTTGTATATAATAAACAATGGTACATTTTATACATAATCTAATTAGAATTTAAGGCATTTGATTAAAACATTTTCTTTTGTACATATTAAAAGAAATACAAGATCATTAAATAGACGTTTAATTTTTCTTTAGGTCAAAACAAATACCTAACAATACTTTCTTAAAATCATATTGTCACACCTGTAAATAATCACATACGCATATACTTGCACACTTACACAACACATTTACATTGCCCTTATGCACATTTGTTTATCTCATATTTGTATATTCGTCATTTACATTTTGATCGCAAATTCGATTTGGTTTAACTTATTGGATACTATAAGTCTCATCCCCATTCATACACATGTACCCCCACTCCCGGATACTTATTTTGTAATAGCGTAGATTTACATTTCCGCAATTTACAGTTTTCCAATTATACCATGGTTAGACCTAGGGTTTGCATGTACATAAAATCAAACGCTAGATAACCTAATACAAGACAAATACATGAAATCAATACACAATCACACTTGCACCCTCTAGGGTAATCCCACATGTTGCCTTCCAAAATGGGCCATGCTTGCACGTCGAGTATCTTTGGCAAAACAAAATCAAATGATCATAAGTCCCTCAAAATGTTGCCTAAACAAATGATCAAGTCCCTCAAAGCAAATTGCCAAAGACACTTGGCACCATTGCATTCATGGTCCATACGATGACCCACGCCCGTCCCGAATAAACTTCCTAAACGCAAGATTGTCCTCCAATTGCAATGGTGGAGCAAAATTGTTAAAAGGGGTTAAAACATAACAAAAACCTTTGAGTACAATAGGGTAGACAAAACTCTTAGTTACTTGAGATCGACTTGCAAAAACACTTGTCTTCTTTTCAAAAACCACAATCCCTAACACTTTCAAACAAACTCTCAAAAACATTTGAAACATCTTTTCGAAAAGATACACACTTTTGTAAAACACTCAAACACGAGTCAAATACATTGGTCGCCTAAGACAAGGCATCTCTTCAAAAACATTTTTCAAAACACACACACACACACCACATTTTCAAGCAATCGAAAAAAACAAGGCAAGTGATCTAAAAACCAAGTAACTAAGAGCCCATGGATAACCATGGATGAATAGGGTGCTAATACCTTCCCTTTTCATAATCTACCCCCCGAACCCAAGAAAAATCTCAAAAGGTTTTTGCTGTGCTTTTAACCTTTCCTTTAGGATAAAATAAAAAGTCGGTGGTGACTCTTGCTCAACCGCACAAGTGCGAATACGAACGCAAAACCATAGTCAGTTCTCCCACCGTATCACAGAACTGGCGACTCTGCTGGGGATTAAATTTAAAAGTGGGGTTACCTTAGGGTTTAGATCACCTTTACTCTCTTAATTTGATTGACTTGATTGATTTATCTTTTTGGGTCCTTGTTTGGGTTTGTTATAAATCCTCTACCCGGATTTGGGGCACCTTTTTAGGTAAATAGCAAAAACTGCGAGGGAACTGTGCGGGGTATACCGACATGGTTGAAGCAGTAAGCTATGTTAGTGTGACATATTTGTGAGTACCGGTAACCCTTGAGTAGTCAAGGAGAGTACGGGGCCGCTGTGTGATGTCGTGAAGCACTAACGAACTCTTAGAACCTTAATTGACCATCTTAGCCTTTTTAGGGGTAGTGAGATGACCGGCTTTGGTGCAGTCCGAAGTTGGTAGATCCTCGATACTACACTCTTTTGAGGATTGTTTTCTTGGAATATTTTGGTCGCCAGTAAGTGGCTAAACCGAAACAATGAACACAGAAAACAATCCAATGATATTGAGCTCCTTAGAACCCGGTTACTTTTGATAGGACAGGTTTTAACCAACAAACTGAAAGAGGGTAGTACCTGAACCTCATGCAAGCCTAAACCTAAGGACTTGTCTGCTTTGTGTGAATATGTTTGTCTGTATATACACTCTTTTGTTTGTGCATACATGTACATAACATCATAACATCATACCATAGCATTTTCAATAACCATTTCAAGGATCTCGAGGGTTCTTTTGATGCAGGGTTACGTTGAACCAGACATCTATCAAGGGGCAAGAGGTTTCTCCTCTAACCAATGCAATCAAAGATCAAGTACAACAACTTGAATCAGTGGCTATGACCCACTCGACATGGTGAGCTTGATTCTCGTGGAAAGACATCCATCAATACAAAGCTCTCCAATCAAAGTTCAAAAACAACAACTTGAATCAGCGGCTATGACCCATTTGACATGGTGAGCTTGATTATCATGGAAGGACGTCCACCGGTGCAGAGATCTCCAATCCAAGAGCAGGGTTCAACCTCTAACGTTTTTTTGTGTTTACCCCAAGAGATCCTTGAAAGCATGCATCCATATATCATGCATTGCAGTTTGACAATCTTTCCTTTTTCAGGTTTCCTTACTCTCCTGCTGTTTATTTCAGCAAGAGATGGCTCTAGAAAGGTCTGTCAAAGACATCCAAGACCAGACTGCTGAGCTGCAAGAGATGTTCCTGAACTTGTCTCTGGGGAAAGAAGAGATGAAATCTCTCCTCACAAGGGGCTTGGAGAATTCCACCAACGCCAGGAGTGATCAGCTTGCGAAGCTGCAGTTTGATCTGACAACACTGAGGACCCAAGTGATGAGACAGTTGGTGGGCCAGATGGCTCTCATCCAGAACCTATCCCAAAGACAAGGGGAACTCAGAGTTCTTGTCCGCCAACTGCTTCCAAACAACCAACTGGGGCAAACATCTGAGGTCGAAGAGCAAGTCACCGCTCAACCTCCATCCATTCAAGAAGACAAGGGGAAAGCTCCTTTGCTTGCTTCAGGGTCATAAACCCATCAACAACCTCGCCAGTGTCAACGGGGTAATCGGCGTAAGCAAGAAAAGTCGGGAAGACAGTTCACGGAGACTGAAATACCATCATTCTTTATACTGAAGCGCCTGTTGGAGGTCAACTTACTTACTGTAAAGGACCCTCCTCAGAAGCTCAATACCTCCTCTCCTCACTATCATCCCGACGCATTCTGTGTTTACCACTCCTACAGCCCGGGACACGACACCAACGACTGTTGGGCCTTGAAGAACAAGATTCAAGATCTGATCGACATTGGGGTGCTGGAATTCATGCCAGACGGTGAGATGAAGATCTTCCGTTAAAGGGTTCTCCACTTGAAGTGACGAAGCTCGAGCTGAAAGACTTTTGCTTTTTTTTGAATTTTCAAAGTTGTAATTTCTTTTGCTGTCAAACAATTATCTGTTGATGTTAAACTCTGTTTTCTTTAATGCATTGCATATGTTTGTCTTGAATTCATCCATTCGTTTCACTACTCTCATGCTTTTCTTTATGATATTTGACTATTGATAAAAAGCTGCAAGCCTTTAGAGGGAGGATGACGAAACAATACCATGATCTTATACAGTATGCTGTTGAATAGACCTTGCTGATGATGTACAGGCATTTCTTTCAATCCCCAAACACTGGAGTTATAAGGAAGTTAATCCCTAGTCAACCCCTTCGAGCCAAAGAAGTAGGAGTTTTCTGTTCTAAACAATCGAAACCTTTGATATAAACCTGGGGCAGGGTAGTATCTCGGTTAATTCAAGAGAAAATGTGCATTGAAGTCGTAAACTCTCAGTTCGTAACACAACGAACGACATTGAAAAAGAAAGCATTCCCTTGGAGTCAAAAGACAGGGGTGGTTCCCTATCATATAGACAGTCAATCTCTCAAAAGAGAAAAGCCCGCCAAGCCAAAACCTATAAAGGAGGCTTAAGAAAGCTGGGGCATCCCGCTGATAGTAATCCCGGAAAACGGTAACAGTCAGGCAAAAGTTAGGGATAACAAATCAAAATCAAAATAGTGAGGTCGTTACAAAATCCTCAACAACATGAAAAATGTTGAAAAAGAAAAAGGAGATGATGACTGTCTCCCCAAAATTCAAACTGGTGAACCATCGCCCAAAAGTCGTTCCAAACTCAAAACAGAGTATGACGCAGTTAACTGAGCTTAGGTTGAAGGACATCACGAAGAGCGGGTGGGTACAAATATACTTTGAGCCTTTATCCTTTGTTTCTTAAACCTTGAACCAAGCCACGTTACAACCCTTCAAAAGTCCTAATTGAAGCATGGGTTAGTTCGAAAGCATACTGTTACAAAAGGTATCCTGACTCCTGTAGGGCTTTACTCTAAATCTTGTGTTGACTTGTCTTGTGAAAAGTTTTCTGCTAAAAACGCATTTTTTCAAAACTTCGAGACAAACATAAACTTTGCATTATTCGAATATCACTGTCTGCATTTGACCTTTTGTTTGACAGCGAAGAAATTCATACAGCGAATGTTCGGAGGAACGAAAACTCTCTCAGTAAGTCAAAATCACTTCAAGAGGATAACACTTCCATCAAATCCCCTTATCAACAAGGGGCATGACATGTCACAATTCAATTAACCTGGGGCAGTCCAGTCAAGGTCCAACAGATCTTTCAAAGTTCAATTAACCTGGGGCAGTCCAGTCAAGGTCCAACAGATCTTTCAAAGTTCAGTTAACCTGGGGCAGTCCAGTCAAGATTTCAAGAAATCTCTCAATATGCAGAGTAATCTGATTCAAGATTCCTTCATCACCACTTGGGGCATTGGAATGTCAAAAGTGTTCAACAAATCAACTACAACAATTCCAGATTCGACTCCTGTATCCAGCCAGGGCATATCTGTTGATCATATTTCCATACTCGATTCCTGTATCTAGCCAGGGCACGTCTGAAGAGTTCGAAGATTCGATTCCTGTATCCAGCCAGGGCATCTCTATCAACTGTCAATTCCAGATTCGACTCCTGTATCTAGCCAGGGCATATCTATTGATCATATTTCCAGACTCGATTCTTGTATCTAGCCAGGGCACGTCTGAAGAGTTCGAAGATTCGATTCCTGTATCCAGCCAGGGCATGTCTATCAACTGTCAATTCCAGATTCGACTCCTGTATCCAGCCAGGGCATATCTGTTGATCATATTTCCAGACTCGATTCCTGTATCTAGCCAGGGCACGTCTGAAGAGTTCGAAGATTCGATTCCTGTATCTAGCCAGGGCATGTTTATCAACTGTCAATTCCAGATTCGACTCCTGTATCCAGCCAGGGCATATCTGTTGACGACTATTTCCATATTCGACTCCTGTATCCAGCCAGGGCATATCTGTCAACTACAACATTTCCAGACTTAATTCCTGTATCTAGCCAGGGCACGTCTGAAGAGTTTGAAGATTCGATTCCTGTATCCAGCCAGGGCATATCTATCAACTATTACAATTCCAGATTCGATTCCTGTATCCAGCCAAGGCATGTCTGAAGAATTCCAGATCAACACCTGTAACAACCCAGGAAAACATCTGTGAACGACCGATTGTAGACCAACACCTGTAATAAGCCAGGAAATTATCTACATCACCACTTGGGGCATTCGAATGTCAAAAGTATTCAAAACCCGATGCAGTTTTACACAAGCTCATCTTCAGGAAGCCCTACACCGGTTCCTCTTCAAGATTTCTGAAAACAAGTTTACGGATTCTTCCCTACAACGGATGTCAATCTACCAACTTGTTCAGACTCTTCAAGATTTCTGAAAATAGTTCACGGGTTCTCCAAGTAAACGGATGTTAACCTATCACTTGTTCAGATTCTTCTTCAAGACTTCTGAAAATAGTTTATGGATTCTTCCCAACAACGGATGTTAATCTATCAACTTATTCAGATGCAACCTTTGAAATTAGTTTACGGACGCTTCCCAACAACGGATGCGGCTCTATTGCTGATTCAACTTCAAGATTTCTGAAAATAGTTCACGGGTTCTCCAAGTAAACGGATGTTAACCTATCACTTGTTCAGATTCTTCTTCAAGACTTCTGAAAACAGTTTATGGATTCTTCCCAACAACGGATGTTAATCTATCAGCTTGTTCGGAAGCAACCTTTGAAATTAGTTTACGGACGCTTCCCAACAACGGATGCTGCTCTATTGCTTATTTAATCTCAAGATTTCTGAAAACAGTTCACGGGTTCTCCAAGTAACGGATGTTAACCTATCGCTTGTTCAGATTCATCCCAAGCTAGCTCCACTCAGAGTCAAGCTTCATTATCTCCAGCAAAGCTAAAACTTCAAGTTATCATTATCCCCAGCGGAGCCAGACCGTTGAACCTTCTCCCCACAGAGCTTTGGAGAGGGCAAATCTTGAGTTCCCCAGTGAAGTCGCCAGAGTTATTTCCTACCGAGCTGAAGATTCTCAATCTTACCTCCCCAGCATGAGTCTATTAGATTGGAACCCCCCAGTAGAGGTCATCCGGAATTCTCTTCCCCAGCAGCAGCAGCCAAGGATTTATTTTCCCCGGCAGCAGTCAAGATGCTTTTATCTTCAGCCATCTCGGATTCATTTATCCTCAGCAAGATTAGCTCATCAGCTTACATGCGCATTCATCACATTCATGTCATAAATATTGATGTCACATACATTGCATCATGCATCATAACATTGCATACGACTAACCCTTTACTTTTCAGGTAAGAGCAGTCGATAGACACAGATCATCTCCCAAGATTCATCCAGAAATAGTTCAGATGTGACCCGGACACAGCGACATTCTGATACTTATTCCAGATTCATTCGGACGCATCATCAGGAACCCCTACACCGGTTCCTCTTCAACTTCAAGACTTCTGAAAACAGTTTACAGATTCTTCCCTACAACGGATGTTAATCTACCAACTTGTTCAGACTCTTCTCAACTTTTGAAAACAAGTTCACGGACGCTTCCCAACAACGGACGTTGCTCTATTGCTTATTCAATCCCAACTCCTGAAAATAGTTTACGGGTTCTCCGAAACGTGGATGCCAATCTATCGCTTGCTCAGACCCCAATTCAGAGATGTTCCAAAACAGGGATGCCTTTCTGATACTCGTCCACTCACCATTTGACATACAGTTCAACATTTCCAGATGGCATCTTTAAGCCCATTCTCAGATGGCATCTCTAAGCCCATTCCCCGACAAGATTCTAATCGCACCAGATGGCATCTTTAAAGCCCATCACCAAATGGCATCTTTAAGCCCATTCACTTCTACCATCATATCGCCGAGTGCAAATTTTCTGGGCACTTTAGTGTCCAATCTTCTTTTACCTACAAGTCGCGAAAGGCAAACTTGCCAATCTAACTCTTCAGGTCCAAGAAGATTGAACAGGGGCAACTGTTGTACCCCAAAATTTGCCCTCGCATTTTTCCACAAGAAATCTCAGCTTCAGGCGTTTCCTGATTTTTCAAACTGACTCAAGAATCGGACAAACAGACTTTTCTCGTCAGTCAAACAAAATTAGGGTTTTACTGATTTTTAGGACTCTAGATTGCTTCAAACAGTTGGCTTAGGGTTTTCGTTGATTCTGGCTCAATTGTGATCAGGCGAATGTTCGTTGGCATTTAATCAGGAATTAAGGTTTTATGGGCATACTCTCAGCAAAATTAAAATTCCACAGCACCTTGCAAGATTTTCCAAGATTCGGGTTGAATTCGCATTGTTTTGATTTAATCAGTAAAAGAGGAAGTTGGTTTGAATTCACGTTGGTTTGTTTGAGCCAGTCAAAAGAAATATGCAGTTTGGAATTACAGTGCTTGGCAAAGAATCAGTGAAAAGGGAATGCGCTTGATCAGTTTATTTTGGTTAACTGCTGCTTTGCTTTGGATATTGGAAAGGACAGGTTTAATTGGTCAATTACTAAAGCATTGTTTTATTTAAATTATTTATTATTCTAAATTAAGTGATTGAAATTTAGTTTTCAATTATTTTAATTCAAAGAGTTTTAAATAATAAATAAACAATAAAGAGAAAACATAATTAATTGGATAATGAAAGTTTTTATTTATTATTAAATTAATTGTACAATTATTGTTTATGATTTAATTACAAACAATAGTTTTACATTGATCTAAATTTAAATAAAAGATTATCCTAATTATTTGTCTAATCTTCAAATCTTCATCCGCTATCCCTCGCTCCGGTGTTCCAATATTCATCTGCAAAAAGAAAAGAAGAAAAGTCAAAAAGCAGTTAAATTGAAACGACAGAAGAAATTCATCATTAAGGGTCACTGATTGGGATCAGTTAACCCTCTCTGCAAATCACGGGATTTCTCCCGGTTCACAAAGAGGGACGAGTTTATTTGCTAAAATTGAATGCACAAGTTTAAAAAATGCACAATTCAAAATTGTCAAAATTGCATAAAGTTCAAATCTCAAACAGCATGTTACAAAGCAAACAGCAAGTCCAAACCAAAGGTCCAAACTCAACTTTCTGCCAAATATAAAGCAAATATCCAAAAGGCTACTCAAAGCTATCAAAGAGGAAGATTTTGAAAGATATCAAAAAGCACAAAAGCTGTCAAGAAGAGATCAAATATGAAGAGGAAAGTATGATATGCAAGCAACTCATTTTCATCATTTCCCAATTGAAGTGACCCTTTCAGAAAAAGTACAGGAAAGAAGCATATTAAAATATCCAACTGTACTGAGAGAGAGAAAAAGGAGAGAAAAGATGCATGTTTTCAGGCTTAGGCAGGCATAGATAGGAAGAAAAAATATACAAAAGAACAACACAGTTCAGCAGAAAAAGGGACAGAAAATATACAAGCTCACAACCTGCATATCCCAGGCCTGCTGAAGTCAAACCTGAAAGGCATAAAACTTCAAGCCAATAAACCAGTTCAAGTCGGCCCTGCTACCTCAAAAAGCCTTAACCATAAAACTCAAACCTGTTAAAAACCTGAAGCCTAACCACAACCTGCTGAGGCAAACTAAAACCTGTCAACTGCATAAAAACCTGCCCACCTGCTTAAACCATAAAAACACCTCAAAAACTCCCAACACCATAACCTGCATATACTAAGCCTCCAACACGAAAACCTGCTAAAATATGAGGCAAACCTGAAGCTCAACCCAAGGCCAAACCTTTAAACCTCAAGCTTAAACACATAACCTGCATTAGCTTAAACCTGAAAAGAGTTAAAAACCTCCAAACAAGCAAGCCTAAAAACAGTCACAAGCTATACCAGCATATGTCCATCAACCAAAAAACCATACAAACCTGTCAATAACAAATCCAGCAATAACCAGCATAACCTAAAAGCATTCAAACTGTCTAAACCTCATACCTGCATTAGCCTTAAACTTCCTGAAGCCAAACAATGGCCTAAAAGACCAGCTCAAAAAACGCCCAAAGCCTAAAACCTGTAAGAAACCTCACAAAGTTTGTCCAACCTGGCAAAGAATTGAAAGTGGTGCAAACATAGGCTCAAGCCTAAAGTCCTCAGAAAAGTATCATCATAGGACAACCGAAAAGCAAGCAATGCTAGCATACGAGCAAAATAGGCGTTCATCATAATCAACAATCCAAGGCAAATCATTCAAGGTAATTCAAAGGCCTCAGAGGGGTTCATCATTGGCCTTTAGGAAGCAATAAGAGAAGAAGAGAGAAAGTATTCAGGGGGCAACATAAACCCAAAATTCGTTCAGAAGCAACAAACATCAAAGCATACTAATTTCCAAACCCACGAGTCCTTCAGAATCCTAGATTCATCATTAGGCAACAAAGAAGATACAGAAGCAAGCATATTCAAACATATTCAAAAGCAGGCGTTCAAGGCAGCATACAGTAGGAGAGAAGAAGAAAGAAGTGAAGCGAATTCAAAAAGGGATTTTCAGTCAAAACATCATCAAACCCTAAAAATGGTGACAAGATAAAAGATATCAGGTTCACCAAAAGGCCAATCAGCATCACGCGCTTTTCCCCTTCGCCAGCAAGCCTCCATAACACCCTTCATTCCTCCTTCACAAAAGGTAGTTTTCGTTGATTCTCATTCTTTTTTCTCTCAGCAATAATCACACATAAAACGAAGTCAGAATCACACCCAAATCATAACGCGCAACGAAAATCGTAAAAAACTAATATACCATAAGAACAGACCTGAACCTCTATGCCGTTTCCTTGAACTCAGCGAAGGAGAAGAGGGATGCTGATGGCTGGGAAAAGGGGAGAATAGATATCCACGGCCAAAGACGAACGGAGAAGACAGCGAAACCCCAAGACGCGCCGCTGTACAAACCCTAACATTCCCAACTGAACAAACAAAATCTCAAACCCTAAAAAATCGTTTCAAGCAAAATGGGCCTAATCCTTGTTAACCTCTCTAAAGCCCATTAAAAGGATCTAACCCTCTTATATAAAACAACTCTTTTCTTTTTTTAGTTAATTAATTAACCTATTCTTGTTTTTATTTATTAAGTTAAAACATTTAATGTTTTTTTTAAACACCATATAGTTTTTTCTAATTTAATAAATTTGTTATAATAATGCATTAATACTAAAACATATAAAAACACTTCTTATCTAAAATATCTAATTTAATACTTTTTTTGTACATAACAATTAAAAAATACATTTTTTTTTAACATACATAATTCATTTCTTGATATTTAATTGAAACATATTTTGCACATAAATAATAAAATACATTTTATTGCACCATAACAAATATTGAAATTAATTGTCATTTAACTTGTTTATAATAAATATTAAAAACACTTTTCATTTAATTTGTACATATCATACAATGTAATTGAAAATACCTTTTTTTATAAATATACTTTTGTACATAACACTTAACTGAAACACCTTTTGTATATAATAAACAATGGTACATTTTATACATAATCTAATTAGAATTTAAGGCATTTGATTAAAACATTTTCTTTTGTACATATTAAAAGAAATACAAGATCATTAAATAGACGTTTAATTTTTCTTTAGGTCAAAACAAATACCTAACAATACTTTCTTAAAATCATATTGTCACACCTGTAAATAATCACATACGCATATACTTGCACACTTACACAACACATTTACATTGCCCTTATGCACATTTGTTTATCTCATATTTGTATATTCGTCATTTACATTTTGATCGCAAATTCGATTTGGTTGTAACTTATTGGATCTATAAGTCTCATCCCCATTCATACACATGTACCCCCACTCCCGGATACTTATTTTGTAATAGCGTAGATTTACATTTCCGCAATTTACAGTTTTCCAATTATACCATGGTTAGACCTAGGGTTTGCATGTACATAAAATCAAACGCTAGATAACCTAATACAAGACAAATACATAAAATCAATACACAATCACACTTGCACCCTCTAGGGTAATCCCACATGTTGCCTTCCAAAATGGGCCATGCTTGCACGTCGAGTATCTTTGGCAAAACAAAATCAAATGATCATAAGTCCCTCAAAATGTTGCCTAAACAAATGATCAAGTCCCTCAAAGCAAATTGCCAAAGACACTTGGCACCATTGCATTCATGGTCCATACGATGACCCACGCCCGTCCCGAATAAACTTCCTAAACGCAAGATTGTCCTCCAATTGCAATGGTGGAGCAAAATTGTTAAAAGGGGTTAAAACATAACAAAAACCTTTGAGTACAATAGGGTAGACAAAACTCTTAGTTACTTGAGATCGACTTGCAAAAACACTTGCCTTCTTTTCAAAAACCACAATCCCCAACACTTTCAAACAAACTCTCAAAAACATTTGAAACATCTTTTCAAAAAGATACACACTTTTGTAAAACACTCAAACACGAGTCAAATACATTGGTCGCCTAAGACAAGGCATCTCTTCAAAAATATTTTTCAAAACACACACACACACACCATATTTTCAAGCAATCGGAAAAAACAAGGCAAGTGATCTAAAAACCAAGTAACTAAGAGCCCATGGATAACCATGGATGAATAGGGTGCTAATACCTTCCCTTTTCATAATCTACCCCCCGAACCCAAGAAAAATCTCAAAAGGTTTTTGCTGTGCTTTTAACCTTTCCTTTAGGATAAAATAAAAAGTCGGTGGCGACTCTTGCTCAACCGCACAAGTGCGAATACGAATGCAAAACCATAGTCAGTTCTCCCACCGTATCACACCAGGGTACCAAGCTGAAGCAAGCATCCCCTGTGTCCCTCGTTGCCGTCCGGCCTCCTAAGCACACTCAAATCCCCTCCTCCAGCTCCAAAGGTACCATTTCATCCCTTTTTTTCAGAACCTCCATATCACCATTAACAAACAAGAAGTCAGGATTAAAAATGAACAAAATCAAACATGCAGTAGCAAAACCCTTAACGAAATAGAAAACATAAGCTTACCGAATCCGTCGTTTTCCTTAAGCTCGCGTTGGAGGGAAGAGGAAGATTGGGTTGCTGGTGGCCAGAAACAGGGGACGATTTCAGGAACTCAGACGAAGGAGATAAACGCGCGAAGACGAAGAAGATGAGTGCGAGCATGAGCGCCGTTTCGGCCAGGACCAAAACCTAAATCCCTTAACAACTAAACACATATTGTTTAACCCTAAAACCAATTATCTGTGTTTTGGACCCAAACCCGTTTTACTACCTTAAAGCCCAAACGAAATGATTTTACACCCCCCTGCTTCTATTTTTGGTTGGGCCTTATCCTGCTCTGAGCCCAGCGCGTTTCCTATGCAACCCCCCCCCCCCCCCCCCCCCCCCGTTCTATCATTTCCTTTCTCTCCTTTTAGGACTTTAGCATTTTAATAATTGATTTTGTTAGTTCAACATTTAAGAGTTAATTTGATAATTTTAAATATTCTCTTTTAATTAGAGTTAGGTTAATAACTTTTTTTTAAGTTTAATTAATTTAGTTATTTAATAATTCTAAAAAATTGATAACCTTTTATATTAATATCAAAAACATAAAAACTTAAAAAACACTTTATTCCCCTTAATTAATTCTTTTTTGCATTTATTAATATCAAAAATACGTAAAAATGGAGAAACAATTAAAACACTTTCTTTTTACTAATATTAAATCCAAAATGCATTATATCATTTAGTCTATCATTTAATTATTGTACTTAATCATGATCCGCATATTTTTTTTTCCTTTTATTTACTTCATATTTATCTGTTTACTCCGTTTACGTTTAAATCCAAAGGAAAAACGATAAATTTGTTGACTTCATGTCCTCAAATCTAATCGCGCGAATATTTGCATTTTTCATTAAAACTTAGGATAATTTGCCTTCGAAATTTCAACCTTTTCAAAACTTATACCCTTTAAGCAAAAACTTCGACGTTAGGTCGTCGTATCTTCAAAAAAACCTATATGTATCCCTTTTCGGCCAAAACGATTTATTTTTTATCAAACAAACAATTTTAATAAACAGATATTTCAAAAGGTTCCTATAGAGTACTATAGATGCATTGGGTGCTAATACCTTCCCATTGTATAACCAACCCCCGAACCATAAGATCTCTTTTCGAAAACGCTTTGTATTTTTATTCTTATTTACATTGCATATTTAGGGTTTTATTTCGCTCTTTTCCCTTTTCCTTTGGAAACAATAAAGCGCGGTGGCGACTCTTGCTTTTGTGAGACGAATTAATCAATAATTCGATCTCTGATTTACCCCGTTACATTTTTTATCGCTACAGGTGTACCTTAGGAATAGTTCATCATATTGTTTTCAATTGCTTGATCTGTTTTCTTTATCTTTGTGGGTTTGAATCGGAGTTACTATAGATCCTAACCTGGATCTGGGGATACCTTTTAGGTAAGTAGCAATAGACTGTGAGGGAACTATACGGCATAGACCAATACGGTTGAAGCAGTAGCTACGTTGGTGTGACACTTTAGTTTGTACCGATATCCCTTGTGGCGGAACAAGGAGAATATGGGGCTGCTAAGGGGTCATTAAGCACCAACTGACCTTAGAACCTATAATTGACCAACTTGGCCATAGAAAAGTAGCAGTATGCTACACTCATTGAGACCAAACTCTCGCGATGATTCCGGCCGCAAGAAAAGGTTGCTAAACTGGAATTATGTCCGATCGAGGGTGGTCAGTGATATTAAGATCCTATAGAACCCGTTTACTATTACTAGGACAGGTTGAACCAACTAAACTGAAAGAGGGTAGTACCTAAACTCCATGCCAGCCTGAAATCTAAGGGCCACTGTGTGACTTGTTTGCCCTTACCATGTTTGCTATCTGTGAATACCTGTGGTGTGTTTCTATCATGACATCATGCATCATGACATTGCATGCATATTGCATTGGACTAACCATTTCAAAGACCAATGGGATTCATCTTTGTCCTATTTTGAAGATCATGGCATCTATGCGTAGAAACACTATTCAGATCATCTTTGTACAGATTCCTACTCAGCTTAGAGATTTGGTTTCCAAGGTTCCCGACACTTCCTCTTTTGATAGAAGACATGGTCACCTCCTCAGTCTAGTCACTTCCAAGCTGGATGAACAAATGATGAGCGTCTTATTACAGTTCTTTGATCCATTGTACCACTGCTTCACCTTCCCGGACTATTAGTTGGTCCCTACTTTGGAGGAGTTCTCTGATCTACTCGACATCTCTATTTTAGAGCAGACACCATTTACAGGTTTGGAGATGGCTCCTAATCCCGAGGATATTGCTTCAGCCGTCCATCTTACAAGGGTTGATGTAATGTCTAATTAGGAGACTCGAAGTGGGACAAAAGGCTTCTTGGCTAAGTTCTTGGTTGATCAGGCTAATCAGTTCTGGGACAGTTTAGACTTTCAGGCGTTTGAAGACATCCTAGCCCTTCTTATTTATGGTTTTGTTCTGTTCCCTAATTCAGATTCCTTTGTTGACGTGAATGCGGTGAATATTTTCATGTCCCGTAATCCAGTGCCCACTCTCTTGGGTGATGTTCTGCATGCTCTTTATGCCCGTACTTCTCGGAAACGGGGAACTCTTATGTGCTATGCACCATTGCTGGCGAGGTGGTTTATTTCTCACCTCCCCAAATATGTTTTGAAGAACGAGGAAGGAGTAGCTGTTATTGATCGCTGTAGGGAATACCCCAATGTTCCACTACTTGGAATTAGAGGAGGGATCACCTATAATCCTTGTTTGGCCTTACGATAGTTTGGGCGAGCTAGGAGGGACGAACCTCATGAGTTGCTGCTTCCGGACATTGTCTTTGACTTCATGGGGATGTTGAGGGACATCGCCGTAGATTCATACGAGCTTGGAACAGGGTGCACATGTCTGATCCGCATGAGCTAGGAATGAAGACCTCTCTTCTGATGGAACCGTATCTCCGGTGGGTTCGAACCCGTGCTCAAAAACTGGGGATGCCATACGAAGTTGTCTTACTGGTAATTGTTGAGAGTACTGATGAAGAAGGGGTTCCTCCTACCATCCTCCATTCATACATGCCTACTGACATTGGGGCATTAAAAAGGTCTTGGATCCAGTTGAGGAAAGAGCGGGATACTTACAGAGAGAAGTATCATGAACAAGAACGGAAGATCCTAAAGCTTACAAGGCAGCTGGAGAATGAGAAGGTCCTCAACGACTATGTCAGCACACAAGGAAAACGACCATGGGAGCGCTGATGTCTTTTTTTATTTCTAGTTTTAATTTACTTTTCAGTTTTTCTTTTTGTAACGCCTTAAAGGCATTTGTTAAACATTGATTTCAAGTTTTTATCTAATAAAAGTGTGTTTATTTTGGCTTACAAATTTGAATCTCCAAAGTCTTTGAAATCATATCATACGTATTCCATTCCCATGCACCTCATTACAGGTACCCTTACAGGTTTCTCATCTTCTTCACTGTTTATTTTAGCAAACATGTCTTCTGAAACATCAACTGATCAAGCCATCAAGGCTCTGCAAGCTCAGAATGCTCAGTTCCAGGAAATGTTCATGAACTTGGCCAAGGGTCAGCAAGATCTGAAGACTCTTATCTTGAAAGATAAGAAGAAGAAGAATAAGACGGTCGTCCTGAATATGGGTCACAGGTTTGGCAACAGATTGCGAGAGGGAGCTGATCTGTCTCATTCATCTAGTAAACACGGAGAAGATGATTTATTTGTGACCTCTGTGAAAGACGTTTCTACTCCGTAGATGACTGTGAAGAAGAACTTATTATTGGCCGGTTTATTTCCGGGCTGTGGAAAAGGTTGCCACCTATGTTCCATCCTGCCTACTGGTTGTTATCTATTGAAGTCAGGTGTCTAACGCCTGATGGATAACAAAGAAATTCTGTTCGAGAAAACTTTAGTTCCATCGATTCCTATTGAAGATGTTTCCATAATCACCATTTCCGCCAATTCTTCCAAGGCTTCCTCGAGAAAGCCTGTTAGAATTACATCTGTTCCGAGAATTGCTCCATTGATCATTACCATTCCTGGACCTATCCCTTACACGTCAGATAAGGCTGTCCCGTGGCACTATGGGGCTGACGTGTATTATCACGGGATTAAACAAGACTTCAAGGTTGGAGAGGCTGATACTGATGTCAGCAATATTGTTGGATCTAGCAAGGTCACCCGCAGCGGAAGACTTTTCTCCCCTGAAATTACCCCGCCAACTATTCGGAAGCATGTTATTATTACACCCGCCAATACATCTGATGCTGTTCCAATTTTCACTCCAGTCATTACCCCTGTCGCCAAGTCATCTGACACTCGGGGCAAAGGGATCACTGGTGAGCCTTCCCGGACGGAGGCACCGAAGAAGATTACTGTTGAAGTCTCTAGATAGGAGATAGAGGAAATTTTGAAGATCATCAAGAAAAGCGACTACAACATAGTCAAACAGCTGGGGAAAACCCTGTCAAAGATCTCTATGTTGTCTTTGTTGCAATGCTCAGAAGCCCATGCCAAGGCTCTGATTGCTTTCATGAAAACTGCACATGTGCCGCAGGAGACATCTGCTGACCAGTTCAAAGACTGTGTGGCTAGTTTGACAGCTGACAACGGGTTGGGTTTCTCCGATGCAGACTTAAATGCTAAAGGAAAGAATCACAATGACGCTTTGCATGTTTCAATCGAGTGCAGGGGTACTACTCTGGCCCACGTGCTAGTGGACACTGAGTCCTCATTGAATGTTTTATCCAAGAAAGCGTTAGACCGATTGGACTGTGAAGGGTTGGTGTTGAAGCCAAGCAATATTGTGGTTAGGGCCTTTGATGGGTCCAAAAGGATGGTATATGGAGAAGCGGATATTCCTGTCAAGGTTGGTTCCCAGACTTTTGCGTCTACATTCTATGTGATGGACATTCGACCATCTTATTCTTGTTTACTGGGTCGCCCGTGGATCCATAAAGCTGGGGCAGTAACTTCTACGCTCCACCAGATGCTGAAATACCCAATGAACGGGAAAATTGTTACAGTACAAGGAGAATAAGAGTACATGGTGATCCACCTTAACTCTTTTCGGTATGTGGAGATGGACGGGGAGTTCATTGAAACCCCGTGCCAAAACCTTGAAGAAGTCCCCCAGACTCTGGCGTCGACTGAAACTGTTGCTGAAGATCCTCCAATGAAGATGGCTTCCCTCAAGGATGCCCGGGCTGTTATTGAAAAAGGTGGTGTGCGAATTGGGGCCAACTCCCTGACTTTGCACACAAGACAGACAAGTTTAGTTTGGATTTCACTGCAGAAGCTCAAAGGGTTGTTCGGCGTGCGCGGATTGGAAGACCTCCCCTGTTTATCACTAATTCGGGAGTGAATGCGATTGAAAACGATGATGAAGAGTTTGAGTTTGATAGCTGAATTTACCCGACTACCGATGATGGATTAAGCAATTGGACGACAAAGGACTTCGTGCTAATTTCTTTTATTACACAGTAATCAGACTTTTGTTTTGAGTTTGTAATAGACAATTTTAAACTTTACGGTCCGGTGCCTTACCCGAGACACCGTGGCTTTGTTTTTGAGGGCTTTATATGTGTCATTTCCATATATAATTAATAAAAGCATTGGACTTTTTTTTTGCATTACGAATTTTGCGCTCCTTGTTTTTCTTTTCTATCTTGCAAAATAGATATTTGTCTTACACACACTCACATATCATGATCTACATCCACTATGGATCCCACTGATAAAGACTCCGCTACTGCCAGTTATGACTTTGAAAATCCGATCAACCAAGCCGAGGATGAAGGTAAGGACGATTGAGAAGTGCCAGGGGAACTTTCTAGACTATTGCTTCAAGAAGAGAGGGCCATACTACCTCCAAACCACCAATTCTGATGTCTCCAATTGCAGGAAGACCTTTGATCTTATACTTAAAAGTGCTGGATAATACAAAGAGGTGTGCTGGGGCAGCATAACGAGTCTGGCCGAAAAGAGCATGCTATTTACTGCTTTAGCAAAAAGTTTACCGACTGTGAGACCCAATACTCATTGCTCGAGAAAACTTGCTGCGCTTTGGCATGGGCTGCTCACCGGCTGAGACAGTACATGTTGGCTCATATTACCCTATTCATATCAAAGATGTGAATATTGACGGCACCTTGGCCTTTTGTAATGGGGGGCATCGACATGATCGGCGAGATCAGACCTATTGCATCTAACGGGCATCGTTTCATCCTGGTAACAATTGATTACTTTACGAAGTGGGTCGAGGCAGCTTCCTTTGCTACAGTAACCAAGAACGTCATGGCACGGTTCATTCGACACAATCTGATCTGTCGATATGGTGTACCCGAGAGGATCATCACGGACAATGGTACAAATCTCAACAATAAGATGATTACCGAGCTCTGCAAACAATTCAATATACAACATCACAACTCTTCTCCGTATCGGCCGAAGATGAATGGGACTGTTGAAGCGGCTACTAAGAACATTAAGAAGATTGTGCAGAAGATGACGGTGACATACAAAGACTGGCACGAGGTGTTACCAGCTGCTCTCCATGGGTACCGTACCTCAGCACGGACGTCAACAGGGGAAACTCCCTATCCCTTGGTATATGGTATGGAGGAAGTCTTGCCCATTGAAGTTCAGATACCTTCTCTTCGGATTATGAAGGATGCAGGTTTAAGCGAAGATGACGGGATCTAGACCCGGCTTGATCAGCTGAACTTAATCGATGAAAAGAGACTTACTGCTATTTGTCATGGTCAAACGTATCAAAAACAGATGATCAAGGCATTTAACAAGAAAGTCAGATGACAAGAGTATCAAGTCAGGGATCTGGTGATCAAGCATATCATCCTACCACAAGGTGATGCCAGGGGAAAATGGACCCCTACTTACGAAGGGCCATTTGTGGTTAAGAACATTTTCTCAGGAGGAGCTATGATTCTAACCACCATGGATGGTGACGACCTTCCTCACCCCGTCAATGCAGACATAGTGAAAAAATACCGCATAATCAAAGACCCGCTAAGTTGACTGGCCTAGGCAAAAATAAGGGCTTTCCGGCGAACCAAAAGGGTTCGGGCAAAAATAAGGGATGAAAATGAAAAAATCTGTACACCCAGCAAGTCGAAAACCTGAAAAGGCGGATTGGGCAAAAAAGGGTATCCCGGTGGACTGAAAACCCAAAAGGGCGGTCCAGGCAAAAATTAGGGATTAAAGCGTAACATTATGTCTCATTGGATCACCTTGTGACCAGACTTCGGTATCGACTATCAAGCTCGGACGGCACTAATCAATCTGATCTATCTTCAACCAAGTAGCAAAGTGATGAGATGTTCGAGGATATAAAGGCAATATCAGAGTTGGAACCCAGTGGGATTGTTCACATAGTTGTTTTTTCTTTGTTTTTGTTCGGCGGAGTTCTCTTACTAGGACGTCAGCCTCTTGTACAAAAATGCCTATTTACAGGCCAAACTTCAAAGTCAATACAATTCATTTTCAAAGAAATTTCAAACTGTTTTTCCTTTTTCTGTTTTGTTTTGCAAAGAACATCCAAAGTTCATTTTTGATATATGCATTTGACATTGATTGCTGCTCATAAATATTTACATGCGAAACAAAAGACGATTACTTATAATATCAGAAACAGGGGCAAACGAGAAATGTCCAAACCGTACAGTTGCTCTATCCATCAGGTATAAAGGTAGATTTAGCTGAAGAATATGATTGAAAGTACATTCATTCCCCGCAGAGTAAGAGAAAGATACTGGTTTTATCTCTCCCCAGCTGAGACTCGCAACTGTGAATGAATCGGTAATATTCTCCCCAAGCAGAGTTTATCTACCATCAGTATTGAAAAGTATTGTCATCCCCAGCGGAGTATAAAAAATATCCTCAGTGGAGTTTGAAGAATTGTCCCCAGTAGACTCTGGAAGATTATCCCTAGTAGAGTCTAAAAGATTATTCCCCGTGAAGTCGCAACTGGAAAAATCATCCCCAGCAGAGTTCTTTCCTTTCACAAAACAGGAATTCAATCCCCAATAAGTTTCATTATCGCCAGCAACGGTAATTCATCCCCAGCTGAATTTGTCAGCGGAATCCTCAGAAGATCATCTCTTCCCCACAGAGTAATCTCCTCATCAGTTATTCCCCAGCGAAGTTATCCTCTCCTGCAGGTTTATTCTCGCAATCATCTTCATCCATTATCCCCAACGAAAACGAAGATTTCAACTCTTTTCTCCAGCAGCAATCCGGGATTTATTTTCCCCAGCTAAAAACATCACATTTCCATACATCATGACATGCATACGCATCATATAACACAATCTCATTTATTTTGAGAACATCATTGCTTGATACATATCATGCATTACACACAGCTAACCTTTACCTTTCAGGAAAGATACAACCAGATTCTCACAAAATTCAAGCTATAAAGCTTTTTCCTCAGTTGAATTATGGACGAGTTCCTAAATCTCGACAAAGATGTTCCTCAGTTGAATTACGGACGAGTTCCTAGATCTCAGCGAGATGTTACCTCAGTTGAATTACAAACAAGTTCCTAAATCTCGACGAAGATGTTTCCTCAGTTGAATTACGGACGAGTTCCTAAATCTCAGTGAGATGTTACCTCAGTTGAATTACGGACAATTTCCTAAATCTCAACGAAGATGTTTCCTCAGTTGAATTACGAACGAGTTCCTAAATCTCAGCGAGATGTTACCTCAGTTGAATTACGGATAAGTTCCTAAATCTCGACGAAGATGTTCCCTCAGTTGAATTACGGACGAGTTCCTAAATCTCAGCAGAGATGTTTCTTAGTTGAATTATGGACGAGTTCCTAAATCTCAGCAGAGATGTTTCCTCAGTTGAATTACGGACGAGCTCCTAAATCTCAGCGGAGATGTTTCCTCAGTTGAATTACGGACGAGGTCCTAAATCTCAGCAAAAATGTTTCCTCGGTTGAATTATGGACCAGTTCCTAAATCTCAGCAGAGATGTTTCATCAGTTGAATTACGGACGAGCTCCTAAATCTCAACGAAGATGTTTCCTCAGTTGAATTACGGACGAGCTCCTAAATCTCAGCGAAGATGTTTCCTCAGTTGAATTATGGATGAGTTCCTAAATATCAGTAGAGATGTTTCCTCAGTTGAGTACGAACGATCGAAGTTCCTAAATATCAGTAGAGATGTTTCCTCCGTTGAGTACGGACGATCGAAGTTCCTAAATATCAGCAGAGATGACTCCTCAGTTGAGTACGGACGATCGAAGTTCCTAAATATCAACAGAGATGTTTCCTCCATTGAGTACGGACGATCGAAGTTCCTAAATATCAATAAATATGATTCCTCAGTTGAGTACGGATGATTGAAGTTCCTAAATATCAACAAGAGATGACTCACCAGCAGAATAACGGATGACGAAGCTCCTAAATTTCTACTTCTCTCAACAAAGATCAGACTTCCCCAGCAGAATCTTCCTCAAACGACAGGTATACAAGCTCTCGATAAGGAATCTCTTATGCGATCGACACTCCTTCAGATGGCATCTTTAAGCCCATTCCCGACATCACAAGACAATTACCACTTCATGCGAGTGCAAATTTCTGGCCACTCTAGTGTTCAATCATCTTCCACCTTCGGATCACGAAAGGCACGAAAGCAAATCTACATCCTCAGGTTTAAGAAGATTGAACAGGGGAAGCTGTTGTACCCCAAAATTTTCCCTCTCATATTCCTCAAAACATTGCGAGAAAGATCCTCAAGTTGCTCAAGGTAGTCCAAGGGTTGGCCAGACAAGCTCCCTCCTAAGGCAGTCTACCCCAAACTAGGGTTTCATGTTGCATCAAGATACTTGAGTCCAAGTGATCCCAAGTGCTAACCAATGTCCTAATATGTTCTCAAGATCACCCATGTCAAAATTTCAAGCCTTGTAGAGGAAGTTTGCTCAGTCAATTGCTCAAAGGTCCAAAAATCGATTGTGTTAGGGCAAAAGTCAACTGTGGCCCACATACAGTCAAACTTCAAGATTTTTGGTCAAAATCCTCATTTTAAATTATATTTCATCATTTGATCAAGGGTTGATCATGATTCATCAAGGATTGCTCATAATTCATCAAGACTCAAAAGTTGCTAAATTAGGGGTTTGTAGGAAAAGTCAACTCAACTTTGACCAAGCATAACTTTCTCATACTTTATGAGAAATGACCCATCCAAAGCTCATTTTTAAGAGGATGAAATTATCTACAATCTATATTCATATCCAAAGATCAAAATATTCACTCGCAAGAAGTTATGAATTTGGACATTATAGGTCATTTTGAAAAGTCAACAAAAACACCTTTTTTGTCAAAGCTTCATACATAAGCATGGAATATCAAAATGATATGAGACCAAAAGGGTTGCTTAGAGGACATATCAAGATTTATAAAAAGTACAAGAATACCTCCAAATAATCAAAATTGAGGAAGTTATGCATTGGTGAAGTTCACCTTTTTTGCAAAATTGCCAAAAGTCAACTATGCCCAAAACTCCAAATTTTGCCAAATGGGCCCAATCTTTTTCACTTGTTTTGAGTTGGCAACATAGCCCACATGCTCTAGCCTTTTCCACTTGTCCATATCTTATTTTTATTATTTATTTTGATTTTTATTTGAATTAATTTGATTTAAATCAAATAAAAACAAATAAAATCCAAAAGCATTGATAACAAGGATTTTGTGACCATTTTAGGTCTTAAATCAAAGCTGGCCATCATTCAAATTCGCATCAAAGCTTGTGAGCACAAAAAGATTGGAAATAATACATGTTTGGAAAGTTGTTCAAAGCAAACCAAATCAATATCCAAAGCATTGAAAGAAGAAGTTTTGGATGCAATTTGCAACCCTAATCCCTTCACTAATACATAAGGAGGCGAGGCAGATCAAAAGAAAGGTTGGAAGCAGGTGCTAGAGATAGAACAAAATTCAAAGAAACAAGAAAAAAGTGTGAGATCAAAATCCCACTAAGAGGCATCCTCAAGGCTTGTTATCGGTCCCAATCGTTTCCTGGCACTCTCAGGAACCTAAAGCAATCGAAACCAAGCGTTTTCAAGCCCACTCACGCACTGTAAGTCCGTAACGGTATCACCATCTTCTTGAATTCGAATAAACTTATTCTTGCATCCATAGTGTAAAATAATTGTACATTCTTGGTCACTATGATGTTTGCAAACTTTTGGCATTACTCAATTTCATTTATATGGCATGTGCTGTAACTCACCATTGTTAGGTTTTCAAGCTTGGTTTTAGGGCTTTCAGTTTCAGGGACAATTGGCTTTGATAATGGGTATGGTTGTGATCTGGAGAGTGAGACAAACTCAACCACGGCGTTGGTTTCCATTTATGTGGCTTGTAGAGGATTTTCGAAGGACCCCTGCTTGTAGCGACGAACAAAATGTCTGTGGGTAAAAGTATTTTACTTTTACCCATGGAGAGAGGAAGGGGACGATGAGTTGTCACCCCCCATAGGCCAATTCAAATTCCAGCGCGCTTTTTTATTTTATTTTCCACTATATTTCGTTTTTCTTATATTATTATTATTTTGTATTATGATAACAATCAAAAGCAAACGTCCCAGCGGAAGCCAGCTAAGCATTAAGGTCTTGGAAGGCTAGAGGTCAGGGGTTCGATCCCTGCCTCCAGCATTTGCCATTTTCATATTTTATTTCAGGAAATCCAATATGCATGCAAGCCAGGATGTCCACCATACTCCTTCCTCATCAGCGCGCCAGATGGCCAGATCTGGTGGCCACCATTTGGAGTGCACCACAAGCCAGTCAAACGCAACGCATGGGATCAAAAAAGTCAATATGGATCAGCATCATTGGGCCCAGATTCTGACTATGCGCACCCTCTAATTTCAGGCCCATCTCTCTCTTTTATATTTTGTTTATATTTTCATTTAATTATTTATTTATTTACTAACCAAAAACAATTTATTTTTTATCAAAAAATCACCAAAAAAATATTTCATGTCCAAATTAAATTTTAGATCTTTATTTTTTTTTATTAAAAAAATCAATTAATTAACTAGGTTAATTTGTTAGATAATTTTAATCTATTTTGTCAATAATTAAAATCAATTAGATTCAATAGGTTTTTATTACTAACTTAATTATTTTGTTTTTTTCCTAAAATAACTAAAAACTCCAAAAATATGTCATTTAATTATTTTTCATTTATTAATTTAATTAACCAATTAATTTAGTATTTAATTTTAGGAATTCATTTCTTTTCTTAAAAAAAACATTTTTTTAGGAGGGTCAAAACCCTAGTTTTCGCATTCGATCTAATTTTCTCGCGCGCTTTATTTTTCTTTATTCAAATTATTGTATCTGCTCCTGGTTTGTAATAATTTTTATTAGGACATTTATTTATTTTTTCCGCTTTTAAATTTCAAAGGGTTTGTTTTTGGAGATGTAAATACCCGACGCCTTGTAATAGTTTAGTTTAAATTCCGCACTTTAATTTCTGCAAATATTCAACTGCTAGATGTTTGATAATAGGGTTTGCATGACAAGAATGAATGACTAAATTTAAAACAATTAGATCACCCTAAACATGTGCAAAGATAAATAATCTGAAATCAACACACTCGCACATGCGCACTCCTAGGGTACATCCCACTTGGTTGCCTTCGTAAATGGTCATTGAGTATAGGTTGTTTTAGAGGTCGCCCTCTTGTCTAAAAGATCATAAGTTGCCTCGGAAAGGTTGGTTCGGATATCGTTGCCTCGGATAAATGATCTAAGACATTAGGGTTACCACTAAGACGTCCTAACGTTGCTTTAGTGACCGCATGTCCCTCTTTCGAATTGACCCTCAAACTCCAACAACGGTGCTACCTACTCACTAATAGTGGGATAACGCTGTCTAAAGGAAACGAATACAGAACGATTCTTTTTTCGAGTAGGTAGATTAGTTCTTAAGTACTTGCTCAATCAAAAACCAAACTTTTTCACACTTACACTCCTTTTCAAACAAAGTTTTCAAAAAACACTTCATTACACTCTTGAAGACATAAGCAAGAGTTAAATCGAAGTTAAAACAAAAACTTTTCAAAACCCACAAGCACAAAGAAAACAATTTTGAAAATGATGAGCAAGTACCTAAGAGCCCGTAGATAACTACGGATAGAAAGGGTGCTAATACCTTCCCTTTCTATAATCTACCCCCCGTACTCAAAAATATCTCGAAAAAGGAATTGTTCTGTGCTTTTTTCCTTTCCTTGTTGGATAAAATAAAAGTCGGTGGCGACTCTTGCTTACCGCGACATTTTGCAAAAACAAACGCAAAACGCAAACCAGCATTCCAAAAACAGCCAGTTCTTCCACTGTATCACAAGGTTATTCTTCCAAAGAGAGTTGGCTTCTCAAATATGTATTTGATGGGATCCATTTAAGAGATCAATAAAGTAGTATGGGCCAACATATACTGTCTTAGTCGGCGAGAAGCACATGCCAAAGCGCAACAAGTTTTCTCGAGCAATGAATATCTTGTTTCACAGTCAGTAAACTTTTTGCTAAGGTAGTATATTGCATGTTTCTCTAGTACACACCCTATTTTATTCTCTAGCATTGTTAGGTACATAATTAAAGGTCTTCCTTCAACTGGTGGCATCATAATATGAGGTTCTTGTAAATACTCTCCTTTATTTTATCAAAGGCTATTTAACAGTCGTCGTTCCATTTTACTGCTTGATCTTTCTTCAACAGCTTGAAGATTTACTCACAAGTAGTAGTCAAATGGGAAATGAATTGGGCAATGTAATTTAGTCGTCCTAAGAAACCTCTGACTTCCTTATCGGTGTAGGGAGCTGACATTTCATGAATAACTTTAACTTTTTTGGGATCAACTTCAATACCTTTACCGCTAACGATGAAACCCAGGAGTTTACCAGGTCTCACCCCAAAAGTGCATTTGTTTGGATTCAACTTCAACTTGTATTTATTCAATCTCTCAAATAATTTATACAGATGATCAATATGTTCTTCTTCAGTTTGTGATCTGGCTATCATATCATCGATGTAAACTTCTCTCTCGTGATGAATCATGTCGTGAAATAAGGCTACCATGGCCCACTAATAAGTTGCCCCGACGTTCTTCAACCCAAAAGGAATTACCTTGTAACAGAACGTGCCCCACTGTGTGACGAAGGTCGTTTTCTCCATGTCTTCGGGTTCCATCTTGATATGATTATACCCTGAGAAACCATCCATGAAAGAGAATACCTTATACTGAGCAGTATTGTCGACCAAGACATTAATATGTGGCAGCGTGAAGTCATCTTTGGGGATCGCCCTGTTCAGATCCCTGTAATCTACATACGTACGTACCTTGCCATCTTTCTTTGGTACCGGAACAACATTAGCGACCCATTAAGGATAGGATGTCACTGCTAAGAAACCTGCATTAAATTTCTTAATAACCTCAGCCTTGGTCTTCTCTAACATCTCAGGATGCATGCGAAAAACCTTTTGCTTAATCGGAGAACAACCCTCTTTCATTGGAAGATGGTGAATCACAATATCAGTATCGAGCCCTGGCATGTCTTTGTATGACCAAGCAAATAGCTCAACATAGTCGTGCAACATCTGAATCAATCTGTTCTTGACACCGCCCTCTAAGTTGGCGCCTATCTTGACCTCTTTTCTGTTTGTCTCGGTACCCAAATTTACAACTTTGACTGGATCTTCATGTGGTTGGATAGCCTTTTCTTCTTGTATTAAGAATCTAGCAAGTTCTCCAGGTATTTCACAATTCCCCTCACCTTCATTCTCGGCTTGGTAGATTGTATTTTCAAAGTCATAAGCGACAATAACAGGACCGTTATCAACGAGATCCGAAGTGGACGGGGATCTACAATGTAGTGTGTGGATGTGTGTAAGAACACATAGCTATTTGAAAGTGCAATAAAGTAAAAGAAAGACAGAGAGTGCAAAACTTGAATGAAAAACATCCAATTCTTTTATTGAATGAAAATATGACTTATGAAATGACAACCCTTAATAAATGGACCATTGTGCCTCGAGCAAGACACAAGGTTTAAAGTCATTATTTTTAAAAGAAATTACACAACCAAACTTCTTAAAGAAATAAAAACAGAAATAGCTATTACTCCTGACTAAAGGAGATAGAGACAATTTCTTCTGCCTTCAAATTGTTGAGTATGTTTCCAATGGTAGGAAAGATCCAGTTATTGAGATCACAATTACTGTCAGCATCTTCTATTGTGTTGACTCCATTGTTGCTGACACGGAATGGAGGTCTTCCAGCACGAGCGTGACGTACAACCCTTTGACCTTATGCAGTAAAGCCCAAACCAAACTTGTAAGATTTGTAAGTGTTGTACCCCAAAATTTTCCCTCCTATTTTTACTCCAGACATGCTCATTGAGGTTCCCAATTGCTCAAGGATGACCAAGAATTGACCAGACAAATTCTCCTCCTAAGCAATGAACCTCTAGCCAGAGTTTCACTTTTCACAAAGGATTTTGGGTTGTTAAGACCTCAAGTGATTTCCATTGTCCTAATATGTCTTCAAGAATGTCCATGACAAGTTTTATGCCTTACACTACTAGTTTGCTCAGTCAATTGCTCAAATGTTTGAAAATCAACTATACTAGGTCAAAAGTCAATTGTGACATATATATAGTTAAACTTCAAGGTTTTTGGTCAAATATCAACATTTTGAAGTTATATCCATCATTTGATCAAGGGTTGATCACGATTCCTCGAGAAATTCTCTTAATCTATCAAAAGTCAAGAATTGCTAAATTAGGGTTTCTATAGGAAAAATCAACTAAACTTTGACCAGGCATAACTTTCACATACTTCATCCATTTTTCCCCAACCAAAGATAATTTTGAATAGAATCCAATTCACTACAACTTCTCTTTTTTCTCAAGTACAAGAAATGCACCATTTGAAAGATACAAGCTCATACATTACAGGTTATTTTCAGAAAATCAACAAAAGACACTTTTTTCCATGACCATTTGCATCAAGATAAAGTCTTCAAATGCAAAATTGATCAAAAGAGGGTTTGAAGGAGACATATCGGGATTTCCAAAAAGTTCAAGACCATCTTCAAGAGATAAGGATTTAGCAAGTTATGGCTTTCCCAATTTGGGAAAATTTGAAAAATTTCAAGAATTGTGCATTGAACAAACTTGAACTTTTAGATCAATAGCCTAACTTATTGGACTTCAAATGTCTTCCTAACCTTATAAGGGACCTCTAATCTCATTTTTACATTGCCTTACATGTTTTTATCTATTTTTTTCATATTTATTTTTATTTATTTCAAATAAATATTAAGTAAATTGTACAAAATATTTAGAGATGGGCCTTGGCCTTTGGGCTAGTGTTTTGATCTGACTTGTAGCCCATAATTCGTGCAAAGAATGCCCAGGTGCATCCAAGTCTCAAAATGGCATGAAATCTTCATTTTTGGCAATTTTTCAAAATAAGGATCATGGCTTTATCATGGCCTTAATGCTACAGATTCTTTCCATGTTTCCTTTCCATCTACTCTATTTATACAAGCCATTTGCAAGCATTACAGACTCATACAGAGCCTAGAGAGAACTCTCAAAATTTCAAAAAAATAATCCAAAGTTTCCAAATCCAGAAAGAGAATTTCCAGCCATTTCCAGTCAAAGCCAAGGACCCAAGCATGCTCCTGAGGCATCCATGAGTCATCTCCACACCTTGCACTAGCCTGAAGCAAGCATGAGTTGTCCACACGAGCATCATCATTTGGTATAATTTCCTTGGATCTAATCTTGCTTAATATGCATTATTAATCAATTTAACATTTATATACATGTTCATAGCGATGCTTAAGATAGGTTTGACGTGATGCATACAAGTTTCAAGGCCTAGAACACAGGATGACATTGTTAGGGCATCCATAGCTGTTGGAGTTTGATCTCTTAATACAGGGACTTTCAGACCAATCTAAGGCCAGAATCAAACTTAGGGGCTTAATTTATGTAGGATAGGTCTTTTAATCAGTCCTGAATCTCACGTTTTTACAGATTTGGATTTTTGTTGTGGTCAGAGAAGGTGATCGAATGTTTGACTCTGGTGGCTGACTCCGGTAGCTTAGGCGTCACAGCGTCGTTGGCTAGTTTGAATCCGCTCAGCGCACATTTTTTATTTTGAATATTTCTGGATCCATGTTTATCATATAATATTGTTATTATCTTTGGATTAACGAATGAGCAGGTTGGTTTAGTGGTGAGGTGCGCGTTTGTGAAGCTGGAGAGCATGGGTTCGATCCCCAGGACTTGAGTTTTTATTTTCAATTACATTTCCTCTGCAGATCAGGTGTTAAACATGTCCATATATGCACCATGCATCCTTACCCTCATCCACTAGATCATCATAAATCCGGATCCAACACCTAGGCACGCTCCCCACGATACACTCTCCTGAAGTTATCCTCACTGGATCTAACGTTGGCATAATGGGCCTGGATCCAGTTTTCAAATTCATACCCCCAATCTGTTTCACAACATCAGGACCAATTCTTCTATTGTTTTATTTTCTTTCTTTCTCTATTTTATTTATTTAATTATTTTATATCACTTAAAAAAACCAATTTTTATTTTAATAATAAAATCAGAAAAAAATAATAATGATAGAATTTAGGATTTTTCTAATTAATTTTATTTTGTAAATTAATTAAGTTAATTATTTTGACCTTATTTTATCGTTTAAAAATAATTAGAACTAGGTTCATTTTAATTCAAATTTTTCTCAAACAAAAATGCCAAAAAAATGTTAGGTTTGTTTAGATTTAATTTTGATTAACAATTTTCTTTTCTTTTTTTTATTTTAACTAATTGAGCTTTAATTTGATTTAATATCTTCCCAAATAAACAAAAACAACAAAAATATTTTCTTATTTTACTTAGAACTTTTTAGGGTTTTAGACATTCCTTTCGATTCGTGCGCATTATTATTTCCTATATTTTATTTTTTCCAAATTATTGTAACTGTTCACAGCCTGTAATAGCTTAATTTAGGAATTTACTTTATTGCTTTTTCCCAAGTTTTGGACTTGTAATAATTCCCCTTCCCCGAAGCTTTGTAATAGGGTAGGATTTACAATTCCTGCATTTTATCTCTGTACATATTAACTGTTAGATGTATGTTAATAGGATTGCATGATAAGACTGATAATCAAATGCTAGCAAACTTAACACAAAAGACAAATAACTGAAACAAGCACACTTGCACATATACACCTCTAGGGTATTCCCACTTTGGTTGCCTTCGGAAATAGTCACAAATCTCGAAACGTGAGAGATTTTAGTGGCTACCCTCCGGTTCAAAAGATCATAAGTCCCTCGATGACCCTTTCGACGTTGCCTCGGTAAAAATATTATATTAGAGCCCTAGGGTAGTTACTAAAGCTTCTTGCTCAGTTGCCTTTGTGACTATAAAAATGTCCCTTCGAATGTCCCTCAAACATCCAATGATAGGGCTACCTACTCACTAATAGTAGGATAGCACTGTCTAAAGGATATGAGGAAAAGAAAAAACCTTTCGAGTATAAGTAGATAGTTCCTAGACGCTATACTCAAAACAAATTTTTTCACATATTCAAAACACTTTCAAAAACATTTTCAAAAATGCTTTATCAACACTCTTGAGGACTAATATAAGAGTTATCATAAAGCAAACTTCCGCATTAAGGCATTTTCAAAAATACTTTTCAAAACACATAAAAGCACAAGGTATTTTTCAAATGAGCTAAGCATCTAAGAGCCCGTAGATAACTACGGATGGAAAGGGTGCTAACACCTCCCCTTTCCATAATCTACCCCCCCTTACTCAGAAATAATCTCGAAAGGTCTTTTTATGTCCTTTTCACACTTTCCTTTGTTGGATAAAATAAAAGTCGATGGAGACTCTTGCTTACCGCAACATTTGTGAAAAAAAATGCAAAACCAGTATAACAGTTGGTTTTGCCACCGTATCACTGAACTCGAGAATCTGCTAGGGATCATAAAAAGTGGGGTTACCTTAGAGTTTAGTTCATCATTTTAAATTTCTTTCCTTGTATGCTTTGCTTTCTTTACCTTTGAGGGTTTTGCTTGGGTTTACTTGTAAAGATCCTACACCCGGATCTGGGGTACCTTTTAGGTAAGTAGCAATAGACCATGGGAACTATGCGGGGTATATCGACACAGTTGAAACGATAGCTACGTTGGTGTGACACATTTGTTGGTACCAGTAGCCCTTGAGTAGTCAAGGAGAATACGGGGACGCTGTGTGGTGTCATGAAGCATCTACTGACCTTAGAACCTTTAATTGAACCAACTTGGCCATTAGGAAGTAGTGAGATAGCCGACTTTGGTACAGTCCGAAGTTGGTTGATACTTGATACTACACTCATTGAGATCTGTCTTCCGGGATATTTCGGTCGCCAATAAAGAAGCTTGCGCTGAAATAATGCTCGGTGAAGAAAGATTAGTGATATTGAGATTCCCTAGAACTCGATTACTATTGATAGGACATGTTGAACCAACTATACTTCAAGAGGGTACTTACCTATGGAATACATGCAAGCCTAAACCTAAGGATCTGTTTGTGTGATTGTATATATTTTGTTTGTACATAACATCATAACATCATAACATGGCATATCACACTAACAATTTCAAGGACTTTTAGGGCTTATCTTTGTGTCTGTTTTGTAGGAAATGGCTCCCATTCGCAGAAATACTATCCAATTCAACAGTGTAAGGGTGCCTCCTCAACTCAAGGAATTGGCATCAAGAGTTATTGAGAATTCCCCGTTCACTAAAAGACGTGATCGACTCCTCAGTTTGGTCACCTCAAGCCCTGATGAAGACATGGTGAAAGTTCTCTTCCAGTTCTTTGACCCTTTACATAACTGCTTTACATTTCCCAACTACCAATTGGTACCTGAAACAACCGGCTGGAAATCATCAAACAATGAAGTCGCCATCGAACGTCTTTTATCCCACATGGAGGGAAAGGTAAACATCGAGAAAACCTGAAAAGAGTGAAATCAAGGTCGAACGACCAAGAGATAAGGGTAAGGGAGTCTGTTACGCGAGGGGATGGTATTATCACCCCACACGCCCGTAGTACTCTACAGTATCCACTCTTGTTGTCTATCTTATGAGTGTGTTTAATCTATGCTTACTGTTTTATTATACTAAAAGGAGAATGCATGCAAAAGAAAGAGAAAAGAATGTAGGGAAAATAAAATTTTTGCTCGTTCGGGCCCTACCTCGATGCCTATGTATCCCTTTTAAGGAATCAGAGCAGCCGTAGTTCGGCTTATATGTTTTTGTTGGTTTGCATTTTTTAATGAACAGTATTAATTTCGCCTTCTGCCGCAACTCGACCTTTGGAGACTTACGCGTCAGCACAAAAGTGAATTAACATGTTCTTTTGACAAAGTTTGGAGAAAATGTGCCTGGGTGCACAAAAAGGTTTGAATTTGTTTGTGTTTTAAATGAACGATATCAATCTCGCCTTCTGCCGCAACTCGACCTTTGGAGATTTACGCATCAGCATAGAAGTGAACTAATTTGTTCTTTTTGAAAAAAGGTTTTTGAAAGAAAGGCCCGGAGGCTAAAGGAGTTTGTGTCGATTGGTGTTTTGCTTGTAGATAATAGCTAGTTAATCTCAAGGGAGAGATTTTAGATATTTCCCTACTTATTCATGAAATGATTCTTTGAGACTTGACCATGCCAAGGCTTAGAGTAAGAGAATAATAAGATCGAGAAAAAGCCTGCTTATCATCTCCCAAACTTAACAAAGACATGATTCTTGTCAGTAAATTTTTAAGTATTTTGAGGTTTGTAAGAAAAAGAAGTTTTTTTGTTTTAGATGCATATGCAAACGGGGAAGAAAAGTCACAGGGAGACTAGCCTATTTCTAAATCTAATTTTATCATATGTTGTTAGACCTAAAGTTATAACTTCAAAGGAATTCTACCTGATGTTAGCATGCATATGGATTGCGGTAAAGTACGGAAATGAAGAACAAAATAGAGTTTTGACGATACCGAACAGAGGAGGTTCGTTGCCTCTTCGAAACGGTGCAAGCGGTAAGAAAATTCTACCAAAGCTTCTTTGAACGAGTGATCGAAGAATTAACCTCAAGCATTCCATATTGCAAGAGTTACATTGATACTATCACAAAAATCTTGACTAAAAACGGCAATAAAAATGATTACCAAATATGAAAAATAAAATAGTGAAAAACTCTAATTGAAATTCTAAAAAGAAATTCTAAAGAGTTCTAAAATATTCTATTATTTCGTATCATTTTATCACCAATTAATCAATAATTAATAGGATAAAAAACTTAAATCAACTATTTAAACGAGAGATGAAGTCAGGGGGTATAGTGTTGAAATCAGGGGTGTATAAGCAAGCAGCTGAATAAGCCCATTAGACTTGGTCCACAAACAGTTATTTTTTTACAAATCAGAAAGCTAACAAAAATTGCCCTTTGGGCCTAGGGCAAGGGTGGTCCGTTATACCCTCATGTTCAATTTAGTCCTCATCCAATATGCTATTGACCAAATTCTTATTAATTCAATTATCTAAAAATAATAATAATAATGAAATTAAATTAAAAAGAAATTTAGAGAAAGAAATGATGAAATCGAACGCAGCGTTTTTGAGTTGGGTTTACAGAAGATGGTTCGACTTCACATGGAGACCTGGTCTTCTTCTCTCTCTTGTTCGCAAATGAAGCAAACTAAAAATTGACCTTTTTCTCTGGTCCGAATCACCAATACAAAATCATCTTCATCGCAACCAGAGATTTCTACACCCGTACCCTAACTCAAATCTCAACCTTGTTTTCCCCAATTTCTCATTGAGATCCAAATCTAGTTCATGGAAGAAAACCCTAAGACGCTCACAAATGGTGATTGAACCATGAAGAAGTGTGATTTCAATCCACAAGCAAAGGGGAAATATCCAGCAAGTCCTGAACCACATTGTGGTGCTAAGAGATCAAGGAAAAGGATCGTGCAACCTGCCTCAATGATGGAGATTATGGTGCGTTTCCGATGATGCGTAAGTTCTTTCCGATCTCGTGTGTCTGTAACTTTAATATTTACTCCTCTTTCTCTTTCTTGTTTGCTTCGTCTTGATCCCTTCCTCACTGTCTTCACTGTTCTTTGGTTTTGTGATTGTGTGCGTTTTGGTTGGAGAAGAGCTTCAAATTATTGATAAAGCTTGAAGAAAAAGACGATGCAGTCGTGAAGATAATGACGATGCGAATACGAGAGAAGCAGATTGCGCGTGTTATTGTTGAAAGGTGAAGAGCTAAGGTGATAATCATAAAAGTATTATTGCAGATTGTTGTGCTCTTTTGAAGATGACGAAGATTGTGAATCGGTGTTGTTGTAGAGAAATCATTGAAGATGATGATGTTGAATTACTTATGGTTGCATAGAAATCACTGAAGACGATGAAGGGAATGAAGTCATGGTTTCAGATAAGATAAGATTGTGAAGTGCAGATAGAATTTCTGATATTTCTGATGGTGGTTCTTCAAAGGTTGAATAATTATGAAGATGAGAGGATAAGAGAGAGTTTGTTGAAGATTGTAATGATTCTCCTAGAAGAACAAAGAATCCTTGTTATTGATGAAGGATCCAGTTCATATAATCAGTTAGGATCTGCAAAAGTTTATTAGAGGTAAGTGCATCTGAGCCCTTGGTTTGAATTAGTTGGTTAGCTAATGAATGGTTGAGATGAATTCAGTTAGAGTAGTTAGAATATGTCAGCTGTTAGTTTTGGTTGATGTTAGTTAGAGAGTTGGTTATAGGTTCTGTTATATGGATATTGATGAGAGTTGGTTAAAACACTTGTAAAGTTTGTTAGCAGTTATGGAATTCTGTTTGGCAGTTGAATGAGTTAGTTAGAAATTGGTTAGGCGGTTAGAAGGTAGTTTATGATTGGTTAGGAGGTTGTTATTCAGTTACAGTCGGTTATGGGTTATGTAGAAAGTTGGTTAAAGGTTTTGGGAATTCTGTTTGCAGGGCTGTTTTGGAATGGGCTGTTAGAAAGATGGTTAAAGGATAGTTACAAATTGAATGTTGTTATGAAAAACTATTATGAACTTTTTCTTTCAGTTTCTTTCTTCTTTGAACTGCTATATGAATGGCAAAATATATATATTTGTTGTTTCTGATCCCTTCCCATTTCTGTTTTATGAACCAATATCGTTCCTTTGCTTTTCTGACTTCTTTTATCTGTTATTTCGGTCACTGATGGATACAGGTCAGGTCGGCTTTGGGTTCAGATTTGGTGCAGACCCGAAATCTTTTTGGCAGTTAAATTTCCAGAATTTGTCACAAATTCAATCATGGCATTGTTGGTACCTTTCCTGGATCCCGCACTTTGAACAAAAAGACTCTTCTAGTGAAAACATATTCAGCCGCAAATTGATCATAACCAATGCCCATGCTTCTGTAGACAAGGGTCTTGCCACTGTGAATGAGTATTTGCCTTTGTTAAAATTTCTTAGAACTGTTAACTGTTATTGATTTTGCTGTTTTCCATCTCATTTTCTAAGCTACATAACTCCTTGTAAGTGTTCACTTTCCCTCCACTAGCAGTTTCACTAAGAGATCCATCTTGAAATACTTCAGAATCTTCAACAAGTTTGATTGCTCTTTTCCGTTTTCCAGACCCAGTCAATGTATTCATAAGTGCATTCACCAAATTTTGTTTCATAGATTCGTCACCAAGGTCATACACAATACTCATGCCTTGAGAAGCCAACTCTTGTGTGAGTTCATTTTGTTCACCATGAAGGTGAGAGAAAGCCTCCTGAATTTCTGGAAGCATTTTCTGAATAATAGGATGACTTCCGTAGTACTTTGTAAGTGATACTAGCCAGATAGTTCCAGCACATCGCTCTTCTTTTCTGATACTATACAAAAGCACATTAAAAAGATTTTTGATAATTGCATCTCTTGCAGAAGTATGGTATTATTCACTTTGTCCATTAGGGAACTGCTTTAGTTAGGATATTATTATGGATTTTTGCTACCGAACTGATTTGGTTTTAGGCATTATCCCAACTGGTTTTACAGTTTGCATGTGGTTTTTGTGCAGGCGATTATTTGAAGAATGCAGCAAGTTGGTTCACTTGGGGCATGAAGATTGAAGAATACATGAAGATGGAGAACTTTGGCATGGCATGGACTTGGAAGTTTACTCATGGAATTTTAGCACCTTTAGGACTAAGGAATTTTGTTCAAGTGCATTTTGTAATAGTTTTTCTTTGTGGAATATTGGTGTAATGGGATTGTAATGGTTTTATAATGAATGTTTAGTTTGGATGAACTTGAATATTATAGTGTGAATTGTAAATGACTTTGAGCTTGTAATTCACTTCAAACCAAGGTAATGCAATATGTTCTTTGAATAAAATGTAACTTTGGGAAATCTTGAATCAAATGACAAATTATCAAGTATTCAAACTACTTTCTTTCTATTTGATTTTGAGTTTCCCATGAATGAAATACTCTCCTTTCTTTTTGGGTTTGGTATCCCAAGTCCTTTTTTGACCTTATGTTTGTGAAATCCCAATGTCTCGCATTCTATTAATTTGAATGAACTCTCTTGCTTAAATATCTTCAAATGAACGAATCTAAGCTTCTTTAAATCAACTTGAGTGAATACATGCTTAGATGTCTTCATGTACTCAATCCATAACCCGAATCTTCCATATGAAACTTTAGATTTTGATCTTAAGGCATTGAAATGAAATCCAAAGAAAGTAGATTGTATCATAAGGTATACAAACCCTAATTCGTGAAGAAGGACCAACTGAATCTTCTTCTCTAGAATGGAATTATTGCCCGCATGTGACTAGAGTTTCAAGCAATGATTTCCTTCTTATTTTCCAAAGATATATCAATTGAAACCATGATTATTCATGGACGATATCCCTTGATTATAGCCTTGCCTGATAATCACAACTTCTTAGAGAAACCTCTCTTGAATGGTACTTGACTTAGAGAAATAAACCCTAATCGAAGGACGATGTTGAGCACACGAAGATAATGAATGCCTGATTTAGTAGCCTTTAAATGACCCCGTAGAACAATTTGGAATTGAACATGGGAATACCAAAAGAAATATGACCAAGCTGGCCACGACTTAGAAAGCCTAATGAACCTCGGCTGATGAAATGCTGACAAGCACAAACTTGGTGGAGAAATGCTGAAAAGCACAAACTTTGTGGAGAAATAATCTGATTCTTGTCTCGAATGTATCTGAATGAGTAATAACCACTTTAACTTGAATAGAACGGAACCCTCAATAAGCATAGGTTTCAATCCTAATTCCACATTTCACTGCTTGAAGGATAATCAGAAGAATCAGGCTTTATTGGATACGAACACCTTAACCGTTGCGAAACCCTAATATCGCACAACCACTGAACTTTGAACCCAAGCGCTTTATTGAATGAAAATGTATGTTAATGACCTAATGGAATATATGTAGATGAATGCAAGAGTCTGAGCTAGATAGAAGAAACTAGGAGGGAAAATTTTGGGGTGCAACAGTACCTACCATGGAAGAGTTTTCTCAGTTATTGGGTGTGCCTATTCTTAATAAGTTACCCTTCAACGGTATGGAAAGAGATCCAAAGCCTGAGGAGATCGCCCAAGCCCTATATTTACAACGGCACGATGTTGTGACCAACTGGGAAACAAGAAGCGATGTCAAAGGGTTTCTAGCCAAGTTTTTGTTTGAGAAAGCTCGTCATTTTTGGGATACCCTGGATTTACAAGCCTTTGAAGAGGTATTGTACCTTCTCATTTATGGGATGGTCCTGTTCCCTAATCCGGACCAACTCATAGATGTGAATACGGTCAAAATTTTCATGTCTCGTAATCTGGTGCCTGCCTTACTTGGAGACATTATGCACTCTTTTCACACTCGCACTATAAAGAGAAGAGGAACCCTCATGTGTTGCACTCCTCTATTATCTAGGTGGTTTATTTCGCACCTACCCCAATCTATTGTGAAGAACGAACAAGGCTTAAGATGGTCTAACAGGCTGATGTCTCTTACGCATTCGGATATTCACTGGTGTCCTTGATCTGTGGAAGACGTTACCATTATTGATCGTTGTGGGGAATTCCCTAATGTACCTCTCCTAGGCATTATTGGAGGAATCACTTATAACCCTTGTTTAGCATTGTGACAGTTTGGGCATGCTAGAAGGGATGGTCCTCATGATGTATTGGTTTAGGGAATTGCATTCAACTACGAGGATGATGTTCAAGGGTATCGTCAAAGGTTCATTCGAGCTTGGGGAATGGTAAACAAAGTGTATAACAAGACATTGGGGCATAATAACTCTATTCCTTTAGGGCCTTACCTTAAGTGGGTGCGAGCATGCACTCAAAATTTCATGATGCCTTACCCTGTTGTTCTACCCATCATCATGGAACCCATTGCAGATACATATGTACCTCATACCATTCTTCATCCTGACATGCCAACTACTCTCGAGGAATTGAAAAGGTCCTGGGTTAAACTTAAAGAGGAACGAGATACCTTTGAAGCCTAGTTCTATGCAAGCGAGAAAAAGGTTTTTAAGCTTACAAGAAAACTGCATGAAGAACCGAGTTGGAATGCCTACATTGCACCAAAGAGGATGCACTCATGGGAAGCTTGAGCCCTATTTGATTTAGGAGTTTCATTCTTGTTTCTTCCATTGTAAGCCCAACAGGTATCATTGTAATCATTTAAACTTATGAATGCGATTAATGATTGTTCTCTCTTTGATTAAGCAAATTTAAGATCTTAAAAGTCCTTGAAAACATTGCATAAACATTATCATGCATTTCATTGCATAAGCAGGTATTTCAAGACAAGTTTCTTATTCTTTTCGCTGTTTATTTCAACAAAAAGAAATGGCTCTTGAACAAACAGTAAAGGATCTTCAAGCTCAAAATGCTCAGTTCCAACAAATGTTCCTGGATCTGGCCAAGGGGTAAGAAGATCTGAAATCTCTAATCATCAAAGAGAAGACCAAGAAGCCAAAGAAACCAGCTGGTGTCTTGAACATGGGAAGAAGGTTCAGAGGTCCGGCCAAGCGAGCTCTAGATTTTGCAACCCCGTCAAACGAGGGGGACAATACAAAAGAGAAGCCAGTGGAAGAAAACAACAACCCAGGGTCTGAGGAAGATGAAGTTGACTATTCTGAGAAGCAGTATCCTTCTGCTGATGATAAATACAAACAGCTGGAGGACCGTCTCAATGCTATGGAGGTCAAGAGGGTACCCAGGATGGATTTTTAAGAGCTAGGACTGATCTCAGGGTTGGTCATCCAACAGAAATTCAAGGTCCCTACCTTTTCTAAGTACGAAGGTGTCTCCTGCCCTAAGCTGAACTTAAGGTCATATGTCAGGAAGATTCAACAACACACTACTGATAGGAATCTGTGGGTACATTTCTTCCAGTAAAGTTTGGCAGGGACTCATCTAGAATGGTTCTATTAGCTAGAGAGAACCAATATCCGCAATTAGGAAGATCTGGTTGCTGCTTTATACAAACAGTACCAATATAACGCTGACCTCGCCCCAACTCGTACGCAATTGCAAAGTATGTCCATGGGTTCCAACGAAGGTTTTAAAGATTATGCCCAAAAGTGGAGAAACCTTGCGGGAAGAGTCCATCCTTCGTTGTTTGATAGAGAGTTGGTGGACATGTTCTTGGGCACGTTGTCTGGTCCGTTCTTTAACCATCATATTAGAAGCTCTTCTGCTGGGTTCACTGAATTGATACTGACTGGTGAACGGGTAGAAGCTAGCATCAAAAGTGGTAAAATCCAGAGAGATGCATCCTCCAGCACAACAAAGAAACCCTTCACTGGAAAGAAGGAGGTAAGTGCTGCTTACGACCAAAGAAATCAAAACAAAACTAAACGTCGTCCGACGGTAGGGGCTGTTATGATTTCCAATCCTACATCTAACCAACAACGAAACAATCAGCACAGGACGAATGCTCCCAGAAGACAGTTTACCTGGATCAACATGACCTTATCCCAGGTTTTGCCACACCTGCTGAAGTCTAACCTGGTGACCCTAAAGGAGGCTCCTAAGAATCCTAATACTGCATCTCCCCGCTACAACCCAAATGCTCGATGTGCCTGCCATTCTGAAACTCTGGGACATGATACAAATGATTATTGGGCTCTAAAGAATAAGGTGCAGGATCTCATCGAGGCGAAGGATATTGAGTTTGACCTTCCAGAGACACCTAATGCAATAACTGTGTCGATGCCCACACATGGCCAGGGTGTCAATACTGTTGACGATGATCAGTTTGTTTCTTCTGTGGATGAGTTATCTATTCCTCTTCTGACTGTTAAAGAGAATTTGTTGCGAGCCAGTTTATTTCTGGGTTGTGGTGAAGGCTACCACTTATGTATGTCTCTACCAGATGGTTGTTTATTGTTGAAAATGGGTGTCTAGCGCCTGGAAATTAACAAAGAAATTCTGTTTGAGAAAGTTCCCCTTGTAAGAAATTTTTATGAAGATGTTTCGATAATTACCATTTTCGACAATCCTCCTAGGGTCTCCACCAAAAGACCCGTCAGGATTACATCTATTCCAAAGTTTTCTCCCTTGATCATCACCCTTTGCGGGCCAATACCATATTCCTCTAATAAAGTTGTTCCTTGGAATTATGGGGCTGACGTCTATTACCATGGTGTCAAGCAAGACCTGTTGGTCGTTGAAGATAAAGTTGCTGAAGATATTGATCCCAACATTGACAACATTGTTGGGACCAATAAAATTACGAGAAGCGGAAGAGTTTTATCTCCCGATATCTCTCCAAAGACTGTTGCTACTCCTGTGACCTTGCTGCTCCTTCAGCTAGTACTCCCGTTGCTACTCCTACTGTTATCCTTGTTACTGAGTCGGTCGAGACTCGGGGAAAAGAGGTTTTGGTTGAGCCTATCCAGATGAAGGCACACAAAGAAGTCATTCCTGAGGCTTCTGAAAAAGAAATGGAAGAGATATTGAAGATAACAAAGAAGAGTGATTACAACATTATGGAGCAGTTGGGGTAGACCCCTTCAAAGATCTCAATGCTGACTTTACTCTTGTGCTCTGAGGCCCATGCTAAGGCTTTAGTAAAATTCCTGAAGTCTGCCCACGTGCCTTAAGAGACCTCCGCTGATCAATTTGAGAACTGTGTTGCCAGCCTGACTGCTGATAATGGACTGAGTTTTTCCGATGCTGATTTGACATCCAAGGAAAGAAAGCATAATGATGCCCTGCATGTCTCAATTGAGTGTAGGGGCACTACCCTAGCTCATGTTCTGGTGGATACAGGTTCGTCTCTAGATGTCTTACCCAAGAATGCTCTGGACAGGTTGTATATCGAATGAATCACACTGAAGCTCGATAACATTGTGGTGAGGGCCTTCGATGGTTCCAAAATAATGGTACACGGGGAGGTGGACATCCCTATCAAAATTGTTAATCAGACTTTTGACTCAATGTTTTATGTGATGGACATCTACCCGTCCTATTCCTGTTTATTGGGTCGACCCTGGATCCATGAGGCTGGTGTTGTTACTTCTAGCCTGCATCAGATGTTGAAGTATCCAGTCAATGGAAACATTATCACAGTCCATGGGGAGGAGGAATACATGGTCAGCCACCTGAACTCTTTTAGGTATGTTGAAATGGACGGCGAGTTTATTGAGACCCCCTGTCAGAACTTTGAGGAGGTTCCACAGACAGTTGCTGCGACCAAGACTGCTACCAGTGTTCCAAATACTACCAGAACTTCACTGAAGATGGCTTCTCTAAGGGATGCCAAAGCAGTAGTTGAAGAAGGTGGGTGTACATTTTGGGGCCAACTTCCAGACATTCCCTACAAATCTGACAAGTTTGGCTTGAGTTTTACTTCAGGAGCCCAGAGAGCTGTTCACCGTGCTCGCACCGGGGGACCACCACTACGAATCGACAACCATGGAGTCAATGCTTTGGAGGATAGTGATAGAGACTGCAACATCGACAAATGGATCTTCCCAACTATCAGCGGTGGACTCAACAACTGGGAGGCCAAAGATTTTGTGCCTATTACTTTTAGTCAAGAGTAACTACTGTCTTTTTATTTTTTTGGGATATGTAATATTTGAATAATTGAAAATTTAAAGCCTTGTGTCTTACCCGAGGCACAATGGTCTATTTTGTGAGGGTTATTGCTTCATATTCATATGTAATTAATAAAACATTGGACGTTCTGCATACAAATTTTACACTCTTTGTTTTTCTTTTCTACCTTTTTACTTTATTAAAAATAGCTATGCTCTTACACACACCCACATATCAAACTGCAGATTCGCATCCACTCTGGATCCTATTGATAACAGTTATTCTATTTCCAATTATAACTTTGAAAATCCGATCTACCAAGCCGAGAACGAAGGTGAGGAAGATTATGAAGTACCAGGAGAACTTGCCAGACTGTTACAATAGGAAGAAAGGGAAATACAGCCTCATGAAGAGTCGGTTGAGAAAGTTAACTTTGGTATTGAAGAGGATAAGAAAGAAGTCAAGATAGGTGCCGATCTAGAGCATAGTTTCAAGAAACAGTTAATTCAGATGCTACATGACTATGTTGAGGTCTTTTCCTGGTCGTACGAAGACATGCCAGGATTGGACACTGATATTGTGGTTCATCGCCTACCTAGGTGAAACAGAAGGTTCTTCGTATGCGGCCATAGATGTCAGAAAAGATCAAGGCCGGGGTCATGGAATAGTTCAACGCTGGTTTCTTAGCTATCACCTCTTATCCATAATGGTTTTCTAATGTTGTTCTGGTACCTAAGAAGGATGGTAAGGTACGTATGGGTGTGGATTATAGAGACTTGAATAGGGCAAGCCCTAAGGATGACTTCCCGCTTCCCCATATCGATGTTCTGGTTAACAACATCGCGCAACATAAAGTATTCTCCTTCTTGGATGGCTTCTCCGGGTACAATCAGGTCAAAATGGCACCTGAAGATATGGAGAAAATAACCTTCGTCACGCAGTGGGGCACTTTCTTCTACAAAGTTATGCCATTTGGGCTAAAGAATGTTGGGGAAACCTATCAGCATGCTATGGTAGCTTTGTTTCACGACATGATCCATCACGAGATATAGGTCTATGTTTATGATATGATATCCAGATCTCAGACTGAAGAGGAGCACCTTGACCACCTGTAGAAGCTGTTTGAAAGGCTGAAAAATTACAAACTAAGGTTGAACCCGAATAAGTGCACCTTTGGAGTAAGATCCGGTAAGCTCTTAGGCTTCGTTGTCACTGGCAAAGGTATTGAAGTAAACCCTGCAAAGGTTAAATCCATACAAGAAATGCCAACTCCTCGCACTAAGAAGGAAGTTAGGGGATTCTTGGGACGTCTAAACTACATTGCCAGATTCTTTCCTATCTATCGGCTACTTGTGAGCCAATCTTCAAATTACTGAAGAAAGATCAAGCAGTGAAGTGGAATGACAATTACCAAAACTCCATTGACAAAATCAAGGAATATCTTCAAGAGCCTCCAATCTTGATGCCGCCGGTTGAAGGAAGACCTCTGATCATGTACTTGATAGTATTAGAGAATTCAATGAGGGTGTGTGCTGGGGCAGTATAACGAGTCTGGTCGAAAAGAGTATGCAATATACTATGTCAGCAAAAAGTTTACCGACTGTGAAATAAGATACTCACTGCTCGAGAAAACTTGATGCGCTTTGGCATGGGCTGCTCGCCGACTAAGACAGTATATGTTGACTCACACTACCTGTCATACCCAAATTTTTGACCTAAGATCCCATTTTTATTTTTGCATCTTTATACAGAAGTCAAGGTCACAAAATACGGTCGGTTTTAACCTCTCACTTTCGAGCATTGACTATGCAGAAATTGTCAAGTATTTTGAACATTCTTAGCCTATGTATCACTAACTTCTAATCAAGCATGAAGTGTGTGTTTTTTGTTTCTTTGATTTCATTTGCAGGTGTTGTACCCCAAAATTTTCCCTCTCATATTTCTCAAGACATTGCAAGAAAAATCTCATAGTTGCCCAAGTTTGCTCAAGAGTTGGACATACAAGCTATCTCCTAAGGCAGTCTACCCAAAATTAGGGTTTTGCATTGCATTAAGATCCTTGAGTCCAAATGACCTCAAGTGCTCCCCAATGTCCAAATATTTTCTCAAGGTTATCCATATCAAATTTCAAGCCTTGCAGAGGAAGTTTGCTCAGTCAATTGCTTAAAGGGTCCAAAAATCGACTGTGTTAGGACAAAAGTCAACTGTGACCTAAATACAGTCAAACTTAAATATTTTTGTCAACATCCTCATTTTGAAGGATATTTCATCATTTTATGAAGGGTTGATCATGATTCATCAAGGATTGCTCAAAATTCATCAAGACTCAAAAGTTGCTAAATTAGGATTTTACAGGAAAAGTCAACTCAACTTTGACCAGGAATAACTTTCTCATACTTTATGAGAAATGACCCATCCAAAGCTCATTTCGAAGAGGATGCAATTTCCTGAAATCCATCTTCACACCCCAAGATCAAGAAATGCACTCACAAGAAGTTATGAATTTGGACATTATAGGTCATTTTTGAAAGTCAACAAAAACACCTTTTTTCCAAAGCTTATAACTTGATCATGGAACATAAAAATGAGATGAGACCAAAAGGGTTGGTTATAGGACATCTCAAGCTTTCTAAAAAGTCCAAGAACACTTCCAAAAGTTCAAAATTGAAGAAGTTATGCATTGTTGAAGTTGGACATTTTTGCATATTTGACAAAAGTCAACTATCCCCAAAAACTTCAAATTTTTCCAAACGGGCCCATTCTTTTCCACTTGATTTGAGTTTTCATCATTGCCCACGTGCCCTAGCTTCATCCATGTGTCCATATTTCATTTTTATTATTTAATTTTATTTTTAATTGAATTTGTTCATTTTAAATCAAATAAAATCATAAGAAATCCAAAGCATTGATAATTCATGATCTCTTGGCTATTTCAGGCTCCACATTCAGCAATTATCATCATCAAATTCGTATCAAATCAAATCATGTGCAAAAAGATCCAAATCAAATCAAATTTGGAAGGTTTTCAATGGAGATCAAATCACATTCATGTGCATTGATATGGAGGGATTTGGTGCATGATTTTTACCCTAATGCAAAGCACATTACATAAGCAAGCAAAGGCATACGAAATCAGGGTTGAAAAATGTGGAGAGAGGCAGAACAAGAATTGAAAAATTCACAAAAAAGTGAGAGATCAAAGTCCATGTTAGAGGCCGTTTCAGGACACGAGAGTGGTCTCAATCGCTTCCTGACCATTCACATAAGCTACCTGGATCCAAAGCAAGCATTTTCAGACGTCCAAACGCAGTGTAAGTTGCACGATAGTCACCCCTGTTCTTGATTTCACAATTCTGAAATTAGGCATCTTTTTCATGAACTAATACCATATTTTGAATCTAAAAAACATTTGCAAGCGATTGGTATCATTCAATTGCATTTATCTGGCCTGAATGGAGAACCACCATAGCTAGGGTTCTTCGTTTTGTTTTTAGGGTTTTCTATTTCAGGTAAAATTGAGACTCAAGAAGAACATGGCTTTGATCAGGAGGCCATGACGAATTGAACCATGCTCTTGGAATGGATTTATATGGCCTGGAGAGAATTTTAGGATAGGCCTGCGCTTTTAGCTGTGGATTCAAATTCGCAGGTATTCTTTTACAGGGTTGAGGACAGGGATGAATTTGTGTTATCCGTCCATTGGTGGATTCAAATACCGCGCGCGTTTTTTTTTTACTTTCTGGCCATTGACTTGTTTTTATTATATTATATATTCTTTGCATTATATTAACAAACAGATCAACGTAGCACAGTGGCAAGCGTGTTAGTGCATTCTCCTCCAGGACCTGGGTTCGAATCCCAGGTCCCCCACTTTCTCAATATTTTTTCTTTTCAGGTGATTGTATGCACGCTTCAGTTTGCAGTACACCATATCCCTCATGCATCCAAGAGCCAGATGGCCAATGGCAAGATCTGATGGTTGGGGATTGAAGGACCACCAAGGCATTAGTCAATGCATGCACACTGGATCCCAGAAAGTCAAAAAGGCCAGCTGATAATGGGCCACGAAATTGCTATCAACACCCCTGAATCAGGCCCAAACTCCTCACTTTATTTATTTTGTTTGTTTTATTAATTGTTTTATTATTTTTATTTAATTTTTCTAACCAATCAAGATTTTTTTTTATCAAATAAAAATCCCAAAAAAATATTTTGTATTCAATCAAATTTTAACTTTTATTTTTATTAATAAACACTAATTAATTAATTTAGGTTTTAATTTTAGAATAACTTTAACCTATTTTGCAAATAATTAAGATTAATTAGATTTAATTAGGTTTCAATTACTAACTTAATTAATTGTATTTTCTTTCTTAAAATAATCAAAAACTCCAAAAGTAATTTATTTTTATTAATTAATTAATTTAATTTAATTTAGTAATTAATTTAGGATTTATTTATTCCTTAAAATAAAAACAACAAAAAGATATTTTCTTTCAAAAAAGGGTCAAAACCCTAAATTCGCACTCGATCTAATTTCCCGCGCGCTTTATTTATTTTTTATCATATTAATGTACCTGCTTCCGGTTTGTAATAGTAAATAGGACATTTAATTATTTTTATCGCTTTATTTTATTTTTTCAAAGGGTTTGTCTTTGGCGATGTAAATACCCGACGCCTTGTAATTTAAATTCCGCATTTTATTTCCGCAAATTATAACTGTTAGATGTTTGATAATATAGTTTGCATGACAAGACTAAATGCTAATCTTAAAATCAAATTAGATCACCCTTCACATGTACAAAGATAAAAATAACTGAAAACGACACACTCGCACATGCGCATTCCTAGGGTACACTCCCACTTGGTTGCCTTCGTTAAAACGGTCATTGAGTATGGGTCGTTTTAGAGGTCGCCCTCTTGTCTAAAAGATCATAGTTGCCTCGAAACGTTGCCTCGGATATTGTTGCCTCAAACAAATGATCTAAGACATTAGGGTTACCGCTAAGGTATCCTAACATTGCTTTAGTGACCGTAAGTCCCTCATTCGAATTGACCCTCAAACTCCAACGACGGTGCTACCCACTCATTAATAGTGGGATAGCATTGTCTAAAGGACATTAGCATAGAACGATTCCTTTTTTCGAGTAGGTAGATGGTTCTTAGATACTTGCTCTTTCAAAAAAACAAAACCTTTTTCACACTTACACTCCTTTTCAAACAAAGTTTTCAAAAACACTTCATACCCTCTTGAGGACAGAAGCAAGAGTTAAATCGAAGTTTCAAACAAAAACTTTTTCAAACCCACAAGCACAAAGAAAACAATTTTGAAAACAATTGAGCAAGTACCTAAGAGCCCATGGATAACCACTTATAGAAAGGGTGCTAACACCTTCCCTTTCTATAATCTACCCCCCGAACCCGAGAAATATCTCGAAAAAGGAATTTTTCTGTGCTTTTTTCTTTTCCTTATTGGATAAAATAAAAGTCGGTGGCGACTCTTGCTTACCGCGACATTTTAAGAAAACAAAAACGCAAAACGTAAACCAGCATTCCAAAATCAGTAAGTTCTTCCCACCGTATCACAACAGGAAACAAATCTGAATCAAGAGCATCAGGCGTCATGCCTCGATTAGGGTTCGGAATCTCTCAAGCCAGAAGTACAGTTGATCATTGATTCTTAAAGATTGATTCATCAGGGGAATCGTGTGTTAATTTCGACGCTCTGTTCAACAAGTGGTCTCAAGCTTCTCCAAATATCCTCCAAGAACAGTCAAGGTTTCATTATCACTGGTTCATATGTGTTTCACCAGGATTTGAAATAAAAGGAAAGATCAAGTTTGCAAATTGAATCAAAGCACTTCGACCAAAAGTCAACTTTTGCAAGATCAAGTTCAAACAGTTGTAACTTCTTCACTATTCAGTATTTTTGAATGGTTCTTTCTGCATATGACTCTCTTTGACATCATCTCCAACTCCTCTTTACCAGTAAAGATCTGATTATGTGTGGAGGATCATCAAAAATTTGAATACTTTAGAGGTCATTTTGTGAGTTTGACCTAATCACAAGAAACTCTTGTCCAATTTTCGAAGTTCATAACTTCTTCAATTCTCAACATCCTGAGGTGATTCTTTTGTGAAGTATCACGAATAGTGTTGTCTATGATATTACTTCGAAGATCAACGTCAAATTATGCTTGGTTTAATTTATGCCACATACGTTTTCTCAAAAGATGTTTGATTCTTATGTTGGGATAATTCATGAAACTAGAGTTCTAGCTCAATGATTCAATAATTGCTTGTCGCCTGCCTCAAGTCATTTGCAATTGAACATTAGTGATCATTGGATTAAGGTGGATTATTGGTTAAATCTCTTAAAGATGCAATTTGTATTATTGGCTTGTATTGCAAGTTACCACGAATTGATGATATGGTTTTGTAAAGAAGAAGATTTGAGGAACACTTCGAATAATTCTTTTTGATTTCAAATCAATTCAAGTGTGCGAAGCGAAATTCATTCATATGAATTTGCTTTTGGATTCAAGATATACAAAAGAACTAATTTCTCACGATGCAAGTTTGCTCAATTTTGAAGATCAAGTCATGTAATTTGTTTGGAATTTTAGGAGCAAATACAAGATACTCATTCACCTATCATTCAAATTTCATCCAAAGTGTATATTGAAAACACAAACACATTTTTCACATAATTTACACTACTAGGATTATTCAAGACTTGTTTGGATTTATGTTCCAAGATACATCATCATCATTTTTGTGTTACAAGAGGAATTCTCAATTTCTTGTATCATAAATTTCAAGTACATCATGAGAATTCAAATCCTATGACAAATACTTTACAAACCATTCAACTTTGATCTTGTATCAAATATTTTGAACCAATTTCTTATCAGAGGAATATGTCATGAGTTCATTAAGAGAATTTTCTCAAGTTATCTTTTCATTCAAGTTTCAAAAGTCACATAAATTTTGAGTCTAAGCTTTGAATAATCCTACTCATGTTTTGCAATATCCATTCAAAGAGTTCAAAACATGATTCAAAGCTCATTGCAAGATGAAGTGGTTACAAATTATCATGTTATTACATTTTGAAATATAAAGAAGTTACATGAAATTTGTCAAAAATCCTAATCTTCAAGCCTAAACATCAAGTTCAATCTTCATGCTCAGCCTTCAAGTTGCCATGCCTTGACTTGCTTCATTATTTCATCATTTAAAACCAGTTCATGGCAGCCTTATATCCAAAATGCAAAAATAGTTTGAAAACCTTGATTAAAGTTGCAACAAAACCTGTCAAAACGGTCACAAAATAATCCAAAATCTGTTCAGTACAAAGCCTACCATGCCTAGCCAAGATCAGCCTATGTTACTGCTATACTACTACCAAAACAGTCTGTTATGCTAACAAAAACCTGCTATCTTGCTGCCCACAAAACCCCGCTATACCAATCCAAATGCTACACTCTAAAAAAACTGCTAAGCCTGTCATAACAGTTCACAACAGTCCAAAAAACCTATTATTACTGCCATGCTCAAAGTTGTCCAATAAGCCACATGAATACAAAATCAGTCCAATCTCAAAAGGAAAAGAGATGGAAAATGCATGTAATGAAACCAGAAAGTACAAGAGGAAAGTTACATCCCATTAACCTGATGTTGCTGCTGCTCTGTTTTCCTCTGCATAATGTCCATAAACAAGTCAAAGCTCTGCATAAACTAACTCCACCATACTACTGCCCCAAACCAGAAACAGCCCTGCATATTAGTCCAAACAGGTCAGTCCAAAAACCTGCATATAGCATGTTGTATTGTCCATATCTTTGTTGTCCAAAACTTGCCCAAAAGGTCATATACAAAAACCTGCACGAGAAAGGCATAAAACAGTTAGTCGTATCTGTTGAAACCTATCCAAATTTCCCCCCAATTTCCATCAGTATTCCCCTATAAATTTAATCTCTCATCAACACAGAAAAAAGGGAGGCAAGAGAAGATATCACATAAGAGGAATACATAAAAAACACCTCGAAATCTTTGTTCAATAACCATAGAAAATCACCAAAAAAAAATTTGTTTCAGCCTTCTTCCACCTCAATCCAAAGTCTCTGTGCCATTAAACAAAATAACCTTCAAGGTACCTGCAGAAGATCGATTCAGAACAAACAACAACAAAACTAGAAAGAAGATATTTTGTACAAATCAGACCGAAGAAGTTAGAATAACAAAAAAAAAAGAGAAAAGGGCGGATATCAGAAAAAATTAGTAAAGTTAATGTTGCAGAAATTATGACTCAAATATTCGTCCAAAATGCAACTTTTGTACCTGCAAATCAGAAGCCAGACACATCAACATCAGTTCTGCAAAGTGAAATCAGAATAACAATAACAATCGAGGCAGTAGTAAGCTTCAAATGCGACCACCACACGGAAAAAATAGAAAAAATTAAGAGCGAAAGCTGTGGAGTTTACCGGTTGTTACGACCTTGCATCGAGGAGCTTATCTTCTCATAGATATCCTCCATGGAAACCCATACTCCGGGTATCTTTCAACTTCCGCCTCGAACAACCATTGAGATTTCAGATCCGGTAACACTTACAATTTCATCTTTTTTTGTTTTTGTTTGATGTTTGGTTCTGATGTCGATTGCAATTGATATATTGGAAAAGGTTTTTTTTATTTGATTTTGTTGATTTTGTTTTTGGGGAAAGGGTTTTGAGATGGAGAAGTTTGGTCCTTTTTTGGAAAAGCAGAGACATGAAAAACAAATATATAATAATGACGTGATTAGAGAGAAGAGTTTTTTTTTAGGAAATTGGTTAATTGTTTAATTGATGATTAATTAGGAATTAAAAAAATTAATAATAACTTTTCATCTTCCCAAGCGTACAAATGGCGTTTCACCCTTCAACTAGGGTTTCCATAACCCTTTATATCCTTTCTCAAACCGGGCTGGTGTTGGGTCCATTTTCTTTGGCTCAATCCATTATCATTATTAGCCTTTTGTTTTAATTAAATCATAGTAGTAACAATTAAACAATATAGTTCAGTTGGCAAGGCTGGTATGTTGCAATCTAAGAGACTTGAGTTCAACACCTTGCCAGGTCATTTCTTTTTCATTTTTGTTAACTCTTTAACCTTATTTCCTTAAAAAATAATATTGGTAAATCTTATAATTAATTTAGTTTAGTATTAATTTAGAATTATTTAATTAGTTTAGATTTATTTTATAACTTTAAAATGTATAATTAGTTTAGAATCATAATTAGTAGCTTTAAAATTTTATTTGATTTAGATTTAATTTTGTAATTGTAGAATTTCATAATTTTTATTTGGTTTAGATTTTATTTGATTTATATTTAATTTAATGATTTTAGACTTTTAGAATTTTAATTTGATTTAGATTTAACTTAATAACTTTAGAATTTTAATTTGATTTAAATTTAATTTAATAACTTTATAATTTTTATTAGATTTAGATTTAGTTTAATGATTTTAGAATTTTTATTTGATTTATATTTAATTTAGTAAACTTAGAAATTTTTAGTTAGTTTAGATTTAGTTTAAACTTTAGAAATTTGTTTATTTTAGATTTGATTAAGTAATTTTTTAGAACTTTTATTTGTCTTATATTTAATTTAATAAATTTGGTATTTTTTAGTTAGTTTAGAAATATTCAGACGAATTTAGAATTTCGATTTAGTTTGGGTTCAATTTAATAGTTTAAGAACTTTAATTTAGTAACTTTGAAATTAATTTAGTTTATATTTGATTTAGTGATTTTAGAATTGTAATTTTGTCTTCCTTTTATTATGTTTATTTAATTATTTAATCATTTAAATTGTTTACACCAACTCCAAGAGAAAGAATTAAATTTGTTGACTTCATGTCATCGAACATATCTTATACGATTGCGCGAACCCCTTCATTCATTTTTTTCTTTCTGTTTTACTATTTTGCTAAACTTATGTTAATTTTTCCTAAAAGACTCAATTTTAAAAATCACACCTTTTAAATCAAAACTTCGACACTAGGTCGTCGTATCTTCAAAATATCGTCCAAACAAACCATTTTTAGCCAAACAAACCATTTTAATTAAACAAACAATTTTAAAAAACAAATATTTCAAAAGGTTCATGCGGAGTATCGTAGATGCATTTGGTGCTAATACCTTCCCATTGCATAACCAACCCTCGAACTCTAGATCTCTTTTCAAAAACGCATTGTATTTAAGTATTATTTTACATTGCATATTTACGGGTTTTATTTCGCTCTTTTCCCTTGGAAATAATAAAGCGAGGTGGTGACTCTTGCTTTTGTGAGTCGAGTTAATTAATAGCTTGATCTCCGATTTACCCCGCTACATTTTTTATCGCTATACTACCTTGCTGATATCTAAAATGGATCTTATCAAATATATCTTTGAGAAGCCCGCTCTGTCCGGAAGAACAGCAAGATGGAAAATGATCTTCACCGAATATGACATTCAGTATACAACCCAGAAAGAAATTACGGGAAGTGTATTAGCTGATCATTTAGCTCATCAGGTTGTGGATGACTACCAATTCATGAATTTTCAGTTCCCGGACGAGAACATCATGTTAGTAACTGATTGTGAAGAACTTGGACTGGATGAAGGACCTTAAAAAGGATCCCGATGGACTGTGGTTTTTGACGGAGCTTCCAACGCTCTTGGCAATGGCATCAGTGTTGTGATCATATCTCCTGAAGGCTGTCATACTCCTTTCACTTCCAGGCTATGTTTCAATTGTACCAACAATATGGCTGAATATGAAGCATGCATCATGGGTCTCAAAGCTTCTATCGACTTGAGGGTCAAATTCTTAAGTGTGTTTGGAGACCCAACCTTAGTAATCAGTCAAATAAAAGAAGAATGGGACATGAAGCATCCTAATCTCATTCCTTACAAAGAGCATGTGTTAACACTGATCCCCTACTTCGAAGAAATTACCTTTGAGCATTTTTTGCGGGAGGAAAATCAACTAGCGGATGCACTAGCTACTATGTCATCCATTTTCAAGGTCAGGTGGGATAATGAAGCTCCTCAGATCATGATTGAGAGAATGGAGGAACTAGCATACTGTCATAAGATTGATACTGAAGAAGTAGTGGACAAACCTTAGTTCCATGAAGTCAAAAGATATCTAGAAACCCAAGAGTATCCCGAGGGAGATTCATTCAATGATAAAAAGTTCCTAAGAAGATTCTTTGCCAAGTTCTTCCTCAGTAACAGAATCCTCTATAAGCTCAATCACGATTCTACTTTTCTTTGGTGTATGGATAAAAGTGAAATAGAAAAGATTATGGCAGATTTACACGAAGGTACCTTTAGCACCTATTCTAGTGAGCACACAATGGCTAAAAAGATCCTACGGGAAGGATACTACTGGTCTACTATGGAAGCAGACTGTTATCAGCATTCACGAACTTGTCACAAGTGCCAGATCTATGCTAATAAAGTATATGTGCCTCTGGTCCCCTTGAACGTTTTGATTGCTCCCTGGCCATTCGCAATGTAGGGCATCGATATGATTAGGGAGATTAGACCTATAACTTCTAATGGGCACCGCTTCATCCTGGTTGCCATTGATTTCTTCACAAAGTGGGTCGAGGAAACCTTATTTTCTTCTGTTACCAAGAACGCAGTGGCCCGATTCATCAGACATAACCTTATCTGTCGGTATGGTATTCCAGAAAGAATCATCATGGATAATGGTACCAATCTCAATAATACTATGATCACTGAGCTCTGTACGCAATTCAAAATCCAGCATCATAACTCTTCTCCTTACCGGCCGAAGATCAATGGTGTCGTAGAAACTGCTAATAAAAATATCAAAAAGATCATACAGAAGATGACAGTGAGATATAAAGACTGGCATGAGATGTTACCATTTTCTCTTCATGCTTACCGTACCATATTGCGCACATCAATAGGGGCAACTCCTTTCTCTCTAGTATATGGTATAGAGGTTGTCCCGCCCATTGAAGTCCAGATCCCTTCCTTGAGAATCATGAAGGACGCAGGTTTGAATGAAGATGAATGGGTTCAGACTCGACCTGACCAATTAAGCTTGATTGATGAGAAAAGGCTTGCGCCTGTCTGTCATGGTCAGACATACCAAAAACGTATGATTAAAGCTTTTAACAAGAAGGTCAGACGTCAAGTATATCAGGCTGGTGACTTGGTAATCAAGCGCATTATACTGCCGCAAGGTGATCCCAAGGGAAAATGGACTCCCACATACAAAGGACCATTTGTGATCAAGAATATATTTTCTGGTGGAGCCATGATCTTAACCACTATAGACGGTGACGACCTTCCGCATCCTATAAACGCAGACATAGTTAAAAGATACTACACATGAACAAAGACCCACTAGGTTGACTGACCTAGGAAAAAATAAGGGCATCTCAGCGAACCAAAAGGGTTCGAGAAAAAAATTAGAGATATACATGAAAAAATTTGTACACCCGGTAAGTCGAAAACCTGAAAAGGCGGCTTGGGCAAAAAGTGGTATCCCGGTGGATTTAAAAGCCAAAAGGGAGGTCCAAGAAAAAGTTAGGGATTTAAAGAGTATAACTATGTCCTGTTGGATCACCTTATATCCAATCTTCAGTATCAACTATCAAGCCTCAAGTGGTATTAATCAATCCAGTCAGCTTCGGACAAGCAGCGAAAGAGATGAGACGCTCAAAGACATAAAGTCAATAGCAGAATAGAAACCCGATGGGATTATTTCACATAGCTGTTTTTTCTTTGTACACTATTTTGTATTAGTTCCATTCTTACAACGACATTCTCTTACTAGGATATTCGTCTCCTTGTAGAAAATTTCTTCAAATTTATATAATGTTATTCCTTTAAAAGTGCAAAACTATTTGTTTTTGTTTTTCTGTTTTGTTTGTGAAAACGTCCAATGATTATTTTTGAACATATGCATTTGAATGTGATTACTGTTTACAAATATACGCATAAAAAATAGAAAGACAATGGCTTTAAGAAACGGGGCAATTTCTAAAGGCCATCCACAAAATCCCTGCAGAAACTTTCTTCAGCAAGTATAGAGGCAGGGGCGTCCTACTATAAGATCACTACCATATTCTCAACATACAACCTAATGATGTCAGGTGTCCTTATATCCCCAGCAGAGTCGCCAGTTCTATAATATGGTGGGAGAATTGACTTTGGTGTTTTACGTTTTATCGCAATTGTTGTAGATAGCAAGAGTCGTCACCGACTTTTCTTTTATCCAATAAAGGAAAGGGTGAAAAGAACAGGAAAGACCTTTTGATAATTTTCTTGAGTTCGAGGGGTAGGTTAGGAAAAGGGAAGGTGTTAGCACCTTTTTCATATGTAGTTATCTACGGGCTCTTAGTTGCTAGCTCACTTTTGAAATGCTTTTGTAAATTTTTTTGTTTGAAAATATTTTTGAAAAGTGCCTTCGTTTAGGCGAACTTTGTAATGATTCACGTCTCTATAAGAATGTATACAAAGTGTTGACTTTTGAAAATATTTCATGAAAGTGTTGGTGTGTTTGAAATATGTTTTGTGGCTAAAGGGGCTTGAACCCACGCTCTAATGGTGATTAGTTAAAACTTTATCCATTAAGCACATGGCTCAGTGGATAAAGTTTTAACCAATCACCATCAGAGCGTGGGTTCAAGCCCCTTTAGCCACAAAACATATTTCAAACACACCAACACTTTCATGAAATGTTTTCAAAAGTTAACACTTTTTATACATTCTTATAGAGACGTGAATCATTACAAAGTTCGCCTAAACGAAGGCACTTTTCAAAAATATTTTCAAACAAACACATTCACAAAAGCATTTCAAAAGTGAGCTAGCAACTAAGAGCTCGTAGGTAACTACGGATGAAAAGGGTGCTAACACCTTCCCTTTTCATAACCTACCCCTCGAACTCAAGAAAATTCTCAAAAGGCCTTTCCTGTTCTTTTCCACTGACTTTTCTTTTATTCAATAAAGTAAAGGGTGAAAAGAACAAGAAAGACATTTTGAGAATTTTCCGAGTAAGCGGGGTATGTAATTGTAAGCTTATCAATTCATATTTAAAGCATTTGTTTTGATGAAGACAACATGGACATCAACATTCAAAGGATGTGCAAAAAGCTTATCAATATCATATACAAGTCTTGAAGATTAGAATAAGAATTATTGAAGAATCAAAATGTCAAATGGTATAAATAATTCTTAATCTTGAATATAGATGTTCACAAATATGCATTCATAATCATATACATATCCCACATGTTTACATTTAAGAAAAACTTTGTTTGAAATCTTTTTCAAAAAGAATTTTTGAAAATAACCTTTTAGGAACCGGTTCCACCCTAACAGGGAACCGGGTTCCAAAACTTGTTCAAAAACATGTCCCTGGAATTTATACCAGGAACCGAGTTGTACCAATAGGGGAACCGGTTCCTGCGTAATATTTTTTGAATTCTGACTTATAACGTTCACTAAGAACCGGGTTCTGTCTGTGTCGGAACCGGTTCCCAGCGAACCAATGCAGCTTTTCTTTTGGTTTTTAAACATATTTCAAGTGGTATCTTTTCATGAATGCATTGCAACTTTTCATATGAATTGGCATGAATGAAGAGGTTCCTATGACTTTATAATATGTGCAGATTTTCAGATTTTAATAATAGATCAATAATAACTTTCACAAAAATAATAAACCTTCTTCATATTAACAATTTTCTCACTCATTCAAATTTGCACTTAAACTTTCATGTGTTCATAATTTTGCGAAACTTGCCATATACACTTTCATTAAAAATCATTACAAGTTTCATACATACATTGTGAACATTTATAATCATTGTTTGAGAATTGTTTATATCTTGAAGAAGAAGATCAATTGAAGATTGATAATGCTATCCATATATTTCAAATAAATCATTGTATTACTTAAAGAAATTATTCCCTTACTATCCAGGATTGTTGGAAGTAAGTGTTGTGATTTGAAGAGGATTGTTCTTCATTCACATTAGTGTTTGTTTGGTCTTAAAGGTTGTAAGAACCTTTGATCACCCTATAGGTTAGATAGTAAGCATAGGCTGTACAATCATTCTAACTATAGTGAAATCTCTTTTGTGTTGGAAAGGGGACTGGAGTACTCTCGGATTGTGAGGGGAACCAGGATATATCACCGTGTTCTTTACTTTTCCGTTTTTATCGCTTTCATCACCATAATCAAGAAAAGATAAGATATAACCAAAACCTTCAAACACTTAACCAAAAATTACTTCAAGTATTCTCATAAAACCGAATAAATTTTATATACCTAATTCACCCCCCCCCCTCTTAGGCACTCTGAGACTTACAATTGGTATCAGAGCAAGTTATAGGTAACTTGTTCCTAAAGATCCAGAATGGCTTCCGCAAATCCAAATCCAGTTTTCAAAGATGGTGGTAGTAACAACAAACCTCCATTGTTTTGTGGTGAATACTTTGACTTTTGGAAAATTTGCATGAAGGCTCATCTTGAAGCGCAAGGAGAAGAAATATGGAATGCTGTTGAGAATGGTCCATTTACTCCAGTGTGTGTTGTCAATGGTGTTGGGTCATCAAAGCCTAAAGCATCATGGGATGACGATGACAAGAAAAAAGTTCTCTTTGACAAAAAGGCAATCAATATTCTCTAAAGTGCTCTTAGTATGGATGAATTTTTCCGAGTATCGGCATGTACAACAGCAAAGGAAATTTGGGATACTCTTGTAGAAACTCATGAAGGAACCGCCGAAGTCAAAAGGTCTAGATTGAACACTTTGAGTCAAGAATATGAATTATTCAGAATGCTTCTCGGAGAAACCATCCTTGACTTGCAAAAGAGATTCGTTCACTTGACAAACCATTTGAAGGCACTTGGTAAGACTTTAACTAACGATGAATTAAATCTTAAAGTTCTTAGGTCTTTAACGAGGGAATGGCAACCAAAAGTGACGGCAATATCCGAAAAGAAAAGCCTAGCATCTATGACTTCTGCAACACTTTTCGGAAAGCTTCAAGAATATGAGACGGAACTTGGAAGACTTGAAAAACATGAGAATCATGAGAAGAAATCCAAAGGCATTGCTTTGAAAGTTGATTCAAAAGAAAGTCAAGATAAAGATGCATCGGAAGAAGATGAAAATCTCTTGCTTCTTGTAAAAAGGTTAGGAAAATATTTTGGTCATAAAAATAATCTTCATAATGCTAACTTTGTCAAAAGAAAGAAATTCTATAAGCATAAAGATAAAGAAGCCTCTACATCAAGACAAGATGTCACATGTTATGAATGTGGAAAGCAAGGTCACATAAAGCCGGATTGTCCAAAACTCTCCAAGAAAAATGGATTCAAAGGCAAAAAGGAGTTCAAGAACAAAAAGGCTTATGTTGCATGGGAAGATAATGAGATAAGTTCTTCATCCGATTCGGAAAGCGACGAATGTGTAAATCTAGCATTGATGGCTTCACATCACTCCGACGATGAAGAAGAGGTTAGTAATGAATTTAATCTTTTTGATGATGATGTTCAAGGTGCTATTGATGAACTCTTGAAAGAATGCAAAAGTTTATACAAAAAGGTGTCAAATCAAGAAAAAGAACTTCTAATTTGTCTAGAAAAAATTGACACCATGACTAAATATTTTGATCTTCAAAAACAGAATTTTATTAAAGAAAAGGAAAACTTTGCATGCTCCAAGTGTGAATCATATGTCTTTCAAATTGTTCAATTGAAAAGAGTCATTGAACGATATGAAAAAGGACAAATAGGACTGGAAGGATTACTAAGCCAACAACGTTATCCAAATGATAAAAGAGGTCTTGGTTATGTGAATACTAAGAAACCAAGTAACAATCCCACTGTTTTTGTAAAGGCTAGTAATAGTTCCATTCCCAAGAAAGTAGAAAAGAAGCAAGTTGTTCATAATCATCAAAAGAAAAAGGCTAATATATCCAAAAAGAAAACATTTCCTAAGAAGAAATCTTATCCTTCTAGATATAGAAGTAACTTTGAACCTACTTGTTTTTATTGTGGTATTAAAGGCCATACACCTAATGCTTGCTATGTTAGAAACTTTAGTATGGCAAGTGGGCATTATGTGTGGGTGAAAAAGGGAACTAACTATGAAGGACCCAAGGCAACTTGGGTACCTAACAAAGAATAATTTGTTTTTGTAGGTATGCTTGAAATCCACATCAAATGTTTGGTATCTTGATAGTGGATGTTCAAAGCATATGACAGGAGATGTACACCAATTTTCATATCTAGTACATAAAGCCAAAGGGTATGTCACCTATGGAGACAACACCAAAGGAAAGATTCCTGGCGTTGGAATAGTTGGCACACCTCCATCCATTCAAATTGAGGATGTTATCTATGTTGAAGGATTAAAGCACAATCTTCTTAGCATAAGTCAACTTTGTGATAGAGGGTTCAAGATCAAATTCAACAAAGAAGAACGCCTTATTATGGATGTGGCAACCAATGAGGTAAAACTCAAAGGTATAAGATCTAACAATATTTTTATGATTACTTTAGATGATTTGTCTATGAAGGTACAATGTCTTATGGTAAACAACAATGACGCTTGGTTATGGCACAAGAGGATTGCTCACATTCACATGGAGCACTTGAACAAATTGGTTAAGCATGAGTTAGTTATTGGTCTACCAAAGATGAAGTTCATCAAAGACAAATTATGTAATGCATGCCAAAAGGGAAAACAGACCAAATCAACTTTTAAATCTAAGAATGTGGTGTCTACTACAAGGCCACTACAATTGTTACACATGGATCTCTTTGGTCCACCAAGAACAAAACCGCTTGCACGAGAACCATTCTTCAAAATCCGAAAAGAACTTGGTATTTTGGATGAAGGTGATCTCTAAATATTTCTCATAAGATGCACGTCTTAAATTTTAAATGAATTTTTTTCACTCTTTTTCCCCATCCTTTTTGATGTTAACAAAGGGGGAGAAGAATATGCATATGTGTTGTTTTGTTTCAAAGAAATTGCAGGCCCAAATAACTATCATACTCACTCCAAAATTCAAAGAATCATGGACTTAGGCGGAGCATACAATTTAGGGGGAGCCTTGCATTTGCTTAACATGTTTGCTACACAAAACAACATAAACATTTCAAGAATTGTTTTCAAGACTTGGTTGTCATCATCAAAAAGGGGGAGAATGTAATTGCAAGCTTCTCAAATCATATTTAAAGCATTTGTTTTGATGAAGACAACATGGACATCAACATTCAAAGGATGTGCAAAAAGCTTATCAATATCATATACAAGTCTTGAAGATTAGAAGAAGAATTATTGAAGAATCAAAATGTCAAATGGTATAAATAATTCTTAATCTTGAATATAGATGTTCACAAATATGCATTCATAATCATATACATATCCCACATGTTTACATTTAAGAAAAACTTTGTTTGAAATCTTTTTCAAAAAGAATTTTTGAAAATAACCTTTTAGGAACCGGTTCCACCCTAACAGGGAACCGGGTTCCAAAACTTGTTCAAAAACATGTCCCTGGAATTTGTACCAGGAACCGGGTTGTACCAATAGGGGAACCGGTTCCTGCGTAATATTTTTTGAATTCTGACTTATAACGTTCACTAAGAACCGGGTTCTGTCTGTGTCGGAACCGGTTCCCAGCGAACCAGTGCAGCTTTTCTTTTGGTTTTTGAACATATTTCAAGTGGTATCTTTTCATGAATGCATTGCAACTTTTCATATGAATTGGCATGAATGAAGAGGTTCCTATGACTTTATAATATGTGCAGATTTTCAGATTTTAATAATAGATCAATAATAACTTTCACAAAAACAATAAACCTTCTTCATATTAACAATTTTCTCACTCATTCAAATTTGCACTTAAACTTTCATGTGTTCATAATTTTGTGAAACTTGCCATATACACTTTCATTAAAAATCATTACAAGTTTCATACATACATTGTGAACATTTATAATCATTGTTTGAGAATTGTTTATATCTTGAAGAAGAAGATCAATTGAAGATTGATAATGCTATCCATATATTTCAAATAAATCATTGTATTACTTAAAGAAATTATTCCCTTACTATCCAGGATTGTTGGAAGTAAGTGTTGTGATTTGAAGAGGATTGTTCTTCATTCACATTAGTGTTTGTTTGGTCTTAAAGGTGTTAAGAACCTTTGATCACCCTATAGGTTAGATAGTAAGCATAGGCTGTACAATCATTCTAACTATAGTGAAATCTCTTTTGTATTGGAAAGGGGACTGGAGTACTCTCGGATTGTGAGGGGAACCAGGATATATCACCGTGTTCTTTACTTTTCCATTTTTATCGCTTTCATCACCATAATCAAGAAAAGATAAGATATAACCAAAACCTTCAAACACTTAACCAAAAATTACTTTAAGTATTCTCATAAAACCGAATAAATTTTATATACCTAATTCACCCCCCCCCCCCTCTTAGGCACTCTGAGACTTACAGGGTAGGTTATGAAAAGGGAAGGTGTCAGCACCCTTTTCATCCGTATTTATTTACCGGCTTTTAATCTCTAGCTCACTTTTTTGGAAATGCTTTGTTCTTGTGTATGTTTGAAAATATTTTGAAAATGCATAAGTGCGGGAATTTTGTAATGGTTCTCGTATCGTTGAGAATGTCTACAAAATGTTTGTTTTGAAAATATTGTGAAAGAAAGTGTTGTTTTTTGAAAAGATATTTTATTTTGAAAAGTTTGTTGAGCAAGCGACTACAAGCGTTCTACCTACTCAAAAAAATTCTTTGTTCTTTTCCTCCTCCTTTAGATATTGCTACCCTACCATTAGTTAGTAGGAATCTGTATCATTGGATGTGAGGGACAGGCGCAAGTCATCGTACATTCATAGAAGGCAACTTGTAGGACGCTTTATCAATTTTCATAAGGGACTAATGTCGTTTATCCGAGGCAGCATCGAAGGGTCATTGAGGGACTACGATCTTTTAACCGAGGGTCTTTGCTAAAGTGTCTCACGTTCAAGGGACATGATTGTTTTTTATTTGAGGCAAAAAGTGAGGGTCACCCTAGAGGTGTGCGTGTGCAAAGTGATTGGGTTAGTTATGTTTTTCTTGAAATTAGGGTTTTGATATTTGTTGATTTTAATCTTGCCATACAAACCCTAATTAATAACAGTAGTGTAAAAGAATAAAAGCAGAATGTAATAAGCGGAATGTAAACCTAAGACTATTACAAAGCTTTGGGGAAGTTACATAAGGATAAAGAGTGCGGGAAAGTAAACCTACATCTATTACATCCCGAAAGTAGATACATAATAATATAAATGCAGGAAAAATAAACCTAAGCTATTTACATTCGTAGAAGCATCCTATACAATTTATCTAGGAAAATAAAAAGGAAATATGAAAATAGAAAAGAAAATATAAGTAGATGAGAATCCATGAGTTTATTCGGTAAAAGTTATGACAAATGAATTGAAGTTGAAAGCATGTTTTTGTTATTTTGTGGTTTAGGATTTAAAATAGTTTATGAAGGAAATATGTACAAAAATCAAGCAAGCTTATGAAAACATAGATGAGTTTGGATGTTTGAAACAAGTGTATGCATCACAATCACATTTGAAAGTCATGGAGCATAACTTTTGATTTTTGTACATGTTTCATGTTTTAATGTGAATCTGGTTGAGAAAAGTCCTAAGAAGGATCAAGATATCATGAAATGTTTACTCAAGTGTCAAGATATCTCATGAGAATCAAGACCTATCATGGTAAAATCAAGCTTTGTGAGGAAGGTTGAAAAATTGATTAAGGTATCATAAAAATCTCTTTAAAAACCCTAAAAAGTGATGACTTTGATTTTATTAAAAAAACAATGTAATAAAATATTTTTGTGATTTTTTTAGTATTCATAAAATATAGGTAGTGAACTATTAGTGTGCAAAAAATCATCTCAAAAGATTTAAATTTGGGTGCAAAAAGAATTATTCTAAAATGATGAAAATAAGTGACAAAAAATGAAGTTAAAAGGATGAAATTATGCAAAAGTGTACCACTGGGGCTCGAATCCAGGTCCCAAAGGTTACAGGCGCGCTATGTATACCACTGGGGTGGATGTTTCACCCATTTATAAAACAACACCCAATAAATATAAAATGAACTTGGATGTCAAAATTTGAAAATGTCCAGGTCACTCTTCTTCTTCCTCGGCGCGTTTGACAGTAACAACAACAACATTGTTAAATTTCGAAAATCTCCATTTCTCAACCAAATTGAAAACTTCCATAACCAAACTTTCTTGATTTTTTACAAGTAATGCAACCATATAAATTTTAAAATCTATAAATCAAAGGTTAGGAAGAATTTTACTTGGTACCAAATTGAAACCCTAACGATTCAGAAATTTCAGTTCCAAAATTCTCATCACATAGTTAGCTAAAATGCAATTTAAGGACATGGTTAGCTTCATAGACATGATATCTACATTTTTCATTTAGAATGTATATGCAAATGATTCTTAAATAAAGAATTCAAAGTTTGAAATTTATACCAAGTTGGAGAAAATCCAAAGCTTCTTCAAGCACTTCTAGAAGTAAAATGATGGTTGCTTTAGCTTGCTGGGACCTTGGTGAATGTATTGCAATCCTTACTTTGCTTTGAGAGTGGCTGGAATGCTCTGTTCAAGTCAAGTTGCAAAGATGTATTTTGAAAATGGTGGATGTTGATAATGGAGTTACAGTGGCAAAACAGAGGTTTAGATCACTTATACATGATATATATGAAGTTTTTGGGTGATTTGTTTGGACAAAAGTTGCAAGGTTTGAGAGTTTCAAAGAAATGGATTTTTAAAACTCAAGAAATGAGTTTTCTGGGAAATTTGGGTTTGAGAGTGTATGAGAGGTTTAGAGGGCTTGTGAATTCGTGCCTTGTCTTGCAAATGACCATACTATTTATAGGCAAAAGGTTTGAGAAGTTGAAGTAACCAGATTTTCAAAATAACAAGTTATGGTTTGGAAGCTTAGTTATGAAGTAACCTTGAAGAACATGGTTCCAATGTATTATACCTTGTCTTATAGAGTTGTTGTATACTTTAAGCATGCTTATCTAATATTTTAGGTTGAGTGTGTGCAGAGGAAACAAGTTAGATGGTCAAGGAGAGTGGACTTTGTGATTAAAGTCACTTTACAAGAATGGAAGTGTTAGCTTTAGTTCCAAAAATGGCATGATTCATTGGATAAGGCTTGAGTCAATTGGATAATAGCCATAAAGCAAGTGAAATCAACTGATTATGTAGATTATTGTGAGTTTAGAGGCCTGCAAAGTGAGATTACAAGGCATGGCATGAAGATTTTGTCTTATGGTTATCATAGAAATGACCTCTAAATCAAGTAGAAATGTCCAACTTCAATTCTTCTAAACTTTCAACTCAAACATGATATTTTCTTGATCTTGGACATTTTGAAAATATTAGAACATGATCTACAAATTTCATGTTGACCACTTTGACTAATTCAAAAGGGAAATTGGTGAAAATTTGCCAAGAAGTTGAGATGAAAAGCTGGTCCAAAATATTTCTAAGTGTTGGGTAAAAATATCAGAACTTCATGGGCCCATATCTCTTAATCCAAGCACTTTTTGAGGATCATCCCACATTAAAAAAGTTGTAGAATTCATTAATCCCTACAACTTTCATGTTGAAAGTTTTCCTTGAATCAACTTAAATCTTGAGGAAACTTGCTTGTGAAGTTAGGGTTTTCTAAGCACAAAATACTTGAATTTTTTCTAAGTGTTTGAAAATATTCAATTTTGACTTTTGTTGACTTTCTTGATCTTTGTAATTCTTGATGATAAAAATTGATAATTTTTAATGTTTTGATGATTCTTGATTTTTGAATTCCAATGTTGACCAAAAAGTCAAAGTTTAACTTATGTATGATTGTTGACTTTTTATCAATTGATTCAATTCTTCAACTATTAATCACTGGTATCTTTGGAAATGTCTTGAGCCATGTAATTAGGTTAAGATGTTGTATTTGAGCCCTTGAGATCATTCTTTAATCCATTAGGTCATGCACTAGGCCAAAAGTCAATGATCAGTCATCTTCAATCAAAACCCTAATTTGGCAATTTTTGACCTTTGATGATTTGAGGGTTTTTCTTGAGAAATCATGATCAACCCTTGATCAAATAATGAATATCCCCTCAAAATGTTGATGTTGACAAAAAATCTTGAAGTTTGACTATATGTTGACCATAGTTGACTTTTTACCTAATACAGTTGACTTTCAATCTTTCGAGCCATTGACTGAACAAACATGTGATGCAAGACTTGAAGCTTGACCATAAGCATTATTGAGGACCAATTATGAACCATGAAAGTCATTTTATACCCTTGTGTGATACGGTGGCAGAATTGACTGTTTAATACTGGTTTTTTGCGTTTTTTGTTTGCAAATGCGCGGTAAGTAAGATTCGCCATCGACTTTTATTTTATCCAACAAAGGAAAGGGTGAAAAGAATAGAAAAAGACCTTTTCGAGATTTTTCTGAGTAAGGGGGGTAGATTATGGAAAGGGAAGGTGTTATCACCCTTTCCATCCGTGGTTTTCCACGGGCTCTTAGAGGTTTGCTCATTTTTATAATACCTTTGTGCTTTGTGTGTTTTGAAAATGTTTTGAAAGTGCCTTAGTGAGGCGGTTTACTTTGCGTTTAACTCTTGTATCAGTCCTCAAGAGTGTTAACAAAGAAAATGTTTTTGAAACTTGTTTTTTTGAAAAGTAGTATTTGTGTAAGTGCAAAAAAATTTTTTGAGCAAACTTCTAACAACTATCTACTTTTACACTCGAAAAGGGTCGTTCTTTTCCTCCTATGCTTTAGACAGCACTATCCTACTATTAGTGAGTAGGTAGCCCTATCGTTGGATGTTGGGGGACATTCGAAGGTACGTTTAATAGCCATAAAGGCAACATATGGAGACGCTTTAGCAACTTTTGTTTAAGTGACGATATCATTTACCGAAAGGCACCACTGTAAGGGTCATCGAGGGACTATAATCTTTTGATTCTACGGGTCTTTGCTAAAGCGTCCCTTTTCTCGAGGGACATGACTGCTTTATTTTCCGAAAGGCAATCGAAGCGGGGATACCCTAGAGGTGCATATGTGTTCAATTCAGTTTTTTTTGTCTTTTTATCAGGTTAGCTAACATTTTAATTTATAGTCTTTCCATGAAATCCTAATTACTAACAGTAATATTGTACAAGAAATGTAAAGTACGAAAAATAAAAAGCAGAAACATAAACCCTAGAATATTACAATGCTTTGGGACAGTTACATAAAAAATGCAAGAAAATAAAAGTGCAGAATTTTAAATCTAAAGCTATTATAACTGTGAGCAGTTACAATAAAACAAAATGCGCGTGCGAAATAAAGTTGCGTCTAGAAAACCTAAAATATAAAATATTTTTGTTGTTTTATTTTATTTTGGGAAAATGATCTAAATCTTCTTAATTTTAGTTTTGAGAAAATGTTAAGATAATTAAATGATTAATTAACAAAATTAATTTAATAGAAAAAAAGCCTAATGTTTTTGTGTTTTTTTTATTGATTTTATGTTGATTAAAAAAAAGAGAAATAAAATAGCCAAAACAAAGAATGAAATCGAAGGAATAGGAAGTAAATCAAGCAAGGTGTGATTCTGGAGGCTTGGATCGAAAGAGGCTTGGAGCTGTCTTTCAATCCAGTGACGAGGCTTGATCGAAGGTGCATGAGGGGGTGCACTTTGGGGGTGTTCGATCTGGATATGTCATCCTTAGAACTGGGAACCTTGGACTTAGTTCGAAGTTGAGCTGCTTCGAAGCTCTGAACAAGATTTGAGAAGATATTTCCTGCAAAACGAAACAAATGTTAGAGATCCAGGGGGGACTTTACCCCCTGATTCGAATCTCCTCCAAATTCAAATCCTTCCTTAATTCGAATCTGCTGAGTCTGGGTCTGGGTATGGGTTTGTTTTGAACTGAGATTCGAAGGAACAACTTAGATCGTGCCCCAAAAATGGAACGATCCCAACTCTGCGCTTTAGCTTACATGCAACATAGTCAGTAATAACAAGAATATATATGTAATGTGTATTTAAATGTCATGAAGGTGCAATTTTGGTTTTGCAAACCCTTACCAATTGAAGATGGATGATCTGTGGCTATGGGTGTGGAGATGTTTTCTTAGGATTTGGGGTGGACTTCTGGATGAGGGAACCTGCAAAAGGTGTTTCAATTGGGAGGCTTTTGGGATTTTTGAGCAGCGCGTGTGTGTAGTATCTTCATGTGTAGTATGTATGCGTCGTCCTTCCTCTTGCAGATATACTGGATACTTATAGGAGATGAGGAGGGAGTCTTAGCATGGAAAGAAACAACCTTAATCATGTCCTTAAAGGCCAACCATAGTCTTCAAGACAAAAATCAGACCAATTTAAAGATTTCCTTTTTAAAAATATCCATGCCTCTTTTTGAAATTTTGGATGAATGTGGACACTTGACTCCTTCGAAGAACCTCCATCGTTTCTCTTCGATTGGCCTATGAGTTACCTCCTTCGAATGGACTTCTTATGCACCCTTCGAATGGGCCTTCTGAACGCTTCTTCGAACGGACTTCTCATACACACTTCGAATGGGCCTTCTGAATGCTTCTTTGAATGGACCTTTACATGTTCTTCAAATGAGTCATTGTTACTCCCTTTGAATGGCTTTCGTTGCCCGCCTCAAAGTCTAATTCGAATCTATTCAGAACATTCCCTATTAGACAACTTCGACCAGCCGTTGGCCTTGTGATGTGTCTAAATTCTGATTTGAAGTGTTCAGAACCTCCTTCATTAGGGCATCTTAGATTAAGACAAAATATGCACTGAAATGCCATTCGAAGGTCATTTCATTCTGATGTTCTGATTGAGGGAAACTCTGAAGTTCCCGTCGAAGGACACCCTAAAGTTCCAGTCGAAGGACCTTTTGGAATGCCAATCGAAGGGCCTTTATCCATACCAATCAAAGGCCTTGTTGACATGCCAATAGAATGATACTTTATTCTGATACCAACCGAAGTCCCTTGCTCATACGGCAATCGAAGTACCTTGTTGACCGATCGAAAACTTCGTTATGCTCTCTTCGATTTCCTTCAGTTTGGACCAATCGAAGTGACATTAAAATTCCAATTGAATACGCCTTTGTTCAGATTCCAAATGAAAGACATTTTATTGACATGCCTTCGAAGTACACCCCATCGAAGGACACTTTGACCAACTTCAAAATTTGTTAGTTTTCTTCAAGCAAGTGTTTGTAACCACCCATGTAAGAGAAGATCTTGTAAAAAAAAGAGAGGGAAAATTTGGGGTACAACACCTTGTAACCCAATCTTCCTTGTGAAGTATAAAACCCTAGCTATAGACCCTTGCTTATGAGGAGGTTTGACAAGTCAACTCTTGAGTAGTTTTGAGTATTTGAGACCTTTGTGAGCATATTTTGAAGAAAATGGGAGGGGAAATTTTGGGGTACAATAGGGGCATAATTTAGAATAGAGGGGTCATTCATATTATTATAAAACTATTTCCAAACTCATACCCATGAGAATCTCCTCCAAGACCCTACCAACAAATTAGGGAAAGACAGTCCATATAAGGGAAAGCTCTCTGTGTACTTTCATAACCTCCAGTGGATCTTTCTCCTACATCAGAAATCTTCAAGTTCAAATCGAGTATCAGGAAATCATGATAGAATTACATTCAACCATCATGTGACAAGTAATCTTGTTGCATAGGAAAACCTCTACGCTTTAATCATCCACGACCCATCACAGGGGTACTATTCAAAAAACCTATTCGAGTCATAATCATAAAGTATAAGGCTGCATAAATCATGTATTAGGGCTTTTTGATCTAGAATCGAGCTTTACTTATAATCTCATCCATCGGACGAGTTCTGACAGCTTGGATCGAGCATACCTAAAAAACCCCAACTACACATTCACATTTCAAAATCCAACATCCATTGATACATATCCAAGTCACTCACTACATGCATCAATCAATCATTATATTTCATGCATCAATCAAATTTGAACGCATGGTATAAAACCATGTTTCATATGAAGACAATCATCACTATCAATCAAGTTATCTATTCTATGTTGAATCTCGACAGTAGATTCCCTTGGTAAATCTCGGTAGATGATTTTTACAGAAGACCTCGACAGGATGTAACTCACAATCGAATCTCGGCAGTAGATTACCCTGGTTAATCCCGACAGTTGATTATCCAGAAGACCTCGGCATAAGGTAATTCTACATTGAATCTCGTCAGTAGATTCCCCTAGTTAATCTCAACAGTTGATTATCCAGAAGACCTCGGTAGAAGGTAATTCTACATTGAATCTCAGCAGTAGATTCCCCTGGTTAATCTTGGCAAATGATTATCTAGAAGACCTCGGCATATGGTAGTTCACAAACGAATCTCGCAGTAGATTCCCATGGTTAATCTCCACAAATGATTATCTAGAAGACCTCAGAAGAAGGTAGTTCACAATCGAATCTCGGTGGTAGATTCCCCTAGATTAATCTCGACAAATGATTTTCCAGAAGACCTTGGCAGTAGGTAGTCCTTAATCGAATCTCGATAGTAGATTCCTTGAAAATACCATCAGTAGACTTCCCACTAAAAGCCTCACATCAAGCATGACGTACACATAACCATATCAAAGCATCAAGGTCATTCATAACATTTGGTGCATGTACATATAAGGAAAATTTGGGGTTTATTTATTCATGTTAATAGCCTTGGTTGAGAACATATGCAGCCGACATCATTAGCGAAACTTCAGTTTCAATCTTCAAACCTAGCATTTTTATTCTAAACGATTACCTTGGTTGAGAATAGATTCAACAGGTAAAAAATTCCGATCTCATCTCTAATTTAGTTATCTAAGATTCGATCATCAAAAATAGGTTTTTCTGCTATATAACCCATTGCGTCAGTCTCCATGCATCGATGTGAGAAATATGCAATATAACTAATTGCGTCAGGCACCATGAAGCAATGTGGGAAATCCGCGATATAACTCATTGCCTCAATCTCCATGCAGCGATATAGTTATCAATCTTTTTTCAATTATCTATGCCCTAAGTTGCGATAGATATGAGAAACAAATCTATGTAATCTATTGTATCAGCCTCCATGCAGCAATGTATTATCAAACAATGTTATATTTATCCCCTAGGTCGTGATAAATACACAGTTTCCTCCTTTACGATATAACTCATTGCATCAGTCTCCATGCAACAATGTCATTAGGAAGCTTTTCAAATATTTATCCCCTAGGTTGCGATAGATATGCGAATAAATCTGCGTAATTCATTGCATCAGTCTTCATGCAGCAATGTGTTATCAAACTTTGTATTATTCATCCCATAGGTTGCGATGAATAGACAAAATTAAATCAAACCAAAACTTACTATATTAGTCTCCAAGCATTAGTAAGTCAACTTATTTTTTCAAAATTAGTATTTTTTTAAATACACAAAAGAATCAACAATCTCTTAAATACTGACTAGTTATCCACGTCGTCGTGTCTAAGTTCTTTCAAAAAAATACTTTGGTTCAAACGCCGGTAAGATGATCATGATCATCTACGCCTACTCTTCATACCCATGGGAACACTGTATATCGCATCCTTATAATCTTTCGAAATTTTTTTGGGGTCTTCCAATATTTAATAAACTTCTGATCAGAACGTGTGAGATCTACGTATTCTCACACTATGCAATCGAAAGCAATTAAATATGGGAAGCTGTCATACCCTAAATTTGCCCTACTGGTTTCTAGTCATTTCTATCCTTGTTAAAATTTCAGAATTATCATCTTTTCTTATTTAGGAAGGTTTAATGTATATAAAGAGGGATTTTTATCTGATAAAGAAATGAATGGGCCTTTCAATATCAGAAAGGGCCCATGTAGAATTTTTAGTCATTTTTAAATACCAAAGAGGGAGTGCGTGCTATTGAAGTAATCTTGGGTCATTTCTAAATAAGAATGGCCCATTTAGGTGGGATGATGTATAATCAATTCATTTTGACTAAAGCCCAAAGTGTTTAAATCAATGGATAGCCCATATAAAAATTCAAGGGTATCTCAAATAATCAAAGGAGGGGTATGCTATCACTTGAGTGGTCTACTGATTAAATTTGGGTTGATCCATTAGAGTGATGGGGTTTGTCTTAAAATAAGTGAGGAGGGGTGTATATCCTAATCAAAGAGGCCATGAGCAATTTATTAAGGCTCAATAAGTGAACGAACGGGCCCATTTCAGTTTGTTTTGAGAAATTGTATTAGTTTTATTAGTTTTTAATTTTAAATTATTATTAACAATATTATTATACTTAATTTAAAAAATATATTTTGGTTGTATTAATTAAAAACGTTTGATGTAAAGCCATCACGCAGTCCAATATCTCAGCCCAAGCCCATATCAACAAAAAAATGTTTACAATCCAAATTAGGAAAATACGTATGGCCCAAAACTTAAAACATGTACTGTAGGAATCCAAAAGAAAAATAACGCAAGTTTAATGGGAAAACAGTCACTGTTTAGATCTAAGTCCAAAATCAAACAATAATCTTCACATTCAATTTTCTAGAACAATCCATAACTAAATATAGAAATAGGTTAACACTAATCAAAGCTTATCAAAACATTTACAACACAAATCAATTACAAATATGTAATTTCCCTAATCAAACAGAAGCAACAACAAATTAATTTTATTTCCTAAAAATCTATAAATTTTAAAAAACTATAAAAGGGGAAGAATTTACAAAAAGGGGGAGGATGATTACTTGGAGGAATTTACAGATAAACAAGAAAAAAATTATTTACAGAGGGGGGACAACTTTGAGAAAAGATTGAACATAAATGAAGACTTTGGGGGAAGGAAGATTATGTTACACCGCAGTCAAACCCTCGCTCACCGCTGCCTAGGGTTTCAATATGTGAAACCCTAGCTGAGCTGATGTTGCTTCAATCTTCACCACACCTCCGTCAAATCATCGTCATCACACCTGGAACGAGACAAGGAGAGAAGATCAAAACCAGGTCAATCAGACGAACCAAGGAGAATACGAGAAGGTTCATAGTGATTCATGGTAACACTTAACTTTAAATCTCATTCTTGTTGTGTTTTCTTGTAGGTGTGGGGTTTAGGACTATTGTTAGGTTGCATGTTGTTGTTGTGGTGAGTGAGAGGGAGTGAAGCGATCGGTGCCATAACGGTTTGTTCAGGCTAGGGTTTTGTGTTGTTGGAGAAAAAGGGAAAATGAGTAAGACGCGGAGAGAGAGAAGAAGATAATAAAATGTTTTGTTTTGTAAAATGAAAATATATTGTGTTAAGAAATCCAGTGTGTGCTATCCTACGCAGTTACCATACACTCTCAATCTCAATTACACAATCCCCATCAAACGCTCATAAATGCGCACACCCATGATATTAAGATATACCCTCCCACACCCTGTCTCGCGGATACCCCAAACGGTTATGGGCCTAGCCCATTACCAATCATACCCCCTATTTTTTTTATACTTACACACGCAAAAAAACACCCCTAGCCTTAATGGGCTCATTCCAAAATCTGGACTTGGGCTCTGACTTCCTACACTCCTATTTTACTGCATATACCAAAAAGCATACCCCCTACATTTTGGGCCTGAATTCAATATCTGAATTCAGGCCCATGCTGTTAGCACCTCCCTGTTTTACTACCCCAACTAAATTCACACCCCCTGCATTTTTAATTTAATTCTTTTTTATTTTGTAATTTTTTATATTTTCTATTTTCTATTTTTATAATTATAATTATAATATTTTATTTATTTATTATTATCATAAATCAAATATTTATTTTTCTAAAATCATTTAATATTTTATTTATTTGCATTAAAAATCATTTTTTTGAATCACGCATTAATAAGAATTTTTTTATAGTTAATACATTAAAAAATATTTAACCAACATCAAATCATTTTCATAATCAAATTAAATTCCACAAACAATTTTCAAAAAGGATTACAAATATATTTAAATCGACTGTGTTCTTTGTCTAATATCTCCGCTACTCACACACCTAGACTAAGTATGCGGAGAATTCAAACATCTTCGTAATCCATAAAAAACACCAACCAATCACGAAATACGAATTGGGACTTTGATTCCTACCAAGAGGATACATAGGCATATGACTAAAATCGTGGCGAGTTCCCCTAATAAAAATTAAACCCTATTTCCTAAGCCGTAATTCTAAACCCTAGTATCCTTGTGAACAAGGTAGATGAGGGGTGCCTAACACCTTGCCTTCATCTAAGAACGAGTCCAACAACTTAGAATCTCTGACCAAATTAGGGTTATCCTTTATATTCCCTTCCTAAAGATAAAAATTAAGGGTGGCGATTTTCAAACCAGTTACAATAGAGGAGCACCCAGAAAATTACACAAGTGTGTTAATTGAGCAATTGCCTACCTATTTTTCTCAACGGACTGTCTATTCGTCTCAGCCGATTCCTGCACTATAGGGTTAAACATAGCACCCATTTGATTGGTTAACATGTTAATTAACTCATGGCAACTATCATCCATTTGCTGCCTTAAAATCACTACTGAAGTGTTAGTTAGAGGTTACACTGGCTGAGGAGGCACCACTCTACTTTGGTTATTTCTATTTAGATAATTTCCTCCTAGTGCAGACCCTTGTAACAGGGAATTCACATTCTGAGCATTATTTGAAAATAACACTGGGCTTGATATCGACTGATACCCTGGCCTTAAAGAATACAACATTCCATAAATAGGATCAACAGTACCAAAACGAGGCACATTAAGCCTTACCTTCGTAGTTACCACAAGCCCTGGACTTGCCGGTGAAGCCCGGGGGATAGTTACTACGCCTGTAATCAACACTGGCGTAGTTGTATTTACCATAGGAGGAAAAGGCACAACTTGAGAAACTACTGTACCTGTGGTAGTTATTATTCTTGGCGGTACAACATCCGCATTAGTGTTGATAGGAATAGTCATCCTTGGCATATGTTGCTTAACTTGTGGCTTAATATACTCTTTGGTTAATTTCCACTTCTAAGTCTCACACACTTACAAACACTCAAGAGTTTTTAGATAGATTCCACTAGAACTGGTCTCACCGGGTGTGCCAATTTGTTTAATGTGGAAAATGATAAACAACCGCTAGTCCTCCCAAAGCCTAAGACTAAGGGTTACACGCAGGATCGACTAGTTAATCCAAAGACATGTGCTAATAGAATGAAATGAAGCTTATTATATCGACGCAATGCCTTACTTTGTGAGAAACAGTTTTTCTCTAAATAAGGGAACAGGTAAAAAATTTCCACAAATATGCTATGAATTGACTGATTGAAGGTGACTCGTGACCGACCGAAGACTAGGACTTATCCTAAATGAAGTAAATGTTGAGTGAACTCTCAGTGAATTCTAGTATCGTAATTGAATGAGATTCAATAACGTAATTGACAATATAAAAAGATTGTGCAAAAGTAATAAGATGCAAGCGAAAGATTTAAAGGGCACAACTGAAAAGAAAGGAGTCTGCATTGAAATAAATATGGTGATTCATGTACATTAACACTCTTGAACTCTTGCTTCCTTACGCTTGGAAATATGGAGTTTTACAAGGGATTTTAGTACAAAGTAAACACACAGAATCCTATATTATACCCTCTCATTTATAGTAGTTACATAATAATCGAACATGCACTTCAACGTAATACTAGTCTGACACGTATGTGGCTTAATGGAGCTTCTTACTCAGATTTAGCCACATAGTTGGCGCCTTGATCAAGAAACTTCTTGCAACCTCTATCATATTCAAATTACAAAATCTATCCCGCCTATAAGTTTTCTTCGACATCAACCATTACCGTAGACAAATAAATCAAATTCTCTAAGTTTTTGATTCCATTCTTGTCGATGGAACTAAAATTGACTGGCTTGTTATTGTCTATATCGACTACTTTCTCTTTTGTTCATCGATCTCCCTTTAATTCTTTATAAGAACTTTCCAGCTATCATTTTCTTGACTCTAATATTCTTAAAGTCCCTACTCCTGGAAGGCACTTTCCTTTCAGTTCACTGGGTTTCCCTACTAACAATGCAATAGTTAGATAGAGCAGAGATATAAGAATTATGGTCCTCATATCTTTCATCTTAATTGTATAGACATGCTTGAATGACTACATTAGACTTCTTCAGCTCATCAAGAGTCTTCTTCAACCCATATGAGGTCTCTTCAGCATCAACTGTCTTCACACTCCAAGAAGGGGTACCATCTTCAGCAGAATACTTCTTAGAATCAACCAAATCAGAAGCAACAACATCTAAATGTTGAACATCCATTAAAAATGCAGGATCTTCTACTTCCGAAGCAGGAAAGCAGAGAGGAATAGGAGGAGGTGCTTGAGCAACAAGCATGGCCCCATGCTTCTTCCTTTCTTCCTGGGTACAGAATATTTCAATGATGTTTGAATTAACATTCATCTATCTTCTGAAACTAGATTAGATAGCAATTGTATGTTCAAGATCTATGTTACGAAAAATGCTTTCTACAACATAGTGAAGAGTTTCCATAACATTATACTCAAACTGATATAAGAGTTCATCAAGGGTAGTTAGACAAACATCAATTCTATGAAGAAAAGAGTTAGAAGGAGTTGAATAAGGTTTATGGGTTCCATCTGGAAAGGCAATAATTTTAGGATTTCTGATAAAATTGAGGGTTTTGAAGAAGTGTCTCCAGAAGTGTTTGGTTTAGTGAGATTTGGTTAGGGCTCAAAAGCAATGGTTTCTAAGATGTTTGGATTTAGCTTGTTTAGAACATTTATTATACCAACCATAAGTGATGGCTTACATTTTAGATTCAAAGAATCTATAAGCTTACTCTCAATCAAAATGTCAGTAATTAATATTCCAAAAGGAATCCAATTCCTTTCTTTCTTGCTGCTATCTCTAAAGATTCTGAATACGTCTCGAATATTCTAGAAGAGACTTGCATGTAAGTTTATCTTCTTTCCTTTGGCTAAGTAGTGCATTATATAATTTTGATCCAAAGAGATGAAATTAGAAGAATTTGTTGCACATTTGTGATGTATGCATCCAATAAAGATTTTGAACCAAACCCTTAGGTTATTAAAAAGGTTTGTTGCCTTACTCGAATCCTTTTTATCCTTGAAGATAGAAGGGATAACCTCAACCATAATGCTTGCATAAGCATGATTAGGCGTATTTTTTCCATGACAAAAACTCGTTGTAGCATCAAACACCAGTACCATGATGTTGAAGAAGTTTAGAAATATCATCTTTTATGATGTAAATTCTTCAACCCATAACACTTGAGCAGATAGATTTACCATGCGTCAAGTAAGCATGTATCCAAAAATCTGTAACCAGTTCAGAGTAAACTGGCCCCTTTAGACGATCAAAGTAAGTTTCCCATCCTTGAAACTTAACAAAGTAAGTTACCCAAGACAAGAAAGGTTCTCAAAATCAACTATCAATTCCGCAAGAATAGATAACTGATTAACTAGAGTTGATAAGTAAAGATTAGCATCTTGAACTTGTTGTTGTTGTTGTTGCTGCAGTAGAGAAGAAACTTGAACATTTTGTTGAGCAGTTAAACTTTGTTGTTGAGAAGCCATTGATCACAAACAAGAATCAAAAAGGGTTTTTTGGGTTTCTTGGAAATTAGGGCTTGAAAGAGAGAAAGTGTGAGATAGTGGTAGCGAAATTGTGTGAAGTGGGAGTGAGTCGGTTTTAAATGGATTTTTTGCAATGATTAAAATGTTTTTGAAAAGGCACAAATTCTGACAAAGGGTAAAGCGTAAGGATTTCTTACCTAATCCTAGTAAGATCTCTTCTTCCAATGAGTCACGTCAAGTTCTAGGTGTGCTTCAGAAAAGACAATTATCTTATTTTGAATCACAAACATTTCACTATCCTGATAACTCATTCATAAAGTAAACTCTTCAATTTCCAAAGGACTGAAGCCCTCTAAAGAGAAGATTCTGACCTTGGACACTTCTGATACATGAGAACTTAACTCATCAAAATCCTCACATTTTAGAAGCAAACAAAAATAATCAAGCCTCAGAATCCCATTTTTTCCATTTTGGAAGCCAACATTATGAGATTACTTCTTTTTCATTCTGGACACAAAACCATTTTTAAATGCTTCAGAATGAGAATGAACCTATCTTCAGCAAGAGTTTTTGTAAAGATATATGCCCATTGATGATATGCATCTATGAATTTTTTAAAGATAAATTTCCCTTCTGAACATAGTCTCTTATAAAATGATGTTTTATCTCGTATGTTTAGCCCTAGAATGTAAAATTGGATTCTTGGACAAACAAATGGCAGAATTATTATTACAGAAGATATGAATGTTACTCTCATATATATGATAATCTTCTAGTTTACTTTTCATCTAGAGAATGTAGGTGCTACATCTAGAAGCATAAACGTATTCAGGTCTGCGGTTGAGAGTGCTATTGTTGATTTGCTATTGATGGACCATGAGACCAAATTGTATCCTAGAAACTGACAGATTCCAGAAGTGTTTTTTCTCTCTAGTTTATCTTCATCATAGTCAACATCACAATAGCCTACTAATTTGTATTAAATATATTTTCAATAGCACAAACCAAGGTTAGTAGTACCACTAAGATACCTAAAAGTCCTCTTAACATCAGTTAAGTGAGATTCTCTAGGATCTAATTGGAAGCGAGAACACAAGCAGATACTGAATAAAATATCAGATCTAGAAGTAATCAAATATAATAGAGAACCATTCGTACCTTTGTACAATTTCTGATCTACCTTACCACTTGCCTCATCCTTCTCCAAAACGCAAGTAGGATGAATATGCATATTTGTCGTCTTGCATTCAGACAAATCAAACTTCTTCAATAGTTTTTAGGTGTACTTTCTCTTATGGATAAACGTCTCTTCTAGTCCATGATTGATCTGGATCCCTAGAAAGAACTTGATTTCTACCATTAAGCTTATCTAAAAATCAAAAGGACAAAGCCTTCACGTGGAAACACTACTACAAAATGCGCAAACAACAACACCTAAGTCACCATGTCAAAGGATCCACCGTGGTAGAATCTATTATACTAGGTGTTTTTTTTTTCAAAATTAAGCCACTTTTCACAACGATTGGAAGTTCCAATGGTGGTAAAAGTGGCGCATGGTTCGAATCTTGATGTAGTTGTTGTTCTACTGTTGTATTTTTTATATTTTATTAAAATACATACAAAAATGGATATTTAATACAACCATTGTTGTATGTAGTGCACATGGTCTTGAGTTTGAATCTTGTTGCTGTTGTTGCTTTTCTAGTGCTGTATTTTTTATATTTTATTAAAATACGTACAACAATGGTTATTTAACATAATTATTGTTGTATGTAGCGTAATTATTAAGTTTATTCACCATCTTTAAATAAATCTCAATCGTCTATTCAAGTGACTATCAACCCTCAGGACACCACCGTTAACGATCCGCGTGAAACCTGAAACTTAGACAAACTTCCAACTTAGGCGAACTTCATCTTCTACCTTCAAACATCATCTTTCATTTACGACACTCTATTTCTCCACTAAACCAAGCTTGAAAATATCATTTCTTCCATAAGTAAAACTCGAAAGCATCTATTCTCCATCTTAAATGAGACAAGGAAAAAATTGATTCAAGTTAGAAATGTTAGTTGTTGTTGTTCTTATTGTTCTTTTTTAGTTATTATTGTTGTTCTTGTTCTTATTATTATTGTTCTTGTTATTATTGTTGTACGTTGTTGTTGTTGTTATTGTTGTTGTTGTTTTTGTTATTGTTGTTGTTGTTCTTTTTCTTCTTCTTCTTCTTCTTATTCTTCTTGTTTTTGTTGTTGTTGTTGTTCTTCTTCTTCTTCTTGTTTTTGTTGTTCTAGTTGTTGTTCTTCTTTTTCTTGTTTTTTTCTTGTTGTTCTTGTTGTTGTTCATGTTGTTCTTATTGTTCATGTTATTCTTATTGTTCATGTTGTTCTTGTTGTTCTTACTGCTATTGTGTTCTTCTGCTATTTTTTTAATTAAAAGACGTACAACAACGGTTAAGTTAACTAACCGTTGTTATGTCACGCAAACTTTCCAGTATACTACAACGATTCAAAGACCGTGATTTTAAGTAACACATTTACAACAACACTCTACACCACACACTTGGACCCACGTGATTTAATGGATTTTCCAACTGTTGTGAAATGGGTTTTTTGTAGTAGTGAAAACAAAAGCAGATTCCCCCACTTTTTCAAGTGCTCGGTCTCTCTCTCACCACTCTCTTCTCTCATATTAAAAAACGGAACAAAGAAAAATCTTTCTAAGCCCATCCCCCCCCCCACTTTGTAAGCAGGAACTGGCACCTTTCTAGGTGCATCACGTGGGGGCGGTACCAATCAAGGATGTGACACATGATAATACCACTCCAAGTATCCATCATTAGTCTCAAACTGAGTGGTGGTCCATGTTGTCGGTCGGATCACATCAACGATGCTCTGATTGTAACTGATCCACCCAACATCAATATCATCATCAGTCATCGTATAATCAGGAGGTGGGTAGAACATACTTATTGTATTCAAATTGACGTATACATTTGTCAGACAAGTATGGAACAACTGTGTCACCCCACTTTAGACCCCCATGTATAGACATATCTCATCAAATTGGTGCCATACTCTATGTTCATCAAATGAGAGTCATATGACGTCTGTAGGTGTCAGCTCATCCAAAATAGGTCTCAACTTATCCACCTTCAAGACTCCTTGCTTGTACGACCATCTCATAGCTCTAGGAAGTCTAAAATTACTAGCTGGTTTCCAATTCTCTCGTCTTTTTTCCAAGTGTTGAAAAATACTCATGAATCCATCACTGTTATAAAATTAATACTATTAATAAACAAATTTGATAAAAAAACATAAACTAAATTAAAAGAAATACACGTGGTAGAGTAGGATATCCACCGAGCTTCTTGCAATTAAACATAGATGCATCTCCAAGATATCTATAGAGGGTAACCAATGCAGCTGCTTCCAACTGTAACCCTCAAGTCTATCTATGTCCCTAAATAACAACAAATATCGTGCCTCGACAAGCATAAAAGTCTTGTCGCCAAAAATGGTGCAACTCAGTAACATCAGCATATATATATATATATGCTCTGGTCGCATAGTCTCATCTAGAAGCAGCTCGATGCTCTTTGAATAACTCGTATAACCACTTCAACTTATAATAATAACACCTACAACTACAAACATGTCCCGCTGCAACTCTATGTGACACTCCTAAGTATTCAATAACAAGTTTAACAACAACTTCTTCAATGACATGTTCGGGGTTCTAGAACACGCCTATGAAGGGCAGGTGAAGCAGACAAGCGACATCCTCCAGAGTAATACTTATATCACCAAGTGGCATGTGAAATGAAGATGTCTCTAGATGCCATCTCTCTATAAATGGGGATATTGGGTTTATCTTTGTCAAACAGGTTCTCTGAAGTGAAGATAGACTAGACCTAGACATCAAAACCCCCATCTCTGGAAGGAGAGCAACATGAACCATTTGTATAAGCTTCAGCCCATGTCCAGCAACTTTCAACTCTTTCTTCGAGCCTCTTTCTGAAAATAAATAAAAATAAACATATTATAAAATATAATTAAAAATTAAAGAATTATTCAAAATAAAATAAATTTCTTTTACTTACCTCACTGAACCATAAATATCGAGCAATATGATGCTTATACTTTACCAGAAGAGATGTATCATACATCCCTCATGGAAAGCCAACTGGCTACGGAGAGAATGCAGTTGCACCAATATGCTCTTCCTCTCTTGCCAACATCGGTGGAATACCTCGTCCTAAACTACGAACTAGAATCCTACCGTTCCAGCCTTGTGTTCGCTCCTTCCCAAAATAAAAAAAATACATAAAAAATAAAAAACCCAAACTAAAACACATATTGAAAGAGTTCGGAAATAAAAAAATATAAAAAGCCAAAACACTTTGTGAAGGAGTTACGGTATATAAATTTCACAAAACTGAAGAGTTTTCCAAAGTGGTTCGGATCAAAACACAAAATCAGAAGACTGGGAAAAAGTGTTCTGGTTTAAATCATAAAACCAAAAGACTCACTTGATATGTTCGAGTGTGTTACTTTTGAACCAGAAGAGTTGTGAAAAGTTTTCTGGTTTGGACGTGTTTTTTGTGTGAGTCGGAAGAGTTCTAAAGCGTGGGGGGTGGAAAAGTGATTTTTTTGAAATATTAACTACAAATAAGGGTACTTTGGTCAAAAACATTTAATGTTGGGGTATGAGGTAAAAAAATTACTTTAAAAGGGAGGCAATGACCTAAGTACTCAAGTGCATTCAAGGGTCGTGACCTTTAGTTCTTTGTTGATTCTTGACCCGGTGCTATTTTTCCCTATAAATTAGGATAGTGAAATTGGTATTTCTTTTTTTTTTCCCTTGCTTCCGAGTAACATAACATTTTTTCATCTTCTTGTGATTTCAGTGACTCCCATTGTAATCTTTCTATGTTCTTCATTCTTAATCTTTAGTTGCAAGCTATATTCTCAATTTATGGCGATGTGCTCCTAGTTAGGGTGGCAAAACGGGCGGCCCACCCCATTTAGGCCCACCTTGTTTAAGCTCGTCCAAAAGCGTGGCGGGGAATGGCCTGACTGGTCAACATAAACGCCTGAGCTCAAAAGTCAAGCCTGCTCCGTTTACTAACAAGTTGGCGAGGCAGCCCGTCATTTTTTATTTTTCTTTTCAATTTGATTTTTTATAGTTTACTACTTTATTAACAATTTTTTTAAAAATTTTACGACTATAGTTTGATTTACTATATTTATTATTTTTTAGACCATATGCCATTTACGTTCAAACAATAGTAAAAATCTTTAAGAGTTACTAAATAATAAAATATGTAAAAAATTATAGTATTTTACTAAACAATCATAAAAAAGTTTACTTCTAGATTTTGTAATTCCTATCTCATAAATTATTGAGTTTATGGTTGTAACGTGCATCCACCGCCAATGCAAGTGAAACAACAAGAAAACAAGTTTCCTAATTTATGACGACTTTAGATGTAAGTATTTAAAATCCCGTTTTTATCAATAAAAAGAAAAAAAATAATGGATTGACTTCCTAAATGCACCGTCCAATTTTTATTCTAAATATAAAAAGATTTAAAGAAAAAGCCCGCGGAGAAAACTCGCCCAACTCCACCCTACTTTTAAAGAGGGTTAGGCGGGGCGGACCAACTTAAGACACCAAACCAAAAATCTCGGCTCAGCCTGTCAAAAATGTTGGATTAAACAGACCGACTCGATAGACCTACCCATTTTCCACCAGCAGTTGGTTCTAAGACTGCATGGGGTGAATATTCCTCTACTATTGAAAAACCACACCAACAACACTGGACACGGGCTTGTTGCATAAGAAACGACTGGAAAAGTGCTACAACTATCTAGGTAAGTAAAAAATAGTTATTCCAAGTTGTCTTCCTCAAAAATACAATTGGCAAGCGTACCTGATCTAATGGACAATGGTTGTTAACTATGGTCAATCATATACCACTTATAACAATTATCCACCATAGCCTTCCTTTAAATCAGTTATTTTAGGTATTCCCAAAATTAGTCATAAATATACTCAAGTGACTAGTTAGTTATAGATAGATTCACTTTATTCTTTCATCACTCAATCAATTGAATGCAAAGTTAGTGTAAAAAATGTCACTCACACGCACCACATTTAATTGCAAAGTGACAAAATTTTCACTCACACACACACCGCATTTAACCGCTTCCGGTACACTCCAAAACCCTTTCAATTCATCTCTTCATCTCATTATTCTTTATCTTCAGATTCTACCATTAAAAATGATGATAATTATCCCACCGGTGAATTTGTTTTTAAACCTGTCATCGGCTTCAACAGATTTCTCGTCAAGCTCAAGACGCTAATAGCCTTACCCAAGGAGCGTATTGAACACGGTAGCGTTATCTCCCTTCAATTCAACATGAATCATATTACATTGATTGTGCATGTGATGAAATATATGACTCTCCGTGTGCTTATGTTCATTTCTTTTGATTCACTATAGAAGCCACATTTTCAAAAGGTACGCTGATTTTTTCTTTTCATTGCATCTTTTTAAACAAAGTCTGATGTTTAGTAATGGTGCCATTCCTCCCTAATCTACATCTATAAAGCTTTTTCAATTCTAATTCTTCATATGTAATCTTAGTGATGCTTAATTCCATACCTCTAATTTTTCCTACCCTTATATTTGCATCTGGCTTATTGCATTGCATTTGCATACTTACAATTAGAACATATTCATTGCTACACTCATGGGATCAAGGTTTTAGGGTTTCTCCTGGCTTAAGAGTATCCATCAGGCAAGATTTGGTTTCTCAAGGCAAGTTGTGTGGGACCTCATGATCATGATCTTCTTATTGATTCAAGTTCATTGGCTCCTTGAATTTCTCAGGAATCTTTGGGAAATCAAGGTTTGCTCCTCAGTTACCATCTCCTAAGTTATTTAGTCAGAAATTAGGGTTTTGGACCCTTTCAAGTTGTGAGCTTTATTTTCATAAAGACTGGGTTTCTATGATCCATTTATAGCCCAAATTATCAATTATGGCCATTAGATTCATCACAAGATCACTCAAAGCATTGCACTGGATGACTAGTGAAATTTTGATTTGGTTGACTGAAAAGTCAACTTTTTGACAAAGGCACTTCTTAACATTTTTTTTGAGAAACTTGGTTCTCAATGACTTTTATGTGAATTAAAACATCATCATTTGGATTGTGTACCCTTGGTTGGCATAGTTGAAGTTCAACTACTTAATCTTGATTATTTAGTCATCTGTGCAAAAGTCAACAAAATTCAACTGTTGACCAAGTGGACTTTTGGTCAAAGTTGAGGTTAATGATAATGTTTCAACATCATTTGACCTATGGTTGAAGAAATTCAAGAGAAATATTGGTTTTTAAGCTAACTTGTTCATGAAGGTATCTTGGTGAAGTTGGAAATTTTTCGTAACTTCTTCATTTCTTATTGAAATTAAGCAAACTTTACATGCTTTGAAAGAGAAAAATAAGATCTACAACTTTGTCTATGTGGTCTCATACACAAAGTGATTATTTTAAGAGTTATTGAGCAAGGAGTTATAGGTCATTTCTTGGAATTATGGGTCATTTTTCAACTCATCCAGTTTACGTTGGCAGTTTTGGAGATCTTAATGGATTCAAATGCAAATTCTTACAGCATGAAAGTTGTAGGAAATCTCAAGACCTTTCCAAAAAGTCAAAGTTTGTGACTTAACTCCAAGAATTGAGGAAGTTACATCCTTTACGTTGGGACTGCATTTCATTGAATTTTGCCAAGTCAAATTTTACGATTCTCAAATTCTTCAATTATGGTCATTCATTTTGACTCCAATCAGGCCCATGAGCTATTTAGGTCGTAAATAAGAGGATCATATCTTCCATTTACACCCATGCATGCATTTTTATCCATTTTTTTACAAAAAAACCTTAAAATTGCCAAAAATAGCCAATTCCATATTTCTCTCTCCATACTCCACTAACTTGTACCATCTTTTAAGCACATGCTACTGCATACATGAGCTGTCTAAAACGATCAAGAAGCCTCACCATCTCTTCACAAAACGCAGCATTGGTCACCAAGCCATATTTTAGCCAAAACTTCCATTTATGCCCTCCAACGGTTATGAAGCCCAAAAGACCACTCTACCCTCACTATTGGGGTATATATAAGAGAATCCTTGCCTATTTACACATTCGCGGCTTTGAGCATTCTCATAAAAAACCCTAATAAAGCCTTATCTCTCTACCTCCCAAACCAAGCCTTTTCCCCAAGATTTGTCAACATAAAAGCTCTTTATTTGAGCTCTATTAAGAAGAATCAAGAGTCATTTATGTGTTTCTATCATCCTACCATGCACAAAGAGGCAGTGGACCTATCTTCCACTAGGTAACCCCTTAAAACTCTTGATTTTGAGTTTCTGGATCTGAAAATTGTTTGATGTTGTTGGTGAGTATCTCTCTTTAGAACCTTTTTCATTTATGCTGGTTGTATTTTAAGTTATTCAGATCTGAAAAAATATGCGAAAATGAATTTTTAGCTCTCTTCTCGCCCAGATCTCTCACTCATCTCTCAGCCATTTTAAAAGATTTCTGAAGAAAAGTTGTAAGATCTTTTTGAGATCTACGACTTTGGTGTTTATAATTTTTAATTTTATAAAATGAGGAGTGAGATATTTTTATCAGAAGAAGGCTGGAAAATCATAAAAGTTATTGTTCATGTGTAAAAAAGTATTTTTTTTTGCCCTCTTCAAATTCATATTTCTCTCTCATCTCGCAACCATTGCAAAATCGTTTTGAGTCAAAGTTGTAGATCTATTTGAGATCTACAGTTTTGATATTTACATATCAAAATTTGATTGAGAGATGAAGAAATTCAGACTAAAAGGGTGGCATAAAATCACGGGTTCACCCAAGAAAAAGCAAAAGAAAATTGTTTCACTTTTCTCTCTCGCCTGCGTGTCCTATTTCTACTAGTTGTGTCCGTTTTTTTTTACCTTTTCCTCTTTAATAATTAACAATAATCACCTAATCATTGACATGCAATAATGGGAACATGATTAACCAATGATCGCCCCCATCCCCATGCGTTGACACTTATCATCCACTTTTCTACTTTATTTCATTTATATATATATATATATATATATATATATATATATATATATATATATATATATATATATATATATATATATATATATATATATATATATATATATATAAAACTTAATTTCTTTTGTTTGTTTTATTTATTAAAAATAGTTTTATAATTTCAAAAAATAAAAAAAATCATGGACTGAAAGATAATTGAGTCTACTCTTTATTTCTAATTTTTTATTTTATTTTAGTCTTTATTTTCTATATTTCACATTTTTCTTGATTTAAAATATTTTATATTGTTTCATTTTGCATAGTTTTTTTAATAAAATTAGTTCTGACTTATTTATGAATAATAAAAATTAAAAAAAAAATATTTTCATGTTCCTCTAAATTTGCTTGAATTAATGATGGTCTTAGACCTCATTTATTTTTAGTTTTTCTTGGTTTTTAAAATTTGGGAAATGATTTAATGGTTTTTGAGGTTTTATTGCTTCTTTTTGAAGTTTCAATATAATTTACTCATTTCTATTGATTCCAAAAATCCACAAAAATATGTTTGATTTTATTTAATATGTTAAGAACATGTTTCTTATCTTTGTGGAATTTTACTTGTGACTTTTCTATTTTTAACAAATTTTACTTTTTCAATGGTCTTTTTGACCTATTTTTTAGCTAGTTTGTGTTCTTTAATTTAATTTTGATATTTTCATGAATTTTTAAGTTGAGAAAAGGATGGTTCTGACTTTTAAGAGACTTGATATCACTTGAACATTTTTTTGGATGTTACATCCTATTTTTTCTATTTTTCATGGAATATTGAAGTGAGCATGTCCCTTTGGCCTAGTGTAATTTAGTCAGGCTTCATTTGAAAGCCTATGGACATAATTTAAGGCCAATATTTGGATATTTTATGACCATTTTAATGCTTTAATGATATGTCAACATGTTTTCATTTATTGGAAATTATATATTGATCATTTGGTTTTTACCTTGAGCATAAAGTTTGTGTGATTTATAAAAATCCTAACTTGGACGCATTTGATCTTTGAATTATTTTCTTGTGCAATCTTTTATTTTAATTTATGCTTGAAGGTATGATAAGCTCAAGGATAGTATTCTAAAGAATTGAGAGTCATTTCACTTCAATTAATCATCTTGATCTTTCTCTTTGAACATGATGCATTTTGTGCTTTTTTTTTGCTTATCCTTTCTTCCTTTTTTTTCTTCTTGTAAGATAACATGTTCCCTTAGGATGTTAGTCTCATCTCCTTTAAGATGTGAACTAATTAGACCTTAGGCTCTCATCCATGTATGCTAACTTAGGTATAAGTTTTCCCCTTTCAAACTTTAATTTTAGGGCCACCATTGTATGATAACATTAGGGCTAGAAACTAGGTTAGTCTCCCTTAGACTTTTTCATTCCCCCTTTTTTGCATTCTTAAAACTAAATTTTTTTATCAACTTCTCATGAAACACTCTAACATTACAAAATCTTTTTTCAAGGTAAAAAACACAAACCAATTCAAACTTCTTTTGCCACTTGGCTTTTCTTTTTAAAACTCTTTTCATAAATAAATGTGTTTTAGCCATTCTAATACGAAGCAAACTCAACGAATTAAGCCTCTTCAAAAGAGCACCCAACAAGTTAGTGTTCCGATGTTTGGAATGTATAACGCATCATTCTCATAAAAAACACACAACAAACAAAAAAAACATTTTGTAGAAGAACTACAAGTGTCCTGATCCCCCACTGCACGAAGGGTGGTATGTAGGCACTAAAGGTTTGGAACCGCGGAAGACACAATTAATAAAAAAATTCGGTTTGTATATAATTTACATTTCATATATTCCCCTATAGCATTAAGATTTAGACTTATATTTTTATACACCCTTAGATTAGAATAAACTTTAGTGGATCTCGTGGAGTACCACGGACATCAGGGATGTTAATACCTTTCCTTCACGTAATCGAACCCCTTACCCTTTTCTCTCAGTCGTAAGACCATGCTCTTTCCTCTCCTTTAACTTTATTCAATGTTTCCTTTCCTTCTCTTCGAGATAAATAAAATTGATGGTGACTCTTCTGTATTTTTTCCTATCGTCCGCGCTTCGATTGAAAAATCCCAGACGCGACACTTAATAGTTTTTTATATACTGAAACTTGTTCATGTTTATTCTTTCAGATGTTTATGACAAACTTAGAATTGAACCACAAATTTAAAGATATGCGTGGTCAATGAATGCATTTTTAGATGGTATATATTCAAATTGGTGGGATAAAATCTCTTCGGCTAGAGGTGCATTTGCATTATAATTTCCTAAATGCATCTTATACAACTAAATTAACTTTTTGGCTTCTACAAATTCTTTAGAGGAAAGAAAATGGAAGATGTTTAAAACTTCATAAATGAAGGTGTCTATCAAGTAAAGAGATTGGAAGAATAGGGTTTCATAATATGCGTACTATATGATCATGAGGTACATGAAATAATTTGTTATTATGTGAATAATTATTTGAGGTAGTAGTTGCTAACTTGGTTTATATAATCTTATTGAGAGTTGGGACAAAGACTAATAGCATTTGGACGCGATCTTAAAATATGACGGGTTCAATCCAATTTTTCCATTGCTATCTGCCATAATAGCTTTGGAGAAGAGCCATACAATAAGGAACAATGACGGTAAAATGGTAGTGTAATGAGAGCATTGCAGGTAAACTTTCAAACAATAGATGTTAAGGACTCAAATCCTGGATGTGTTGAATTAGAGGGAATATAATAGTCATGTACATTAAAAGTGTATAGAAATGTGGGTGGATCTAACTCAACTCTACAAAATAGGCTTGTAGGGTGAGTATTTGCCATCACTAATAAGCCCATGTTAACGCCATATATTACAATGTGAGACTCTTAACGCACCTCATCACGCTCAGGACTAGACAACTGGAGCATGGAAATAAATGGTGGGTGGCCCAAAAGCGGAAAACTGATAGCAGGTAATCCACCGAATCATAAACGAGACTCTTTTTTGTACCCTAAAATTTTCCTCCCATCTTTGAGACAAATTAGTTCAAGATATCTCCTCATGCTTCTAAAGGTCTCAATTACTCAAGACTATTCAAAGATTGATAAGATGGACTCTCCTCCTAAGCAATTGAACTATAACTAGGGTTATGCTTCTCTCAAAGGAAATTAAGTTTCTAATGACTTAAATTAATTTTATGGTTTCTCATATGCTTCAAAGAGTCCTCATGCCAAGTTTCAAGCCTTGCCGCACAAGTTTGCTCAGTCAACCACTTTGATGATTAAAAATCAACTGTATTGGACAAAAAGTCAACTTTGACCAATTTAGATCAAACTTCAAGATTTTTGGTAAACATCAAGATTTTGAAGTCATATTCATCATTTGATCAAGGGTTAATCACGATTCATTAAGAAAACTCAAGATTCATCAAAAGTAAAAAGTTACTAAAGTAGGGTTTTCTTTAGGAGAAGTCAACTGAACTTTGACCAAGCATAACTTTCACATACTTCATCAAAAATTTCTCAACCAAAACCCAATTTGATGGAAATTCAATTATCTACATATTTGTCTCTCTAAGCTCAGGGCCAAAATGCTTCATTTGAGAGATATGGGCCAAAATATTACAGATCATTTTAAAAGTCAACAAAAAGATACTTTTTGTCAAAGTATTTCACATCATGATAAAGGCTTCAAATGAAAAACTGACCAACGTGGAGATGGTAGGGGACATCTTGAGGTTTCCAATAAGTTCAACATCATCTTCATATGATGAAAATTGAGTGATATATGATTGGTGCAAATTGGGCAATTTTGAGAAAATGCATGAAACTCAAATTGAGCAAATTTGAATTTTTGGGCTAATGGACCTATCTTTTAAGGTCTAAACATGTTCATGATACCTTATAGGACCTCTAAGTCCATTCATCCATTATTTTGATTTTTATTTCATTTATTTTGATTTGTATTCATTTAAATTCAAAATTAAATTAAATAAATATTGAATAAATGTATAAGGCATAAAAGGCTTGAGATCTGAATTTTTTGGAGGCACAAGGGCAAGCAAGAAACCGTGTGCACCTATTTTCCAATCAAATCTTCATGGTTTTGCCATATTCCAACCTATTTTAAAACAAAATTAAAAGATATGTTTCACATGATGTCCAAGACCATCTTTTAATCTAATCTCTTCTCCTATAAATAGACTACATATTCATACCAAAAAACACACGCGTGGATGCCAAGAAACAAGGGTTTTGGAAGTTGAAATTTGTAAAGAAGGTTGAAATCGAATTCTGATTTGTAGCCATCCTCAAGGCAAGACAATCATTCAAAATGATTCCCGAGGTATCATAGGGTAAGTTCTGATCATTCTTGATGATCAAACGTACCTAAAACATGCATTCATGTAATTTCCGGTTTGACATATTTTATGAAATTCATTTTTCAATATTTACGATGTTTTGATTCAAACTAACGATTTCAGTGTGTTCCTGAGACAAATTAGCGCAGTGTCTATCCCATGCATGAGGCCCATGATGCCAGAATACTCCATCACCATGATTGCACCATTTTGCTTTACTTTAATTGTGTCTCATTATACAGGATGAATTAGCCAAAAATAATACCACCATTGGATTCAAAAGGTCCAAATTAGAGGGATATGGTCCCTCTTAACCTCTAATGCGTGCTATTTTTGAAGGTGGAAGAAAGATCTCGTTGGAGAAGACGACTGGAGCTAGGGCTCTAGCGCCTCTCCGGTTCACTGGTTTATTATATAATTATTTGCTTCTAATATATTAACAGATTGAAAGTGCATCGTAGATGGTGAAGGACGCGTGTGTTAAATGAGAGGGCATGGGTCTGATCCCTGTCTCGCAACATTTATTTTTTCTATTTTTCAAACTAATATGCAGGTTTTACATATAATCATCACTTCCTATTTTCAAACACCAACGAGCGCATGGCTCAGTGGCAAGGAGACGTGCATGTTACTTTGGGGGCATGGGTTCAACACCCACCCCATGCAATTTTTTATCCTATTTTGTTTTAACCTAATTTCTTTTCTATTTTCTTTTCTAACCCTAATTAATTTCTAATTAATCATCATTAAAATAACTTAATTATTTTTCTTAATACTAATAAATTAGGTTTAGGTTTTTAACTAATATTTAATTTTATTTTTATTTACTAAACTAATTAATTAATTAACTAGACTTTTTTCTTAAATATTAAAATCTATTAGAAATTTAGGGTTTTCTTAATTATTATCATTTAAATTATTCTCTATAAAACATCAAAAACATTAACTTAGATCTTAGGTCTTTTAAAACATTTTTTAAACATTTTTCTATTTTATTTCTTATTTCTATTTAAATTCTTAGACAAAGTGTATATGGCGCACATATCATAGATTTATTTTCCGCATCTTTTTTATTATTATGTAATTGCTCACAAGATGTAATAGCGTAGGACATTTATATTCTCGCACTTATATTTTATGCTATGATTAGTAATTAGGGTTTGTATGACAAGATTAAAAACAAACGTAGAAAACCTTAAATTCTCAAGATAAAATAACTGAGTCAATACACTTTGCACACTTGCACTTCTAAGGTATCCTCTTTTGTTGCCTTATGATACTTGGTCATGTCCCTCAAAAGTAGGGATACTTTAGCAAAAGACCCTTCCGAATAAAAGATAATAGTCCCTCGATGACCCTTTGAAGTTTCCCACGAAAGTGATCTAGTCCCTCCGATACAATTGCTAAAGTATCCTTACCTGTTGCCTTCGGTGACCATATGGCGACCCTACATCTGCCCCTTTACATCCAACAAATAGGGCTACCTACCAACTAATGGTATGGATAGTACTATCTCTAAAGGATAAGAAAAAGAATAAGAATGACCTTTAGTTGGTAAGAAACTCTTAATTTCTTTCTCACAACTTTTCTCAAAACATTTTTTCACACATCACTTTCAAACAAATATTTTCAAAACACTTTTCACGCATTCTCGAGAACTGATACAAGAATCATTACAAAGTCAGCTTATATTGGCGCTTTCAAAATATTTTCAAACAAAACACACACACACACACACACACACACACACACACACACACACACACACACACACACACACACACACACACACACACACACACATAAAGCAAGTTTTCAAAAGTGAGAGCTAAGTAATTAAGAGACTGTAGATTACTACGAATGACAAGGGTACTAACACCTTTCCTTTTCATAACATACCCCCCAAACTCAAAATCTATCAAAGATCTTTCATGTTATTTTCACCTTTCCTAAATATTGGATAAAATAAAAGTCCATGGCGACTCTTGCTATCCACACATTTGGATAAAACCAAAAAAGTCAATTCTCCCACCGTATCACAGAACTGGCGACTCTGTTAGGGACATACTTAAAAAATAGGGGTTACCTTAGAGTTTAAATCACTTTTATTTGATTCAATTGTTTTCTTTTATTGCTTTACTTTGAGGGTTTTTATTTGGGTTTATTTGCTTGTAAGATCCTACACCCGGATCTACGAATTCCTTAGGTAAGTAGCAATAGATCATAAAGACTGTACATCATAGACCAATACGATTAACATGATGGCCACAATTTGTGTGACACTTTGATTTGTACTAATGTTCCTTGAGTCAGTCAAGGATAACATTAGGCTTTCGCGTGGTGTCATTAACACTAGCTTACTTTTAGAACCTTAATTGACCCATCTTGGCCATTAGAAAGTAGTGATATAGTCGGCTTTGGTGCAGTCCAAAGTTGGTTGATATTCGAAGCTATGCTCATTGAGATTCGATTTTCGAGATGTTTTGGTGGCAAGCCAGTTGCCATGCTAAAATAAAGCATGCGAGAAAAATCGGTGATATGAGATTCCTAGAACCCGATTACTATTTTAAGACAGGTTGAGCCAACTTAACTTCAATGGAGAAGGGTATTTACCTATGGACTTCATGAAAGCCTTTAAACCTAAGGCTCTTGTATGACTTGTTTGTGTTTACTACTCATGAACATCATAATATCATATCATCATAAGCATAACATTTTTACTAACCATTTCAAGGATCTTAGGGATTTATGGTGCATGATTATCATTAGCCAGATTTCTATCACGGGGCAAGAGGATTTATTTTCCTCTATCCAGATGTCGTCAAGATTAAAGTACATTCTCTTGAGCCAGAGGCTATGACCCACTTGATATAGTGAGCTTGATTCTTATAGAAGAATGTAGAAAAATGAAGACTCAAAGTTCTTCAGACAAAACTGCAACTAGATTCATTTTCTAATATTTCAAATTTTAAATACCACGAGATCCTTGAAAACATTGCATATGCATCTAAGTGTCATACATATAATCGCATAACAGGTTTCCAAGATAGATTTTCTCATCTTCTTGCTATTTATTTTAGCAGAAAATGGCTCTTGAACAGACAGTCAAAGATCTCCAAGCTCAGAATGCCCAATTCCAACAGATGTTCCTGAACTTAGCCAAAGGGCAAGAAGAACTGAAGGCACTCATCACCAATGAGAAGAAGAAGAAGAAGACAAAGAAACCAATCAATATCCTTAACATGGGGAGAAGGTTTAGAGGTCCAGTCAAGCAAGCTCGAGATCTTAATATCCCATCGAATGAAGATGACAAACAGGATGAAGATGGTAAGAGTGTGAAAAATAAAGAAGAAATCTTGGTTCTAATAAATTTCCTTATGAAGAGAAAGATGATTATTTGGATGAAAAATATCCCCCTGCTAACGAGAAGTATAAGTTGCTAGAAGAGCGTCTGAAAGCTATAGAGATCCAGAAGGTGCCTGGCTTGAACTTTGAAGAATTGGGTTTGGTTTCAAGAGTTTCCATTCCTCATAAATTCAAAACTCCTACCTTTGCTAAGTATGTGTTTCCAGTGATTTCTGGTAAACAACCGCTAGTCTTCCAAACTATCGAATAATCTTTCTGACTGTTATTCAATTCCTCTGGTAACTCACAGGATCGACTAGATTGATCCTAGGACTCATTGGATATTAAGGTTACTCTCACAATCGAACAGATATTCATGGTTGATATTGTATACGTGTTTGGCTTATTTCGATCTCTCTCTAAAAGTCTAAATATGTAATCAAAATGTGTGTGAAAACTAAGTTACACGAATAAATGCTAATTGTAATGCTAATTGTAAAGACATGTAAAACTGCATAAAAGTGAAGTAAATGGTTTTGACTTACAAAACAGTTAATATAAAGGATTTCTGGAGCGTAAAAGTTTGAAATGTGAAGAAAGCGTTTAATGCAAGAAATCTGTAAATGATTTTAAGTAAACATATGCGTTCGAAGGATAAGACTTGAAGGTAAAGGTATGGAAAATATGACAGTTTTCTGAAATATAAAGTGCTCGAAATATAAAGAAAACATTAAAATGTAAAACTTTGAAGAAGAGATTTCGAAGTGAAAAGACTGTAAATAAGAAAACTTGTAAATGTTGTTTGACAAAAGGAATAAAGGAAAGTACTGGAAATGGTAAAAGGTTTTCATCAAATCAGAAATACATGGTGCTACCATACATACATTTCTCTTGCATTCGTTTCCCTTGCCATGTGGTAGTTTGAATGTTATTGAGTATTTTGTATAATAGATATGACACACGAAATCCTAATACTAAGACTTCTATTTATACTAATTCGACCATAACGGTCTTGCTATAGGATTATGCCACGTTTCGAACATGCAGGACAATGCTTCTTTCATCTTTCCACATGTCCCCAAATGCTCCAACACATAACTTTCAAACTTTGAAAGTCCCGCTTCCATTTGAATTTTAAATGCTTTGGTGTTTCTCCGTTTCGAACGCTCTTCCCAGACACAGCCTCGCTGTTGTTTCGAGACTCCTTTAGATATGTTCCCATAATTGCCGCTCGAAGCTCCAAGCTTTGACACACTTATTTGAAACGCTGCTTCTGCTACTTCGAAATATGACGTTTAATTCCATTTCGATCAAAAACGTTTAACTCATTTGGCTTCTAAATAACATTATCAAAATCTTCAGCCAACAAATTGCCCCTTTAAAATATGTATTTTGATTCCTCTGAGAAATACCTATTTTAAACACCTACACAAGATTTTGATAGGACTTTCGAATCATCGTAACATTTAATGCATTTGACTCCAGTCACATCAATCATAGCACCTTTTGGATTCCTTAACCGCCCGGAGCCACTTCACAGCGTGGTGCAGTTATAAATAATGATTATCTTTTAAATCACGCCTATTACCTATGTTAACTTCACGCCACCTCTTCATCACACCAACCCATGATCTCCACGTATCACACCTCTATTCGGCGGATGCTTAAACTTCCCCATTATAAAACATCAACTTAATCTTCTTCTTTTCTTTTCACACTCTAAATCTTTCACACTCTGAATCTTTTACCCTCCTTCTCTCATAAAACAATCTAAGCTTTCAAACATCTTTCAAAATGTCTTCTTCTACTTCATCCCAACTCAAGAAAGTCTCCAAGAAGAAAGGAAAAACTACAGGAGCTACCATGGAAAGTAAAATCATCACCATCCAAGGCCAATCTGCTCTTGCCCCTCAAATGATTTCCAAAGAAAAAGAAATGATGTATGCGTCACAGGTACTCATTCCTACCCACGTTGCTGGTAAGAGGTTAGCTTTAAATGGCCCTCTTACGGTTTTTGAAATATTAAAGGACACCAGGACGATTTTCCTAGTTTGTTATAGCTTCAAACCCTTATTTAACAAAATGGACGCCCCTAAGGCAGTAGAATCTCCTAGTTCAAATACCATAGAAACTCCAACTGTTCCTCCCAAGGACCCCTTTGTTTTGGATTATGTAAAAAGCAATTTTAAGCCATTTCGATCTTGCCCTACTTCTGACATTGCTTATCAAAATTGGTTCACGAAAGTAGAGGCTAAGAAATCCCAGCAATGGGAAGAATTAGGCATCTATAACCTGATTAAGTTATCGAAACCTGGTTTCACCTACAGCCACCCTCTGCTATTCGCGTCCCTTTATTTTTGGGACAGTACCTATAACACTTTCCATCTCCCAGGTGGAATGATCACCCCAACCTTCTTCGACATAGCGGCCATCACTGGGCTATCGCCAGTGGGAGAAACTTATATACCCGACAATGAAGAGCACTCAAGCATAATTGACTTCGAAGTCAAGCTAGCCAGTTTTTCCAAATTTATCAGTCATTATCATGCTGAAGGGGACAATGTATCTGACGTAGAGCACATTGCTTTCCTAACCCTGTGGCTGTCAAGATACGTTTTCTGTAGTAGATCCCTACAGGTAGCTAGTAGGTTCATTCCTCTAGCTAGGGACTTGCATGAAAATCGAAAAGTGTGCCTAAGTGAACTACTCTTAGTTGACCTCTATGAAAGCCTGAGGTCAGCTGTTTCGAGCCTCAAATCCCACACCTCCAAAAATATTTTATTGGCTGGCCCATTTTGGTTACTCCAACTATGGCTAAATGCCATGTTTGAACCCTCCTTATCAACCGCCAACACCATTGATGAGCAAGATTCTGAGATAAGTGATAGGATAGTCGAAGGCACTAGGCTTCGAAGATTAACTCCTAATGATGACAAGGATGACTTCAAAGTTCAATTCTCGAAGTACATCATGATATTCTCCAAAAGGCACAAGTTCGAAGAGAGCATGGCGCCTTTTGCTTCGAGGGCTCATGGACCTTCTTGGTTCACCATGGCTCTCTCAGAAGCCATCAAGAGCAAGGAGATTCAGGATGTATGGAGAGCTTTCTTGCTGCCTAGACTCATTTCTTCAAGGATAACCCCAGCCAAGAACCAAAATTTTCTTTTTGCCTACCAACCAAACTTCGTTTCGAGGCAGTTTGGCTTATGACAACTGATTCCTGAACCTTTGTTCCAAACTGAGAGCGCCATCACTTCTGGACGAACTTTCAAGGCACGGGAAGCCAAAATACAGCAAGAACAATATCAAGGCTTTGCCCAATTTGAGCTGATAACCTTCGAACCTACCCATCTCGCGGCTAAAGGATTTCTGGAGTGGTGGATTAAGTTTTATTAAACTTATATGTTCGATACACTTACAATTCGACAAAAACTAATTGATGCCTTCGATGTGCAGGTACCAGCAAAGAAAGGTATGTTTACTCATGCCAAAGAGATTAAAGCTTTCCAAAATTATTTTGAAACTACTTACGACCCCATGCGCTTAGACTCCACTGTGCATCAAGCAGCTGAGACCTTGAAGGAAAAATTTAAACAAAAAGTTTCTAAGTTAAAACTTCCTTCAGGGCTGTCACCTGAGGATAGGTATAGGTTGGCATTCGAAATGCATCCACCTAAATTTCCCAGATTACCTACCTCAGAACTGGCTCTGGCTTGGTTTCCCCCATATCCATGGTGGTTTACTTGCAAAGAGATGTTCAAATATCTTCAAAGGAAACCAAAGCCATCTGAGACTGTGACATGGGCTCGATACTGGCTTCATGATTTCCCAGGACACCTTCGATACGACCTTTCTGCCATGTCAATTAAATCTGATCAAGGCACAGGTGCGAATGCTTGGGAAAATCCCAAATGTCTTTTATTTTTCATATCTTTAACCTTTGCTTTAATTGTTTCGATTTTCAGCTATCAGGATAAAGACGGCTGCCTCGAAGTCGAAGGAAGGGAGTGCCTCTCAAGCCTCCATCGAAACTACTGACAAAGTGACTCCACCCGAAACAACTACTACTGCTGCAACCACAACAACAACAATAACACCAACAACAACCAGTGTTCCAATTCCAACGGTAATCACTTAGCCTTGATGTTTCGAATTCATTCAAGCTTTATGGTTTATATCTAACTTTTCGTTAAAATTCTTTCAGACCAACAAGCTTCCTCCTACTACTCCCAAGAAGCGGAAATCAAGCACCACTGGGGAAGACCCCAAGGCTGGAGGAAACTTAAATACTGCTTCGAAGAAGAAGCCAAAGAAAGATACTTCTAAAAGCACTGTTCCGACTAGTGTCTCCGGACTCGATTCCAAGGATGCTGCTCCCTCACCTAAATCCAAAAATCCACCTTCGACCTCCAACCCAACGTTGGAACGTATAGCTAGTAACCTCTCCTCTGAGGGTCCACAGGTAAATTGAACCTCTAAAAATTGTTTCTAATACTAACTTCTTATTACCTTGGTGAATGTTTTTCTTTAACATTCTGTTGTTCCTTGCAGAACATCTTGAATCCAGCTTCCACCATTTCGACCTCACCATCCAGAGCTACTGCTCCGCTCAACTCCTCTCCTCAAGGAGATTCCAGCAACTTGGTCTAAAATAAAGGTTCCTCCAATATGGCGGTTCTGGCTGGAACTTCTGAACAGCAGGATGATCAAGGTACCTCCATTCCTATGAAAGAGGTAAACGAAACAATACTTCAAACATCTGCAGAGGATTTGCAAAGGGCTTCTCTTCAAAAGTCCCCTCTTGAAACTCTTCAAGAGGACCCAAAGGACACTCAAACTGAAGAAGAGAAAGCTGATTCTGGGCAAAGAGCCGAAGAATCTACAGACGAAGAATCTGAGGAGGAAAATGCCAATGACGGTTCGACTGCTGGGACGGAGTCCAACGCAAATAGCAGCGAAAGGGATGGTATCGAAGTGGTAGATTTGGACGAGGATGAAGAAGACCAAGAGCACGAAGCGAATGAAGGGGATGGTAATGCAACCAACGAACCCCTAGAGGTTGAAACAAACGTGGTTCCCCTAAGCGTGGAACTCCCTCAATCCTCTCTGTCTCGAATGACTGACGAGGAACTGGTACTTCTGAGACGAAATGACCCTATTGGGTACATGAAGGCAAAGTTGGCTCAAAGGGACGTCCCACTCGCTAGGGCTGGCACAAGTTCGACCAGCTATCCTCTTCCCACAGATGAAAGAATTGTTCTTCTTAACAAAATTAGGAAAACCATTCTCAATGTGGATATATTCGAAGTGCTTAAGCAAGATAGTACTGCTTGCTATACTATGAAGGAGCTGCTCACAAAGGTCAATCTTTCCACCTGCTCCTTGCCAGTTAGTATTCTCTTGTTCGATCTTCAGAATTTGCTGGACAACGTAACTGGCTACCTTCTCCAAGACGAATCTGCTGCCAAGAAGGTTCAAGAGAAACGCATTGCCATGGATGCCGCTTATGAACAAGCTTCGAAACTCTCTCAAGAAGCTAAGGATCAAGCTATGCATCTGAAGCAGGCGAAAACTGATTATGAGGCTCGAGCTGAGTCCATCCTTCTTTGGGAAAGGCAGATTCTGGAACTTCAACAAAAAGTTAAGGAGGCTAAAGAACAACAACTAGCCTTCGAAACCAATTCTGCTGGTAACCAATTCGAAGAGCTTCTCAACCAGGGGCTTGCAGAAATGGAGACTGCAGAACAACTTAAAGGAGAAGTGGCAACCTTGGAAGGAGCCAGGCGGTTCGCTCAGCAGAAACTTGAGTCATTTCGAAGCACTTTTAATCGATTGAAAAATAATTCTTATTTCTAGATTTTGATGTTTATTTGACTATAATTTTGGTTTCTTACATGTAATATTCGAACAACGCCATTTTGGCATTCTATCTTGCCATCTTGGCTTTTTATAATATTTTGTTTACGTTGTTACTATTCGAATCTCCCGCAGGCTTGGCTTATATTTCTTTAAATATTTCCCATTAACCTTTAGGACATGTTTATCATCCAAGAGTTCTTCGATTTCGTATGCATTGTTTGAGAACACTTTTAATACTCGAAAAGGTCCTTCCCAATGAGGTGACCATTTACCTAACGCTTTATTCTTCTTGTCCATAGGCAATATGACTCTCCAAACCAAGTCATTAATAATGAATACTTTTTTCTTCACCCTTTTATTGTATGTTCTGGCCACTCTTTCTTTTTGCCTCATCAAAATTTCCAACGCATGTAATCTAATTTCGTCCAACTCAACTAATTCATTCATCATCATTTCCCAATATAATGCAGTTGGGATTTCGTTTTATCTCTGAATTCGAACTGATTGCAGATGAATTTCTACTGGCAACACTGCATCATGACCAAATGTGAGTTGGAAAGACGTAGTGTTAGTAGCTTCCTTAGGAGATGTTCTACAAGCCCATAATATTTGGTCTAGAGTTTTGTGCCAGTTTCTTGGCTTCTTGCCAATATGCTTCTTGATTAATCCTATTATTACTTTATTTGCTGCTTCGACTTGTCCGTTTTCTTGAGCATAATATGGTGTTGATGTTAGCAATCTAAACCCCATTTCTTGGGCAAATCCTTGCATCTTTCTACCAGTAAATACAGAGCCTTGGTCTGTAGTTATGCTCTCTGGCAATCCGAACCTATAGATAATGTGCTTTTGTATAATTCAATAATTGCCTCTTGATCAGCAACTACCAGAGGTATAGCTTCGATCCATTTGGTAAAATAATCTATTCCCACCAAGATATATTTCTGTCCTTTGGACGAAGCAGGATTTATTTCTCCTATCAAATCCAATGCCCATCCTCTAAATGGCCATGGTTTGATGATCGAATGCAACTCACTTGCAGGGGCATGTTGAATTCCTGCATGTTTCTGACATTCTTCACATCCTTTAGCAAAGTCTATGCAATCTTTGAGCATGCTAGGCCAATACAAGCCGTATCGAAACAACAACCATTTCATCTTATGGCCTGCTTGATGTGCCCCACATGCCCCATTGTGGACTTCAGACAATGCTAAGTATGCCTCACTTTCTCCTAGGCATTTCAATAATACACCCTCTTGGGTCTTTTTAAACAATTCGTTCCCCATGAGGAGATATGACAATGCTCTATATTTTGTTTTTCTATCCACCTTTAAAGTTGGGTCTGCTAAATAACTCTTCAATGGACTTCGCCAATCTGCATCTGACAAAGTATTTATGGCTAATATTTCGAATCCCTGTTTCTCAGCATATCCCAATCTCATACTTTCCAGATCCGATGGTGTGAATCTAGTAGCCATAACTCTTCCCCTTAATTCGACCAAATCCTTAAGGTTCTTGGTAGACACTTTATAACCTGAAGCCAACTGCGCTAAGTCATTTGCTTCTTGGTTTTCTATTCTTGGTATGTGTTGAATATCCATGTATTCAAATTTCTTTAATAGCCTATTGACTATGACGAAGTATACCATTAAATTTTCCTTTATGCATTTGTATTCCTTTGTGATTTGTTTGACCACTAATTCAGAGTCTCCTTTAATTTCGACTCTGGTTGCCCCCAATTCCAACAAAGCTTCAAGTCCAACAATGAGCGCTTCATACTCAGCTTCGTTGTTCGAACAACGAGGACCATCTAATTTATACTTGAATTTTGTTGGAATTCCTTCAGGAGAAATTAGAAGGACTCCAACACCACTTCCATTCCTGTGGGTTGAACCATCAAAGTACAATTTCCATGGTTGCATTTCGACGTAACTCATGATCGTCTGCTCAACCAACGAATGGTCCACAATGAAGTCAGAAATCACTTGACCTTTCATAGCTTTTAAAGGCATGAAAGTCAACGAATATTCTGTTAAGGCTAAAGCCCACTTGCCAACTCTGCTATGCATTATTGGTTTTGAAAGCATATGTTTAATGACATCGAAATGAGATGAAACATAAACATCAACAGGTTTTATATAATACTTGAGTTTCATACAAGAGAAATACAAACAGAGGCATAGCTTTTCTAAATTGCTATATCTGGTCTCTGCATCATTTAGCACTCTACTTAAATAGTATATGGCTCTTTCGACGCCATTGCTATCCTCTTGTGCTAGCATACTACCTATACTAGCTTCAGAGGCAGATATGTACAATCTCATGGGCTTCCCCCATGATGGTGGAGACAAAATAGGAGGCTGAGAAAGATATTCTTTTATTCTGTCAAACGCCTCCTGGTGAGCTTCGTTCCATTCGAAGGCTTGACCTTGCTTTAGACGAAGTAACGGAGAGAACGCTTGGGTTCTTCCACTCAGGTTCGAGATGAATCTTCTGAGGAAGTTAATTTTCCCTAACAGAGATTGCAACTCCCTTTTTGACGCAGGTGCTTTCGTCTCCATTATGGCTTTGGTTTTGTTCTGGTTGATTTCGATTCCTTTCTTGTGAACCACAAAACCAAGAAAATCTCCAGCCTGCACAAAAAATGCACATTTAAGGGGATTCATCTTTAAGCCATGTTTTCTCATTCGCTCGAATGATTGGCTTAAATGATGCAAATGTGTTTCTGCAGATATAGATTTGATGACTATATCGTAAATATACACCTGCATGAAGGTTTCAATGAAATCATGAAAAATTGAATTCATTGCCCTTTGATAAGTTGCCCCAACATTCTTTAAACCAAAAGGCATCACCACCCATTCGTAGGTGCCTAAGGCTCCTGGGCAACGAAATGCTGTTTTTGCAACATCTTCTTCAGCAATGAAAATTTGGTTATACCCAGAGTATCCATCTAACATACTCAAGTATTCGAACCCTGCAGCAGAATCTACTAGCATTTCTGCCACGGGCATGGAATATTCATCTTTAGGGGTTGCAGTGTTTAAATCCCTAAAATCTATGCAAATTCTTAAAGAACCATTTTTCTTAATAATGGGTACTATGTTTGCTAACTATTCGACGTACCTTGTTGTTCTGATGAATTTGCAGCGCATCAACCTTTCGATCTCAGCTTTAATTTTTGTGAGAACCGCTGGTGCGAATCTTCTAGGAGTTTGTTTGATGGGCCTCTTGCCATCTTTGATTGGCAGTCTGTGTTCGACCAATTCCCTCTTTAAACCAGGCATCTCGTCATAATCCCATGCGAAGCAATCTTTGTTTTCCTTAAGGACTTCGATCACTTCCTTCTTGAGGCCTGGGCTAAGTTTAGCACTTATGTAGGTTACTCTTTTTGTTTTTTCATCCCCTAAGTTGACTTCTTCGAGTGGATCCTGTGCCAACATTTTGGCACATGAGTTTATGGGATCCCTTTCGAAGCCTAAGGGTTCTTTATCATAGATGGCATCCAACCTTTGATCCATCTCAAACTCTTTGAAGGGTGAGAATTTCGAACCCTCCCCACTGACTTCGTTCATCTTTATAGTTGATTTATTTATTTCAGCCTCTAAGGCCGCTTTTGATTCGTTCTCAGCCATATAGGCCGAAATCCTTTCGAGAAAGGTAGACTCAGTCATGGCTAAGGTTGTCGAAGTCCCAGCCTGCTGGCCGTTTTTGTATAGTGCTTTCGACTTCCTCTTCTTCACTGATTATTGTTCTGTCCCAGTAAAGGCCATCATGACGAAGGGTCATGTAGTAGTGGGCGTTTCTAGTTTCATTAATCTCATCATTTGGAACACATGGAGCAATCTTTGCCAGATTTTTATCATAATCCCTCTTGTCAACTAAATTGACAGTTGACATAAAGTAACTCTGGTCTGCTTCGATGTTTTCCACGATTCCATCATCTCTCCACAGAACTAGTCGCTGATGCATCGACGAAGGAACTGCCCCCACGCCATGGATCCACTCTCTTCCCAGCAGTAGGTTATAGTTGGCTTTGGCTTCGATCACCATAAACATGGTGGGCCTACAGCTTGAGCCTATTGTCAATTCCAACTGGACCACCCCCAGTGTTTTGCCCACTTTTCCCTCATAATTGGACATAACCATATTATGGGGCTTGATATCTCCTTCGCGGATCTCTAACCTTTTTAGCATGAAATGGGGTATCAAGTTGACTGCAGCACCCCCATCCACTAGAACTTTGTTCACACCATGGACACCAACTTTCGCCCGAATGAAAAGTGGCTTGAGATGGTTCTTCATTGCAGGTTCTGGACGTTCGAAGAACGCATTTTGTTCCTCAACAGCCCCATTGTCCATCACATAGTAGCACACGGGCCTATGTTTCATCAAATCCGTGGTGTCTTCCTCCTCATATTCGTTGATTTCGGTTTCCTGCCCAAATTCGCAGGGAAGCACAGACACCACGTTACAGTTCAAGTTAAATGAAGACTCCCCCTCCGATTCAAAGTTATCTGTTATCATATCTTCGTCCTCTTCCGGGCCTGGAGTGTATTCCTTTGGTTCATCGCGTTGTTCTTCAGAGAAGAGCCTCCTATTGACTGGAGGTTTATCTTCAGTTTGATTTTTTGGTTTGTTGGTGCTAGACTCACCTTGGTTTTTCGTTGAAGTACCCCCTTTGTTTGCCACAGCTTCTTTCTCAGCCTTTTGAATCCTTTGCTGTCTGCGCCACTGGGATCTTGACATGGGGTTCCTTCCTTTGTAATTTTCTAATCTCACTTCCTCCCTTTTTGCTGTGTTGAATTGCCTCCTGTATGTCACAGCATGGCGTGCATTTCGTTCAGCGTTTCTCCATCTATCTTTGCCTTTGTCATTTCTGACCTGTAACCATCTATCGGTTGGCACTTCAGCAGGGAGTTTGAAAGTCACTCTTCGAGCAGCCTTGGGGTGAGGGCTATCAGGCCTTCGCTGTTTGTGTCTGCTGTCGAAACGTGGGCCCATCTGGGCAGTTTCTTGATGGTTCCAGCAAGGGGCGAAGGGAATCGTTTCGAAGGCCCTGGCCATGCTTTGGTCATACACAGCAGAACACCTTGGGCAAATCAAGCACTTGGTTGCCCCTTTGTAGCAGCAAAACACAAACTCCAGCAAACTTTCCCCAGCCTTGGGATAACACCTAAAAAGCTGGTTATCCTGGCGCCAATTATTGCCAGTTCGAGCCCTCTGTACCTTTTCGAAATTCGCAGCAATTCTTTGATTGCAGAGGATGCTGCACCTAGGGCACAATATCATGCCTGAATCTCCTTTGTGGCATGTCATGAGATAATCTTTGAGACTAGCATCTCCAGTGTGATTATCCCTCATTCTATACTTTTCTTTTTCTAAGTATTTTTCCACTTCCTCCATCTCAGAGCGAGGTCTTTCCATATCCACCATATTTATTTCCACATCCCTCTCTTTAGCTTCATCATCACCCCATCCTGTGGGCTTTATATCCTCAATCTGAACCTTCGAACTCTTTGGGGCAGAATATTTGACCAAATAGTCAAATTTTCCACTGGGTTCCCCTAGAGTGTCCCATATTTCCTTCTGAGGGGAAATTGGCTGCGTGATTTGGACTTTCTCCAATTCTAGCCTCAAGCCTTCAGTGACTTGTGTTAATCCTTCGTTTTGATTTCCCTGGCCTTCAGTAGCCTGGGTTTCTCTTGCAACAGCTACAGGTGCAGCAATCGAAGTCTCTGGCGTATTCTGGATGTCTTCAGTGACCTCCTCGCTGACTTCGACCATCACCCAGTTTTCAACTCCAGTACCCTTCTCTCCTGTTAGGGCGTCGCTTTGATCAGTTTCCACCATGTTGACCTCTCCAATGCATGCAGGCTCGGAGTAGTTGGTGTCTGCGACGTCCAAGGGATCTTCGTCCACTTTCATCTTCACCTTATCAGCAAACTTTAGTCTGCCATCTTTGATCGCGTTTTAAATCAGGTCCCTGAAAAGAAAACATTGTGAGGTCTTGTGGCCTAGGAAACTATGATATTTGCAAAATACCCTCTTCTTTCTCTGATCCAAAGGAGGTATTTTGACATTTGATGGCACAATTAGTTGGCCATCTTTGACAAGTAAGTCAAAAATCTCGTCACATTTAGTGACGTCGAAGGTATAAACCTTCTTTGGAAATTTGTCACTTTTTTCATTTTCAACAATATCTTTCCCTTTTGTGGGAACTAACATTTTGCAGGAATAAGGCGGGGCCTGTTTTAATTCAGCGAGGTCAATTTCGACCTCTTCGAATTCGAATTCAGGATATTCTTCTGCTTCCTCAGTCCCAACATAGGAAATCCTTTCTTTCTTGCTATTCTTAAAGACTCTGGCTTTTTCGGCCTTTAGTCTTTCGACCTGTCGAACCCTATCGGCTAACTGAGCCATGTCCCTCAAATACTGAGTGTCTAGTTTCTTTCGAATAGAATAATCCAAGCCACCAGCGGCCATTTCGACTAACTCATGTTCAGGCACTACTGTGTAACATCTGGATTTCAAAAGCCTAAATCTATTCAAATAATCATCTATGGGTTCGGTGAACTTTCTCTTAACACTGGCCAGTTCCTTCAAACTTATTTTCGACTGTCCCATGTAGAATTGTTCATGGAATAATCTCTCTAAGAGAGCCCAAGTGTCAATAGACCCAGGAGGCAAAGTGGTAAACCATGTGAAGGCGTTTTTTGTCAAGGAACTTGGGAAGTATTTGATCCTGAGATCTTCATTATTGGCTATATCTCCCGCTTCGGTTAGATATCTCGCTATGTGTTCGACTGTTGACTCATTGGTATCCCCAGCGAACTTTGTAAATTTAGGGACTTTATATCCCCTTGGTAAATCAGTATGCATTATGTAATCCAATATAGGAGAAGCGTAATTTGGCCTCCTCATTCCTGTGTTGAGGCCATTCTGGGCCATGACCCTCCCCTAGGTTGTTCTTCTCGAAACTCTGGGGCTTCTAGCCTTTCGACCCTTGCCCCTGGTTCCATAGTTTCCCTTTGTGGGCTCGGGATTATTGGGGCTTCTAACCTTGGTGCCCTGGCCCCTAAGTTAACTTCTTCTCTGGGTGGTCTATAAATTGGGTCGTTAGCAATTTGTTCTATAACAGGCGTGTTTGTTCGAAATCCCTCCTGATTCTGCCTACGCCTTTCTGGGGGAGCGAAGAAATCTTCTATTCGACTCATATTGTCGGCGTTTTCCCTGTTTGTCACAGTCACATTTTGCACTATTTGGGCAAATATCTCCTGCATGGTTTGTGCTAACACCCCTATCATATTATGGTTACTGTCATCCATCAATTGCCTAAAAGCCAACTGGTTGTCTGTGGTTAGGATAGGCATTGTGCTATAACCCACCGACCCTTGGTTATTTGTCATAAACTGATTCGCCCCAGACCCAGACCCTAGTTGTGGAGATGAATTCGATGTGGAATTGTGTAAACCTGCCATAAAAGATGTTGGCATTCCATAAGAGGAATTTCTGGTTCTATTCCCATCGAAACCGGGTGGTCTAGTTAATGGGGTGGCGAAATGGGATTGTGTCCCTGATGGTGGAACGAATCCCCCAGGGTAGCCAATAGTTCCAGTATTTCCTAAGATCGAACTATTAGTTGATATGCCACTTACTCCATTGGTGGCTATGTTACTGGTCGAAGATGCAACAGACTGTGCATTCGAAGGGATTACATTAGATGTTCCGATCAAAGTGGACGCGTTAGTGCCTGTTGCATGTGGGCCACTTTGGTCCCCTTGTTGATTGTCTGAATTAGACATTTTGTCCAAACGTTTTCTTCTGGATAAAGGTTGGTTGCTGTTGGTTATCTTACCACTTCTCAGGTTCATAAAACAACAAACTTCTTAGGTTCCAACGTTTTTTGTAATGGTTATGTCTCAACAAACCTTAATTTTGATATCCAATTATTGGTCCCACCAGGTGTGCCAATTTATTTCCAGTGATTTCTGGTAAACAACCGCTAGTCTTCCAAACTATCGAATAATCTTTCTGACTGTTATTCAATTCCTCTGGTAACTCACAGGATCGACTAGATTGATCCTAGGACTCCTTGGATATTAAGGTTACTCTCACAATCGAACAGATATTCATGGTTGATATTGTATACGTGTTTGGCTTATTTCGATCTCTCTCTAAAAGTCTAAAGATGTAATCAAAATGTGTGTGAAAACTAAGTTACACGAATAAATGCTAATTGTAATGCTAATTGTAAAGACATGTAAAACTGCATAAAAGTGAAGTAAATGGTTTTGACTTACAAAACAGTTAATATAAAGGATTTCTGGAGCGTAAAAGTTTGAAATGTGAAGAAAGCGTTTAATGCAAGAAATCTGTAAATGATTTTAAGTAAACATATGCGTTCGAAGGATAAGACTTGAAGGTAAAGGTATGGAAAATATGACAGTTTTCTGAAATATAAAGTGCTCAAAATATAAAGAAAACATTAAAATGTAAAACTTTGAAGAAGAGATTTCGAAGTGAAAAGACTGTAAATAAGAAAACTTGTAAATGTTGTTTGACAAAAGGAATAAAGGAAAGTACTGGAAATGGTAAAAGGTTTTCATCAAATCAGAAATACATGGTGCTACCATACATACATTTCTCTTGCATTCGTTTCCCTTGCCATGTGGTAGTTTGAATGTTATTGAGTATTTTGTATAATAGATATGACACACGAAATCCTAATACTAAGACTTCTATTTATACTAATTCGACCATAACGGTCTTGCTATAGGATTATGCCACGTTTCGAACATGCAGGACAATGCTTCTTTCATCTTTCCACGTGTCCCCAAATGCTCCAACACATAACTTTCAAACTTTGAAAGTCCCGCTTCCATTTGAATTTTAAATGCTTTGGTGTTTCTCCGTTTCGAACGCTCTTCCCAGACACAGCCTCGCTGTTGTTTCGAGACTCCTTTAGATATGTTCCCATAATTGCCGCTCGAAGCTCCAAGCTTTGACACACTTATTCGAAACACTGCTTCTGCTACTTCGAAATATGACGTTTAATTCCATTTAGATCAAAAACGTTTAACTCATTTGGCTTCTAAATAACATTATCAAAATCTTCAGCCAACAGTATGATGGAGTTTCTTTCCTGAAGCTGCATTTGAGGTCATATGTTCGTAAAATTCAACCACACACTACTGACAAGAAATTATGGTTGCATTTATTTCAAGAGAGTCTGTCTAGAACGTAACTGGAATAGTATTATCAACCTAAAGGTACCAATATCTATACCTGGGAAAATTTGGTTGTAGCTTTCTATAAACAGTACTAATACAATTCTGATTTGCACCAACCCGCATGCAACTACAGAGTACTTCCATGGGTTATGAGGAAGTCTTTAAAGAGTACGCACAGAAATGGAGAGATCTTACAGGCAGAGTTCAACCTCCTTTGGCAGATAGGGAATTGGTTTACATGTTCATGAGTATGCTAATTGAAATTCTGGCTGCAGATACTCAATGTCACGTTCAATGTTGTGACACCGTATCTGACTTTCTATAAGACAGTAAATACAAAAACAGTAAAGAACACAGTCAATTGTTTACCCAGTTCAGTGTGCAACAACACCTACTCTGGGGGCTACCAAGCCAGGGAGGAAATCCACTATAAGAGATGTTAATTCAGGAATAAACCAACCAGTTTATCTCCTTCACTTAAGACCTACCCAATGCAACTTAAATCTAAGTACAACTTAAACCTGAGTTCCTACTCACTCCCCCTCAATCACAGCAGTGATACATAAAAACAATTTGACTAATGAATTGTTGAAGACACTCTTCAAAACATACACTTGATTATGCTTCACAGCTTTTTAATCAAGCAACACAAACACTCTTGCTTCACAGCTTTGAGTGATACACAAACCTAACTTGACTTTGCTTCACAGCTTTAGTCAAGAGACATACAAACACTCTTGCTTCAAAGCTTTGAGTGTTACACAACCCTTACAATTAAAACCTATTCCAAGTCACTTATCACAATGATAATTGTTTGGATTACAATAGTAAAAACTATACAGCTTCTAAATGATCTTCTGTCAAAAAGGGATTCCATTCAAAACAGCAGCCCTGTTGAATATATAGTAGCTGCATCTTTAGTTAGGGTTTCCACAAAAAGCTAGGGTTAATTCCGTTTGACCTTAAGACTAGGTCACAGGACTTTATCAACCAGGTTGGGGTTGAGCTAGGTTAACCCAAAGAAAACGCAGGATTCTGTTCTGGAAAGACTGAGTCATTTTCCTGAAAAAACTCAGAATTAACCAAACTGCATACCTGTTAGTTCAGAACAGGATGTCTTAACATCTGTTATGACATCTGAAAACCTGTCTACTGATTTAGGTAAATGTGATCATTTTGCAAAATGCTCAGATACACACTCATAAACATCAGCACCTGTATGACAATATTTTTCTGCAAAAGTACCTAATAAACTAGAATGTTATGACATCAGTCATGACATTCATACACCTGGTTTTACCAAAAATGCATGCCAATACCTAAACAACTACAAACTCCCCCTTTGGCAGATTTTTGGCTAAAGCCCCTAAGCAATCAGAGATAGATAGCAGCAGAATAAATATGACTGCAGAAAAATGGAATGTCAAATAAAGTATCACAATATATCTCCCCCTCTTTAGCCACAAATGGGCCAAAGATACATGTTCATAAAAAATTATACAGTCATCCAGAAAAAGTAATAAGAGCAGCAACAAAAAACTGAACACACTTCCAAACTCCACCAGGGACTAGCAGCAACTCCACCAAACAGCAACTCCACCAACCTTTAAGCACTGTCATCAGACTCAGAGGAGCTAGTTTCTTCAGTATTGAGATGACCTTCAGCTTCTACACCCTCTTCCCTTCTGTTTCCTTCAGCTTCCTCCTTTTCTAACCTGGTAATTAGGTTTTCTAGGGTCTTTTTCCTTGCTTCCAGTTCTTTGCAGGTCTCTTTTAATACAGCTATGACATCAGATGTCTTGGACTGGGTCTTCACAGACGATGTCTCAGCTGATGTTATGACAATATCAGGAGCATGAGATCCCTGAAACAGTTTGTAGTGCAACCCAAGGGCAGGAGCTCTTTTGCAAGCAGTATCTCTTGCCACTAGGATATCAGGGTATTGTGCAAGGATAATTCCACAAAGGAGGGAGGGAAAGGCAATTGGTCCTTTGACAGCATAACTACCAGCATGTTTTAAAGTTTGTTCAAAAATATACCTGCCATAGTCAAAAGCAGTCTTGGTTCCCACAACATAAATAAATCTCCCAAATCCTGTGGAGATAGTTGATTTATGGTTTGTAGGCACCCAGTTGGCTGCACCAATCTTGTGCAGGATGGCAAATTTCATGCTAAGTTTGCTGGCATTCAGTTTGCCTTTCAAGGGCCAGCACTTCACTTGCCTTGCTGTGATGGTTTGACAAACTTCATTGTCAGTGACTTCCAGATCAGGACAATCCTCATTTGATCTTCCAAGAAATTTTTTAATTTCTGATGGAGAGAAATTAACCCTTCTTCCTCTAACAAAAACACTTTCAAAGTCAGCTGACCTTCCATCAGCACAATCATTAGACAAGTTAACTATGAACTCCTTGACCAGATTTTCATAACACTTGTTAAATTTTATCACTGTCTTCATCAGTCCAGCATTCTTGATCAGGTCCATGATGTCTTTGCACTCCATGGCATCATTGTTGAGTTCTCTTTCTAAAGCTATTCTCTTCAAGCAAACATACTTCCATCTGTTTTCATTGTCAGGGTGGTGGAAAGAGATGTTGTCTGTTGGGACTTCAGGAACTCTAGCAATTTTGCTGGAGGGCAGTTTCCTTCTGATAGGAATTTCTTCAGCATCAATCTCAAACTCTGATTCCTCATCAGAATCAGAATATTCAGGATCTTTTATCTTCTTTGTAATTGGTTGTCTACCAGTATACACCTGGGCTTTCACCTTCCCTTTGGACTGACCAGTTTTCACATATTCTACCCCAGCCTTGCCTTCAGCCTTGGATTTCTTAACAACAGGTTTATCTTTGGACACACATTTTGCATCATTCTGATTACCCTTTCTTTTCATCAATCTCCTAGCTATGCTAGGGTTTACATTGGCAATCAAATCATTATCTGAGTAATCCTCATCCACATCAATGATAGGTGGATCAACAGTCTTTTCTGAAGGGTTCTGAATGTTGTCATTTTGTGTCACAACATTCTCAGAGACATCTACATTCTCAGAGACGTCCACATTTGGGCTTCCTGATTGATTTAAAGGGACAGAAATCCCTGGTACAGGTTGGTTTCCGCTTAGTATACTAGTAACAAGCCTAGCAATAGCTTGATGAACTTGAACTAATCCTTCTCTATTTGGTACAGAAGAAGAAGGATGAGAAGGATTACCAGAGGCTGCAGCTTGAGCTCTTCATGCATGTCTAGTTCTCAGCTTTTTGACTTTGGCGGGGTCAGTTGCCATCTCTCTGAGAGGAGTGACCTCAAGAACTTCAGATTCTACGCATGTGGTGATTGGTCTAGAGTCTTGGTCAGATGATGAAGATGATGAGGATGATGAAGTCGCCTTGGTTGAAGATGATGTTTGAGACATTTTGATTGACTTAGAGCACCAGTAGAAATTTGAGAGAAAATTTTGATTGAGAGAAGGGAACAGGTTGCAAAGTCGAGAGAGGTAGGAGGCAAAAGAGAGTCTTTTCAACTTCTTAAAGATTTTGAAAGAATTGGGAAAACATATGATTAACCCACTAAAAATAGACTTAACAAAATTAACTCCTTCAACCCTTGTTTTAAGCAAAATTAATTGCTATAATTTCTCATGTTGGCAAATACCCAACCTGCCCCTCAAGTTTTCAAGTTTATTTCCAACAAGAGCCTTGGTAGAAGAATCAACCAGCTGAAGCTTAATGATACCATGTTCCAGTTTAATTGACTTCTTCTCTACAAAGTCAATGTGCTTGGTCCTGCTATGCTGAATAGGGTTCATGGAAATATTGATTGTATTCAGATTGTCACAATATAATGTCATAACATCTTGTGAGACATTATACTCAGTGAGCATCTGTTTTGTCCAGATATTTTGAGAACAGTTACTCCTAGCTGCAACCATTTCAGCACAGAGTTGGGAAGGCATTCTTTTGACATGAATCATAGTTCTGGTTGATTCTTGAATGATCTTTTTCTTTTTGTCAACTCCATTTTGATGGTGAGTTATAGGAGAAGAGACTTCACGACTCATTTCTTCATGGAAACAGAATTTATTAGACTTGTTGTTTCCAACATCCTTGTCATGATTACTTCTGGTTCTGACAACACATCCTTCTTCAAGTTTATTCACCACATCATAGACATGTTTCTTTTTACCAAGCCTTTCAATTTTAAGTTCACCACAAACCCTTCTTTTATCAATCTGTAGTTTTGGAGTCCTTCTGACTGCTTCCATAGAGATAGCTCTTTTCATTCTTCTTAGATGAAGATGACCAAGCTTATGGTGCCACAGTTTCATCTCTTTTTCTTCTTTGGTAATTGGACACATAGTGGAGTTATTAGTGTTCTCAGGCTGCCACAAGTAACAGTTATCTTTGGATCTGATTCCTTTCATTACAACTTCTAGTTTTTCATTAATTACTAGACATTCAGATTTTGAGAAGTTGACCTTGAATCCTAGATCACACAATTGACTGATACTAATGAGATTAGCAGTCAGCCCTTTTACCAGCAGTACTTCACTCAGACTTGGAACTTCAGGGCAGTCCAAATTACCAACTCCTTTGATTTCACCTTTAGCACCATCTCTAAAGGTCACATAACTAGTGTTGTGAGGTTTAACATGATTGAGAATGTTCTTTATTCCAGTCATGTGTCTAGAACACCCACTGTCAAAGTACCAGCCTTCCTTTGCAGACACTCTCAGGGAAGTGTGGGCTATCAGGGCAGTAGCCTTTTTCTTCCATTGAGGAGTATGTGGTACCCTTTTTGACTTAGGTTTAACACCTGAGTTTTGATTAGGGTATCCATGCAATTTGAAGCAGAAGGGCTTTATGTGTCCATACCTCCCACAATGATGACATCTCCATCTTTGGTATTTTTTCTTCATATATTTCTGTTTCTGATGTTGAGAGTTGTGTTGAGACATCTGCTTTGACAATTGTTTATCAGGCCTGATCTTCTTGTCTGCACCAGATTTCTTAGCTTCCACAAATCCTAGTCCAGATTTGTTTCCCACATTTTGTCCAACTTGAAGAATCTCTTCCAATTTGTCTGTTCCATTGGTCAGCATCTTGACAGATTTGGTCATTTGGTTCAGTTGTGAGTTCAGCAATTGAACTTCCCCTTCTAGATGACTTATAGTTTCAAGATCTGCCCTTTTTTCAGCCTCCAGCTTTATAATGAGTTTTGATTGTTTCTCATTCTGCACACAGACTTCAGCACTTCTGATACACAATTTCTTGTAGGTATCAGCCAGTTCTTCAAATGTCACTTCTTCATCACTGATGTCACTTTCAGGTGTACAAACACCAGTTAGAGCAGTAACTAGTTTGGCAGATTCTTCTTCAGAATTACTTTCTGAATCACAGTCAGACCAAGTAACAGTCATTCCTTTCTTTTGTTTCTTAAGAAAGGTTGGACATTCAGCTCGAATATGCCCATATCCTTCACAGCCATGGCATTGAATTCCTCTGCCTTGGTTTCCCTTCTCTTCTGACCTTGATCTTCTGCTGGAACTGTCAATGTCAGAGGGAATGTTATGAACATTAGACCTTGACTTTGGATCTATTCTTTTGATGAGTTTGTTGAACTATCTTCCAAGCATGGCTATAGCTTCTGAAATATTTTCTTCTTCATCCTCCTTGTTTTCAACATCAGTGTTGGATACAAGTGCTATGCTCTTGTTCTTCTTGTCACCATTATCAGTGATCCCCATCTCAAAAGTCTGAAGAGACCCAATAAGTTCATCCACTTTCAACTTGCTGATGTCATGGGCTTCCTCTATGGCAGTTACCTTCATTGCAAATCTTTTAGGCAAGGATCTGAGAATCTTTCTCACCAGTTTTTCTTCTGACATCTTTTCTCCCAGTGCTCCTGAGGTGTTGGCAATCTCCAAGATGTTCATGTGAAACTCATGAATGGTTTCATCTTCCATCATTTTTAGATTCTCAAACTTGGTAGTCAACATCTGAAGCCTTGACATTTTTACTTTGGAAGTGCCCTCATGAGTAGTTTTGAGAGTGTCCCAAACTTCCTTGGCCAGTTCATATTGATGTACTAGTCTGAAAATGTTTCTATCAATTCCATTGAACAAGGCATTTAAAGCTTTGGAATTTCCCAGGGCTAACTCATCTTCTTGTTTACTCCAATCTTCCTCAGGCTTCAGACTGATTGTCCCATCTTTCTCAGTTATGGTGGGATGGTTCCATCCTTTGTCAGCAGCTCTCCAAGCCTTTTTGTCCAGAGATTTTAAGAAGGCAATCATACGAGGTTTCCAGTAGTCATAATTAGTTCCATCCAGAATGGGTGGTCTATTTCCAAAAACTCCTTCTTTGTCCATAGTGCCAGAAAGTGATATCCCTAGATCTCACCCAGTAATACAGGCAGGGTGCCTGCTCTGATGCCAATTGAAATTCTGGATGCAGATACTCAATGTCACGTTCAATGTTGTGACACCGTATCTGACTTTCTATAAGACAGTAAATACAAAAACAGTAAAGAACACAGTCAATTGTTTACCCAGTTCAGTGTGCAACAACACCTACTCTGGGGGCTACCAAGCCAGGGAGGAAATCCACTATAAGAGATGTTAATTCAGGAATAAACCAACCAGTTTATCTCCTTCACTTAAGACCTACCCAATGCAACTTCAATCTAAGTACAACTTAAACCTGAGTTCCTACTCACTCCCCCTCAATCACAGCAGTGATACATAAAAACAATTTGACTAATGAATTGTTGAAGACACTCTTCAAAACATACACTTGATTATGCTTCACAGCTTTTTAATCAAGCAACACAAACACTCTTGCTTCACAGCTTTGAGTGATACACAAACCTAACTTGACTTTGCTTCACAACTTTAGTCAAGAGACATACAAATACTCTTGCTTCAAAGCTTTGAGTGTTACACAACCCTTACAATTAAAACCTATTCCAAGTCACTTATCACAATGATAATTGCTTGGATTACAATAGTAAAAACTATACAGCTTCTAAATGATCTTCTGTCAAAAAGGGATTCCATTCAAAACAGCAGCCCTGTTGAATATATAGCAGCTGCATCTTCAGTTAGGGTTTCCACAAAAAGCTAGGGTTAATTCCGTTTGACCTTAAGACTAGGTCACAGGACTTTATCAACCAGGTTGGGGTTGAGCTAGGTTAACCCAAAGAAAACGCAGGATTCTGTTCTGGAAAGACTGAGTCATTTTCCTGAAAAAACTCAGAATTAACCAAACTGCATACCTGTTAGTTCAGAACAGGATGTCTTAACATCTGTTATGACATCTGAAAACCTGTCTACTGATTTAGGTAAATGTGATCATTTTGCAAAATGCTCAGATACACACTCATAAACATCAGCACCTGTATGACAATATTTTTCTGCAAAGGTACCTAATAAATCTGTACCTAATAAACTAGAATGTTATGACATCAGTCATGACATTCATACACCTGGTTTTACCAAAAATGCATGCCAATACCTAAACAACTACACTAATAGGTCCTTTCTATAATCATCTACTTGAAAGTTCTTCAGCCGGTTTCACTGAACTGATATTGACAGGAGAACATGTTGAGAATGGAATCAGAAGCAGTAAAATTCAGGTGGCTATATCTTCAAATAATTTGAAGAAGTCTTATAATGGTAAGAAAGAATCCAATGCTGTGTACAGCCAGAATGGTCGTAATAAGGGTGACCACAACCAATATGTGGGGGAAGTGCTGATCTCTAATCCTGCATCAGTCAACAACAAGAAAATAATCAGTATAGGCAAGATGCACCCAGGAGACAGTTCACAAAGATCAACATGCCGTTGTCTCAAGCATTACAACATATGTTGAAGGCAAAGCTAATTAAATTGAAGGATCCTCCTCAAAATCTCAATACTTCTTCTCCGTGTTACAATCCCAATGCAGAATGTGCATATCACTCCAACAGTCCAGGGCATGACACTAACAACTGTTGGGCTCTAAAAAATAAGATTCAAGACATGATTGACTCTAAGGAGGTTGAATTTGACCCTCCTGAGACTCCTAATGTGACCACTACACCTATGTCTAATCATGACAAGGGCGTTAATGCTATTGATGATGTTTCTGCTGTGGAAAACGCTGAAAGCGACTGTGACATTAACAATTGGATTTTCCCTACTACCGGCTTTGGGCTCGATAATTGGAAGACTGGAGACTTTATACCAATCTCCTTTAGTCAGGAGTAAATGCTATTTTATGTTTTCTTACTCTCTAGTTTTTGGTTATGTGATTTAAACAATAACTTTAAGCCTTGTGCCTTACCCGAGGCATAACGATCCATTTTTCAGGGTTATCATTATTCATCAGCTTATTTTCATTTAATAAATCATTGGATGTTTGCATTCAAATTTTGCGCTCTTTGTATTTCTTTTACTTTATTTCTTTCAAAATAACTATGTGTTCTTACATACACCCACACAAAAATAGTATATCCATATCCACCCTGGATCCCATTGATAACAATTCTGCTATTGCCAATTATGACTTCGAAAATTTGATCTACCAAGGCGAGGACGAAGGTGAGGAAGATTGTGAAATACCTAGAGAGTTTTATAGGCTATTAATACAAGAAGAAATATCCATACGACCGCATGATGATCCAGCCGAGGTTGTGAACTTGGGTGCTGAAGAGGACAAGAAAGAGGTCAAGTTAGGTGCCAACTAAGAAGACAGTGTCAAAAAGAGATTAATCCAGACGTTGTGTGACTATGTTGAGATCTTTTCTTGGTTTTACAAAGACATACCAGGGCTTGATATTGAAATTATGGTTCACCGTCTACCGATGAAGAAAGGTTGTCCTCTTATAAAGTAGAAGGCCCGTCGTATGCGTCCTGAGATGTCTGAAAAGATCAAAGCTGAGGTTATGAAGCAGTTCAATGCAGGTTTCTTAGTTGTTACGTTCTATCCTCACTGGGTTGCAAATGTGGTGCCAGTACCTAAGAAGGATGGTGAGGTGCATATGTATGTAGACTACAAGGATTTAAATAGGGCAAGCCCCAAAGATGATTTTCCGCTTCCACATATTAATGTTCTGGTTGACAATATCGATCAACACAAAGTATTTCCCTTCATAGATCGTTTCTCTGGTTATAATCAAATCAAGATGGCACCTGAAGACATGGAGACGACTACTTTTGTCACACAGTGTGACACTTTCTGTTACAAAGTTATGCCTTTCGGTTTAAAGAACACTAGGGCAACATATCAGCGTGTTATGGTAGATTTGATCCATGATATGATCCATCATGATATAGAGGTTTATGTTGACGACATGATAGCTAGGTCCCAGACTAAAGAAGAACATCTCGACCACCTGCACAAGCTGTCTAAGAGATTGAAGAAGTACAAATTGAGGTTGAATCCAAACAAGTTCACCTTTGAGGTAAGATCTGATAAACTCTTAGGTTTCGTCGTTAGTGGTAAAGTTATTGAAGTTGATCCCGCCAAGGTTAAAGCCATTCAAGAAATGCCATCTCCCCGTACTGAGAAGGAAGTCAGAGGTTTCCTAGGACGATTGAATTATATTTCCAGATTTATTTCCCATTTGACTGCTACTTGTGAGCTATCTTCAAGTTACTAAAGAAAGACCAAGTAGTGAAATGAAACAACTATTGTCAGGTAGCCTTCGACAAAATCAAGGAGTATTTTCAGGAACATGCAATTCTAATGCCACCGATTGAGGGAAGACCTCTGATCATGTACTTGACAGTATTAGAGAACTCAATTGGGTGTGTATTGGGGGAAATGACGAGTCTGGTCGAAAAGAGCATGTAATATACTACCTTAGCAAAATATTTACCGACTGTGAAACAAGATACTCACTTCTTGAGAAAACTTGCTGCGCTTTGGTAGGGGCTGCTTGCCGACTAAGATAATATATATTAACTCATACTACTTTGTTGATCTTTAAGATGGATCCAATAAAATACATATTCGAGAAACCTGATATCTCTGGAAGAATAGCAAGATGACAAATGGTCTTGACAAAATACGAAATTCAGTACACTACTCAGAAGGAAATCAAAGGAAGTGTACTGGCAGATCATTTGGCTCATCAAGTTATAGATGACTACCAGTCTATGAATTTTGAGTTCCCGGATGAGAATATTATGTTAGTTACTGATTAAGAAGAACCTGGACCGTATGAAGGACCTGAATCGGGATCTCGATGGATTATGGTTTTTGATGGCGCTTCCAACGCGCTTGGTAATGGGATTGGTGTTGTGATTGTCTCTCCCAAGGGTTTCCATACGTCCTTCACCGCCAAATTATGTTTTGATTGCACCAACAATATTACCGAGTATAAAGCATGCATCATGGATATCAAGGCTGCCATCGATATGAGAATTAAATTCCTGAATGTATATGGAGACTCAGCCCTAGTAATCAGTCAGATTAAGGGAGAATGAGACATGAAGCATCCAAATCTCATTCCTTATCGAGAGCATGTGTTGACATTAATTCTGTAATTTGAATAAATCACTTTTGAACACATTCCACGAGAAGAGAATCAATTGGCAGACGCATTAGCTACCATGTCATCTATATTCAAAGTTAGATGGGATAATGAAGCTCCTCGAGTTACTATTGAGAGACTAGATGAACCGACAAATTGTTACGAAATTGATATTGATGGAGTAGAGGAAAAGCCTTGGTACCACGAATTAAAAAGATACCTCAATACTCAAGAGTATCCTGAAGGGGAATTGTAGCGGTAGAAATGTTGAGACTAAGCCATTGGATTTACTTGACTCGCACAGATCAAATAAAAATTGCCACCGTGCTTTATTGTTTCCAAATTAATGGGAAAAGAGCGAATAACCTAAAAAATAGGGGGAGAGAATCTTAGTACAGGGGTTGGTTATGTAAAGGGAAGGTATTAGCACCCTAAACATCTACGGTACTCTACAGGAACCTCTATGAAAATTTGTATATTTTGGCTATAATTGTTGTATACAAAAATAGATGGTGGAGATGAGAAAAGAAGTATTTTTTTACAATTTTACACCCGCCGCAGTTGCGAACCTTTAGTGCCTACGTACCACCTTCCATGCAATATGGGATTAGGGTACTTGTAGTTCACCTTTAAAAAATTTTAAAACATAAATGTGTTGGTTAATTTTAGAGACGAGACATCATCGTCATATCTGAGTGGAAATCATACTTACTACCCACGATTATGAGAAAGGAGAATTTGCATCATCTTAAAGTGGAGGTTATAGATTGGATTTTAAAATCAACAAAGCCTCGCTCAACACGCAAGTGGAAAATGTCTCACTTCACTACCTATCATAGAAGTATAATAGCTTGCATCACTACAAGGATTAACAAGAGTCTGATCTTTCGAGAAAAGTTTAAGTAAAAAGCCAAAATGGAAAAATGGTTTGGATGAGATTGATTTACTTTTAGTCTTCTCACAAAAATGTCAAAGTATGACTAGTTTGTGTAAATTTGATTAAGAAAATGTTTTTCTTTGAAAATGCATGCACCTGAGTCCAAGTTTATTATGAAAGTGGTTCAAGTTTATAAAACAAGAATAGTTTGGAAAATGAGGGATAAGATTTTTGAAATTAAAGAAGATGGGAGGAGATGAAGGGACTATCCTAAGGAATAAGGTAAAAGCTAGGGAAAAGAACCGTCTAACCAACAAGAAGCTAATACTTGACACAATCAGTCAATGTAGAATTCCCATCCTTTGAATTGAAACCAAACAAGCAAAGATATTAAACCTCTTAAGAATACCAAACTTCAAATACATTAAGTCTTCACAAAAATTAGGCAGAGTAACGATTATATACAAAGAAATTCCCAATCACGGACAAAGCACATGATCAGAATAACCTGCACACAAATAAAAAACAACCCATTGTCTCGGGATAAACCTCAATAACTCCAGACAAAATAACAATGGAAGTCACAAGGTCTCAAGGGTATTCAAGGTTTCTAATCCTAGGTCCAAGAGGTCCATAACTCCATAATGCCAAGGATAGTAACCAAATAGTCCATATAATCTTAAAGTTTTTTATTGTTCAAGTTGATTATTAAGTGTCTTCAAAAAGAAAATGAAAAGCTCAAGTGAGCAAAACAAAATGACATAAAGATAAATGCTCAAGTGAGCAAAGATGAAAATAGCATGAAATGAAAATGCTAAAATAAATGGTGCGTAAAAGTAAAGACGTAAAGTAAAACCATAAAATAAAGTCAATTGTTATTGTGTTAGAAATTAGAGGTTAGTTGAATAACCATCTTGAAACTTGTATTTGAAAACTCATTAGACGATTGATAAAATCAAAGATTCTCAACAACAAGTTTCATTTGCTTTTTGTTAAGTATATCATTCATTTCAAGTTCTCAAAGCGATAACATATGATCAATGATGTTTAAATGATTCACTTAGACCAAATTTTATGAAGGTTCATTAGAGGATTGATAAGACCAAAGCCTCCTAACAATGAACCTCAAGGTTATTGGATCAAAGGTTTCAAATTAAATATCCTTGGGCTTGGAAACATGGGTTTGGGCCACGAATGATCATTTCTCGAATGGAGAAAAAATTTAGCTCTATGTTAAGCAATTGTAAGTGGATTTATGTAGAAGTCACACCTATTTTGAGGTCGGTCAATAGCAATCTATGTACCATATGTTTAGAGAAATTATATATAAATCATTCTCCAACAACATGTAATACAAGTGAGAAGGGGATAATATGAAGAGGGAGGGGATAAGAATTGAATTCCACATTTGAACCAAATAAATTAATCAAGCTATCATTAAAATCATTCATCCATTTTGGTGGAGTTAAACTCAACACCCAAGATCCAATGATGTTAATGAAGCTCATGACTGAAATCCCATAGTTCAAGATCAAATAGAATATGTATAAAAATAAAATTGCATTTAATAAACAAAATAGAATGAGAAAAGTTATTTTTAAATTGTTTTAAAAAATTAAATAAAAGGAAAAATAGAAAATTATATTCAAAACATCAAATAAAAATTAAAAGAGACCATAGAAAAGCCAGAAGTGATCTCAAATATTTTTACAAATTTTTTGGTGATTTTTTAAAACAGAAAAGTATTTTTAAACTAATTAAAATCACTCAAATAAGTAGAAAAAATAAAAAAACAGTAAAAAGTGAAATTAAATTCTGAAAAAATTACACCAAGTCAGAAATGAGATGAATGAATTTTATGAATTTTTTCAGAATTTTCGAACCAGAAATAAATGTTTTATGATTTTTTGAAGTTTGATGTAAAAAACAGAAAATAAAATAAACTTTAACAAAATGTGAACCATTGGATGAGAGTTAAAACGCGTCAGTAAACAGATCCAAAGGATCAGGCACGCTGTGCATATCATAGTCAGCTTTGAAAATTATACCGAATCATTTTTTAATAATTTAAAACAACTAAAAGTCTGGCGCGTTGGATGGAGTCTTACTAATGGAAGTAATCAAATCTAAGGGATCTCAAAACGTGCGTATGATAAAGCAAGCACACTGGATAGGATTAAAAAAAATTACATGTCACGCCATCATTGGTTGAAGCACGACACGTAGGTTGTCTTCAACCTCCGGACACCCTAGATTAGAGTTCCACAAACTGTAAAATTAGCCAACCAGACTGGTACCATTATATTCGTCTCTTCAAGACGATTCTAATGGTACCCTCACGCCAAATTTATATAATCTGAGCAAGGCTTAATTTGAAAAAAGCAGAAATAATAGCAAGCACGAAGTTCTGGAATATCTCACTCAAATCTCAATGAAATCACAAATTGTAAGAAGCATGAGAATCAGAAGGATGAGGAGAGTAGATTAGTCTTTTATTTGAATTGATTTGACAAAAAAATCTACCTGAACAAAGTAGCAGAAATGTTCCCTGAAACTGGACTTCTGTAGCTCAAAATAGGTCACGATTCTTGAGGGTAAGAGTATGGTTAGCTTCAGAGAAGTTCAATGGAGCTAACTAAATGGAGCTTTTAGTGTTTTGAGGTGAGAATGAAATAAATCCGAAATTCAAATTCAGAATTCGTGTGGGATCTGAATAAGGTAATTTTGGTTGTTAAAGCTTTTCCAAATGAGAGGAGTGAGGTCCTCTATTTATAAGGAATTGAATAGGATCGAAAATTAGAAGGAATGGTGAGGTTTGGAGGGAAAACAAGTGGAACCCGATGGTGAGAAAAATGTGACTCTAATAACACTAAAATTCATCTCATTCTTGTGTTTTGATGCTTAAACAAGTTTCAGTAAGTTGGTTAATCATGTTTAGATCAAAAACGCGTGTAAAACTGGTGATTAGAAGGCAAAATATGGATTTCAAATTCTGACTTGGAAGGAAAATTCAATTTTAAATAGCTGACTTTGAACTCATAGTGTGCACGATTTAGGTAACCTTAGGACCCTATTCTTGATGCATTAGAAAGATGAGGTAACATTATTTATAATTTTCCAAGAAAGAGATCATCTGGATGCTTGAGCTAGAAGTTATGCTTGGTCAAAATCAGAAAAAAAGGTGCTGACTTTTATACTTAGAAAAAATTCTAAGTTTTTCTTCAAAAATGACCCAAAATGTTTTAACTCCAAACAAGGTCTTATTCCAAAATTTTGCTTTGATCAATGATGCTAGCTTGAAATGGACTCCTTAAAGAGTATTGTGAAACTTGTATCACTTAAAAATTATAAATATTGTACAAGTTATGATCCTTTGAATTTGATGAAAATCCATAAGATGACCTATAATCTTTTGAGCTTTTAAGGCATCTTCTAACCATTTTTAAGTTTATGGAGAAAAATAGGCTCAAGGAGATAAAAATTGATTAAGTTGTGACTTTTTGAAGTCACATAAGGGAATTTGATGGCCTATCTAGAGGACTTGTAATCTTTCTCAATCATTAGTGATCTTTCACACAAAGTTTGCTTGAAACTTTTGAAGTGATTTGTTGATAACCCTTTAAGGAGAAGCATATCTTTGGAATCACTCAAAAATATCAAAAGATGGACAATATATAGCCCTTAGAAGTCCAAAACCCTAACTCTTAGAGCATCAAAATGGCTTGGGAACCCCCTTTCAATTTTGACAATATTTCTTGTACAAATACTTCTGCAATGTGAAGAGATGTTGTTGTTGATGAAAGATACCTAGATACACTCGTCTAAAACGATCCTCTATTGAAAATACCGGATATGCGAAAAATCGAATGGAATGAATCAATGTGAATTATTAACGCTTACCTCAAATATAATTGATCACTTATACTCTTTAACTATTGTCAATTACTTCCAATGAAATTTTAAGAAAATACACAAATTTGAACTTTTGGACTTTTATTGAACACTTGGTGTGCTTAATTTCACCAAGTTTAATCTACCTTAATTTGTGGTGTTGAAATAAATTATAGCAATCAAAGTGATTACTATATTTTTAGTAACAATTTTATTGCACTAGAAATCAGGACAATTGGAACCACAAGAGAAAATTTTCAGATTATTGCAAATAAACGGTAAAGAGTGAGAAATGAAAACGACATGTAATTTGTTAGGGTAGTTCCCCCTGTCGTCCTTGCGTGGGGTACGTCTGCCCCTAATTCTAGAATTTATAATTAGGATGGTTGCTATTATGATTTCAAATTTTATACAAGAGATAGAAAATAGTCACCATAATTCAAAACCAATATGTTGAATTGAAAACTAAGCTCCTCTCTTCCCTTGATTCGATTTGAATCAAGTATGTCACCAATCTTCGATAAACCTCTAGTTGTAGCTACCTTGTTGAGAACCCAAACCATTTCTCAAACCCTCTGCTAGGCTGATTTGATCCCAAGAGGATGACCCCAATTCTTCCTTCAAAATCCTCTGATTGTAGCTACCTTATTGAGCGAACCCATAGTTCCTCAATCCCTTAAGAACGACTGAATTTGATGAAGTAAAGAATTGTTAAAAAACCCCAAATCCCAATGATCTTGGAGGACAAACCCCTCATATTTTATTCAAGAAAAACCCACAATTACTCAACCCGAACAAGATCACAATATTCTACTTCAGACGTTGTTAACACACGATCCGCACCTTGATCGACAAAAATTATCATGTGTAGTTGTCAATGGATGAGTGAGAGGTTGAAGATGATGAGTACCTTGTGTATCTATTTCACTTTTCTTGTTAAAAACCAAATGATATAACCAAAAAAGTATATATATATATATATATATATATATATATATATATATATATATATATATATATATATATATATATATATATATATATATATATATATATATATATATATATGTTATCTAAGGTCAAGACCCAAACTAAAAGACTGAAAAACAGTTTTTACGAGCGAACGGTCGACCTATGCAAGAGGGGACTCGACCTGAGCATTCCCGTAAGTGTCATATGATAGTGTATACAAGCCATGCGTCAAACTAAGCAAAAGTGTGACTCGACCTGAGCATTCCTGAAAGTGCCATATGATAATGTTCATGATCCATGCATCGACCTATGCAGAAGGGTGACTCAACCTGAGCATTCCTAAAGGTGCCACATGACAAAGTGCAAGATCCATGCGTCGACCGCTCCAAGGGTATGTGTAGACTCATAGTGCTTAAACATTGCTTCCAAGATGAGTCGACCATATAGTCGACATGAGTAAATTTGAGACTTCCCAAAGGAGCAGCTTTTAATCATGCGTCGACCTGAGCTTTCTTTGAGTCGAATCACAACATATAGATTTCCAAAAATGCCAATTCTTGAAGACTTTTCTTGCTGCTTTGTCCACCAAATCATCTAGCAACATTTCCAACATATATTTGAAAGTTTTGACATCATTGAAACCCTTATTCAAGGAACCATGCCCTTACATACTCCCCCTTTTTGATGATGGAAAAACTTATCCTTAGCACCACTAATTAGAATGTTAATCTTGGAGATTTCTCACCCTATCTTTGTGCATCCTTTAGTTTCGTATTGGCTTTCATATCATCTGTTATTGACTTCCACATTCTTCTCCCCCTTTGACAATATCAAAAATAGTCAAAGCAACAGGCTAAAATAACAACAATCAATATAAGTAAGGTTAGATCATTATCTACTTTGGCAATCAATAACTCTAACAAACAATCACATAAAGAGATGTTAGAGAAAGGCATAGAAAATAATTAGACACTTATCATATAGTATAGTTACAAAAAGGTGTTCAAAGGAGGACAAACACAAATTAAGTCATCATCCAAAAATGATTGAGCAATAAATACTAGCTAAAGTTCATGAATTTTGCAAAAAAAAAAATCAATTTTGCACATATTCATGAATTTTAAGACACAATGAAACATAAATAACCACCTAAGCATAGATCACACATAATAAATATTGAAAAGCACTTATCACAAGGAATTAAAATTTTCAAGTTTACCGAATTGAGTTATCAAGAATAGAGTTAGAGTTAGAATGATATTACCTATATGATGCAAAATGATAATTTGCCCTCATAGGTAACTTTATACAAGAGTGTAGATAGTTCGTGAGATTAAAAGTATAAATAAGAGTAATCCAACTAATGTAGTTGCGACCTACCAGAAATATCTAGAACACCAAGTTCCCTACGGATGTGGAAGAAAGGCTCAGCCGCAAGAGGTTTTGTGAAAATATCTGCAAGTTGATTTGTGGTATCAACATGCTCAAACACGACACCACCTTTTTCTACATGATCCCTAAGGAAGTGATGCCTAATCTCAATATGTTTTGTGCGTGAATGTAAAATCGGGTTTTTGGTTAGGTTTATGGCACTAGTGTTGTCACAAAATATCGCAATATGATCGAGTTTGACATCAAAATCAAGTAATTGTTGTTTTAGCCACAAATTTTGGGCACAACAATTACCTATTGCAACATATTCTGCCTCGGCAACTGATAAAGAAATGAAAACTTGTTTCTTTCTATGCAACCTTACTAAGGAATTTGAAAAGAAATGACACATACCACTAGTACTTTTCCTATCTAACTTGCAACTGGAAAAGTCGGAATCGGAAAAACCAACCAAAGAGCAATCACAGCCCTTAGAGAACCATAACCCACACATAGTTGTACCATAAAGATACCTAAGTATGCGCTTAACGACTTTTAAATGTGACTCCTTGGGATATGATTGATACCTAGCACACATACATACACTAAACATAATGTCTGAATGAGAAGCAGTAGGGTAAAGAAGGGAACCGATCATACCTCTATACTTTTTCACATCAACTGGCTTACCATGTTCATCACGATCAAGATTAACAGCGGTAGGCATTGGAGTGTCAATGACTTTTGATTTAGTCATGTCGAAACGCTTTAACAGTTCTTGACAATACTTGGTTTGTCTCACAAAAGTTCCTTCCTCGATTTGATTAATTTGAAGCCCAAGAAAGTACTTTAATTCACCCATCATACTCATTTCAAATTCTCCCTGCATCAACTTAGAAAACTCCTTGACCAAAGATGTATTAGTAGAACCAAATATGATATCATCTACATAAACTTGTACTAAAATTGAATGGTTTCCTTGGCTCTTAATGAAAAGAGTTGTATCGACCTTTCCTCTTGAGAATCCTTGTTCTAACAAAAACTTGCTAAGTCGTTCATACCAAGCCCTGGGGGCTTGTTTGAGACCATATAAAACACGTTTTAATTTGTAAACATGGTTAGGATACACAAAGTTTTCAAATCCGAGAGGTTGAGATACATACACCTATTCATTAATATAACCATTTAGAAAAGCACTCTTAACATTCATTTGATATAACTTGAAGTTTTATGAACATGCAAAGACAAACAAAAGGCGTATAGCCTCAAGTCGGGCGACCGGTGCATAAGTTTCCTCATAGTCGATTCCTTCCTCTTGGTTATACCCTTGAGCAACAAGGCGAGCTTTGTTGCGAGTTATTATTCCATTTTCGTCCAGTTTGTTCCTAAAAACCCATTTAGTCCCGATTACACGATGATCTCACGGAGGAGGGAAAAGATCCCAAACCTCATTTCTCTTGAATTGGTTCAGCTCATCTTGCATAGCTAAAAACCAATATTCATCGAGTAAGGCGCTTTGGAGTTTTTAGGTTCAACTTGTGAGACGAAAGTAAAATGATAACAGAAGTTACCTATCTTGGACCGTGTAGTGACTCTTTTGTGATATCTCCAAGGATATTGTCGATGGGATGATCCTTGATAGTTTCTATTCCAATGGGATATCATTTCATTGTTTTTAGTATCCAGATATTTTTCTTTGATAGATTCACATTCCAATGGGGAATCATTTTCATTGCTTTTAACATCTGAATCTTTAAGTATACTTTTCGAAGATACACCTGCACCATCAAATACAATACCTTTTCCAAACAATCTCAGACAAGATTCATCAAAAGATATATGCATGGATTCCTCAACAATTTGTAACCTTTTATTAAATACTCTATAAGCTTTACTAGATTGAGAGTATCCGAGAAAGATACCTTCATCTTCTTTTGAATCAAACTTACCAAGATTTTGCTGTCCATTGTTCAACACAAAACATTTACATCTGAAAAGGTGAAGGTGTGAAATATTAGGATTTCTTCCTTTTAGTAGTTCATAAGGAGTTTTGTTTAGAATTGGACGGATTAGGATCCTATTCAAAACATAACAAGCTGTACTTATAGTATCGGCCCAAAAATACTTAGGAAGGGCATCTTCATTGATCATAGTTCTTTTGAGTTCTTCTAAAACACGGTTTTTGTGTTCCACTACTCCATTTTGTTGTGGAGTGCATGGTGCAGAAAAATTATGATCAATGCCATGTTTTACACAAAATTCCTCAAAGAGATGGTTTTCAAATTCACCTTCGTGATCGCTTCGGATTGTAACAATTTTCGTGTTTAACTTGTTTTGGAACATCTTAGCAAAATTTTCAAACGCAGAAAAGATTTCACTTTTGCTAGCTAAGAAAGTTGTCCAACAAAATCTAGAGAAATCATCTACAATAACAAAACCATAATAATTACCACCTAGACTTTTTATTCTAGATGGTCCAAAAAGATCCATGTGGAGAAGTTCGAGTGGTTTAGTTGTAAAGATAATCTTTATAAAATTTTATTTTGGGCAAACCAACAACTAGATCTTTTGATACAATTTTGTTTAGCAAGTCAAAATTGACATGTGCTAATCGCCTATGCCAAAGCCATAAGTCTTCACTCATGGAGACAAGACATTTAGCACCAGTCAAAGATGCTTCATTCAAGTCAAGCATATATACATTATTAACCCTCAAGCCATTAAACACAAGTTCCTTATCACTATTTTCAATTAAGCAATAATCTTTTGAAAAAGAAACTTTATATCCTTTGTTTCATAATTTACTAATACTAATGAGATTATGTTTAAGACCCTAAACTAAAAGGACATCTGAGATAGTAGTAGAAGAGGGATTACCTACACTACCTTTTTCGAGTATAGCTCCCTTGTTGTTATCACCATAGGTTACAAAAAACTTGTTCTTAGCCACAAAGTCAAAGAATAGGGAAATGTCACCCGTCATATGTCTTGAGCAGCCACTGTTGAGAAACCATCTTCTCTCTGTAGTCTCAAGACATTCCACCTACAAAATCAAACAAGATAAATAGGTACCCAATTTTTATTGGGTCCTTGTGTCTGAGTGAAACATGGGTTGCCTTTGGGAGACCATTTGAAAATGCCTTTAGGTACCAAAAATCTTCTAAATCGACATTTTTTAATGTGTGTCCCTCCTTGCAACAATATAGACAAGTTGAGTCTTGATAGGAGTTACTTTTGCTTGATTGATCTCTTATTTTATAAGAATATTTTTGATAGGGATTAATCATGCTTTTTCTAAAGTTTGAACGATCAATAGCAAACATGATTTTGGGTTGTAAGGCCTTGTCTAATTTGGCTTTAAGAACTTTAGTCTTTTTTTTCCAAATATGACAAGTTTCACATCCGTGCCAATTTTGCCAAGAGGTCTTGTCAATTTCATTTTTGTATTTAACACTCTCTATCATGGATGTCTTGAGAGTTTACAAATCCTTTTCGGATTTGGAAACTTCATGCTCAAGGTATTTGAAAATCTTTTTATTTGAGGCTAAGCGTTTGAAAGCTTCCTTAGCCTCATGATGTAGAGTATTAAAGGCATTTAGTAATTCAATATAAGACATATCATCAACATAGTTATATTTAGAGTGACTTACATTCTTTTTCTTTTTGTGATGCACCGTAAGATACAAGTTTGATTTTTCTTTTTCATCACTAGAGTCATCTTTGCTTGATGAACCACTATCACTATCCCAAGCAATGTAAGCTCTTCTAGCTTTGTTCGGCTTCTTTTGAAACTGATTTCTTACTTTGTCTTTCTTGAGCAAGGGACAATCTGGTTTATAATGACCGGGTTTCCCACAATTGTAACAAGATCCTTTTGACTTATCTCCCTTGTTTTTAAAAGGTTTGTTTGGCTCAGCTTGCCTTCTATAGTCAACGAGAATCTTGCCCGAATGTTGAATTTCATTCTTCCGAAGATATCTATTATACTCCCTTACGAATAAACCCAAATCTTCATCCAGACTCTCATCTCCATCACTTGAGTCACTTCCACTTGATTCTATGGTGGAAGAATTGGAACTTGAAGCCCTTAACGCGATGGACTTCTTCTCTGTGTCCCTCAACTTTTCTTTCTTCTCTTTCTTTTCATGATTATTAAGATTTATGAGCTCTTGATCATGTTCTTGAAGCTTACCAAACAATGTTGTAAGATCCAATGTAGTTAGATCATTGGCTTCCTTGATAGTAGTGACCTTGGGTTGCCATTCCCTATTAAGACATCTCAAAATCTTGTTAATAGCAACAACATTAGAAGTAATATGACCAAGTGTGTGTAAGTGATTTATTATGTGAGAAAATCACTTTTGCATGTTCACAATGGTTTCACCATGCTTCATGTGAAAGAGATCAAACTCTTGAGTTAATATGTTAATCCTTGCTAGTTTGACATCATTTGTACCCCCATGGGTAACTTGTAAAGCACCCCACATGGCCTTAGCGGTAGCACAATGTGAGATACGAAAGTATTCATCAACTCCAAGAGCTGATATGAGCATATTTTTAGCTTTCCAGTCATAAGCATAGTTTTTCTCGTCTTTTTCATCCCATTGTGCTTCCGATTTGGGTGCAACGGCACCCGCATTGTTTAACATAGTTATGGCCATAAGACCTTCTTCTATGACTTTCCAAATTTTTCTATCAACAAAATTGATATGCACACGTATACAATCTTTCCAATAGTAATAGTTTTTACCAGTGAAAATAGGCGCTCTATTGTATGCACCTTTTTGGATCGTTCTCCATTGTCTAAAGAGTTATATGTGAAGCACTAGATGAACCAGTGCTTTGATACCACTTGTTAGATGATAGGACGTATCTAGAAGGAGGGGGGGTTGAATAGATACCTTGATTTTTAAAATCAGTTTTTAAGAAAAACTTGAAGTGCAGTGAAAGCTACCCGGATACACTCGTCTAAAACGATCCTCTATTGAAAAGACTGGATATGTGAAAAACTGAATGGAATGAATCAATTAGAATTATTAATACTTAACTCAATTATAATTGATCACTTATACTTTTTAACTATTGCCAATTACTTCCAATGAAATGTTGAGAAGAAAATACACAAATTTGCACTTTTGGACTTTTATCGAACACTTGGTGTGCTTAATTTCACCAACTCCAATATACCTTAATTTGTAGTGTTGAAATCAATTATAGAAATCAAAGTGATTACTATAGTTTTTAGTAACAATTTTATTGCACTACAAATCAGGACAATTGGAACCACAAGAGAAAATTTTTAGATTATTGCAAATAAACGGTAAAGAGCGAGAAAGAAAAACGGCACGCGATTTGTTAAGGTAGTTCCCCCTGTCGTCCTCGCGTGGGGTACGTGTGCCCATAATTCAATAATTTAGAATTAAGATGGTTGCTATTATGATTGCAAAGTTTATACAAGAGATAGAAAATAGTCACCACAATTCAAAACCAATATGTTGAATTGAAAACTAAGCTCCTCTCTTCCCTTGATTCGATTTGAATCAAGTATGTCACCAATCTTCAATAAACCTCTGGTTGTAGCTACCTTGTTGAGAACCCAAACCGTTTCTCAAACCCTCTGCTCGAATGATTTGATCGCAAGATGATGACCCCAATTCTCCCTTCAAAATCCTTCGATTGTAGCTACCTTGTTGAGCGAACCCACCGTTCCTCAATCCCTTAAGCTTGACTGAATTTGACGAAGCAAAGAATTGTTAAAAAAACCCAAATCCCAATGATCTTGGAGGACAAAAACCTCAGATTTTATTCAAGAAAAACCCACAATTACTCAACCCGAACAAGATCGCAATCTTCTACTTTAGACATTGTCAACACACGCTCCACACCTTCATCGACAAAAATTATTATGTGGAGTTGTCAATGGATGAGTGAGAGGTTGAATATGATGAGTACCTTGTGTATCTATTTCACTTTTCTTGTTAAAAACCAAATGATATAACCAAACAAATATATATATATGCGTGTGTGTGTGTTATCTAAGGTCAAGACCCAAACTAACAGATTGAAAAGCAGTTTTTACGAGCGAACGGTCGACCTATGCAAGAGAGGACTCAACCTGACCATTCCCGTAAGATCCATATGAGAGTGTATACAAGTCATGTGTCGACCTATGCAAAAGGGTGACTCGACCTAAGCATTCCCGAAAGTGCCATATGACAGTGTTCACGATCCATGTGTCGACCTATGCAGAAGGGTGACTCGACCTGAGCATTCCTGAAGGTGCCACATGATAGAGTGTAAGATTTGTGCATCGACCGCTCCAGGGGTATGCATTGACTCATAGTGCTTAAACATTTCTTCCAGGATGAGTCGACCACATAGTCGACGTGAGTAAATCTGAGACTTCCCAAAGGAGCAACTTTTAATCATGCATCGACCTGAACTTTCTTTGAGTCGACTCACAGCATATATATTTCCAAGAATGTCAATTCTTGAAGTCTTTTCTTGCTGCTTTGTCCACCAAATCACCTAGCAACATTTCCAACACATAGTGGAAAGTTTTGACATCATTGAAACCCTTATTGAAGGAACCTTTACCTCACAAAAGATAGGGAGAAGAACCAAACCCTAGTGTGATCTTGATATGATTGAGTTGATATGAGATGATAGAGGAATCTTAGGGGGAAAATTGGGGTATAACAGCTGCCCTTATTTAAGTGTCTTCTATCCGGAGATACGAAGGTTAAAATCTTCGTGTCGACGCGATTGAAGATATTTAAATATAAAACAAGCTCTATTTTTGTCCCTAAGATGCCATGCAAGGCTTATGATTATGCATGTAAACAAACAAATCCAAAGGTGACACTGGACACCACTGGGGAAGCAGAAAATAAAATAAGGGATCAAAAGAAAGTCCGACCAGGAAAATAAATCACTGGTGAACAGAAGACTCGACTCTATTGGGGTAAAGTCCAAGGAGGAGATAAAGAATCATCAATTCAAATATTGAGGAAAAAGTAATGGATGACAAAGATCAACAGATAACTGCGAACTATCCACTCACAAAGAAGATAACAAAAAAGTAACGTCAACTCATAGGGAAAAGAAATGGTAAGATAATACCAATAAAAACCAATATTAGGGTAGTTAACAAATGATTAGCATCAATACTTATAACTGGAAACATATGAACTCTTTAGATCAAAGTGAATCCCAATGATGAACTATCTCACATAATGACGAGACTACCATTCATCGGAGTAACAAATCTCAACAACGAACTATCTCCCATAATGACGAGACTACCGTTCATTGGAGTAACAAATCTCAACAACAAACTATCTCCTGTAATGACGAGACTACCATCCATCGGAGTAATAAATCTCAACAATGAAGTATCTCCCATAATGACGAGACTACCATTCATCAGAGTAACAAATCTCAACAATGAACTATCTCCAATAATGACGAGACTACCATCCATCAGAGTAACAAATCTCATCAACGAACTATCTTCCATAATGACCAGACTACCATTCACTGGAGTAACAAATCTCAACAATGAACTATGTCCCATAATGACGAGACTACCATCCATTAGAGTAACAAATCTCATCAACGAATTATCTCCCATAATGACGAGACTACCATTCATCGGAGTAACAATTATCAACAACGAACTATCTCCCATAATGACGAGACTACCATCCATCGAAGTAACAAAATGAATCTTCTCTGGGAACTAACAGACTTACAGGGGAAGTACAGGTTGCTCAAATAAAGAGACCTTCCATTTGCTGTTATAAGAAGCCTGTTGGACAAAGAAATATGACTTCTCTGGAAAAGTGCCAATCCAGTCCTGTCAAGGATATAAAGTCTTCTCGTGCAAAATAAATGCACATTTTCAAACTCGGGCGTAAAGCCTGCAGAAATCATAATAATAATGTTGCCTGGGAGCACAAATCCAAACCAGAAATAAACTGGAGTGAAACAGTCAACCAAGATAGCACCTAATGAGAAACAAACTCAAAAGGGGACCTCGTTCCATCCAGATAATGAGCTGAAAAGGAAGGCTAAAGCCAAAATTCTTCCATGAGGGATAAATCAATAGGGAAATTGAAAGAATATACATTTTCTTCTTAACGTTGACAATCTATTGGAGAGAGGGTAACATAACTCTAAAAAATAGGGTAATATGTCAACAAATATCAATGAATGCAAATGAGCAATGAATTTTAATTCAGCTATGCATGATGTATGTATGAATATATGAATGTTATCATGTATATGCTGACAAAACAGACATACAACACTGGGAATAACCAGACAAAACCAACTTGGGTAAAGTCAACACTCGGCTAAACCACATCCAGGATGCAAATTTCATAAGAAAGTAAGTACTAACTGAGGAAACAAATTCTTTTTCACGACTTAAATCCATTGGGAAGAAACATGGTTTGAAAGTAAACACAACATAATCTGATAGTAGTAGACTCATACAGATTCAGGGATACATCACCTCCCTCCAAACTTCACCAGGGAATATCACACAAACTTCAAATATGGAAAACAATACCTCATCGTCTAGACTTCCACTAGAGATTATAATACTGACTTTACTAGGGAATCAAAAACCATATCGTCGATACTTCAACTGGGAATCTCGTACTGAATTTGTTGGGGAGTACAACACCACATCATCTAGAGGTTCCCAAAATACATTCTTCAATATCAAGAGTAATGGTTACACAAACTTTTATGAGGAGAAATTATGAAACCACATGGGGATAGAAACTTTCACAGAGAAGCATTATCTCGACTTTACTTGAGGATCTAAGAAGTTTAAACAACACACCAAGAAGTAAAAATTATGGGGATTTTAAATCAAACTCAGCATTTGGAAAGAGAAAACCCAAAAAGTCGATAGTCGTTCCAACACTTCTTAGAAAAGATATTTCCTTTGCCTAGTTGCCTGGGAAACAAACAACAACAATAATGTCATCACTGGAAAGAACGATTTGAAAATGATTCTACCTCAACACACAAAGGGAGAAGGAACTTTCGTCATATGAGAGTAGACCTCACTGGGGAGTCTGGGATAAAGGTTTCAAACCTTGCAAACCCGAAACTAAAATAACCAACCTGGATAAAAATCTGAACCAAGATTTGACTGGGGAAAATGAGATTACAAACCCAACACTGCACCATACATCAATTGGTACGAACTCCAACTATTTGAGAAACACAAGAAGATCATGCGCATATAAGCAAGAGTGACCTGGAAGAACTTTCTTGGGGAATATTTTTTAAAAAATTAGGAGTTCGTCCATCCTTGGAATCACTACTTTTGTTTTACTTGAATTATAAAATCTGAAGTAAAAAGTAATTTGTAAATTCTTTTCGAAAACATTTTTATTGTTAAATCTCTTTCTTTTAAAATTACTATTGTGATACGGTGGCAGAACCAACTGTTTTTATTGGTTTGCGTTTTGTATTCGCAAATGTCACGGTAAGCAAGAGTCGCCACAGACTTTTATTTTATCCAACCGGAAAGGAAAAAAGTACAGAAAAAATCCTTTTTCGAGATTTTGAGTACGGGGGGTAGATTATAGAAAGGGAAGGTGTTAGCACCCTTTCTATCCATGGTTTTCCATGGGCTCTTAGGTACTTGCTCATCTTTTAAAATTTCTTGTGTTTGTGTGCTTTGTTTTTTGAAAATGTTTTACTTCATGATAACCCTTGTATCAGTCTTCAAGGATGTGACGAAGTTATTTTGAAAATTGTTTTGAAGAGTGTAAGTGTGAAAAGTTTTGATTTTGAGCAAGTACCTACTAGTTCCTACCTACTCAAAAAAAGACCGTTTCTATTCTTGTTTCCTTTAGACAGCGTTATACCACTATTGAGAAATAGGTAGCACCGTCGTTGGAATTGTAAGGGTCAATTCAAAAGGGACGTACGATCACTAAAGCAATATTAGGACACCTTAGTAGTAACCCTAGAGTCCTAAGATCTTTTTAAGGCAACATTTCCGAGGCAACATTCGAATGGGACATTAGATCTTTTAGACAGGAGGGTGGCCACTAAGACACCTATGCTTAATGATCATTTACCGAAGGCAATCGAAGTGAGAGAATACCCCAAGAGTGATATGTGTGAGTGATTTGTTTCAGTTATTTATCTTTGCACATTAGGGTTTTCTAACTGTATTAATTTGTCATGCATTCTTGCCATACAATCCTATTATCATAGATCTAGACAGTTAAATATTTGCAGGAATAAAATGCGAGAAAATAAATCTACGCTATTACAAGGCTTCGGGTAGGGGGATTAATTACATAGCCAAAAAACCCGAGGATTTAATAGTAAATAAAACCCTAAATTAAACTATTACAAACCATGAACAGTTACAGAAATATTGGCAAAATAATAATAAGCACGCGGCGAATTAAATGCGAGGCGATTAGGGTTTTGACCCTTTGACTAATCCTATTCGCGATTAAAAAAATGATGTTTTTGCCATGTTTTTGTTATAAAAAATAGTGAATAATTGAATTAAAAAAGAAAATCCTAAGACCTAATTGATTTTAAATTAAGAAAAATAAATTAATTCATTCTAAAAAACCTAGTTTTGTATTTTATTTTGTATAAGAAAGAAAGAAAAAAACTAAATCAAGAGTCAACCTAATTTTCTAATTGAACTTTAATTGTGAAAGAAATTAAAGTTGCCCTAAATTAATTAAACTAATTAATTAAAAAACATTTATTAAGAAAATAAATCCTTTTTTGTGATTTTTGATTGGTTAATTTAATGAAATAATTAATTTAAAAACAAAATAATTAAAGAAAAGGAATTAAAGAAAATAGTAGAAATAACCAAATGGGCTTGCTGTCAACTTATCTGGGGGTGCTGATCTAGAGGATGATGACCCTTAGAAGATGACGTGCGCTGGCTCTGGTTCTGGCTGATGGATCCAGAAGATAACGACTCTTAGAAGATGAGGTGCGCTGGATCTGATTTTGGCTGATGGATCCAGGTGATGACCCTCAGAAGATGAGGTGCGCTGGATCTGATTCTGGCTGATGGATCCAGGTGATGACCCTCAGAGGATGTATGTGCTCTGGATCTGGTTCTGGTTGATGGATCCAGAAGATGACCCTCAGAAGGTGAGATGCGCTGGATCTGGTGAAAACAATTGATAAAATGCCAAAAGCTCACGCCTGGAATCGAACCCAGGACATGAACTTCTGGCTCCCTCCTTCTGACCAACTGCGTTGGATGTTAACTTATGAATATAACAAAAATAAACAATATATCAGAAAAAACAAGTTTCTGGCCAGAATAACGCGCCATAATTTAAACCAGCCAGTCAGGTTGTGACATGTTGTTGTCTTCTTCCCTGAAGCCGTCGTTTTAGGCTCTGAACCTTTACCTACAGACACAGGTCTGTTGCTGAAACCTGTGTCTTTCAAGAATCAAGCATATGCAATATAAATTCAATTGGGGACCATGGATCAGCTGGGTTTGAAGCTCTAATCATCATGGTACCCATTATCAGGCCTAATTTTGCTTGAAACCCAAAACCCCAAATTGGACCATGAAACCCTAACAATGGCAAACGCTTATTCCTGCACTGTAAATTAAATCAAACCATCCAGAAACATTGCAAAAATGATGATGAACATAAATATGTGAATTAAACATTCTAAAAATGCAAGAATTACAGTAATTGAATTTGGATAATTGTGCAAACCGTGTGAATGGTAGGAAGTGATTCTGGATGTTCTGACGCCTGCAAATGATTGGGAATGCTTCCTGAGGTGTCCTGGAATAGGTTTCTAGCCTTGAATTGCTCTCAAAGGTCCTCTATCCTGAAATCAGAACCTTGCTTTTTGTCAAGATTCTTGAATTTTGTTCTGACAGTCTCACGCCTCCAACCTCCTTCTTTTGATCTGCCAAGCTTTCTTATATAACCTAGAATGAATTAGGTTAACAAACTTGGAATGAATCTTGAAGCTTTGATGAGATTTGATTTTATTTTCAATTTATATGATATCCTTCCAAATTTGGCCTAATCATGCCTTTCTTGTACCAATTGCCATTGATATGATTTGATTCTGATACGCCAGCACTATGAGCTCGTGATTCTGTCCATAAATCCAATCAAAACAAATCTTTGCTATTATTTACCAATTATTTGATTTAATTCAATTTTTAATAAATAAAAAATCAAAATAAAATAAATAATGAAGAAAATAACATGTGAGTGCACATTTGGGTTGTGGACCAGGTTATAAGTGAAGTGCAAGCATAAAGAGTTGGGCCTATTTAGCAAAAAATTCAAATTTGAGCACATTTGACTTTTGGCAATTTTGCAAAAATGGTCAACTTGAACAATGCGTAACTCTCTCAATTTTGACCATAGAGAGGTGTTCTTGGACTTTTTAGAAATATTAGGATGTCCTCTAAGCAACCCTTTTAGTCTCATCTCAATTGAGTCTTCCATGTTCATGTATGAAGCCTTGACCCAAAAGATGTTTTTGTTGACTTTTCAAAATGACCTATAATATCAAAATTCATATCTTTTTGTGAGTGCATATTCTGAACTTGGGAGCCGAAGATGAATTATAGGGAACTGCATCCTCTTCAAAATTAGCTTTAGATGGGTCATTTCTGATGAAGTATGAGAAAGTTATGCTTGGTCAAAGTTGAGTTGACTTTTCCTACAAAACCGTAATTTAGCAACTTTTGGGTTTTGATGAATTGTGAGCAATCCTTGATAAATCATGATCAACCCTTGACCAAATGATGAATGATACTTCAAAATGAGGATGTTGACCAAAAATCTTGAAGTTTGACTGTATGTGGGCCACAGTTGACTTTTGACCTAACATAGTTAATTTTCAGGCATTTGAGCAATTGACTGAGCAAACTTCTTCTGCAAGGCTTGAAACATGACATGGATGATCTTGAGACCATATTAGGACAATGGTGAGCACTTGAGTCCTTTGTGGTTCATACATCTTGATGAACATGGAAACCCTAATTTAAGGTATACTGCCTTAAGAGAGAGTTTGTCTGGTCAACTCTTGAACTTCCTTGAGCAATTTGGGGACCTCACTTACCATGTATTGAGAAATATGGGAGGGAAAATTTTGGGGTACAACAGCTGCCCCTGTTCAATCTTCTTAAACCTGAGGATGTAGATTAACTCGTCTGCCTTTCGTGATCTGAAGGTGGAAGATGATTGAACACTAGAGTGCCCAGGAATTTGCACTCGCATGAAGTGGCACTTGACTTGTGATATCGGGAATGGGCTTATAGATGCCATTTGGTAGTTTCCAGAGAATTGTCGGAGATGGGCTTAAAGATGCCATCTGAAGAGGTGTCGATTGCATAAGAGATTCCTTTGCGAGAACCCGTATACATGTTGTTGAGGAGGACTTCGCTGGGGAATGTCGGTCTCTGTCTTGAGAGAAATAGAGTTTTAGGAGCTTCAGTTGTCCATTACTCTACTGGGGAATAACTCCGGTTTGGGGAGCGGAAGTGAACTGTGTATCTGGTCGGGGTATATTCTGCACCGTGACTTTCTGGGGAAATGTGAAATCAACTATGGTTGATCAGGTCCCGGTCTTACAGTGTTGTGGACTATTGTCTGGGGATAAGAGGGGAAGACCCCGGATAGTAATGTTATGAGAAGGAACCTGGATAGTAGGGTTACTTCGATATGAAAGCCTAGATGGTAGGGCTATGAGAAGGAACCTGGATGGTAGGGTTACTTCAATATGAAATCCTGGATAGTAGGGCTATGAGAAGGAACCTGGATGGTAGGGTTACTTCAAGATGAAAGCCTGGATAGTATGGCTGCGAGAAGGAACCTGGATGGTAAGGTTACTTCGATATGAAAGCCTAGATAATATGGCTATAAGAAGGAACCTGGATGGTAGGGTTACTTTGATATGAAAGTCTGGATAGTAGGGCTATGAGAAGGAACCTGGATGGTAGGGTTACTTCGGTATGAAAGCCTGGATAGTAGGGCTATGAGAAGGAACCTGGATGGTAGGGTTACTTCGAGATGAAAGCCTGGATAGTAGGGCTATGAGAAGGAACCTGGATGGTAGGGTTACTTCGATATGAAAGCCTGGATAATAGGGCTGTGAGAAGGAACCTGGATAGTAGGGTTACTTCGATATGAAAGCCTGGATAGTAGGGCTGTGAGAAGGAACCTGGATAGTAGGGTTACTTTGACATGAAAGCCTAGATAGTAGGGCTGTGAGAAGGAACCTGAATAGTAGAGCTGTGAGAAGGAACCTGGATAGTAGGGTTACTTCGATATGAAAGCCTGGATAGTAGGGATGTGAGAAGGAACCTGGATAGTAGGGTTACTTCGATATGAAAGCCTAGATAGTAGGGCTTTGATAAGGAACTTGCGTAAGATTGCATTTGTCGCACCGATGATTACTCTATTTAGCTTCGAGTGTTGATCATAGACCCGCTGGAAATTATTGATAATAACTGTCTTTCCTGAAAGAAACACAGGGTTAGTTATGTGCGATGCATGAGATGCATTGTATGATGACGTTCTCAAAATAACTGAGGTTATGTTATATGTAATGTATGCACGTGTCATGATGTATGAACAAGAAATGCTGACTTAATAATTTGAGTCTGGGAAAATAAATCCCCGACTGCTATTTGGAGAGTGTGAGAAATGGTATTCTTGACTACTGTAAAAACCCTAGCTCCTCTACTTCTGTTGGGGATGGTGAATAAAGATGACTAACTGGGGATTCACATCCATTCAGCTGGTGAATATTCTGCCGGAAGAGACCCTGTCTGAGGATAACTCTATGGGGAATAACTCTGTTAGAGAGGAGATGCCCTGATGATAGATCTGCTGATTTAGAGAAATAAACTCAGCTGGGGATGAATTTATGTTGCTGGTGATAATGAATTCTGTTGGAGACTGAATTTCTGCTTGTGAGAGGAATAAACTCTGCTTGGGGAAAAATTTACTGACTCACTCGCGATTGTGAACCTCACCTGGGGAGAGTTATGCCTTGTTCGGGAAGGATAACATCATTGTCTTTGGGTATTTCTTACTCTGTGGGGAGTGTATGTACCACTACTCATGTTCTCAAGATGGCTCTATCCCGGTACCTGATGGGCAAAGTAACTGTAAGGTTTTGGGCACCTCTTGTATTCCTATTCCTGGAATTACGAGTAATTGTCTTTTGTTTTTCATGTAAATATTTATGAGCGGCAATTATTTTCAAATGCATATATCAAAAAATGAATCATTGGACGTTCTCGTAAAACAAAACAGAAAAACAAAAAAAATGGAAATTTCTTGTGAAAATGAATTGTATTGATTTTTGAAGTTGGCCTGTAATAGGCGTTTTTGTACAAAGAGGCTGACGTCCTAGTAAGAGAATGCCGTCGAAAGATAGAAATTACAATTTGTGTTAAATAAAGAAAAACAACTATGTGGAACGATCCCATCGGGTTTCAACTCTGCTATTGCCTTTATATCTTCAAGCATCTCATCACTTTGCTGCTTGGTCGAAGGTGGATCAGATTGATTGGCGCCATCCGAGCTTGATAGTCGATACCGAAGTCTGGTCGCAAGATGATCCAATGAGACATGGTGTTACGCTTCAATCCCTAATTTTTTCCTGGACCTCCCTTTCGGGTTTTTAGTCCACCGGGATACCCCTTTTTGCCCAAGTCTCCTTTTCAGGTTTTCGACTTGTCGGGTGTACAGTTTTTTTCACTTTCATCCCTTACTTTTGCCCAAACCCTTTTGGTTCGTCGGGAAGCCCTTATTTTTGCCTAGGCCAGTCAACCTAGCTGGTCTTTGATTATGCGTAGTATCTTTTCACTATGTCTGTATTGACGGGGTGAGGAAGGTCGTCACCATCCATAGTGGTTAGAATCATAGCTCCTCTTGAGAAAATGTTCTTAACCACAAATAGCCCTTCGTATGTGGGGGTCCATTTTCCCCTGGGATCACCTTGCGGTAGTATGATGCGTTTGATCACTAGATCTCCGACTTGATATTATTGATGTATGACTTTCTTGTTAAAAGCCTTGATCATTCGCTTTTGATACGTTTGGCCATGACAGATAGTAGTAGGTCTCTTATCATCGATTAAATTCAGCTGATCAAATCTAGTTTAGATCCAATCGTCTTCGTTCAAACCCACATCCTTCATAATCCTGAGAGAGGGTATCTGGACTTCGATGGGTAGGACTGCCTCCATGGCATACACCAAAGAGTAGGGTGTTGCCCCTGTCGAAGTCTGTGCTGAGGTACGGTACCCATGAAGAGCGAATGGTAACATCTCGTGCCAGTCTTTGTATGTCACCGTCATCTTCTGTACAATCTTTTTGATGTTCTTGTTAGCTGCTTCAACAACCCCATTCATCATCAGCTGGTAGGGAGAAGAGTTATGATGCTGAATCTTGAACTGTTTGCAGAGCTCGGTGATCATTGTGTTTTTAAGATTTGTACCATTGTCAGTAATAATCCTCTCTGGTACACCATATCGACAGATCAGATTGTGCCGGATAAATTACGCCACGACGTTCTTGGTTACTGTAGCAAAGGAAGCTGCCTCAACCCACTTGGCGAAATAATCAACTGCTACCAGAATGAAGTGATGCCCGTTAGACGCAGTAGGTCTGATCTCGCCGATCATGTCGATGCCCCACATTGCAAAGGGCCACAGAGTTGTCAAGACATTCAGGGGAACCATAGGTACATGCACCTTATCAGCATAGACTTGGCATTTATGACAGGTTCGAGAGTGCTGGTAACAATTGGCTTCCATAGTGGACCAGTAATATCCTGCCCGTAGGATTTTCTTCACCATGGTATGTCCACTGGAATGAGTTCCGAAGGTACCTTCATGTAACTCTGCCATGATCCTTTATGCCTCTCTCTTGTCCATACACCGCAGTAAGGTTAAATCATGGTTACGCTTATAGAGGATTCCATTACTGATGAAGAACTTCGCAGCAAACCTTCTCAGAAACTTCTTATCGTTAACAGATGCCCCCTCGGGGTATTCTTGAGCCTCAAGATACCTCTTTACTTTGTAAAACCAGGGTTTATCTGCTACCTCTTCAGTGTTAATGTCTCATCAATGTGCGGGTTCGTCGAACCTCTCAATGGTAATCCAAGGAGCTTCATTGTCCCACCTGACTTTGAACATAGAAGACATGGTAGCTAGCGCGTCGGCCAACTGGTTCTCTTCTCGTGGGAAATGTTCAAAAGTTATCTCCTTAAAGTATGGGAGCAATGTCAGCACATATTCTTGGTAAGGAATGTGATTCGGGTGCTTCGTATCCCACTCGCCTTTGATCTAACTTATTACTAGAGCGGAATCTCCGAATACACTCAAGAACTTAATCCTCAAGTCAATAGCAGCTCGAAGACCCATGATACACGCTTCATACTCCGCCATATTGTTGGTGCAGTTAAAACATAATCGCGCGGTGAACGGAGTATGACAGGCCTTAGGAGATATAATTACAGCGCCAATTCCATTACCCAATGCGTTTGAGGCTCCATCAAAATACATTGACCATCGGGATCCTTCCTCAGGTCCTTCATCCAGTCCAGGTTCTTCGCAGTCGGTTACTAACATGATATTCTCATTTGGGAACTCGAAATTCATGGACTGGTAGTCATCCACGGCCTGGTACGCCAAATGATCCGCCAATACACCCCCCTTTGATTGCTTTTTGGGTTGTGTATTGGATTTCGTACTCGGTTAAGATCATCTTCCATCTTGCTATCCTTCCGGAGAGAGCGGGCTTCTCGAAAATATACTTGATCGGATCCATATTGGATATCAACAAGGTAGTGTGAGTCAGCATATACTATCTCAGTCGGCGAGCAGCCCATGCCAAAGCGCAATAAGTTTTCTCGAGCAATGAGTATCAGGTCTCACAGTCGGTAAACTTTTTTCTAAGGTAATAAATGGCGTGCTATTTTCGACCCGACTCGTCATGCTGCCCCAGCACACACCCCACTGAATTGTCTAGCACTCTCAAGTATAATATCAAAGGTCTTCCTTCAACTGGAGGCATCCGAATTGGTGGTTCTTGAAGGTATTCCTTGATTCTTTCGAAAGAAGTCTGGAATTCATCCTTCCACTTTACCATTTAATCTTTCTTCAGCAGCTTGAAGATCGGCTTACAAGTAGCAGTTAGATGTGAAATGAACCTGTCGATGTAATTCAGACGTCCTAAGAAACCTCTCACTTCTTTCTCTGTGCGGGGATTCGACATCTCTTGTATGACTTTTACCTTTGCAGGGTCTACCTGAATACCTTTGTCATTGACAACAAAACCCAGAAGCTTACCAGATCTTACCCCGAAGGTACACTTGTTCGGATTCAACCTCAGCTTGTACGTCTTCAACCTGTCAAACAGTTTCTTGAGATGATCAAGATGCTCTTCCTCAGTTTGGGACCTGGCTATCATGTCATCGACATAAACCTCAACCTCGTGGTGAATCATATCGTGGAACAAAGTGACCATGGCGCGCTGATAAGTTGCTCCAACATTCTTCAGCCCAAAAGGCATTACTTTGTAGCAGAAGGTGCCCCACTATGTAACGAAGGTTGTCTTCTCCATGTCCTCAGGAGCCACCTTGATCTGGTTGTAGCCAGAAAAACCGTCCATGAAGGAGAAGATCTTGTACTGCGCGGCATTGTCGACTAGAACATCAATGTGAGGAAGTGGGAAGTCATCCTTGGGGATTGCCCTGTTCAGATCTATGTAGTCCACACACATTTGTACCTTACCGTCCTTCTTAGGTACTGGAACGATGTTGGCAACCCACTGCAGATAAGAAGTGACAACTAAGAATCCTGCGTCGAACTGCTTCATGACCTCTGCCTTAATTTTCTCTGACATTTCATGGCGCATACGGTGGACCTTCTGCTTTACCGGAGGGCAGTCTTCTTTAGTCGGCATGCGATGTACCACAATATCAGTGTCCAAACTAGGCATGTCTTCGTACGACCAGGCAAAGATCTCAACATAGTCGTGTAGCATTTGTATTAACCGTTGTTTGACACTAGGCTCCAGGTTCACACCTATTTTGACCTCTTTCATGTCTTCCTCTGTACCCAAATTCACTGACTCAACTGGCTCTTCATGAGGCTGTATGGCCCTCTCTTCCTGCTGTAATAGTCTAGCAAGTTCTCCAGGCACTTCACAATCCTCCTCACCTTCGTCCTCGGCTTGGTTGATCGGATTTTTGAAGTCATAACTGGCAGTAGCAGAGCTGTTATCAATGGGATCCATAGTGGATGTGGATCTGCAGTATGATACGTGAGTGTGTGTAAGAGAATAACTGTTTTGATAAATTGGGAGACAGAAAAGAAAAACAAGGAGCACAAATTTTGTAATGCAAGAAACGTCCAATGCTTTATTAATGATATATGAAATGACAAATAATAAACCCTCACAAGCAAAGCCAAGGTGCCTCGGGCAAGGCACCAGGCCGTAAAGTTTCAAACTGTTTATTGCAAATCTTAAAACAAAATTCAATTACTGCGGAATAAAAGAAATAGGTATAAAGTCCCTAGCTGTCCAGTTATTCCGTCCATCGTTGGTTGTTGGGTAGATCCAGCTGTCAACATTCGGGTTCTCATCATGAGCATCCTCTGTGGCGAAGACAACCTCAATGGCATTGATTCCCGAGCCATGCTTGGGCATGGGTGTAGTTATGACGTTGGGATTCTCCGAAGCGTCAAACTCAATCTCTTTGGCTTCGATCAGGTCTTGCACCTTATTTTTCAGGGCCCAACAGTCATTTGTTTCATGACCTGGACTTTCGAAGTGACAAGCGCAACGGGCATTCGGGTTATAGCGAGGAGATGTGGTGTTGGGGTTCTTCGGGGCTTTCCTCAGAGTTACCAGATTGGTCTTTAACAATTATGGTAAAATTTGAGACAAAGTCATATTGAGCCGGGTGAACTGCCTTTGTGGTCTTTCCACTCTTTGTTGATTGTTGCATTGTGGAGCAACTGCGGGTCTTGATATCACTACAGTGTTTACCGTTTGACGGTGTTCAGATCTTCTTTGGCCCCTCGGGCTGTAGATGGCACTGGTTTCCTTCTTACCAGTGAAAGGATTCTTTGCTGAACTCGAGGAGGCATCCTTCTGTATTTTACCACTCCGAATTCCAGCTTCTACTCTTTCTCCAGTTAAACTCAGCTCAGTGAATCCAACTGATGAACTGCCAATCAAGTGATTGAAAAATTGACCAGACAACATCCCCAGAAACATATCAACCAACTCCCTATCAGACAACGGGGGTTAAACTCTTCCATCCAAGTCTCTCCATTTTTTAGCGTAATCTTTGAAACCTTCACATGCACCCATGGACATACTCTGGAGCTGAGTACGAGTGAGAGCAAGGTCAGCATTGTATTGATACTGCTTGTAGAAAGCAGCAGCAAGATCTTCCCTATTTCGGACATTGACTCCTTCCAACTGGTAGAACCATTCAAGCTGAGTCCCTGACAGACTATCTTGAAAGAAGTGCACCCACAAATTTCTATCAGCGGTGTGGGGTTGGATCTTCCTGACATAAGAGCGAAGATGGAGTTTTTGGCAGGACACTCTATCATACTTGGCAAAAACCGGAGCTTTGAACTTCTGAGGGATGACCACTCCCGATACCAGTCCCAATTCTCCAAAATCCAAACCAGGTATCTTTTGAACTTCCATAACACTCAGACGGTCTTCTAGTTGCTTGTATCTATCCTCAACAGGAGGATATTGCTCATCATCATAATCAGTATCATTGTCAGAGACTGCAGGACTAGGGTCCTTTTCCTCTTCTTGGTTCTCCCCGTCTTTGGATGAAGAGATCAGATCAGTTTGATGCTTCAACCTTTCTCCAAACCTTCTGCCCATATTCAGAATACCGACCTTCTTCTTTTTCTTCTTCTCTTTCAGAATGAGAGTCTTCAGATCCTCTTTCCCCTTTGCCAGACTGATGAACATTTGTTGGAACTGGGCATTCTGTGCCTGAAGATCTTTGATGACTTGATCGGAAGATATTTCTGCTGAAATAAACAGCGAAGAAGATGAGAAAATTGTAGTGGTACCTGTAATGATGTGTATGATAATGGGATGCGCATGTAATGATTTCAAAGACTTTGGGAGATTTAAATTTGCAAACAAAAATAAACGAAACTTTATTAGCTTAAATTTGAAAGGTTCAACATGCCTTCAAGGCATTACAAATAAGTAAAGTAAAGCAAATCTAAACTAGAAAAGAAAAATCAAAAGTCCCATGGACGCTTTCTCTTTGTGCTGATATAGTCATTGAGCACTCTTTCTTCCTCAACCTGCCTGGTAAGCTTCAAAACCTTCCTTTCTTGCTCATGGAACTGTTCCCTGTATGTATCCCGCTCATTCTTCAGTTGAATCCAAGATCTCTGTAACTCCCCAAGATCAGTGGGCATGTAAGGATAGAGAACCGTGTAAGGAATGTCGTCTTCAGTAGTGGGTTCCACAATCACTGGTAATACTTCCGCATAAGGCATCATAAGCTTCTGGCACGAGCTCGGACCCATTGGAAGTAAGGCTACATGGGGAGGGAAGTCTTCGGTCCCAAGTCATGGGGGTTAGATCTATTTACCATGCCTCAAGCTCATATGAACCTCCGATGATGCCCCTTAACATCATCCTCATAGTCGAATACAATATCCTCGAGAAGTAACTCATGGGGACTGTCTCTTCGAGCACGACCAAATTGTCGTAAAGCTAGACAAAGATTGTAAGTTATACCCCCTTTGATACCAAGTAATGGGACATTAGGGTACCCCCACAGCGGTCAATAACAACAACATCTTTTATAGCTCGGGAACACCAAAGGATATCCATATGAGCAAGTGACATTATTCTGACGTCTTCCATAGACTTGGTTGTTGCTTTCTACAAGCAGTACCAATACAATGCTGACCTCGCTCCAACTTGTACACAACTTCAAAACATGTTTATGGGTTCTAGCGAAGGCTTCAAAGAATATGCCCAGAAATGGAGGGATCTAGCTGGAAGGGTACAACCTCCTCTGAATGATCGGGAAATGGTAGATATGTTCATGGGCACTCTGATAGACCCGTTCTTTAATCTGCTGATTGGGAGTTCCTCATCTGGATTCACAGAGATGGTTCTGACTGGAGAAAGGATCGAAAGTGGTATCAAGAGTGGGAAGATCCCGATGGCTACATCTTCTAATGCGAAGAAGAAGCCATTTGCTGGTAAGAGGGAAGCCAATGTTGCGTATGGCCAGAAGGGTCGTAATAAGGCAGACGGCCACAATCAATCTGTGGGGGCAATACTGGTCTCTAATCCTACACCTATCCAATGACACCAACAGGGGAACCAGCATAAAGAGGTCATACATAAGAGACAATTCACCAGAATCAACATGTCACTAGCTCAAGCGTTACAACACGTGTTGAAAGCAGGACTGATTACGTTAAAGGCTCCTCTGCAAAATCCCAATACTTCTGCTCATAGTTACCACCCCGACGAAAGGTGTGCATACCATTATGATAGTCCTGGACATGATACAAATGGCTGCTGGGCTCTGAAGAACAAATTTCAGGATATGATTGACGCCAAAGAGATTAAATTCGATCCTCCAGTAACTCACAAAGTGGTCACTGCTCCTAGGCCAAAATATTTGAGAACGTCCAGTTCATTTTTGATTTTTCATTTGTAATTTCATTTATTGTTCAAACAATTACTGTCATGCCGAACTTTGGTTTTCCCATTAATGCATCGCATATGTTTGTCTTGAATGATTTCATTGTCATTTTATTTAAACTGTTTTCTTGCTTCCTTTACGTGATATTCGACTCTCGATTAAAAAGCTATAAGCCTTTAGAGGGAGGATGACAAAAACGATACCACAATCTATACAATATGATTTTGAATAGACCTTGCTGACGATGTACAGGCGTTGTTTCACATCCCAAACAGTGGAGTTATAAGGAAGATAATCCCTAGTAAACCCCTTTGAGCCAAAGAAGTAGGATTTTTTCTTTTCACACAAATTAAAACCCTTAATCATAACCTGGGGCAGGGTATCTTTTTCAGTTAATTCAGAGGTGCATTCAGTCGTAAGCTCCTCCTTCATACACGATAAATAGTGTAGAAGATACCTTCCAAAAGATGGTGATGGTTCCGCATAATCATTAAAGCAGGTGTTGCACCCCAAAATTTATCCTCTTGATTCAGGCTTATGTTCCATCATAAACATCATGTTGCATTGCATTCATACATGGTGATGGGATCAAAACATTCTGTTTATCAGGTCTTTCTCAAGCTTTGGAGGTTGATTGTGTTGACAAGTTGCTCAAGGAGAGCCTTATTATTTAAATCTTTGGATCTTTCTAGCCCAAAGGATTCACATATCCTAAGATAGCTCACCCACTTCATTGAATCATCAAAAGATTGAAGATTGTGTTGATTATAAGGAAAATCACATCCTTTTGATTCATCAGTCAAAATTAAAGTTTTGGTTGATTAAAGCTATTGATGCATGAGCAAGTCTTGATTTTGAAGCCACAACACCTCATTGACATTGGAGATATCTTTGTGCAAGAAATTAGCCAAGATATCCAGAGGATTTGAAGTTTTGAAGATGATTCATCATTCTCCTAAGGTGTTGACCAAAATTAGGGTTTGGGATTTCATCAGGTTCTCTTGAGTATTTAGAGATGAAACTTTATACATGGCCTCTATATATTTTGGAGATCATATGTTTGAAGTCTTGATCATCAATTTTGAAGGGAAGTGGATCAATTGATTCAAAGGGGCAAAATGGTCATTTTGACCATAATCAGTCAAATTCAAGGTTGACCAAGTGAACTTTTGGTCAACATTCAATTCAAGGGTGTACTTTTCATTTTTCAAGTCCATTTTAATCATTGGATCAAGAAGATTGAGGTTTTTTCTTGAAACTTAATCATGAAGAAATCCAAAAAGTTTCTAAATTTGGAAAATGAGTATCAAACTTTGAAAATTCATATTTTATTCATCTTTGATCAAAAAATGAAAATGAAGTATGCTTGGAAAGCTAAGAGGGAGCTCTTTCACATGATTCCCTTTTTGAGAACAATGCATGAAGTGGTGGTAAGTTATGAAGCTTGGAAGTAATAAAATATGGGTCATTTCTCAAAATTTGTGATTTTCATACTATATTTTGAAGGACTCAATGGAATCAAATATGAGGCAAATTTCCACAGGGTTGAATAGAATTGCTAGACCTTTCCAAAGAGTGCTCATTTGTGTCAAAATTCAAAAACATGAGCAAGTTATGGGCTTTGAAAGTTTGAGGCATTTTATTTTATTTTGGCCAAGCAGGCAAATGCAATTCCTTGAGAACTCGAGTTTCAGCCATTCCTTTTGTTTCTAATCAAGCCCATGACCAATTTGTGACATGCTGATGCCCATTACACTCACCATTTTGTGCCCCATGGACCATAGAACTTGCTTGCATTCAAAATGCTCAATATTGCCAAGAAGGGTCAATGGATCAATACTCATTCTCCTTTACAAGTCAGGACTTATAGCTTTGAGGCTTTCTTCCTAATGGTATTTGGCACATAAAACGCAATAAATAAGGAGCAATACACAAGCAAAACGCAGAAGCTCATAATCACTCAATTTCTGGCCATTTTTTCCAATCCGACCCTCTAACAGTTTTGAGGACCAATTTCCTTTTCTAACCTTCTCTACTCACACTATATAATGTACTGCAAGCCTCATTTCAAGCCACACGCGCTCCAGTTATCATAAATCCGGATCTGAACTTTTTCTGCTCTTGCTGAAGTTTTCTTCGATTCTCTCATCTTCTTCGCGCATTCATCAAATTTATTGTGGATTCATCTTCCTTGAAGTGTGTAGATCAAGATCATGGAGTTTGTTGGCTTCTATAATTGAGGAATAAAGGTTTCCAGTTTCACATTGAGGTGAGATTTTTGAACTTCAATTTGCTTTGTTTAGCATGATTTGATGAATCATTCCATGTTCATGATGTATTAGCTGGCCAGACTATAGGTCTGATGTACTTGGTTCACTTGATTGAAGCTTGAATCGTGTTATATGCATTTTATACAACTTCTACACTTCATGTTTTCAGAAACTTCACGCGCGTATTCTTTTAGATCCCTTGTCCATTGAGAATTTTATGATAATCATGAGATAGATGGTAACTTCAACTTTAATTTGTGCTTTGGATCATGGATTTTGGTTGAGAAACAAGTGCGATTGATAGATCTGAATATAGGCTCGTGACCTGTTTTGTTGTACGCATTTTGATATGCTGGAGGTTGAAGATGAAGTGAGGTGGCACGCTCTGATTGGTTTATTTGAAATTTTAATGCATTTCATATTATTTGATTTTAATTGATTTTCTCTAATTTTATTTTGTGATTAAAACATCTTCAAAAATTCTATAAAAATTACCATAGGTTAATATTAATTTCTAGTATTTGTCATATTTTGTTTGAAAATTTTAAAAATATTTTGATTGGTGAAAAAAATTCGTGCATTAATTAATTTTGTTTAATTGATTTTTGCATACTTTTTTTTTGTTATTTTTTGTTTCTGACTTTTCCTTTGTAAAAAAATTATGTGAAAAATATTTTGGACACTTTGATTAGTCCTTTTTAGGACTATGAATTTTATTTTATAATTTTCTTTCTTTTAGTAGATTAATTAAATAATAGGTTTAAATTGATTCTTTTGTTTTGTCAATTATTTTAACTTTTCTCTTAATATGGAAAATTCCACTAAAAAATGTTTTGGTCTCCTAAAATTATTTAGAACTTGATTATGAAATTTGTTTGGTATTTTTCTTATTTTTTATTAGAAATTTAATTTGAGAGTTTTATTTGATCCTTTTTGTTTCACAATTTTTGTTTTAATATTTTCCTTGATCCAAAAATTCCCAAAAAAATTTATAGAACTTGTTTTTTATCTTAGTATTTGAATATAATTTTGTTGTGGTCCTTTTTTGATTTTTAGTTAGGTTTTTCATTTTGATTAGAACATTATTTTGGGATGTAATTGATTGTTTAATTGAGTAATTGTTTGAATTTGATTTTATTTTTAACTTTTCTTTAATTCTAAAAATATGGAAAAATAGGTATTCTAATCTCTTGGGTTTTCTCATGATTGATGTATATTTGTTTTGAATTTTTTGAATTTTGATCTTATCCAATTAATATTTAAGATTAAAAGTCAAACAGTTAGGGTTTTGTTGCTTATGGTGTAAGTTTCAATTCAAAAATCATTATGCCCTGGATTTCCAATGTAATCTAGATCTTGCTTATGGTTCATAGATGGGTTGAGGATTTAAATATGATTTTTCTTGGATTATTTGAATTGGTTTGATATTTTTCCACAAATTATTTTGAAACCTTGTCTAGTTTGGTAGTTTGGCCAACTAGTTTTGAACTTTGGGCCTCATTTGATCCCCTCCTCAACTATTCATGAACTTAAGAGTTGCTTTCTGACTTCTACACACTTCAAATATGCTAAAACAAATTTGTGTGAATTATTGATCTTTGTTTCTACTTTTGATGTATTTTTGAAGTGAAGGTGATAAATTTAGTTTGCATTCTTTGTTGCAACTTGTTTAGTTGTCAATGAACTTATGTGAGGCCTATAATTTGGGAACCTAATGATCATGTTGCTTCTGTTTCTTCACATAAACTCAAGTAAATTCACTTAATTTCCTCATAATTGAATGTTGATCCTTTTGATGCATGCTTTGTAATTGATGTGTTCTTATTGATTTTCACTTTGGAAGTTAAGCTTTTAACTTGAGTTTGAGATCATCAAGTTGCCAATGATGATATGTAGAGAAATGATACTTCAATGATAGTTTCATAAGGACTTGAGAATAATTGATCTCTAGTGCTAGAACCAATTTCATTCCTGTATGAATTTGATGTTCTTATCTTTTCTCATCCTAAATCTTTGAGGTATATTGAACACACTTGTGAAACATGTATTAGGATCAACATACTAACCTTTTGATTATATCCTCATAGCATGTTAGAAGCTTGATTTCAAGTCTTTTAATGGTTTAAAGCCTTCTAACTTTGCCTTTGTTTGAATCCCTTTCATTGTTAACTTGAGATCTATGCTTTGTGATGCATTTTGTGGAATCCCCTTTCTATTATGCTTGTGAATCATGATTAAATAAATGAGTGTGATTGAGTAGTGGTTGCTACTGAATTCCAAGGTATTTGAATGTATTCTTCTCAAGCTCCTATGATCCTTGATTGATATTTACTTGTCAATTCAACATGGTGATAAAAAGGAGCAACAATATTTTAGCTTTGGCCAAATTGTTACCTATGCCTACTTGGTGTTTCTCATGTCTAATGCTAAGATGTTTGCTATCATGTTTTCCCATTGCCTTTATTGTGTCATCATCCATCCCTTATGTGATTCATCATTTTATCTACGAGAGCACTAATTTGTCTGTTGAATGTGCGAGGTACTCTGAGAAAAGTTTTTCATTATTGACTTGAGGCTGCAGCATTCCACTTTATTTGTGGAAAACAATTGACTATGCTTGCACCATTTTTGTGCTTGGAACATTTGATAGTCTTTGCAGTATATATACGTGATTATGATTGTTGTACATCACTTATGGGATATGCTCATATTTGAAAGCCCCCATGCTTACATTTTGATGGCGTAATTTCTGACTTGATTTATCTACTGATGCTAGCTTGCTTGAATTTATTTGGGTTTCTTTTTCTTCTCGCTCAGTTGCTACGGATAATTATCTGTTTGGTATTGCACTATTTCCTTTTTAATGTTTCCATTCTTTATTACTTTCTATTGCATGATGGGACCTCTGTTGTTGATATATGTCAGGAGGCCCTCTAATTTCTTTAAAGACCTGTAACAGGCATTCTGCATTTTGTTTGTTATATTTGTTATGTTTGTGTCTACTTCCTTAATTGTTGATCGATGAGTCACTCAATTTAGAAATTGAGATCACGACTTCGCTCTCAGTGCATGTTCCATATAGGATTGTTATTACTTTCCTGAATTATTGATCGATGAGTCACTCAATTTAGAAATTTAGATCACGACTTCGGTCTCAGTGCATGTTCCCTATAGGATTGTTATTGTTTTCTTTAATTATTGATCGATGAGTCACTCAATTTAGAAATTGAGATCACGACTTCGCTCTCATTGCCTGTTCCCCATAGGATAGTTTTGTTAGACTTTCTTAGGTATGCTAACTTAGATAGGATCTCTAGGTTTGCTTGATTTTATCTTTTTGTGTACATTTTGAGTGGCACACCATCACCATGCTCCTTTAGGATCGCTCGTACAGGTTTAGTTCTCGAGCTAGACATTAGGATAGGTAACCATGCATGATAACTTAGGGTAGAAAAGATTCCCTCTTTCATCTTCTACTTTAGGATTAACCATTGTATGATAACATTAAGGCTAGAGATTATGATAGTCTCCCTTAGTTGTTTTCTTTTTTCTTTACATATTGCATCTTAAAACTAAAACTTCTTTTTGTTGGCAAATCATAAAACATCTCTAATGAACTTAATTCCTTTTACAAGATAAAAAATACAAAACAATCTTAATTTCTTATAAGCCTTTCTGTTTTATTTTAAACTTTGTCAGATTGATGTTTTACCATATTTACCATGACATGTTGTTATCTTTTAGCCGATGTTTCACCATCGCATATTTGTTTGAAGTTGATGTTTCGCCATCGCACATGTCTGTTATCCTACTTTGATTCTCAATATCATTGTTAGGTGTGATGTTTTATCATTTGGTTTACTGATGTTTCGCCATCTTTGCCATGATACCTTGTTATCTTTTAGCCTATGATTCTCCATCGCATATTTGTTTGAAGTCGATGTTTCGCCATCGCACATATTTGTTATCCTACTTTGATTCTCAATATCATTGTTAGGTGTGATGTTTTGTTCTCTGGTTTATTGATGTTTCGCCATCTTTGCCATGTTATCTTCCTATCTCTTAGTCGATGTTTCGCCATTGCACATTCTTCTAACTGGTGTTTCTCCATCGCACATGTTTGTTATCCTATTTTGATTTTCAATATCATTGTTATGTGTAATGTTTCATCATCCTGTCTGATATTTTTCTATCATACTGGCGTTTTACCGCCTTATTTGAGTCTGTGTTGCCATGCGATGTCTTGTCATCTCTTCTTGCTATTTTATCATCGTTGTTGACATTTTTGTTGTTCTATCTGATGATTTGCCATCTTGATTGTTGTTTTTATCTTCTTAACTAAAAAACACAAACCAACCAAAATATATGAGCCGAACTACGGCTGCTCTGATTCCTTAAAAGGGATACGTAGGCATTGGGGTAGGGCCCAGGAGAGCACAACTTTTATTTTCTCAACATTATTTTCTCCTTTCATTTGCATGCATTCCCTGTACAGCTTAGATATATATTTTTAAACACCCATTAGATTAGACAATAAGAGTGGATACCGTAGAGTACTACGGGCGTGTGGGGTTCTAACACCTTCCCCACGCGTAACAGACTCCCTTAGCCGATATTTCCGTCGCAAGACCGTGACTTCTCCCTCTTCAGGTTTTCTCGATGTTTACCTTTCCCCTTCTTGTGGGATAAAATCTGTTCGGTGGCGAATTCATTGATTTTATATCAGATGACGGTTCGACTGGTTGTTTTAGCTGGCGACTTCACTGGGAATAGTTGACCAAATGCTGGTCCATCTCGGAGTCGATCCTAGCTCTTGTTTTCTTTTCTTTGGGTGTTTATTTTCCATGCTATCAGTTTATTTCTTTATACATGTTTATCTGAGCATATGTTTGCATTGCATTTTATTGCTTTCCATATTTATTATCTGTTGTGCTGGATTCTGGTTTTCTTGGTGGGTGGGTTGTCCATGAGGTAAAAGGCCCCATACCCAGGCTATGAGTGAATTCCATAGGAACTAGGAATAGAGTGGCCAAGGCAGCTATGAGGCGGATGTCTTGTAGACTTGACCATGAGACCCATGACTTCAGAGATAGTTCGGATAGGTGTTACCGTATGATGATACCAACAGATGAGCTCTTGTACTCTGATTTGGCCTTTGACCTTACCACAACCTAGTCTTTACCCATGAGAGGGGCAGGAATTATTATCACATGTACAGATGGTGATTATTTGTTTTGTTGGTGACTATTTGCTCTGGTTATGTCGGTGACTTGAGTTCTGTTGGTGTCAATGTTCTGAAAATTACAGTGTCTTTCATGGTGACTTGATACTCTCAATGATAGTGTGTCCTCTCCTGGTTTTGTTATGGACTTCTCACCTTGTGATGGTCGTTTATTTCGACAGTTCAGCAGTTATATTTTATGATAGGGAGATTTCGGGCTCATGCAGTTGTTGATCCACTTGGTACTTGGTTCCTTTGTGTTCCAAGATGGTGCCAGACCTTTAATCCGGTGATATTCATCATTCAGTTTAGAGACAGTGCAACCATTTTCCATGTTTATGGAACCTCGATCCTATGTTCTTGCACATATAATCTGTTAACATTATTTTGACACACATGTTCTTTCCATTTCTAAGGAACCATGCTTGTGAGCTTTGTGTTGCACTTCTCCACCTTTTACTGGTTTAAAATCAAAGTTAAAAGCATGAGGGTTCCTTGGAAATGACCGAACATGGAATTTCATCCACTCACACACCTCATTCATATTCATGCATTCATAACAGGTACCCAGAGTTAGGTATTTCGCATTTAGACTTGGTATTCTCTTCAGAATCAGACTTGACTCACCATTGTTGCATGTTCAAAAATCAGTTATGGAATGACTTCGCGGGGGTATTGGCTGGGATGGAGATTCAGATGTGGTTGTTTGTGGTATACATGCAAGCCTTAGCCTGTCAATGGGAACTCTTCAAGAAAGAAGATAATCAATTGAAGACCCAGTTGAGCCGGGTCATGGAAGTCTTGATGATAGTGTCGGCAATCCTACACTGACTGTTGCAACATGAGTTATTATGTTCTACTCATCTTTTGGGATCTCTTTCAAACCATGGAGCGCCTTGTGGGTCTCATCTATTATTATGAGTACTTGGAACAATTTATCAGCAGATGGTTCCCATTCCCCAATGGAATTCAAGAGGATATCCTTTATCAGCAAGGGCGAAATAGGTCTGGAGAACAATTTTGATCCCATGTTCATGCTTTATTCTCATTTGTTTCCACACTTGTTTGAGCTTTGGTGGGTTAGGATCCATGCTTCAGTATCATATAAATTTCTCTTCCTAATCATGTTATCAACGCCATATATGGTTACCACCCCGAGGTACCCGATTATTCAATAAGGGGCATTCTTCACAGCTTTGGGCTGCCCGATCTTCTCGTCAACAATCAATGTTTATTCCCCAAGTGAATCCATGGGGCAAAGCTTTTAAGCAAATATAGAAGAAGACTGAGAAGTATGTTGATACCATCTCAATGCCTTACATCCATACACTTGCTCGTCTATTGGGAATGAAGTTGATTAAACTTCGTGCTTTGGAGACTATTCAGTTGATTAATCTCTCTCCTGATGTAAATGCTAGGTATATCTCTCATTCTGGGGCATTTGTCTGTGATGTTGAATATTTTAAGAGGTTTGAGTAAAGTCTATCTCCTTCCTGGTGTCTTTTCTAAAATCCAATTTCTAATGTGGCTGATAGTTTCAAACTTTTCACTTGGCACATCATTCCCCCTCTCTTCTGAGAGAATCGTTAGTGAACATTATTCTGGGGCACTCGACTATTCAGATGAAGACGGTTTGTCATCTAGAAATAAGATCCAAGCTTTGAGAAATTCAGAGACTGTTGTGCCCAAATCATATGGGGAATCTCTTATCCAAATGAGCCTCAAGGTTATGAAAGATCGTTTGAAGCAATCAATCCATACGGAGTCAAGTCTCCTCAACACGGAAATTTCAAATTGCGTTTGCATTTTCATTTGTCATCTTAATTATTTGTTTCGTACTTTCTTGTATGCAAACTTTCTTATCTTTTGAATATTAAATCATGATGCATTGAATATTTTTGTCTTTAATTAATCCATTCGTTATCACTCTTTTTTTGTCTTACTACGTGTTTGATATTCAACTCTTGTTAATAAAGCAATGACTCTGGAGGGGGGATGACAAAAATTCACTTGGAAACTCAAATGGTATGCTTTCGAGTAAAACGTTGCTGACGATGTACAAGCCTTGTTTCAATCCCCAAACACCAGAAATATAAGGGAGATAGACCCTTGTTAACCCCTCTGAGCCTTCGGAGTAGGAGTTTCTTTTCTGTTAAAAAAACCCTTATTTTTAAACCCGGGGCAGGGTAGATGTTCAGATAATTTGATTGAGCATTCAAATTTCAGAAGGAGTGTCCCATTTAGGGATCACCACATTTTATCCCTTGCATTATGAGGTTGGGAAAATATCAAAACAACAATAGTTATTTCCCCAGTGAAAAACAACAACAAAAAATCCTAAGGTCGAGATCAAATCGATAAAATAATGGTTATCCCTCATCGAACAAGGAATGAGGCAGTCACTTTTCTTCCAAAAAGTTCAAAGACTTAGGGTCACAAGACTTGTTCAAAAAGGAAATTATGAATAAGAAACAAATAAAAAGCCCCGCCAAGTCGAAACTTGAAAACAAATCGCTTAGGCAAAAGTTAGGGCATCTCGCTAGACTTCCAAATTGAAATTCAAAAGAATTTGTCCAGGAAAAAGTTAGGGAAAGAGAAAAAGAATTTGAAAAGCCCGAAAGGCAGAAAAGGAATATCCAATAAAAATCCTCAACAAAAGAAAAGTCGTGTGATCGAACACCCAAAAACCAAAGGTTAAGTGACTATCGTGTCTAAGAAATTGTTGTGGTTCCTCAACCATCATGAAATATTTTGAGAGATGAATGCTAGTGTCGAATTAACTGAATGTAGGAATGGAGAACATCATGGAGAATGGGTGGGCACCAAAAATTTTGAGCCTTAAATCTTTTTTTTCTTCTAAAAAACTATGAACCAGGCCACGCTACAATCCTAAAAAGTCCTAATTGAAGCATGGGTTAATTCGGAAGCAAAACTATTACGAGAATACGGTAACCTGACTCCTAGGAGACTTGCTTAAAACTTTTGAGTTGGTATCACTCCCTCTCTCTATAGAAAATTTTTGATGTTTCGACATCTTTTCAATAAAAGTTTTCTAACTTCAAGACAAGTATATGATTTGCATTAGATTTATAATTCATAGGATAAAACATTCTTCACATATGAAAAAGTGCTTAAACATCAAGCGAGCTTGCATAATGAGCATCAAATGAAGAGTTTGATCATCCCGAGGGACGAAATGCTTCAGGAATCTGTTGAAAATAATGATTTTAATTTGGGGCATGCTTTCTAGCTACTCCTTTGAATTGAAGAAGACCAGTTTGAGAGGTTGACCAAGAACTATTTGTCGGATTATTGTGAGGAAGTTTTGTCTTCCCCAAAGTCTCTATTGAGCAATGGTGTATCGTTTCCATTTGGTCCCAAAGGACATTTTTCTTCAAGCATCTGCTTACGTACGAAATAGTTAGAATTAAGAAGTATTATTGTGTACTAGCTTATACTAAGACGTAAGTCAATATCCTTGAGGAGGTGTTAGATTCCCCCTCCGTGAACTTCTCATTCCTCTGTGAGCATGAGGTAAAGAAATGGTTTACCAAGATTCTGCTAATCTGGGGCAATTAAGTCAAGATCCAGTGACTCTTAAAGTTCCATCAATTTGGGGCAGTTATGTCAAGATTCGACAAATCTCTCAAAGTGACGAGTGATCAGAGTCTGTTGTCCAAGATTTATTGAAGCCACTTTTAATGTTGATTAGTCGGAAGCCATGTTCCAAAGTTTTTAACACTGAGGCAGTTCATCTGGATGGTACAGATCTCAGGAAGTCCTTTCAAAGCAAGTTCTTCAATAGCCCTACAGATTGGGGCATGGCATTATACAGGGGCATTCCCCACTTCATAGTTGATCAGTTTAAGTCCAATCGTAGGCTAAACTACTTGTGAATTTGAAGAAAAGGACAAGAAGTCGAGATTGTTATCCCCAGTTCATCAGAATTCTTAAAGTCTATGAATTTTTATTCTTTCATCAGAAGTTGAGATCTTTATTTCCAACTGAAGTCGGGATTACTATCCTCATCACAAATCTCAGGAAGTCCTCTCGAGGAGAATATTTTCAAAGATTAGTCAACCTAAAGAAGTTACGCCGATATTCAACGAATCTCTCCATGGACATGTTGCATCGGAGAATTATCCAGAGCCCGGATAATCTGGGGCCGATTATCTCAAGTCAAAAATACCTTTTCCAACAAAGTTGTCACACCATTCCTGGGGAACGTTCATTGATCTATTTCACATGAGTTTTCATGTGCTTTGCTTATCTGTGTAATTCTCCATTACCAGTACAACATCTTTCAAGATAATTAAGGTGTCCCTAACCTGGATCGTTTCCTCCGAAGCAACACTGAAGGTTCTATTGCTCCCTAGTGAATCTCCCAAAGCGGAGAAAATTTTAAGGATTGAATAATTGGAATTTTGGATTAAGAAGAGTCTTATCCTCCAAGTGCTAGAAGTTTTGTCTCCCCAGTATCACCTAGCAAAGAGAATGTCTATTCTCTGAAGTGAAGTGTTCTCATCCCCAGCCGAAGTCGATAGTTTCTTCAGAAATATCTTCTGCTCCCCGGTGAAGTCACTTCATGAAGATTTCTTATTCAAGAAATTTCCATTTCCCTCCATAGCAGAAGCATGGTTTGAAGTTCGTTATGTTAAGAATCTTTTATCATCCCCAATAAAGATTATTCAAGTCTGTTATGTTTCTTAGCGAATTCATGGGAGCATCATCTCACTTCCTCAAAGGAGGCTATTTATGAGGATCTTTTGTCCAATATTTCCCGTTCCTCAAGGGAGTTACCTTTTTGGAGATCTCATTCTCTGGAATTTTCATTCCTCTAGATGATTTGTGTTGAGGATTATTTCATCTCTCTAGTAAAGACCATTGGCGGAGATCTCTTATGCATAATTTCTTCTTTCCCCAGTGGAGCTGCCTTCAGAAATCTCTTATTCAAAAATCCTCATCTCCCCTATGAAGTTGCCTATTAAGAAATCTCTTACTCAGGAATTCTCATTTCTCCAATGAAGTTGTTTCATCGAAGGCACTTATTCACAGATTCTCTCTTTTTCCAGTAGGTCTAAATCCTGGATATTGATAAGTGTTACTTCTCCAAAAGAGTATTCTATTGTGGTTTCTAGCCCTAGGATAGAGCATCATAACAAGATTTCATTCTGATTGAAGCACATCCTTATTCCCCAGCAGAGCCGAAGATTCTCGTATTTCCAGCAATAGCATATTTTGTTGAGTTTCTCATATGAAGACTATTTCATTCCTGACAAGAGTTCTTTTTGTAAGGTCGTTTACCCCAACATGGATCTTCATATCCTTGGCAGTATAAGGGCTCTTTATCCCTAGTAATATAGTATGGCTGAAATATTTCCTCAGGCGAGTTCTGGACCTCAAGCTTAGGGTTTAAAGATACCCTCATTTTCCCCAGGTGAAGATTGGTACTCCCCAGAGGTAGCATCCCCGGGTTGGCTGGTTAGATTTCTTTTGTCTAAGAACTTTTATGATTCTCCAGTCAAAGTCGCTTTCATTAAAGAATTACATCAGAAGGCCCCAGCTCCCAACAATGTTCTCTTTATCCGTGGATGGAGATATTGGATCTTTTCCCCAGAAGGTCGAGAGGTGGAACATAGGTCAATATTTCTTCTGCACTGCAATTTATTTTTACAGTATTCTCCCCAGGAAGTTATCCCCAGTGAGAAATTGACAATATTTCAAACAAAAGTCAGTGGAATCTGCAATTTATTTTTGCAAGCTTTATCAGGGTTCAGCCTGTGGTTATTGGTCTTTTCATTTCGCCAATCTGGGGCTGTCAAGTTGAGGATCGATCACTCAAAGTTCCACTACCCAGGGGAAGCATATCAACGATGGTACGGATCCCATTGAGTCCTCTCGAGGAATTGTCGTTCACCCTGTAAGTTGCAGCTTGTCAGCACCTTTGCAAGAGTCTCACCTCTAACATTTGGACTTTGGAATAGGGAATTCCCCGTAGAGTTAGGTCTCCTCAGCATTGTCATGTGATGGATTCTCGGGGAAGATAAGGTTTTGGATACCTTTATTCCCCAACCAAGTCTGGATGAGCATTATCTCGTTCCTTAACAGAGACTATTCCCAGCAGATTTTATATTCTGATTTGAATTATCGTTGAAGTTCGCATTTAGAAGTCCTCATTTTCCCATCTGAGTTGTGACTTGGGGAATTTCTTTATCAAAAGAATTTGTTATCATCAACAGGGTTGATGTTGGATGAGATTTCCATATCCCCAGTAAAGTCAATAATGTTTGACTATCTTCATGGTCTATTTTACGGCTGCATTCCGAAGGTTCTGGAGTTCCCAGCAAAATACTCCCCGGCAGAGTTTGGTATCCCCAGTAAAATTTCACTTCCTCAGCAGAATTTTATTGCCCCAGAAATCTTTTTCAAGAAAAAGGCTTCATTCTGAGACTCCAAGTTTGAAGATGTCGCATATCCCCAGTGGAGTTGTTTAAATGGGAACTCACATTCTGAAGAAGTTTCAATTCTCTAGCGGAGTTGCCAATTAGAGATTTATCGTCTTGATCTCTCATCTCCCGGATAATCTGTTTCTTGGGGCATCCCTATGATAGGTCTTTACTTATCCCTAGTAAAGTCAATACTGTATGACTATCTGCATGATCCATCCAATAGTTGCATTCAAAAAGTTCAAAAATCTCCAACAAAATGCTCTTCGATAGAGTTTTATCTCCCCGGTGAAATCCCATTTCCTCAACAGAGCTTTGTTCCCCCTGCAAAGGTTTTAACACCTCACGTCTGGTTTGTTATCTTGGTGTCATCCTCAACACGGCTGCGCGCTATCTTTTCCAGAGATTATAGTCTTACTCTGATCTTCTCCAACACCAGCTGATTTCTACTTGGCATTCTCCTCCCGAAGCTACAATCTCGCCCTGATCTTCTCCCATAACGCCCAATCATCATTTGGCATTCCTTCTTGAGGTTGATCAGTTTCGACCCGGTCTTCTCCAACAGAGTTCATAATTTATTTTTGAAACTCCTCTTAGTGTTTGTAGCATGTTTCTACCGGTTACTCAGTTGTTACTCCCCATAGAGTTTCAGCTCTTCGAGGTTTCCTCTCTAGCGATTCCTCATATCTTCTCTCTTCCCTTGGATTTTGCAATATTTTTTTTGCAAGTCTTGTCAGTTTCTGACTTTATGACCGTTGGCTTCTCGATCGGCCATTCCCTAGTGAAGCATTTAATCATGCATCATTACATTGCATCTACCAAAACGCGTAGCATTTCCATTATATGGAGCATTGTGCTATAAAAAAATTTCAAACATGCATCAGAACATAAGCCATTACTGTTTCTTTTATTCCCTAGTGATTTTGCCATAACTCCAGATTATATCCCCAACGAGGTCTTCATCTTCATTATCTCAGTTTCACCCTATACAAATATCCTTTTTATGTTAATCATTTGATTGGTTGAGTGTCCACTCTTGATTGTAGTTCAGTTTTTCCTTGGCACAGTCTTCTCGGGTCTTCACTACCTTCGTCGGTTCATTTCAATGTCTATTGATATACCTTTTGAATACCAGTTTCGCCCTGGTTATTCACTTTCAGCATGTTTTTAGGTGTACGCCCTAATCTCCTTGCTTTGGGTCGAGCTCAGAGTTTCGTCTCTGCACCCGCGCATGAAATCCAGTTTCGTCCTGGTACTCATCTAGTTTAGTTTCGCCTAACTAGTTATTGAGTCGAGTTTCATCTCGTTTTTGTTTTCACACCTTGGACTTTATCAGTTATCGTTTACTGAACCCTTTATCGGTTTTCCTTTACCGGGTCTCTTTGCGGTGTTTGTATTGCATCCCTAGTTGAATTCAGTCTCTTTTGTTCCTTGGATTCTTCTATCAATTTTCGTCACTGTTTATCCATTGATCTGAGACCAGCAGGTCCTCTGAGAAACATGCGCTCTTATCACTTTACTTTGGGTCGAGTTTCGATCTCGTCGCTTGTGCATGAAATCCAGTTTCGTTCTGGTACTCATCTAGTTTAGTTTTGTCTAACTAGTTATAATGAGTTGAGTTTCGTCTCGTTTTTTGTTTTCATACCTTGGACTATATCAGTTATCGTTTACTAAACCTTTTTTTGGTTATCGTTTACCGAGTCTCTTTGCAGTGTTCATGTTGCGTCCCTGGTTGAATTCAGTCTCTTGTGGTTCGAGTTTCTCCTCGTCACCCGTGCGTGTAATCCAGTTTCGTCCTGGTATTCATCTAGTTTAGTTTCATCTAACTGGTTATTTAGGTCGAGTTTCGTCTCTCTTTTGTTCCTCACTCCTGTGATTCTTTCAGTTCCTTCATACTGGTTATCTTAGTTTGAGTTTAGCATGTGCTCCTAGAATCGTGCACTCTAGCCACTTCGCTTTGGGTCGAGCTCAGAGTTTCGTCTCCTCACCCGCGTACTTTTTCTTTTCCAGAGTTTAGTTTCGCCTATTCTCTTTGGTTTGAGTCTTATCTCACCCTTTTGTGGTCCGGTTTTGCCCTGACACATTTTTCCGGAGGTTTAGTTTCGTCTATTCTTCTAATCTTTGGTTGTGTCTTATTTTTATTAAAATTTGCGTTACAGCTTCATTCTGACGCATGTCATGGGGTTTTTTCTGCTTCTTCAAGAGTGTAAATTTTCGAGTTCTTTTATATTCAATCATCTTCACCTCTGAACGGTCTAAGGCTTTCGCTTTTCTCACTTATCCAGTAAAGATAATTGAATAAGGGCAGTTGTTGCACCCCAAAATTTACCCTCTTGATTCAGGCTTATGTTCCATCATAAACATTATATTGCATTGCATTCATACATAGTGATTAGATCAAAATATTCTGTTTATCAGGTCTTTCTCAAGCTTTGGAGGTTGATTGTGTCGACAAGTTGCTCAAGGAGAGCCTTATTATTTAAATCTCTGGATATTTCTAGCCCAAAGGATTCACATATCCTAATATAGCTCACCCACTTCATTGAATTATCAGAAAATTGAATACTGTGTTGATTATAAGGAGAATCACATCCTTTTGATTCATCAGTCAAAATTAGGGTTTTTGTTGATTAAAGCTATTGATTCATGAGCAAGTCTTGATTTTGAAGCCACAACACCTCATTGACATTGAAGATATCTTTGTGCAAAAAATTGGCCAAGATATCCAGAGGATTTGAAGTTTTGAAGATGATTCATTATTCTCCTAAGGTGTTGACCAAAATTAGGGTTTGGGATTTCATCAAGTTCTCTTGAGTATTTAGAGATGAAACTTTATACATGGCCTCTATATATTTGTAAGATCATATGTTTGAAGTCTTGATCATCAATTAAGAAGGGAAGTGGATCAATTGATACAAAGGGGCAAAATGGTCATTTTGGCCATAATCAGTCAAAGTCAAGGTTGACCAAGTGACCTTTTGGTCAACCATCAATTCAAGGGTGTACTTTTCATTTTTCAAGTCCATTTTAATCATTGGATCAAGAAGATTGAGGTTTTTTCTTGAAACTTGTTCATGAAGAAATCCAAAAAGTTTCTAAATTTGGAAAATGAGTATCAAACTTTGAAAATTCATATTTTATTTGTCTTTGATCAAAAAATACAAATGAAGTATGCTTGGAAAGCTAAGATGAAGCTCTTTCACATGATTCCATTTTTGAGAACAATGCATGAAGTGGTGGTAAGTTATGAAGCTTGGAAGTCACAAAATTATGGGTCATATCTCAAAATTTATGATTTTCATACCATATTTTGAAGGACTCAATGGAATCAAATTTGAGGCCAATTGCCACAGGGTTGAAGAGAATTGCAAGACCTTTCGAAAGAGTGCTCATTTGTGTCATAATTCAAAAACATGAGGAAGTTATGGGCTTTGAAATTTTGAGGCATTTTATTAAATTTTGTCCAAGCAAGCAAATGCAATTCCTTGAGAACTTTAGTTTCAGCCAATCCTTTTGTTTCTAATCAAGTCAGTGACCAATTTGTGACATGCTGAGGCCCATTAGACTCACCATTTCATGCCCCATGGACCATAGAACTTGCTTGCATTCAAAATGCTCAAAGTTGCCAAGAAGGGCCAATGGATCAATACTCATTCTCCTTTACAAGTCAGGACTTGTAGCTTTGAGGCTTTCTTCCTGATGGTATTTGGCACACAAAACGCAAGAAATAAGGAGCAATGCATAAGCAAAATGCAGAAGCCCATAATCACTCAATTTCTGGCCATTTTTTCCAATCCGACCCTCTAACAGTTTTGAGGACCAATTTCCTTTTCTAACCTTCTCTTCTCACACTATATAATGTACTGCAAGCCTTATTTCAAGCCACACGCGCTCTAATTGTCATAAATTCGGATCTGAAGTGTGTAGATCAAGATCATCTTCCTTGAAGTGTGTAGATCATGATCATGGAGTTTGTTGGCTTCTATAATTGAGGAATCAAGGTTTCCAATTTCACATTGAGGTGAGATTTTTGAACTTCGATCTGCTTTGTTTAGCATGATTTGATGAATCATTCCATGTTCATGATGTATTAGTTGACCAGACTATAGGTCTGATGTACTTGGTTCACTTGATTAAAGCTTGAATCGTGTTATATGCATTTTCTGCAACTTCTTCACTTCATGTTTTCAGTAACTTCACATGCATATTTCTTTTAGATCCCTTGTCCATTGAGAATTTTATGATAATCATGAGATAGATGCTAACTTCAGCTTTAATTTGTGCTTTGGATCATGGATTTTGGTTGAGAAATGAGCGCGATTGATGGATCTGAATATAGGCTCGTGACCTGTTTTGTTGTACACAATTTGATATGCTGGAGATTGAAGACGAAGTGAGGTGGCGTGCTCTGATTGGTTTATTTGAAATTTTAATGCATTTCATATTATTTGATTTTAATTGATTTTCTCTAATTTTATTTTGTGATTAAAACATCTTCAAAAATTCTAAAAATATTACCATAGGTTAATATTAATTTCTAGTATTTATCATTTTTTTTTTGATAATTTTAAAAATATTTTGATTGGTGAAAAAATTCGTCCATTAATTAATTTTGTTTAATTGATTTTTGCATAATTTTTTTTGTTATTTTTTGTTTTTGACTTTTCCTTTGTACAAGAATTATGTGAAAATTATTTTGGACACTTTGATTAGTCCTTTTTAGGACTACGAATTTTATTTTTTAATTTTATTTATTTTAGTAGATTAATTAATTCATAGGTTTAAATTGATTCTTTTGTTTTTGTCAATTATTTTAACTTTGCTCTTAATATGGAAAATTCCACAAAAAAATGTTTTGGCCTCCTAAAATTATTTAGAATTTGATTATGAAATTTGTTTGGTATTTTTATTATTTTTTATTAGAAATTTAATATGAGAGTTTTATTTGATCCTTTTTGTTTCAAATTTTTGTTTTAATATTTTCCTTGATCCAAAAATTCCCAAATTTTTTTATAGAAGCTTGTTTTTTATCTTAGTATTTGAATATAATTTTTTTTGGTCCTTTTCTGATTTTTAGTTAGGTTTTGCATTTCGAGAATTAAATAATGGTTTAATGGTTTAATTGTTTGTATTTAATTTTATTTCAATATTTTTCTTAATCCAAAAAATCTACAAAATAATTATAGAAGTTTGTTTTTAATTCTAATATTTGAATATTAATTTTGGTATGATTTTCTTCTGACTTTTGATTAGAATTTTATTTTGGGATGAAATTGATTGTTTAATTGAGTAATTGTTTGAATTTGATTTTATTTTTGACTTTTCTTTAATTCTAAAAAAATGGAAAAATAGGTATTCTAATCTCTTGAGTTTTCTCATGATTTATGTATATTTGTTTTAAATTGTTTGAATTTTGATCTTATCCAATTAATATTTAAGATTAAAAGTCAAACAATTAAGGTTTTGTTGCTTATGGTGTAAGTTTCAATTCAAAAATCATTATGCCCTGGATTTCCAATGGAATTTGGATCTTGTTTATGGTTCATAGATGGGTTGAGAATTTAAATCTGATTTTTCTTGGATTATTTGAATTGGTTTGATATTTTTCCACAAATTATTTTGAAAACTTGTCTAGTTTGGTAGTTTGGCCAACTAGTTTTGAACTTTGGGCCTCATTTGATCCCCTCCTCAACAATTCATGAACTTAAGACTTAATTTCTGACTTCTACACACTTCAAAGATGCTAAGAAATATTTTGTGTGAATTATTGATCTTTGTTTCTACTTTTGATGTACTTTTGAAGTGAAGGTGATCAATTGAGTTTGCATTCTTTGTTGCAACTTGTTTAGTGGCCGGTGAACTTATGTGAGGCCTGTAAATTGGGAACCTAATGATCATGTTGCTTCTATTTCCTCATGTAAACTCAATTCAATTCACTTAATTTCCTCATAATTGAATGTTGAGCCTTTTGATGCATGCTTTGTGATTGATGTGTTCTTATTGATTTTCACTTTGAAAGTTAAGCTTTTAACTTGAGTTTGAGATCATCAAGTGGCCAATGATGATATGTAGAGAAATGATACTTCAATGATAGTTTCATAAGGACTTGAGAATAATTGATCTCTAGTTCTAGAACCAATTTCATTCCTGTATGAATTTGATGTTCTTATCTTTTCTCATCCTAAATCTTTGTGGTATATTGAATGCACTTGTGCAACATGTATTAGGATCAACATACTAACCTTTTTATTATATCATCATAGCATATTAGAAGCTTTATTTCAAGTCTTTGAATGTTTTAAAGCCTTCTAACTTTGCCTTTGTTTGAATCCCTTTCATTGTTAACTTGAGATCTAAGCTTTGTGATGCATTTTGTGGAATCCCCTTTCTATTATGCTTGTGAATCATGATTAAATAAATGAGTATGATTGAGTAGTGGTTGCTACTGACTTTCAAGGTCTTTTAATGTATTTTTCTCAAGCTCCTATGATCCTTGATTGATATTTACTTGTCAATTCAACATGGTGATAAAAAGGAGGAACAATCTTTTAGCTTTGACCAAATTGTTGCCTATGCCTACTTGGTATTTCTCATCTCTAATGCTAAGATGTTTGCAATCATGTTTTCCCATTGCCTTTATTGTGTCATCATCCATCCCTTATATGATTCATCATTTTATCTATGAGAGCACTAATTTGCCTGTTGAATGTGCGAGGTACTCTGAGAAAAGTTTTTCATTATTGACTTGAGGATGCAGTGTTCCACTTTATTTGTGGAACATAATTGACTATGCTTGCACCATTTTTGTGCTTGGCACATTTGATAGTCTTTGCAGGATATATACGTGATTATGATTGTTGTACATCAGTTGTGGGAGACGCTCATATTTGAAAGCCTCCGTGCTTACATTTTGATGGCGTAATTTCTGAATTGATTTATCTATTGATGCTAGCTTGCTTGAAGTTCTCTGGGTTTCTTTTTCTTCTCGCTCAGTTGCTACGGATGGTTATCTGTTTGGTATTACACTATTTCCTTTTTACTGTTTCCGTTCTTTATTGCTTTCTATTGCATGATGGGACCTCTATTGCTGATATATTTCAGGAGGCCCTCTGATTTCTTTAAAGACCTGTAACAGGAATTCTGCATTTTGTTTGTTATATGTGTTGTGTTTGTGTCTACTTCCTTAATTGTTGATTGATGAGTCACTCAATTTAGAAATTGAGATCACGACTTCGTTGTCAATGCATGTTCCCTATAGGATTGTTATTGCTTTCCTAAATTATTGATCGATGAGTCACTCAATTTAGAAATTGAGATCACGACTTCGCTCTCAGTGCATGTTCCCTATAGGATTGTTATTTTTTCTTTAATTATTGATCGATGAGTCACTCAATTTAGAAATTGAGATCACGACTTCGCTCTCATTGCTTGTTCCCCATAGGATACTTTTGTTAGACTTTCTTAGGTATGCTAACTTAGATCGAATCTCTAGGTTTTCTCTTTTGAGCTTTCTGGTTTGTTTGCTTGATTTCATCTTTTTGTGTATATTTTGAGTTGGCACACCCTTACCATGCTCCTTTAGGATCGCTCATGCAGGTTTAGTTCTCGAGCTAGACATTAGCATAGGTAACCATGCATAATAACTTAGGGTAGAAAAGATTCCCTCTTTCATCCTCAACTTTAGGATCAACCATTGTATGATAACATTAGGGCTAGAGATTATGATAGTCACCCTTAGTTATTTTCTTTTTTCTTTACAAATTGTAACTTAAAACTAAAACTTCTTTTTCTTGGCAAATCATAAAACATCTCTAATGAACTTATATCCTTTTTCAAGATAAAAAATACAAACCAATCTTAATTTCTTGTGCGCCTTCCTATTTTATTTTAAACTTTGTCGGATTGATGTTTTGCCATATTTACCATGACATGTTGTTATCTTTAAGCTGATGTTTCCCATTGCATATTTGTTTGAAGCTAATGTTTCGCCATCACACATGTCTGTTATCCAACTTTGATTCTCAATATCATTGTTAGGTGTGATGTTTTATCCTTTGGTTTACTGATGTTTCGCCATCTTTGCCATGATACCTTGTTATCTTTTAGCCGATATTTCACCATTGCATATTTGTTTGAAGCCGATGTTTCTCCATCGCACATGTTTGTTATCTTACTTTGATTCTCAATATCATTGTTAGGTGTGATGTTTTATTCTCTGGTTTATTGATGTTTCCCCATCTTTGCCATGTTATCTTCCTATCTCTTAGTCGTTGTTTCGCCATTGCACACTCTTCTAACCGGTGTTTCTCCATCGCACATGTTTGTTATCCTATTTTGATTTTCAATATCATTGTTAGGTGTAACGTTTCATCATACTGTCTGATATTTTGCTATCATACTGGCGTTTTACCGCCTTATTTGAGTTTGTGTTTCCATGCGATGTCTTGTCATCTCTTCTTGCTATTTTATTATCGTTGTTGACATTTTTGTTGTTCTATCTGATGATTTGCCATCTTTATTGTTGCTTTTATCTTCTTAACTAAAAAACACAAACCAACCAAAATATATGATCCGAACTACGGCTGCTCTGATTCCTTAAAAGGGATACGTAGGCATTGGGGTAGGGCCTAGGCGAGCACAACTTTTATTTTCCCTACATTCTATTCTCCTTTCATTTGCATGCGTTCCCTGTACAACTTAGATATAGATTTTTACACACCCATTAGATTAGACAACAAGAGTGGATACCATAGAGTACTACGGGTGTGTGGGGTTCTAACACCTTCCCCTCGCGTAACAGACTCCCTTACCCGATCTCTCGGTCGTAAGACCGTGACTTCTCCCTCTTCAGGTTTTCTCGATGTTTACCTTTCCCCTTCTTGTGGGATAAAAGAAGTTCGGTGGTAACTTCATTGATTTTATATCAGATGACGGTTCGGTCGGTTGTTTCAGCAGGCAGTCATTATTTTTTAAAAGAAAATCCCGCTAAGTCAAAACCTGTGAAGGAGACTTAAGGAAAAAAAACAGGGGCATCCCACTGACTGTAAACATAAAAGAAACAGTTCAGGAAAAAGTAGGGATAACGAAAAAAAAAAGAGGTTACTACAAATCCCCGACACAAAAAAAAGATTTCAAAATGAATGCCTCTTCCAAATAAACTTTTAGTATCTGAACCATCATAGGAACATCAAGGAAAACATGCTAGACTCAATTAGGATCTGAACGCACAATTAGCTGAGCATAGGATCGAAGAACATCACGAAGAACGGGTGGGTACAAATAAAATCTGAGCCTTTATCCTTTGTTTCTTGAACCGTGAACCAGACCACGATATAACCCTTAAAAGTCCTAACTGAAGCATATTGTTACAAAAAGTATCCTGACTCCTGTAAGGTTTGCTATAAATCCTGAGTTGACATCACACTTTTACAAAATTTGTTTGTTTTACTGAAAAATGAATTTTCAAAAACTTAAAGACAAGCATAACCTTTGTATTATTTGAATATCATTGTTTGCATATAGTTATCTGTTCGACAACAGGGAAACTCACATGAGGAATATCTAGTGAATAAAAACTTTCTCAATGAAAAGGTTCACCTCAAGTGAAAAAACACTTCCAACCAAGGGACACGGCATGATCATCGTCCATCATCTGGGGTAGTCAAGTCAAGATTCAAGGGATCTCTCAAAAATGCCAAATAGCCAGAGGTAGATCTCCATCTGAATCACTTGGGGAATTATACATGAATTCCAACAACGAAACACGTACAATCAAGCAAAATCAATGTTCCCCAGCGGATTTCTTCTCAAAAACAATTAAACAGAAATTCCCAACAGAAACATTCTAAATAAACCAAGTCTTCTTCTAGAAATGGTTCAAGTACGATCCAGAAACAGATGTTATCCTGGTACTTATTCCATATCTATCTTATAACAACAGTTCAGGTACGATCCAAAGATGGATGTTATCCTGGTACTTATTCTAGATTTCTCTTCTAGAAACGGTTCAAGTACGATCCAGAGACAGATGTTATCCTGATACTTGTTCATATTCTCTTCATGTACAGTGCAAATACGATCCAGAGACGGATATCATTCTGACACTCATTCATACATGTTTCAAGTACAATTCAGATACGGTCCAGAGACGGATGTCATTCTGACACTCATTCAACACATGTTTCAAGTACATTTTAGATACGATCCAGAGACGGATGTCATTCTGACACTCATTCAACACATGTTTCAAGTACAATACAGATATGATCCAGAGACGGATGTCAATCTGAAACTCATTCAACACATGTTTCAAATACAGTTCAGATACGATCCATAGACAGATGTCATTCTGACACTCATTCAACACATGTTTCAAGTACCGTTCAGATACGATCCAAAGGCGGATGTCATTCTGACACTCATTCAATACATGTTCAAGTACAATCACGACATAGATCCATCCACAAAATCTCCACAAGTACTTTCTCCAGCAGGTACAGGGGAAGAAACATCCTGATGCAAAGTCATCGCCGTATCCTCAGCATACATCCTAGTGACGTCTATGTTCCCCATAAAGTAGAAACAACCCAAGTTTTAATCTCTTCTTCCCTAAGCAGGAATTACTTTCTCTAGTAAAGTTCCTTCAGAGAGCTGAAATCTGTATTCCCCAGCCGAGCTTTATAATCTTAAACAGTTTATAAAACTTCCTCCCCCAAAGAGTTTATTTCTCTAACTGTGGAAGTTTATTCCCCAACATAGGTTATTTCTCTACATCGGCAAAATCTTTCAATAAACCATTATCTCTCTCTATAGAGTTATTCTCAAACAGGAGTTAAGAATCATCGGCAGAGTATCCTCAAACAGAAAAGGAAAATCCCTGGTAAATCATCTCCATTCATCATCCCTAGCAGAAGCGCAGGATTCAGCATCCCAATACTCTTCAGCAGCAGTTAGGGATTTATTTTCCCAGACTAGCAAACATCTCAATAACATCCCATATTCATACATTAGGGCATGCGCATACAACATCACATACAACATAATCTCATTTATTTTGATAACATCATCACAATGCACTTCATACATCATGGCATTATATATGACTAACTCTTTACCTTTTTCAGGAAAGATCAAATCAACAAACACCGTTGACTACTTACATGACCTAGTAGTTTTCTCAAAAGCTATGCCTGGTGAAAGTTTATTCCATCATCTTCCTCGGAACAACATTCTCAGAAGACCTTCTCTGGTTCAGTCAGATCGCCACTAAGATCTCTCTGATTCCTATTCCAATTAAATATATTCCAAGACTTTTGTCTGGTTCAGTTGAATCGATCCTAAGATTCTTCTGATTTCTGTTCCAGTCAAAGTTAATTAAAGACCTTCTCTGGTTCAGTCAGATCACCACTAAGATCTCCCTGATTCTTATTCCAGTTGAAGATTGATCAAAGACTTTTGTCTGGTTCAGTTGAATCGATCCTAAGATTCTTCTGATTGTCGTTCCAGTCAAAGTTGATTAAAGACCTTCTCTGGTTCAGTCAGATCACCACTAAGATCTCCCTGATTCTTATTCCAGTTGAAGATTGACCCAAGACTTTTGTCTGGTTCAATTGAATCGATCCTAAGATTCTTCTGATTGTCGTTCCAGTCAAAGTTGATTAAAGACCTTCTCTGGTTCAGTCAGATGACCACTAAGATCTCCTGATTCTTATTCCAGTTGAAGATTGACCCAAGACTTTTGTCTGGTTCAGTTGAATCGATCCTAAGATCCTTTTGATTTCTGTTCCAGTCAAAGTTGATTAAAGACCTTCGCTGGTTCAGTCAGATCACCACTAAGTTCTCCCTGATTCTTATTCCAGTTGAAGATTGACCCCAAGACTTTTGTCTGGTTCAGTTGAATCGATCCTAAGATTCTTCTGATTACCATTCTAGTTAAAGAAACTGCAAAGCCTGGAGCACGACCAGATAATAGCTTAATCTCATTACCCCATTAAGTCATTGTGAATACGACTGGATAACAGTCAACCTTATTATCCTCGGCAAGTCACTGTGAAGCCTGGATCCGGACCAAATAGTAGTTCACTTCTGTCTCCTCAATTAAGAGATGACTCCCTAGTAGAGTTATGGACAACTGAATCTCCTAAACTCTATTTCCCAAGCGGAGACCAACATTCCTCGGCGGAGTCCACCTCAATAACAGGCACAAGATTCCCACAAAATAGTATCTCGTCAACATTATTCTAGATGGCATCTTTAAGCCCATCTCCGACGATCTTCCATCACCTTCTCTGGATGGCATCTTTAAGCCCATCTCCGACGATCTTCCGTCACCTTCTATGGATGGCATCTTTAAGCCCATCTCCTACAATCTTCCGTCACATTCTCCAAATGGAATCTGTAAGCCCATTCCCAATATTATCTACACAGTCAAGTATCGTTTAAGATGAGTGCAAATTTCTAGGCACTCTAGTGTTCAATCATCTTCCACCTTCAGATCCTGAAAGGCAGACCAACTAATCTACTTCCTCATGTTTAATAAGATTGAACATGGGCAGCTGTTGTACCCCAAAATTGTCCCTCCTTTTTTCACTCAAGGCATGCCTCTAGAGGTCCTCAATTGCTCAAGGATGACCAAGAATTGACCAGATAAATTCTCCTCCTAAGGCAACAAACCTAAACTAGGGTTTCAATTTTAAGAAAGATGCCTGGGTCCAAAGGTCTCAAATGCTTCCCATGGTCCTAATATGTCTTAAATATCATCCATGCCAAGTTTCATGCTTTGCTTCACAAGTTTGCTCAGTCAATTGCTCAATTATTGGAAAATCAATTGTGTTAGGTCAAAAGTCAATTGTGGCCCATGAATAGTCAAACTTCAAGATTTTTGGTCAACATCAACATTTTGAAGTAAAACCCATCATTTTATCAAGGGTGGATCATGATTCCTCAAGAAATGCTCCTAACTCATCAAAAGTCAAAAATAGCAAATTAAGGTTTCTATAGGAAAAGTCAACCAAACTTTGACCAGGCATAACATTCTCATAGTTTATCATAATTTTTTCCTCCAAGGCTTATTTTAAATAGAATCCAATTCCCTACAACTTCTCTTCATCCCTCAAGTTCAAGAAATTCCTCAATCAAAAGATACAAGCTCAGACATTATAGGTATTTTCAAAAAGTCAACAAAAACACCTTTTGGGTCAAAACTCCTTACATGAACATGGATGATCCAATTGAGATGAAACCAAAAGGGTTGTTTAGAGGACATCCTAAGCTCTATAAAAAGTCCAAGAACACCCTCATAGGGTTAAAATGGAGAAAGATGTGCATTGCTAAAGTTGACCAATTTTAGGAAAATGCACAAAAGTCAATATGAGCAAATTGGATCTTTTGGAAAAATAGGCGTGGGTTTTGGATCTCAAGCATATCTGTTGTACCCCAAAATTTTCCCTCCCATATCCCTCAAGATTTGTCAAGAATGATCTTCAAATTGTTCAAGATTTCTCAAGGGTTGTACAGTCAAACTACGTCCTAAGACAGCTGAAATTAGGGTTTTGGTTCTTTCAAGGAATTTGGGGTTCTCAATGGTTCAATCAAGTCTCATAGGCCTATATACATTCTCAAGCACCTACATGCCAAGTTTCAAGACTCACAGTGTCAATTTGCACAGTCAAAAGCTCCTTTTGATCCACAGTCAACTACAAGGGCAAAATGGTCATTTTGCAGTCAAAAGTCAGAATTTTTGGTCAACATATTATTTTGAGTACACAATCATCATTTGATCAAATCTTGATCATGATTCCACAAGAATAGCTCAAAAATCATCAAGATGCAAAAAGATACTATTTTTGGACAACAGAAAAGTCAATTGTATCTTGACCAGGGCATAACTTTTTCATGGTTTGTCATAAAAATTCCATCCAATGCTCATTTTAAAGAGGATGCCATTTCCTACAATCCATATTCACACTCCAAGTCCAAGAAATGCTCTCACAAGAAGTTATCAATTTCTACATTATACGTCAAATTCAAAAGTCAACAAAAATGCACTTTAAGTCAAAGGCCATAACTTGAGATTGGTAAGTCCAAATGACATGGGACTAAAGGAATTGGTTATAGGACTTCAAGACCTTTCCAAAATGTCCAAGAACATGTTCATATGATCAAAATTGAGCAAGTTGTGCATTGGAGAAGTTGGGAAATTTTCATGAATTTGCAAAAGTCAACTTTGCTCAAAACACCTTATTTTTGCTAATGGGCCTCAAATCTCTTCTTGAAACTTCATCCATGACCTATGAACGACCCATCAAGCTTAATGGAATTTATTTTCTTATTTTTATTGATTAATTGGATTTTTAATTAATATTAATTCATTTAATTAATTTAAATTGTAGGAAAATAGAAGATTTGATGTTTTCAATCTTTTTGTGAAGCAAATAGGACCTCAGCATGCTGGAAAATTCGAGCACAAAGTCAAAGATACAAAATCTCCAAATTTGGCAACATTTTCCAATCATGAAAAATCAAAAAGATTTGATTTCCAATCAAAGATTCAATCACCATTGCACATGGATTTTTGCCTAGCTCTTGACCTAATTCAATTGCCCTATATATATGCAAGCAAATCCTAACCTAAAAGACGTGAAAAAGCTGCAGAAAAAAAGCCATAGCATATTGAAAAATTCCAAGAAAATTGAAAATTGACTTTGGCATTCTAGGGCGATTCAAAAGGTTTTGTTGATTCAAACACCTTGCAGGAGGTCCCAGGAGTGAACTGCAATCAAAATCAAGCATTAAGGCTCAAGGAATCGATACCTACAGAACCACAGTTTGCCATTTTTTTTCCAGAATCGTATTGCTCAAATCATGCATATTTAACGTGTTTTCTTGATTGATTTGTGTTGCTAGGAACCATATGAAGCTAATGGTATCACTTAATTGAACTATAATGCACTGAATCACAAGATGCCATGAACGATTTATAGGGTTCTTAAGCTTTGAAATTGGGGCTTTATGAACCAGGAAAAATTAGGGCTCCTAATACACATGGTTGGAATCGTTAGAACAAGACGAACAAAACCAACCCATCGCGAAATATTTATGTTCATCAGGCTTCTATTCGCTATTTTTTCGTTGCAATGGTTAGTGGGGGTTAAAAACCCCCGCTATCTAATATTCTTTTTGCAGATACAACGGAGAAGATGATGAGGTGTTAGCATACCATTGGGCAATTTGAAAACACGGGCGCTTTTCTTTTGTACAGCATATTTGTGTGTTTATTAATATATTGATTGTTTATTATCCTAATAACAACTAAAGCAGGTGGTTGGAGTGGTTGAGCATATTGGCCTATGAGCGCTGGGACCTGGGTTCGAATCCCAGGTCCCCTAAACATTATTTGTTCTTTTTCTTCAGGCGTTCTTGTGCAAAGCTTGCAAGGGGAGTCTACCATAGGCTTCAAATCTCAGCATGCCAAGTGGCTCCTGGCCAAATCTGAAGGCCAGGATTGAAAGACCATTGTACTCCCAGTCAACACGCGCCATGGATGATCATCAAAAGTCAAAAGGGCTTGCAGCTTAATGGACTTCAGAATTACCAAAGATACCTCCTTTTGGGCCAGCACCCCCTGGGTTATTCTTTTTTCTTCTTTATTTAATTATTTTACTATTAATTATTATTATTATTATTATTATTATTATTATTATTATTATTTAATTAACCCAATTAATTTTTTTTCATAATAAATTCAGAAAACTAAAATATATTATTTTTTATTATTTATTATTATCTATTAATTTCACCCTTAATTTATTATTTTTGTAAATAAATACTAACATAATTAATTTATTTAGTTAATTAGGTTAATTTTAATGTTTTTTCACAATAATTTAAAATAAATTAGAATTAGGGTTCTTGACCACTTTTAATCATTTATTTATTTTTATTTTATTTTATTTTCCTTGAGACATTAAAAAACTCAAAAAAACATTTCTTTTTAATTAATTAATTAATTAGGTTTAATTTAATTTAATTCATAAATAATCAAATCTCTTTCTTTCTCAAAAAAGGGTTAAAACCCTAAGAACTTCTCCGATCTAATTTTTCTCGCGCGTATGTTCGTTTTATTAATTTTTGATCCATATTTATGTAATTGCTCCGAGGATGTAATAACTTTAATTAGGACTTTTTTATCGCTTTTATTTATTTTCTCACAATTTACTTTTTCAAAGGGTTTGTTTTTGGCGATGTAAATACCCGACGCCTTGTAATAGCGTATATTTATTTTCCGCAACATTTAACTGTTAGATGTATGTTAACTAGGCTATGCATGACAAGACTTATCTCTGAAATTAAAATCAACCCGTAGCTCACCATAACATGTACAAAGATAACTTAACTGAAATCTGACACACTCGCACACGCCACTCTTAGGGTACGCCTCACTTGGTTGCCTCGACGTGGTCATTGAGTATAGGGTGTTTTAGAGGTCGCCCTCCTGTCTAAAGATCAAAAAGTTGCCTCGAAATGGTTTCCTCGATAAAAATGATCTAAGACATTAGGGTTACCGCTAAGGCGTCCTACTATTGCTTTAGTGACCACATGTCCCTATAATCGAATTGACCCGAAACTCTAATGACGGTGCTACCTACTTCTCAATAGTGGGATAGTACTATCTAAAGGACATTTACACAGCTTAATTTCTTTTGAGTAGGTAGAAGTTCTTAGATACTTTCTCTTTCAAAACAAAAAAACTTTTCGCACCTACACTTTCCTGACAAAAGTTTTCAAACAACACTTCATACACTCTTGAGGACAGATACAAGAGTTAAATCGAAGTTTTCAAACAAACTTTTTCAAAACCCACAAACACAAGAAAAGCAAACTCTTTTGAAAACATAGTGAGCAAGTACCTAAGAGCCCGTGGATAACCACGGATAGAAAGGGTGCTAACACCTTCCCTTTCTATAATCTACCTCCCGAACCGAGAAACATCTCGAAAAGGAATTTTGCTGTGCTTTTGTCCTTTCCTTATTGGAGAAAATAAAAGATGGTGGCGACTCTTGCTTACCGCGACATTTCACGAACCAGCATTTCAAAACAGTCAGTTCTATTTCCACCGATCACAATATCCATGAACTTATTTAGGATATTTAAATCCATTAGTTTATTTTTATGATATTTGTTTTTATTTATTTGAATTTTTATTCATTTATATCAAAATAAATAAATAAAATAGTGAAATAATGAAATAAAATCCAAAGAATTGTTTTAGGGCCATATAATGAGTCTAAGATCTGATGAGCAAGTGAAGATTTCGTGCAAGGACTGATTGGAATGAAAAGAGCATGTTTTGGCCAATTTTGGAAACTTAAAATACAAATTGCAAATCAAATCTTTTTCTCACAAATCTTCAAGATTGTATCCAGTTTTGTTAACCTAATGCATTCTCATATATATGTACAACATTTCCAGACCAAAATACGAAGGGTTTGTCGCACGAAACTGACATTAGAAGCTCCAAATTTTTGACAAAAAATGGCAATCAGATTTTGGATTACAGAGAGATTCGAATACTTTGGACATTTGCAATCGATTCCTGGGAACATTTGGAAGCTAACAGGATCATTCTCATGCATCAACGCATCCAGAATCAGCATTCACATCACCACAGTTTGTTGTTCTTTTTTAAAATTTGATTTTGATCATACGCACGTTATAAATGAATTTTGAGTATGCATTCATGTTTGTATGAGTATTTAGAATGTGTGTGAATGATTAATTGCTTGTTTTGAAGCATATATGACCAATTTCCATTGTTAGGGTTTTGAGGTTTATTTTAGGGTTTTCCAATACATATAAAATTAGCCCAAAAGAAGAGTACCATCGTGCTCATGAGATCAAACCCAATTGATCCATGTCTTTACATTGAATTTATGTTGCTTGGTTAAGATTTTGGAAACGTGCAGGTCCTGTAGTGACAGTGTTGTATGTAGGTAAAAGTCCTTTGGCTAAAACGACATCCCACTGGGGAAGATGATGGCGTGGACTATCAGGATTGGATCATTTGAATTGCGCGCGTTTTTGTCTTAAATACTGACCATTATCCAAATATATTATATTGTGCTCAGTTTATGTAACAAATGAAAAGCTGGCTCAGATGGAAAAGGTGAAGGGCTTAAGGCGTGCGCGTGTGGGAGGTCAGGGGTTCGACCCCTGCCTCCTGCATATTATTTTTCTAACAATTTATTTCCAGATCCAATGCACTGCTTGCCCAACGCTCCAGATCAATCAACACCAGATCAAACGCTCCAGCTTCAAACGTACACGGTGGACCTCCAAGCTTGCTCCACGCTGAATGAAACGCAAGGGCAATTGGGTTGGCTGGCCGGGCTTTGACAAATTCAGCAGCATGCCCCTCCAATTGGGCTCACACCTCCTCTGGCCCATTACTTTCCTTTTCTTTTTTAATTTCACTATTTTATTTTGTTTAATTATTTTATTTGTTTTTTTTATCTTAAACCATTTTTTTTAAATCAGAAAATCATCAAGAAAATAAGGACTTAGTTTTATTCTTAATAAATTAATTTTCTGCAAATTAATTAATTTAGTTAACTTTAATTTGTTTTCCTTAAGTTAAAATTAATTATAGATTAGGTTAAATTTAAAATATTTTTCATAAAAAATCCCAAAAATACTTTAATGATCAAATTAGATTTTTAGGGTTTAGAGCCTTTTTCCAGTTTTAATTCTCGCGAGTTATTATTTTTCCATACGATTATTTTTTTATTATTGATGTAACTGCGCTGAGTTTGTAATAGTTTAATTAGGGTTTATAATTTTCAGACTTTACTTTTCAGTCATTATTTATGTATCTACACCAAAGCCCTATAATAGCGTAGGAATTTTTATTTCTCGCTTTTATATTTCTTATATGCTTGTATATAATTGTTAGTAACTTAGGCGTGCATGACAAGATTAATCAATTAATCAGTAGATCACTAATTGCAAGATAAATATATGAAAAAAAGCACACTGTTGCACACTTGCACCCTTAGGGTATACCTCACTTGGTTGCCTCGGAAAGTAACAGTCACAATTCTCGAAACATGAGAATTCTTAGTGGCTTTCCTTAAGGCTAAAGAGATCACTAGCCCCTCGATGACCCTCTCAACTGTTGCCTCGGTTAAAAAAGTGATATTAGGGATTTAGGACAGTTACTAAGAGTTTTTGCCCAGTTTCCTTTAGTAACTGCATGTCCCTTTTGATAGTCCCTCAACATCCGATGACTAGGGCCACCTACTCACTAATAGTAGGATAACACTGTCTAAAGGATAGGAGGAAAAGAACAAACTTTTTTCGAGTAGGTAGATAATTCTTAAGTACTTGCTCAAGAACAAATTTTTACACACCACACTTTCAAACACTTTTCAAACAAAGTTTTCAAAACGCTTTATCACACTCTTGAGGACTGATACAAGAGTTATCATAAAGTGAATCGTCGCACTAAGGCATTTTCAAAGAAACTTTTCAAAGCACGCAAATACAAACAATTATAAAATATGAGCAAGTACCTAAGAGCCCATGGAAAACCATGGATGGAAAGGGTGCTAACACCTTCCTTTTCCATAATCTACCCCCCTTACTCAGAAAATCTCGAAAAAGGTATTTTTCTGTTCTTTTCACCATTTCCTTTATTGGATAAAAGAAAAGTCAGTGGCGAATCTTGCTTATCGCGACATTTGAGAACAAAAAATGCAAACCAGTATTAACAGTCAGTTCTGCCACCGTATCACAGTTTGCATTATCGCACGTAAAGAGGGAATCTCAATCTCAACGGGGAGCACTGCTTCCATACCATACACAAGAGAGAACATAGTTGCTCCTATTGAAGTGCAGACATATGTATGATACCCATGCAAAGCAAAAGAGAGAATTCCATTCCAATCTTTATAGGTAACAACCATTTTCTAGATGATCTTCTTGATGTTTTTATTAGCAGCTTCAACAACCCCATTCATCTTTGGCCTGTAAGGAGATGAATTATGATGGATAATCTTGAATTCTTCACAAAGTTATGTCATCATCTTGTTATTCAGATTCAATCCATTGTCAGTGATAATCCTGCTTGGCACACTGTAACGACATATAAGATTGTTCTTGATAAAGTGTACCACCACCTGCTTAGTGACATTAGAATAGGAAGCTACTTCCACTCATTTAGTGAAGTAATCTATTGCCACCAAGATGAAATGATGCCCATTCGATGCCTTGGGTTTGATCGTTCTAATCATGTCAATGCCCCACATAGAAAAAGGCTACGGAGAAGAAATAACATTTAGAAGCGTCGGAGGCACATGAGTTTTGTCAGCATAAATCTGGCACTTATGGCATTTCTTTGCAAATTTGTAACAGTCAGATTCCATTGTTAGCCAATAGTAACCTTCCCTAAGCATCTTCTTTTCCATCGAATGTCCATTGGCATGGGTACCAAAGGAACCTTCATGGAACTCTTGCATCAACATGTATGCTTTGTGTCTATCCACACATCTGAGCAAGACCATGTCATAATTTCTTTTGTACAACAAATCTTCATTAAGGAAAAAGCTGCATGCCAACCTTCTCAATGTCTTTCTATCTTTATTTGATGCACCAATTGGGTATTCCTGAGTCTGGAGAAAATTCTTGATATCGTGATACCAAGGTTTTTTGTCTGATGTTCCCTCTATGGCAAACACATGAGCTAGCCTATCCAAACATCGAACTGTGATACAAGGCACATCATTCCAAGTATTTACTTGGTACATAGAAGCCAAAGTGGCTAAAGCATCTGCCATCTGATTATCATCTCTGGGAATATGATGGAATTCAACTTTATTAAAGGTAATAATCTTCTAGCATAGTCTTTGTAGGGAATCAAGCCAATTGACGAGTATCCCATTATCCTTTTATCTGATTTATTACCAAAGCTGAATCTTCGTATACATCTAGAATTTTGATTATGATATCTATAGCCTCTTCGAGACCCATGATACAAGCTTCATATCCTCCCATATTATTGGTACAATCAAATGCCAATCTTGTAGTAAAAGGGATATGCGACCCATGAGGAGTGATAATCACGACACCAATTCCTTTCCCATAAGCATTTACAGCTCCATCAAATATCATACCCCACTGGGATTCAGGATCAGGACCTTCCCCATGCAAAGGTTCATCACAATCTTTTACTTTCAAATACATCACATCCTCATTAGTAAAATCATATTTAACACACTAATAATCATCAACTGGTTGGTGAGCAAGATAATCTGCCAACACACTACTTTTTATAGCCTTCTGAGCACGGTATTCAATATCATATTCAGACAAAAACATATGCCAATGGGAAATTCTTTCGGTAAGAGTAGGATTTTAAAAAATATACTTAATCAGATCCATTTTGGAAATCAACTAAGTAGTATGATTCAACATATATTGTCGCAACCGCTTTTCTGCCCAGGCCAAAGCACAACATGTTTTTTCCAGCATAGTATACCATGACTTACAGTCAATAAACTTCTTGCTGAGATAATAAATGGCATATTATTTTTCCCGTTTCATCTTGTTATCCCAAAATACATCTCATAGAATTATCTAATACAGTCAGATACATAATCAATGGTCTTCCTTCAATAGGAGGGATAAATATAGGAGGTTCAAGTAGATACTCTTTAGTGTTTTCAAATTCCCTTTGGCGATCATCTGTCCACATACAATCTTGATCTTTCTTTAACAACTTGAAGATCAATTCACATGTTGCAGTCATATGGGAAATAAATCTGGAAATGTAATTCAACCGTCCGAGGAAGCCTCTAACTTTCTTTTTAGTTCTTGGTGCATGCATTTCTTGAATTGCTTTAATTTTTTCAGGATCAACTTTGATTTCCTTTTTGGATGACAATGAAACCTAACAATTTTCCTGGTCGAACACCAAAGGTGCATTTATTTGGATTCAAGCGGAGACAATATTTCCTCAAACATTGAAACAATTTCAATAGATCTTCTATATGCCCTTCTTCAGTCTGAGATTTAGCGATCATATCATTATCATATACGTCAATTTCCTTGTGCATCAAATCATGGAATAGGATTGGCATAGCCCTCTGGTACGTTGCACCAACGTTCTTCAACCTGAAGGGCATCACTTTATAACAGAATATTCCCTAGGGTGTGATAAATGTTGTTTTTTCCATGTCTTCGGGAGCCATCCTGATTTGACTGTATCAGGAAAATCTGTCCATGAACGAGAATACTTTGAATTTTGTTGTATTGTCAACCAACATGTCAATATGTGGCAACGAAAAGTCATCTTTTGGACTAGCTTTGTTTAAATATCTATAATCAACACACATGCAAACTCTTCCGTCTTTCTTTGGTACTGGAACAATATTGGCAATTCACTGAGGGTACACTGATGTCACAAGAAAACCAGCATTAATATGCTTTAAAACATCTTCTTTAATTTTCACTTCCATATCAGGGTGAGTTCTTTGCAACTTCTGCTTGATTGGTGGGCATTCTGACTTTAACGGCAAATGATGTTCCACAATATCAGTATCTAACCCAGACATGTCTTGATAAGACCAAGCAAATATATCCATATACTCTTTCAACAATTCAATCAACACGCGCTTCATATCAGGGTGAAGTAATGCTCCAATCTTGACTTCTTTTGGATCTTCCTCCGAACCCAAATTGATCGTCTCCAACGACTCTTTATACGATTGAATGGTACTTTCCTCGCGCTCAAGCAACCGTGAAACCTCTTCTGGGATTTCATCATATTCTTCTTCTTCGGCCATATACGCAGGATATTCAAAGTTGGGGGAGGGTGCAAGGTCATTGTACTCAACGAGTTTTTTAATTAATCTGCACATATGATTTATGATTGCTTTTAGAAACTGACACATATAACAAGTGATTATGCATATTTATTTACAGTTATTACTTATTTTGAAGGTATTTTTCTGATTACCAATTTTCAAGAAAAAGCAGAGAAAAAAAATACAATTTGGGAATCAAAAATAACTTTTATTAATGATTTTAAAGATCAAAACATTAGATATGCCCATACAATATCTATACTTTCACCTTGGGCAGAGTGAAAGATTTTTGAAAAGACTAACAAAAAACAATTTACTTTGAAATGTGAATGCAAGAAGGAACGTCAATAGTGATCCAATTTTGGACTCTCACTCCATGCGTCATGTAGTTCAGCATCTCTTGCTCTGATTCATCTTCCAGAATAGCATTGATCCTAGGAGTAGTTGGATGAAGATAACCTCCATTGTGAAAGATGTCTTGGTATATACCCAAAGCAGACTTTGGCCTCACAGTTTCCTTCTTCATGGAGAAACCCAGACTAGTGCCATTCTTGTTCATAGGAGGATCAATAACCTGCCCTCACACCTTGATAGGGCCTTTTTCCACTACCTGTTGCGCAACCTTAATTGAGGCTATAAAATTCTCAGTTTTCCTTATATTATCAATGGACAAAGCTGGGAACTGAGTTCCAACAGCGGCTTCAACAACTCCTACAATTCTAAAGAAAGACAAATGAGATATCAATAGAGATTGCTCACCATTCACGATGACCACCTTTCCTTCACGAACAAATTTCAGCTTCTGGTGCAAAGTTGAAGTAATAACTTCTGCTTCGTGGATCCATGGTCATCCAAATAAACAGCTGTAGGCGGGAACAATATCCATAACCTGGAAAGTAATCTGAAATAAGTGCGGACCTATGTGAATAGGAAAATCTACTTCTCCGATGACAGACTTCCTCGAACCATCAAAATCTTTCACTATTATGCCACTTGGGCGCATAAGACTTCCCTGGTACTTAAGCTTCATGAGTGTACTCGGTATGAAATTCAAAGCAGACCCATTATCAATCAGCACATTATACAAAGAGTCATTCTTATAACTCATGGAGATATGGAGAGCTAGGTTATGGTTCCTTCCTTCATCGAGAAATTCGTCATCACAAAGTCTCAAATAATTACAAGATGTATTCTCCACAACATTGTTGAACTGATCCAGAGACATGTCACTTTCCATAAAAGCTTGATCCAACACTCTCATCAAATATTCCCGATGAGCAGAAGAGTTCGTTAGCAAGGCTAGAATGGAAATCTTAGATGGAGTTTGCAACAATTGATCCACAATCTTGTAGTCACTCACCTTAATGATTTTCAACAAGTCGTCCACATCCTTTTCCAAAGCAGTGCCACTAGATTCTCCAACAGCTTTCTTAGGTTCAGTACTTTCAACAACCCTTTTATAAGAATTAAAATTCCCTCGAATAACAGGGGCGAAAACATGGCCACTGTGGGTTACTCGACTGGCTTCAGCAATATTCTTGACATCGGACAAAGGTTGGGCAGGAATTTCCACATCATCTTCCAGGATAGTCGCATTGTATTTATATGGCATAACTTTGTCTAATTTATATGGGACAGGACCAGGCAGGCAAATAACAACTGGAGCACCAACTGGCTTGTTATGTTACTCAATATCTATAGGAGCAGGAACACCAGAACACGGCACAATAAAATTCACTCCTTCTTCAAAATATTTAGGCATCACATAATCATTGTTGGAGAACATATCTTCATCAGAAGAAAAGAAATCATCTGCAGAAACATATTCATCATCTGACATGGTCTCGACCGAGCAATATTCAATCACATTAACTCCATTTTAATCATCTTTATTGCCAGTGACTTTGATAGTACCATTATCTAACAACAATTGAATGCCCCTTCTTACGATATGACAACCACGAGAATCCCTACAGCAGATCTGGCAAGACCCATAATGGTGTTCTTCTTAGCCATCCATGTGACAAAATGCTGTGTGCAGCTGCACCAAATCCTCATTCATATAATTCACATCAAAAATCTGGAACTCACTGGGATATCCATAAACCATATTCATGTCTTCTTCGTACTCAGCCCTAGGCCTGATTATATGGATGAGACCATAATCCACCATCTCTTGAAGATCATCTTTTATTTTATCACATCCCTTAATATCAGTACTGCAAATACTACAACCAGCATGCTCGTGCATACAATAGCCGAATTCACAAAGATCAGCATGCATCTTTACTAGATCCCCTCTAACCAGGTTGATATGAAAATTTGGAAGTCCCGAGGACAACTAGCCACCATATTTACAGCATTTTCACCTCCATGTTTAGGCAAAGGACTATCTTTCATATTAGGACCAGCATCTTTAAAGGATAGGAGGACACATCTCACCATCTTATGTACTTCATATTTCAAGGGATAACAATTTTCGATGTTGTGCCCTGGGGCTCCTTGATGAAAAGCACAAGTCTAATCTGCCTTATAATACCAGGATAAGGGTGAAGGTACAGTAGGGGGAGGTCTAGTCCGATCCAACTTCTTTTGAATCAAAATCGGGAATAACTCTGCATAGCTCATTAGAATAGAGTCAAAAGCTCCACTCTTCTGACTTTGCCCTTGATTTCCATGAGGAGGTGGTCTCTGATAGGCAACAGTAGTTAGAGCTACATTGACAACTAGAGTTATAGAAGAAACCTATTGTTGGTACCGATGATGTCGTCTGAGTGGTCTAATCTTTCTTTCCTAAATGACAGCATTTGTTTCACTTTCTTTCTTTCTAGAAAACCTGTATGATGACTTCTTTGTTCCTTCGTATTTCGTCAAGCATCCTTCCCCGACAGCTTCTTCTAAACGAACACCCATGCTTACCATTTCAGTGAAATCAATCGGCACACTTGCGACCATCCTTTCATAATAAAATGATCCAAGGGTGAAACAACCGGCGGAAAATGATCAAATATGAAACTCAATGAAGTCTCCATCGAACGTCTTTTATCCCATGGGATGGGAAAGGTAAACATCAAGAAAACCTGAAGGCATGAAATCACGGTCTTGCGACCATAGAGATTGGGTAGGGAAGTCGGTTACGCGAGGGGAAGGTATTAGCACCCCAAATGTCAGTAGTACTCTACAAGATCCACTTATGTTTGTTATGATCTAAGGGTGTGAATTCTATGTCTAAGCTTAAGATCTAAAAAGATATAAGAGGGGGAATGTATGTAAAATAAAAGAGAGTATAATGTAGAGAAAATAAAAATTTATGCTCGTTCGGGCCCTACCCCAATGCCTACATATCCCTTTTAAGGAATCAGAGCAGCCATAGTTCGGCTTCAAAAGTTTTGTTTGTTTGTGTTTTTTAATGAACAATATTAATTTCGCCTTCTGCTGCAGCTCGACCTTTGGAGACTTACGCGTCAGCACATAAGTGAATTAACATGTTCTTTTGAAAAAAGTTTGAAGGAAAAGCCCAAAGGCAAAAGAGTTTGTGTTGGTTGGTGTTTTTGCTGTAGATAATGGCTAGTTGATCTCAAGAGAGAGATATTATCCAATTCTCCACTTGTGATACAGTGGGTAGATTATAGAAAGGGAAGGTGTTAGCACCCTTTCTATCTATGGTTTTCCATGGGCTCTTAGGTACTTCCTCATCTTTTTAAAATTGCTTGTGTGTGTGCTTGCTTTGAAAAGTTTTGTTTTACTTTGTTTTAACCCTTGTTTCTGTCCTCAAGAGTGTTACGAAGTTGTTTTTGAAAACTTTGTTTGAAAAGTGTTGGTGTGAAAAAGTTTATTTGTTTGAGCAAGTACTTAACAATTATCTACCTACTCGAAAAAAGATTATTCGTTCTATTTCCTTTAGACAGCGCTATCCCACTATTAAGGAGTAGGTAGCACCGTCGTTGGAGTTTGTAAGGGACATTCGAAAGGGACAAATACAATCACTAAAGCAATAGTTAGAAAACCTTAATAGTAACCCTAGAGTCTTAAGATCTTTTCGAGGCAACGTTTCCGAGGCAACGTTTCCGAGGCAACATTTCTGAGGCAATATTCGAATGGGACATTTGATCTTTTAGACAGAAGGGCGACCATTAAAATTTCCTATGCTTAATGACTATTTACCGAAGGAAACCATAGTGAAGCAAACCCTAGGAGTGAACATGTGCATGTGAACTTTTTTCAGTTATTTAGTCTTTGCACATTAGGTGATCTACCGTTTTAAATTTCAAGCATTTCTTTTCATACAATCCTATTAGCCATGCATCTAGACAGTTAAAGATTGCGGGAATTTAAAGTGCGAGAAAAATAAATCCTAGGTATTACAAGGCTTCGAGGAGGGGGATTAATTACATAACCAAAATCGGGGATTTAAAGCAAGAAATAAAACCCTAATTTAACTATTACAAACCCTGAGCAGTTACAAAAATAACGGAAAATAATTAACAAGCGCGCGGCGAATTAAATACGAAGAGAAATTGAAAACCCTAAAAATCTGATTGAGAAATAATTTGGGTTGTATTTTTGAGAAAAGAATTGATTAAATTACGTACGACTAAAACCCTAATTCTAATCATTTTAATTATGAAAAATAAATTGAAATTAACCTAATCTAGCTAAATTAAATGATTTCATGAAAATAAAATAATTTACAAAGAAAACAAGATTTTGTGTATTTTTGGTTTTTTAATTTGAGAAAAAGAAAATTGATTGTAAAATTAAAACCTAGTTTCTATTTGATTTTAATTATAAAATAAATTAACTTAACCTATATTTCTAATTAAATTAAAATGAATAATTTTTATAAAAAAAAAAGCTTTTTTTGGTATTTGGTGATTTATTGATTTTATGATTTTTTTTTAAAAGCAATTAATTTGGTGAAGAATAATTAAACAAAATAATTAAAATAAAAGAAATTAATAAAGAAAAGAAGAATATGGGCCTGTGTTGTTAGCAATTCTGGGGGGTGAGAAACTGAATTTCCAAAGCCCAAAAATACTCCAAGTCCAGTCAACCTTTGGTGCCTTGTATCGTTGACCTAGGGGCGCACCATAGTCCCTTATTGCTGGAATGTTGGATCTGATGGCATGTTGGATCCAGTGATCAGGAATTGCTAGCGCATGGTGGATGGTTAAGAGCGTGGTACACCTGATTACATAAGAAAAAAGAATACAAGGAAATGGTTGGGACCTGGGATCGAACCCAGGTCCTCATACTCCCCACCAACGATGCGTTGCCAGCTGCGCTACCTTGTTAAGTTGTTATTACAACAACAATAATATATAATATATAAAAACAATTAATGGATTCAAAAAAGCGTGCAAAATTTCAATCAACCAGTCATAGGCTGCCACGCATCATCTTCTTCGCTGCAGTTGTCGTATTAGGTAAAAGACTTATACCTACGGACGATTGTTGTAACTACAGCCATGCACAATTCAAAAATTTCATACGAGCATGATAAATATATTGTGATAGTACCAATCAACTCGTCTTGGCCTCACGAGCATCATGGTACTTGATTCATGGCCCAATTTTTCCTGTACACAAAGACCCTAAATTGCAAACATAAACCCTAACCATGGCAACAACATGTAGAGGCTTCAAAAACGCAATTAAATAATACAGTTAGCTTGCAAACATGATGTGGATTACAAATATATGACCTAAACATGCTAAAGATGCCAGGAACACAGTAATCGATTTTGAGTTTAAGGGAAAACCGCGAGAGCAATTACACGTGTTTCTGGGTATTTCAAGCCTTGCAAGTGATCCAATTGGCTCCTGGGAAGGTCCAAGAATCTATTAGCAGCGTTGGAATGGTCTGAATTGATCTCTAAATGCAAAAACGATCCAGCATTTTTTGTCACTTTTTTTAAACTTTGTTTTGTGTTTTCACGACTGCTCACCCTTGTGTTTTGATCTGCAGTTAGTAGACTGAATTAGGGTTGTAAAATTGCAACATATCTTTGAGAATTATGAAAATATGATTTGATTTGATTCATGTATGATATCTTTCTAAAACAAGATTCAATACAATCTTTTCCAACCCTAGTGAGTCTTTCACGAATTGATCATCATGCTAGCTGTACATAGACTCTAAATGTGTACAAAAATCCAAAGATTTGATTTGTTTTCATTATTTTACCATTTAATTTGATTTATTTTGATTTAAATGAATAAAAAATCAAAATAAATGATAAAAGTAATAAAATAATAGGTGGAAAATCTCAGGGGTCGTGGGTCCTATTAGAAACATGTTTCTAGCAAGAAAACATGGGCCCCTTTGAAAAAAAATGCAAATTTGATCAATGTTGACTTTTAACAAGTTTCCAAAAATTGCCAACTTTGACAATGCACAACTCTCTCAATTTTGATCCTAGGAGGGTGTTCTTGGACTTTTTATAAAGCTTAGGGGTATCCTAAACAACCCTTTTGGTTTCATATCAATTGGATCTTCCATGTTCATGTATGAAGCTTTGACCCAAAAGATGTTTTTGTTGACTTTTCAAAAGGACCTATAATGTAGAAATTCATATCTTTTTGTGAGTGCATATTTTTAACTTGAGGGCTGAAGATGAATTGTAGGGAATTTCATCCTCTTAAAAATTAGCCTTGAATGGAAAGTTTCTGATAAAGTATGAAGAAGTTATGTCTGGTCAAAGTTGGGTTGACTTTTCCTGCAAAACCCTAATTTAGCAACTTTTGGGTTTTGATGAATTTGGAGCATTCCTTGAGGATTCATGATCAACCCTTGATCAAATGATGGAAGCCACTTAAAAATGTTGATCAAAAATCTTGAGGTTTGAGTGTATGTGGTCCATAGTTAACTTTTGACCTAATACAGTCGATTCTCAAGCATTTGAGCAGTTGACTGAACAAACTTCTTATGCAAGGCCTGAAAATTGGCATGGATGATCTTGGGAACATATTAAGACCTTGGGAAGCATATGAGGTCTTTGTGGTTCACACATCTTGATGAAAAGGGAAACCCTAATTTAAGGTATATTGCCTTAGGAGAGAGTTTGTCTGGTCAACTCTTGGACTTCCTTGAGCAACTTGGGGACCTCAATTGACATTTGTTGAGTAAAATGGGAGGGCAAATTTTGGGGTACAACAGCTGCCCCTATTCAATCTTCTTAAACCTGAGGATGTAGATTGGCTGCTCTGCCTTTCGTGATCTGAAGGAGGAAGATGATTGAACACTAGAGTGCCCAGAAATCTGCACTCGCATGAAGTGGCACTTGATTTGTGATATTGGGAATGGGCTTACAGATGCCATTTGGAGGTCGATAATGGAAGATTGTCAGATATGGGCTTAAATATGCCATCCTGGATGCAACAGAGCATTGTCGGAGATGGGCTTAAAGATGCCATCTATAGAATGTGGATTTCCTGAGATATTCCTTTGACGAGAATCCCTGTTGTTGTTGTCGATGAGGAATCTGCTGAGGAACATTGGTATCTATCTCAAGAAATAGAGTTTTAGGAGCTTCAATTGTCTGTAACTCTACTGGGGAAATGCGAAACCAATCGTGTTTGATTAGGTCTCGATCTTACAGTGTTGTGGACTGCTTCCTGGAGATGAGGGAGAAGGAACATGGATAGTAGGGTTACTTCGATATGAAATCCTGGATAGTAAGGCTATGAGAAGGAACCTGGATAGTAGGGTTACTTTGATATGAAAGCCTGGATAGTAGGGCTATGAGAAGGAACCTGGATAGTAGGGTTAATTCGAGATGAAAGCTTGGATAGTAGGGCTGTGAGAAGGAACCTGGATAGTAGGGTTACTTTATATGAAAGCCTGGATAGTAGTAGCCAAGATTTGATAGGAGAGAAAGGTTCTTGAGGTATGAGAGAATCAGGAAAGATAGAATCAAACCATAAACTTCTAAACACAAGCAAATGGTCAAGGTAGAACCCTAATATGTTCCCCAGTCAAAATTAACTTTGAAAAATGAAGAAAAGAATGCAAAATTGAGCCAATTAAAAACCTAACTTTCTAAAGGCTTGTAAAAATCAAAAACATGATTAATAGTCCTTGGATTTAATTGAGGGATTAGAAATGATTAGGAACTACTAAGACTAGTTAATAAAAGGAGCAAACTAAAGAGTTTTAGTATAATATTTGTGAAAAAATCCAAAATCAAAAGTTAAAATTCAAAAAAAAAATGATTTTTCTGATTTTAAAGCATCCAAGGAAATTAAACATATTTTCTTTGATTTTTCAAGTAGAGGAAATTAGGGTTTCAAAAAGTTTCTTCTAGCTCAAGCAAAAAGAAAGCTCAGAAACTAATATTAGTTTCTAAAATTTGGAAAACTAGGAACATTAAAATTTAAAATCAATTAAAAATTATATTAAATTGGTTTAATACCTAAAGGTTAGTGAAATTATTTTTATGGAACTTTTTGTTGGAGAAAGATACCAAAAGAAAATTATTTACACACAATAACAAAAAAAAAAGTAAAGAAAAAAGATATAACTAAAGGTTGATTTTATTTACTTATCCCAATTTTTATAAAATCAAACAAAAATTATTTTCATGAAGTACATTCAAAATGGAACCTAATATATTTTTTTGGGAATTTTGAGATTAAAGAAAATTAAAAAATAAAATTCTAAGAAAATCAATGGTTAAGAAAACCCTAATTTGATTAATTATATTCTTTAATTTTCTAAAAAAATATATAAAAAAAGGAATAAAATTCAGAATATGAAAATATACTAAAAAATAAGCCTAATATATTTTTTTGGTAATTTTTGGACAAGAGAAAATATTAAAAAAAGAAAGAAAACAATTAAAAATGCATTAAAAATTCAAAAAGAACCAAGGCTTGTTACACATGTTTTTAAACAAACGCGCTGTAAAAGATTTCAAATCATGCTCAATTAACACGTGACACGTAATCATCCATGTCTTTAAACCATGCCATAATCATGCTTTCTCAGTTTGACATGCTGATTTCAGATTGCGATTTCTCCTTCGTCTCTTGATGAAAATGCACGAACTTGTAACCAAATTAAAGATCTCATGAAGTAGTTCATCACAGGATCAAGAATTTTCAACAATGATTCACGAAGCATGGAGAAAATCGTGTATGAAAATCACTGATTGAAAGCTTTCAAAAATATTTAAATATTCAGATCTACCATATGAATTTCAAACTCAGATTTCTCTTTCAATTCTTAATCATTTCTCGTGATTCAAAGTCAAAATCAAAGATCATACATCAAGCTACATCATGTAACTCATAGAAATCAAAGTCATCAATAGATCACCAATAAATCATAGCACAAAATTCACTGATAAATGTGTTTTCACCAAGCTTTAAAACCATGAACATGATCTGTATCCAAATTGGCTACAACCAAAGACCTATTGTCTTTCCAGCTACGCTATCATGCAATTTCTACAAGCAAAATTCAAGCTAGCACGAGGATGATTCATATCTAGAAGCTTACCTTTTGATTTGAAAAATAAATTCAATTGTGGCCTCTGATTTTGAAAGATAAAATCCTTTGGATCTTGCTTGCTCAGTTTTAATGGAGATAAATGGATGAAGATGAGAGTTCTGGAGCAGAGGAAGAATAAATTTTGAATAATAGAAGGTTGAGCAGTATGGTGTTTTTTTTTGCAGAAGCCTCCCTTTGCAAATGAGCATGAAATGAACCTTTATAGTGTGAAGAAGAGTGCAGAGGAAGCTTTGATAAGGGCATTAAAGGCAATTTTCTTTAAGAGCCATTGGAGGGATTCTTTGACATTTCTGAAAAATCAACATCTTGCAAGCAACGTCTATGTGTTTTATGTTGTTTCCAGTTGAGCTAGTAATCGTTTTGGTTAGTTTGTGACATAGTAAGGAAAGTGTGAAGAGATGAAGTGGCAAGATAAAGTCTTTGCAGCAAACAACATTGAGCTCTGGCCAGCAGATGAACATAGTGACAAACTAAGAAAAAGTTCATGAGCATGCCATTTTATTTGTGTGTTTTCTCTGAAATTGGGGCCTTTGGAAAGCTAAGATTTTAGGGATCAAAATTGTAGTTGGTAGAAATCCAAAATGGTGTTTGCAAGTTGTGATATGGTGGGAGAACTGGCTTGAAGGTTTTGCGTTTGATCGCAAATGTTGCGGTTAGCAAGAGTTGCCACCGACTTTTCTTTTATCCAATAAAGAAAGGTGAAAAAGCACAGGAAATACCTTTGAGATTATTTCTTGTGTTCGAGGGGTAGATTATGAAAAGGGAAGGTATTAGCACCTTTTTCATCCATGGTTTTCCATGGGCTCTTAGTTACTTGCTAGATCACTTGCTTTTGTTTGAAATTATGCTTTGTGTGGTTGTTTGAATGTATTTTGTAAAGAGGCCATTGTTTAGGCAATCTTTGTAATGATTCTCGTTCGTAAGAATGTATACAAAGGTGTTGATCTTTTAAAAAAAATTTCAAGTTTGTAAGATGTTTTGAAAGTGTAGCTTTTTGTTTTGAAAATAGCAAGGATGTTTTGTTTTGAAAGTGAGCAAGTAACTAGGGGCATTCTACCTACTCAAAAGTCTTTCATGTTCATTTCCTCTTTCCTTTGACATTGTTATTTTACCATTGATTTGGTAAGTAACCCTATCTTTGGATGTAAACGGGACGGGCGTGGGTCATCGTATAACCATGATTATAAATGTTTCAAGGTATCTTAGCATTCTCTTTTAGGTACTAAGATCATTTGAAAGGCAACATAGATAGCGTCATCGAGGGACTATGATCTTGTATTTTGCTTGTTTTTGCTAAGATACCTCACATGTGTAATATGACCATTTTGTAAAGGCAACCAAGTGGATTTACCCTAGGGGGTGCTTGTGTGCAAGTGTATTGTTTTCATGCTTGATTTTGTCTTTGATTAGGGTTTTCTAAACATTGTTTTTAGTCTTTCCATACAAACCCTAATTACTAGCATTTGTATACAAAGCGATAAATTGCGGAATTTAAAGTTACTACGCTATTACAATACTTGTGGGAGGGGGTGTACAAATTATGAATGGAGATTGCAAAAAAAAACCTAATTAATCTATTACAACCATATTGAATTTATAGAAGAATTGAATAAATAAATGTACAAAATGAACAATTATACAAGGATGTAAATGTGAAGAAAATGGATATTTTTGTTAAGATTTTTTCAGGAAAAGGGAATTTATTTTAACCTAATTAATTAAAAGAAAATAATTAATTAAAATAATAAAAGTAAACCTAATTTTACTAGGAAAAGAAAATTAAATAAAACCCTAATCTATTAATTGATTAAAAAGAAATTAAGTTTATAAGAAAAGTATTTTTGGTATTTTTGTCTTGAATATATATTATAGTATTATAAAATATTTTTGGTCTTTTTAAATATTAAAATAATATATTTAAACGGTGTAAAAGAAAATAACTAAAACCCTAGTTTTTAATTAAATTTACAAAATATTTAGTGAAATAAATGAAGTATGATAAAATAAAATAATTTTTGTGTGATAAAAAATAAATAAACTATGTCCAAATATAAATCTAATATTTTTATATTTTTAATGATTTTTTAGTATTAGAAAAATATTTAACAAAACAAATAAATAAAAAAATAAGAAAAGAAAATAAAAATGGGCCAGGGGTATGAATAGCCTGCAAGGGGGTCAGAAAGTAAAAACAAAAACAACAAGGCCCAAGGAGGAGGCCCAGCGCTTGTCTAAAAAAGTCAGAATAGGGAAAATATGAAAAAAAATCAAAAGGGTACCACTGGGGCTCGAACCCAGGTCCCTCTGGTTACAGGTGCGCGCTTCTACCACTGGGGTGGCTATACATCCGTTTATATAAATCAAAGCATAAATATATATATGGAAAACAAGTTCCTGAGGCCAACTTCATCTTCAACCTCACGCCCAGCCAGAACCTCTGTAACTTGTTCAAATCTCAACAAAAATGAAAACTGTAATTAGGAAACTTGTAGTAAATTTCCTCACGGTTTCAGAAATATAAAGCATTAAAACTATAGATCAAAGACAAACATGAATTTTATTGGCTCTAATCTGAACCCTAAAAATGTCAGAAACTTCAATCTGAAAATTCTCTAAGCTCAAGCAAAATTAATGAAAACTATGGACATGGTTAGCTTTAGGGCAATGATATCTACATGTTTCAGTCACAAATAAATCATTGATGATGCATGTATGAAAAGTTCCAAAGTTAGAAAACTTACCTTGCAAGAGGGTATTGGGTTTGGAGTTTGAGCAGCTTTCAGTGAGTTCCAATGATTGTGTTAGCTTCCTCAAGTTCCCAGGAAGCTAATGGGATGATTGGCTTGAGTTGGAAGTGCCTGGGGAGTCCTGGAGAAGTCCAAGTGCAAAGCTCTGTTTTTGAAAATGGAGGATGGTGTTAATGGTGTTACAGTCTTGTAACAGGGTGTGGGATGAGTTCTAAATGATGTTTAGAAACTTTAGGAACCAAAAGGATTGAAAACGCACGAGGGAGATGTGAGTTTCAAACTTTTGGTCAGGTTAGGCAACAATGGAGGTATGTGAAATAATTTTCAGCTCTTGGTGTTTTTTAGGGGTCAAGCATTCGTGTGTTTTATGGAAAATGGCTTGTGTATGTATAAGCAAAGAGGTTTAAGTGGTTTGGCAAGTCAGAAGTACAAGTTTTTAGCTAATTGCTAGATTACTTGATTTTGAAGAAAAGTGGGAAACCAAGTTTAAATGTGAGGTACAAGCATGGTATGGGTGATTGTAAGTGTCTAAACCATTTCTCTTGTGTTATGAGACATGTATGATCAGAAAAGGACAAGTGCAAGGCTCAAGAACAAGTTTTGTGCAAAAAAGTCACTTTATCAAAATGGCAATGTGCACTTTCTTCCCAAAATAGATATAAAGCATGTCCTTGCATTGAATGCTTGAAATGAGACCTCTAACAGCTGTGCAAGCAATTAATTATGGAGTTCCTAACAAGTTTTAGGCCTACAAAGTAGAGGTTATGCAGCATAAGTTTGAATTTTGAATTTGTTCATCACAAAATGACTTGTAATTCAAGTGATAAAACCCTAACTTCATCTCTTTGATTCTCCCTACTCAAAAATGATCTCAATGAGTTCTTGGACATTTTCGGAAGCTTGTATTGTGATCTACAACCCTTCTTTGAATCACTTTTGAAAATTATCCTTGGAACTATATGAAAAAGTGCCATGAAGTTGGGTCAAAATCCTGACCAAATTTAGGGCAAAATTTCACAAAGTGTTTTGTTTCATGACCATGTATTCATAAAATTATAACTTGAGATCCAAGCACTTTTGGAAGGAGTTGTGTAAATCAAAGTTGTATATTTCATGGAGTTCTACAACTTTCATGTTGAAAGTTTCTTCTGAATCATCTTACATCATGGTGAAAATTTTGCTCAAAGTTGTGAAAAAATAAGAAATTTCCAACACTTAGTAAAATTTCTAAGTTTAAAAATTTTAACTTTTCAAAATGGAATTTTGAATTTTTGATTTCTTGATTAATAAGTTTCATATTTTGACATGTTTTGATGAATTGTGATCTTTGACATTTGAATTTGACCAAAAAGTCATAGTTTGACTTTTCAGTATACAGTTGACTTTTGATCAGTTGACTGAGAATTCATCTATCAATTCAATGGACTTGAGCAATGTTTTGAGCCATGTCATTAGGTCAAAATGATGCATTGGACTCTTGATATAATTCCTTAAACCAATTGATCATTTTCTAGGTCAAAAATCAGAAATTTCCCTTTCTCAGTCAAAACCCTAATTTTGACCATTTTACCCTTTTGGAGATTTGATCAAATTTATTGAGGAATTGTGGTCTAAACTTGATCAAATGATACATATGAGTTCAAAATGTTGATGTGGATAAAAAATTATGAAGTTTGATTGTAAATTGGCCATGGTTGACTTTTTTCCTCAATTCAGTTGATTTTTAGGTCAACTGCTTAATTGACTGAGCAAAAGTGTGATTCAAAGCCTGAAACTTGACATGAGTAATCTTGAGGGTCCAAAAGGATCCATGAAATTCATATGGTGCATTGGAAGTTCAAATATCCTTGTGCAATCTCAAACCCTAATTTTGGTCATCAATGCTTAAGGAGGTGTCTTGAGCTGATCAACCCTAGTGCAGTCTTGAGCCTAAAGGAGATCCTGTGAGAAAATTCTTGATAAATGAGAGGGAAAATTTTGAGGTACAACAACTGCCCCTGTTCAATCTTCTTAAGCCTGAAGAGTTAGATTTGCGAGTTTTTCCATTCGTGACTCGAAGGTGGAAGATGATTAGACACCAGAGTGCCCAGAAATTTGCACTCGGTGATGTGATGGTTGAGGGAATGGGCTTAAAGATGTCATTTGGAGAGATGATGGAAAGTTGTTGGAGATGCGCTTGTAGATTCCATCTAGAAATGATTGTTGAATTGTATCTGTAAGCTGAAACTAAATGAGTATCAGAATGGCGTCCGTGTCTGGAGCGTATCTGAACTGTATCTGAAAGTTGAATCTGAATGAGTATCAGAATGGCATCTTTGTCTGGAGCGTATCTGAATTGTATCTGAAGATTGAATCTGAATGAGTATCAGAATGGCATCCGTGTCTGGAGCGTATCTGAATTGTATCTTGAAGATTGAATTTGAATGAGTATCAGGATGGCATCCGTGTCTGAAGTGTATCTAAACTGTATCTGAAAGTTGAATCTGAATGAGTATCAGAATGGTGTCTGTGTCTGGAGCATATTTGAACTGTATCTGACACGCTGAATCTGAATGAGTATTAGAATGGCATCCGTGTCTAGAGCGTATCTGGACTGTATCTGAGAAGCTGAATCTGAATGAGTATCAGGATGACATCTGTGTCTGGAGAGTATCTGAACTGTATCTGAAAGTTGAATCTGAAGGACCCATGCTGGATTGCTTTAGTTGGTCGTGTAGACAACTGTCCTGGATTGTCTTAGGTATCAATCTCTGACCTTTGTAATTTATTGATGATAGCCATTGATTAATATTATCCTGAAAAAGAGTAAATCATTAGCTGTATGCAATGTCATGATGTATGAAATACATGGTACAATGAGATTGTGATATATTCATTCGTGTTATCGATGTTTATGATATACGGATGCGATGTATGCGTATGCAAGCTAAACTGTTGCACTGTTGTTAGATTGGGGAAAATAAATCCCCGACTGCTGCTGAGGATACGGAGTGTAAGTCTTCATGTTATGACGTTGAAGTGTTGATGAATTTCCTCTTAAAGAAATAAACTCTGTTGTAAAGGAGATGCTGCGTACTGCTTGTAAAATTCCTGTTAGGGAATCTTGAGAAATTTGACGACTTCTACCGGGGAATGATAACTAGAAGTTTTATTTCTCTAGGGATTAAACTGCACACTGTGGGGGATTTTTATGGAAATAACCTAGAGAGACTTCCCTATCTCTTAAAACCATTAGTGATTGTCTTTCTATTTTGTTCAGTTGCAAACAGTAATTATGTTCAAATGCATATGTTCAAAAATAAATCATTGGACGTTTTTGTAAACAAAACATAAGAGTAAAGAAAAAACAGATAGTTTTGTACTTTCAAAGGTATATCTTTGTATTGACTTTGAGTAAGTGTTTTTGTACAATGAGACGAACATTCTAGTAAGAGAATGCTGTCATAAAAGAATGAAAGTTTTATACAAAGAAAAGATAGCTATATGCAATAATCCCATGGGGTTCCCATTCTTCTATAGCCTTCGTGCCTCTGAGCTTCTTATCTATTTGTTTCCTTGTCTGAAGCTGATTGGATTTATCAGAACCTATGAGTTTGTCAGGTTTTCCGTAAGGTTATCCAACAGGGCATAGTCATACACTTCAATTCCCTAACTTTTTCCTAGACTGCCCTTTCGGGTTTTCAGTCCATCAGGATACCTTTTTTTCCCAAGCTGCCCTTTCGGGTTTTCAGCTTGCCGGGTGTACAGATTTTTTTGTTTTATCCCTAATTTTTGCCCGGACCTTTTGTTCGCCAGGATGCCCTTGTTTTGCCTAGGCGTGTTAACCTAGCGGGTCTCTTATGCGTAGTATCGTTTGACTATGTCTGCATTCACAGGGTGTGGCAGGTCGTCACCATCCATGGTGGTCAAGATCATTGCTCCACCAGAGAATATGCTTTTGATTACAAACAGTCCTTCATATGTAGGAGTCCATTTTCCCCTGGGGTCACCTTGCGGTAGTATGATGCCTTTGATCACTAGATCCCCGACTTGATATACTTGGCGTATGACCTTTTTGTTGAAAGCATTGATCATTCATTTTTGATACATCTGACCATGACAGACAGTAGTAAGCCTTTTATCATCAATCAAGTTTAGTTGATCAAGTCGAGTCTGGATCCAATCTTCTTCGTTCAGCCCTGCATCCTTCATGATTCTCAGATAGGGGATATGGACCTCAATAGCAAGACAACCTCCATGCCGTATACCAGAGAGTAGGGTGTTGCCCTAGTTGATATGCGCGTTGTGGTACGATACCCGTGGAGAGCGAATGGTAGCATCTCATGCCAGTCTTTGTATGTGACTGTCATTTTCTGTATGATCTTTTTGATGTTCTTATTTGCGGCTTCGACAACACCATTCATCTTTGGTCGGTACAGGGAAGAATTTTGATGCTGGATCTTGAATTGCTCGCACAGGGCGGTGATCATAGTAATGTTTAGATTCATACCATTGTCTGTGATGATCCTCTCTGGGATACCATACCGACAAATTAGATTTTGTTTAAAGAAACAAGCTAAAACATTCTTGGTAACAGAAGCGAAAGAGGTTGCCTCAACCCACTTTGTAAAATAGTCAATGGCCACTAAGATGAAGTGGTGTCCATTAGAGGCTGTTGGTTTGATTTCCCCAATCATATCGATGCCCCACATAGCAAAGGGCCAAGGAGCCATCAAGAAATTCAGAGGAACTGGAGGTACGTGCACCTTGTCAGCATAGATTTGACACTTGTGGCAGGTTCGAGAGTGTTGATAGCAATCTGCTTCTATGGTAGACCAGTAATAGCCTGCCAGTAGGATTTTCTTTACCATCGTATGCCCACTGGAATGGGTGCCAAAAGTGCCTTCATGTAACTCGGCCATGATCTTTTCCGCTTCAACCTTGTCCACACACCGAAGTAACACAGAGTCATGGTTGCGTTTGTAGAGAATTCCATTACTAAGGAATAATTTAGCAGAGAATCTCCTTAAGAACTTCTTATCATTGACTGAAGCTCCTTACAGATATTCTTGAGCCTCGAGATACCTCTTGACTTCGTGAAACCAAGACTGGTCCACTACTTCTTCAGTATGAATCTCATAATAGTGAGCTAGTTCGTCCATTCGTTCAATGGTGATCTAGGGAGCCTCATTATCCCATTTAAATTTAAACATGGATGACATTGTGGCTAGTGCGTCTGATAACTTATTTTCTTCTCGTGGGAAATGCTCGAAGGCAATCTTCTCAAAATATGGGAGCAATGTCAACACATGTTCTTTGTAGGGGATAAGGTTAGGGTGTTTGGTGTCCTATTCCCCTTTGATCTGGCTAATGACCAAATCTGAATCTCTGTACACATTTAAGGATTTGATCCCCAAATCTATGGCGGCTTTGAGACTAAAAATGCACGCTTCATATTCTGCCATGTTATTTGTACAATTGAAGCAGAGTCTTGCCGTAAAGGGAGTATGACATCCTTTAGGAGATATGAGTACAAAACCTATACCAATGCCAAGTGCGTTGGATGCCCCATCAAAAACCAGGGTCCATCTGGATCCTTGTTCAGGTCTGTCATATGGTCTGAATTCTTCACAGTTGTTTACCATCATGATGTCTTCATATGGGAATTCAAACTTCATAGAATGGTAGTCATCCACAGCTTGATGAGCAAGGTGATCAGCTAGTATACTACCCTTTATTTCTTTCTGGGTAGTATACTATATGTCATATTCTGTCAGGATCATCTGCCATCTCGCTATTCTCCCAGAAAGGGCAGGTTTCTTGAAGATGTATTTTATTGGATCCATTTTAGATATCAACAAGGTATTATGGGTCAGCATATAATGTCATAGCCAGCGAGCAACCCATGCCAGAGTGCATCAAGTTTTATCGAGCAGTGAATATCTTGTTTCAAAGTCGGTAAACTTTTTGCTCAGGTAATAAATAGCATGCTCTTTTCGGCCAGACTCGTCATGCTGCCCCAACACACACCCCATTGAATTTTCCAAAATTGTTAGATACATGATCAATGGTCTTCCCTCGACTGGTGGCATTAAAACAGGAGGCTCTTGCAGGTACTCTTTGATTTTGTCAAAAGCAGTTTGGCACTCATCATTCCATTTGACTACTTGATCTTTCTTCAGTAATTTGAAGATTGGTTTACAAGTAGCTGTCAGGTGAGAAATGAATCTGGCTATGTAGTTTAAACGTCCCAAGAATCCTCTGACTTCCTTCTCAGTACGAGGAGCAGGCATCTCTTGTATCGCTTTCTGTTTACAGTGATTTCTGGTAAACAACCGCTAGTCCTCCAAACTATCATATAATCTTAATGATTGTTATTTAATCTCTCTGGTAACTTGCAGGATCGACTAGATTGATCCTAGGATGTATTGGTCATTTGGATAACTCTCACTATAGAACTGATATTCATGGTTGGTATTTAGAATGTTGTGTAGGTGTTTAACTTACTTCGATTAATCTATTAAAGATCTAAAGGCATGATCAAGTAAACGCGTGCGAAACTAAATTGCATGAATAAAGTTCAATTGTAAAGACATATAAAACTGCAGAAAAGACAAGTAAATGACTTCGAAGCATAAAAACATGTAATGTAAAAGATTCTCTGGAATGTAAAAGATTCGAAATATGAAGAAAGCGTTTAAATGCAAGAAATCAGTAAAATGACTTTAAATGAAAAAAAGGTATTCGAATGATAAAAGCATGAAGATAAAGGCATGAAATATACAAAAGTTTCTGAAATGTAAAGTATTTGAAATGGAAAGAAAACATTTAAATGTAAGGCATCAGTAAAAAGACTTCGAATGAAAATATTTTAATGCAAAGGCTTTTGAATGATATTGACATGAAGATAGAGGAAAATACTGGAAATGATAAAGAGTTTTATTAAATCATAAACACTTGGTGTTATCATACGTATATTTCTCGTGCATTCGTTTCCCTAGCCATGTGGTATTTTGAATGTTTACTGAGTTTTTTGTACAATAGATATGACACACGAAATCCTAATGCTAAGACTTCTATTTATACTACTTCGACCATAACGGTCTTGCTATAAGATTCGGTCACGTTCATAACATGCAAAGCAATGCCCTTCTCTCGCTTCCACGCGTCTTCGAATGCTCCAGCGCATATATTTTAAATTTCGAACATCCCGCTTGCATATGAATTTCAAATGTTTTAGCACTCTTTGTTTCGAACGCATTTCTTGGACACAACCTTGTTACCATTTCGAGACTTCTTTGAATATATTCCCATAACTGTCACTCGAAGCTCCAAGCTTTGATATTCCCATTCAAAGCACTGCTTCTACCATTTCGAAACATGACATCTTGCTTTATTCCAATCGAAACATCTAACTTGCTTCACCTCTAATAATATCATCAAAATCTTCAGCCAACAAAATGCCCCTTTAAAATATGTATTTCGATTCCTTTGAGAAATACTTATTTTAAACATATACACAAGATTTTGATGCGACCTTCAAATCATCGTAACATTTATTGCATATGACTCCAGTCACGTCAATCATGACGCTTTTCAGATTCCTTAACCGCCTTGAACCATTTCACAGCATGGTGCAGTTACAAAACAATGATTATTATTTAATCACGCCTATTACCAATATTAACTTTACGCCACCTCCTTCTCAAACCAACCCACGACTACCACGTATCACAATCTTACTCAGTGGATGTTTAAACTTCCACACTATAAAAACCCATCAACTTAGTCTTTTTCTTTTCTTCCCACATTCTGAATCTTTTCTTCCTCTCTTCTCACCGAAACCCTAAACTTCCAACATTCTTCCGACAATGTCTTCTTCAACTTCATCTCAACTGAAAAAAGCTTCCAAAAAGAAAGGAAAGAACACAGGAACCATAATGGAAAGCAAGGTTGGCACCTACCAAGGTCAATCTGTTCTTATTCCTCAGATGATCTCAAAAGAGAAGGAAATGCTTTATGCATCTCAGGTACTAATTCCTACTAACGCCGCTGGCAAGAGGTTAGCTTTAATGGGCCCTCTTACAGTCTTTGAAATCTTAAAAGACACCAGAAAATTTTTCCCTGTTTGTTATAATTTTAAACCTTTGTTTAATAAAATGGATACCCCTAAGACAGTAGAGTCTTCTGATTCGACCACCGTGGAAAATCCAATCATTCCCCCTAAGGACCCTTTTGTGCTAGATTATGTAAAGAGTAACTTCAAACCATTTCGATCTTGCCCCACCTCTGACACAGCCTATCACAACTGGTTTACTAAAGTAGAAGCCAAGAAATCCCAGCAATGGGAAGAATTAGGCATTTACAACTTGATTAAACTATTGAAACCAGGCTTTACCTATAGCCACCCATTATTATTCGCGTCCTTATATTTCTGAGACAGTACTTACAATACCTTCCATCTCCCTGGTGGAATGATTACACCCACCTTTTTTGACATAGCAGCCATTACTGGGTTATCACCAATAGGAGAAACCTATATTCCTGACAATGAAGAGCATTCGAGTATTATTGACTTCGAAGTCAAGCTAGCCAGCTTTTCAAAGTTCATTAGCCACTATCATACTGAAGGTGACAGTGTGTCGGATGTGGAACACATTGCTTTCCTTACCTTATGGTTATCAAGGTATGTCTTTTGCAGCAGGTCCCTATAGGTAGCCAGTAGGTTTATTCCTCTAGCTAGAGATTTGCATGAGAATCGGAGGGTGTGTTTAAGCGAACTGCTACTAGTTTATCTCTACGAAAGTTTAAGATTAGTTGTGTCGAGTTTGAAATCTCACACTTCCAAAAACATCCTGCTAGCTGGCCCTTTCTGGTTACTCCAGTTATGGCTTAATGCCATGTTCGAACCTTCACTATCAACTGCCAACACTATTGTTGAACAGGACCCAGAAATAGCGGATAGAATCATCGAAGGCACTAGGCTGCGAAGACTTACCCCAAACGATGATAAGGATGACTTCAAAGTTCTCTTCTCCAAATACATCATGATTTTCTCCAAGAGGCATAAATTCGAAGAGACCATGGCGCCCTTTGCTTCAAGGACTCATGGACCCTCATGGTTCACCATGGCTCTCTCAGAAGCAATCAAAAGCAAAGAAATCCAAGATGTATGGAAAGCCTTTTTGCTTCCCAGACTAATCTCCTCACGAATTACTCCTGCTAAGAATCAAATCTTCCTTTTTGCTTATCAGCCCAACTTCGTTTCGAGACAATTTGGCTTGTGCCAACTAATCCCTGAACCCCTATTCCAAACAGAAAGTGCCATCACCTCTGGGCGAACCTTCAAGGCAAGAGAAGCCAAACTACAACAGGAACAATACCAAGGCTTCGCCTACTTTGAACTAATATCTTTCGAACCTACACACCTCACAGCCAAGGGCTTTCTGGAATGGTGGACAAAGTTCTATCAGACTTATATGTTCGATACTCTTACTATTCAATAGAAACTAAGTGATGCGTTCGATGTGCAGGTACAATCCAAGAAAGGTATGTTCACTCATGCCAAAGAGATTAGGGCTTTTCAAAATTATTTCGAAACTACTTATGATCCCACACACTTGGAATCCACTGTGCATCAAGCGGCTGAGACCTTGAAGGAAAAATTTAAAGAAAAAGTTTCTAAGTTAAAACTTCCTTCAGGGTTGTCACCTGAGGATAGGTATAGGTTGGCATTCGAAATGCATCCACCTAAATTTCCTAGATTACCTACCTCAGAACTGGCTCTGGCTTGGTTTCCTCCATACCCTTGGTGGTTCACTTGCAAAGAAATGTTCAAATATCTTCAAAAGAAACCAAAGCCATCTGAGACTGTGACATGGGCTCCACGATTTCCCAGGACATCTTCGCTATGACCTTTCTGTTATGTCGATTAAATCTGATCAAGGCGCAGGTGCGAATGCTTGGGAAAATCCCAAATGTCTCTCATTTTCTACATTTTTAACTTTTGCCTTAATTGTTTCGATTTTCAGCCATCAGGATAAAGACTGCTGCTTCAAAGTCAAAAGAGGGAAGCGCCTCTCAGGCATCTGTCGAAACCATTGATAATGTGACTCTACCCAAACCAACAACAACTGCTGCAACAACAACAACAACACCAGTAATAACCACTACTCCAACTCCACAGGTAATCACTTAGCCTTGATGTTTCGAATACACTAATGTTTCATGATTTGTATCTAACTTATTGTTTAAATATTTTCAGACTAACAAACTCCCGCCAACCACTCCAAAGAAAAGAAAAACAAACACTACTGGGGAAGACCCCAATGCTGGAGGGAATTTACCAGCTGCTTCAAAGAAGAAGCAGAAGAAGGAAATTTCCAAAAGTGCTGCACCAACTAGTGTCTCTGGACTCGATTCCAGGGATGTTGCTCCCTCAACTAAATCTAAAATTCCACCTTCGACCTCCAACGCAATGTTGTAACGCATAGCTAGCAACCTCTCTTCTGAGAGTCCACAGGTAAATTGAACTTTAAATCTTTGACAAAATAATTATTCATTACCTTGGTGCATGCTTTTAATATTATTTTGCCTCTGTAGGACATTTTGAATCCATCTCTTACCACTTCGACTTCACCATCAAAAACTGCTGCTCCGATCAACTCTTCTCCTCAAGGGGATTCCAGCAACCTGGTGCAGAACAAAGGGTCCTCCAATATGGCGGTTCTGGCTGGGGCTTCAGAGCAGCAAGAAGACCAGAGTACTTCTCCTCCTCTAAAAGAAACAAATGAAGCAACGCTTCATGAATCTGCAAAAACTTTACAAAGAACTTCTCTTCAAAAGTCCCCTCTTAAAACCCTTCAAGAGGATCCAAAGGACATTCACGCTGAAGGAGAGAAAGCTGATTCTGATCAAAGAAATGAAGAATCTGCAGAGGAAGGGTCCGAGGAAGAAGATGTCAATGATGGTTCGACTGCTGGGACAGAGTCAGATGCAAATAGCAGCGAGAACGAAGATATCGAAGTGATGGATTTGGATGATAATGAAGAAGATAATGAGCATGAAACGAATGAAGGTGACGGTGACGCGACCAATAAACCCATGGAAGTCGAAATGGATGTGACTCCCCTGCGCGTGGAACTCCCTCAACCATCTCTATCCCGAATGACTGAAGAGGAGCTTGCTCTTCTGAGACGAAATGACCCTATTGGGTACATGAAGGCGAAGCTAGCTCAAAGGGATATTCCACCTGCTAGGGCTGGTACAAGTTCGACTAGCCATCTGTTGCCCACGGATGATAGAATTGTACTTCTTAACAGGATTAGGAGAACAATTCTTGATGTGGATTTGTTCGAAGTGCTCAAACAGGATAGCACAGCTTGCTACACTATGAAGGAGTTACTTACAAAAGTCAACCTTGCTACCTGCTCCTTGCCAGTTAGCACTATCTTGTTCGATCTTCAATCTCTGCTAGACAACGTGACTGGGTGCCTTCTCCAAGATGAATTTGCTGGCAGAAAGGTTCAAGAAAAACGAACTGCAATGGATGCTGCTTATGAGCATGCTTCGAAACTCTCTCAAGAAGCTGAGGATCAAGCCATGCATCTAAAGCAAGCAAAAACTGATTATGAGTCTCGAGCTGAGTCCATCCTTCTCTGGGAAAGGCAAATTCAGGAACTTCAACAGAAGGTTAAGGAGGCTCAAGAACAACAATTAGCCTACGAAACCAATACTGCTGGAAACCAATTCGAAGAGCTCCTCAACAAAGGGCTTGTAGAAATGGAAACCGCAGAACAACTCAAGGGAGAAGTGGCTACCTTAGAGGGAGCAAGACGTTTTACTCAACAAAGGCTTTAGTCTTTTCGAAGTACCTTTAACAGATTGAAGAATAATGTCTATTTTTAAATCTTAGTGTTGATTAGTTTTGTAATTTGGTTTTTTGTATGTAACATCTGAACAACGCCATTTTGGCAATCCCATATTACCATTTTGGCATTTTTATGATATTTTGATTACGTTGTTATTATTCGAATCTCCTGCAGGCGTGGCTTATATTTCTTTAAATATTTCCCATTAACCTTTAGGATACGTTTATCATCCATCAACTCTTCGATTTCATATGCATTGTTTGAAAATACCTTTATTATTCGAAAAGGTCCTTCCCAATGAGGTGACCATTTACCTAACGTTTTATTTTTCTTGTCCATGGACAATATGACTTTCCAGACTAAGTCATTAATATTGAATTCTTTTCGTTTCACCCTTTTGTTATATGTCCTGGACACTCTTTCCTTTTGTCTCATCAGGATTTCCAATGCATGCAATCTAACTTCGTCCAATTCAACTAACTCATTCATCATCATTTCCCAATATAATGCAGTTGGAATTTCATTTTGTCTTTGAATTCGAACTGATTGCAGATGAATTTCTACTGGCAGAACTGCATCATGACCAAATGTGAGTTAGAAAGGTGTGGTGTTAGTAGCTTCTTTAGGAGATGTTCTACAGGCCCATAGTATTTGGTCCAAAGTTTTATGCCAGTTCCTTGGCTTTTTACCAATATGTTTCTAGATTAACCCTATTATCACTTTATTAGCTGCTTCGACCTGACCATTTGCTTGAGCATAATATGGCGTTGATGTCAGTAATTTAAACCCCATCTCTTGAGCAAATTCTTGCATCTTTCTACCAGTAAACACAGAACCTTGGTTTGTGGTTATGCTCTCTGGCAATCTGAACCTATAGATAATTTGTTTCTGTATGAACTCAATAATAGCCTCCTGATCAACAACTATTAATGGTATTGCTTCGATCCACTTGGTAAAATAATCTATTCCTACCAAGATATATTTCTGTCCTTTAGACGAAGCGGGATTTATTTCTCCTATTAAATCCAATGCCCATCCTCTAAAGGGCCATGGTTTAATGATTGAATGCAACTCACTTGCAGGGGCATGTTGAATCCCTGCATGCTTCTGGCATTCTTCACAACCTTTAGCAAAGTCTATACAATCTTTGAGCATGCTGGGCCAATACATGCCATATCGAAATAACAACCATTTCATTTTATGACCTGCTTGATGTGCCCCACATGCCCCATTGTGGACTTCTGACAATGCTAAGTATGCCTCACTTTCTCCTAGGCATTTCAGTAATACGCCTTCTTGGGTCTTTTTGAACAATTCGTTTCCCATGAGGACATATGACAATGCTCTATATTTTATCTTCCTATCAACATTCAGAGTTGGGTTTGTTAAATAGCTCACAAGTGGACTTCGCCAATCTGCATCTGATAAAGTGTTTATGGCTAATATTTCGAATCCCTGTTTCTCAGCATAACCCAATTTCATACTCTCTAGATCTGATGGTATGAATCTAGTAGCCATAACTCTACCTCTTAATTCAACCAGATCCTCAAAGTTTTTGGCAGAAACTTTATAACCTGAAGCCAACTGTGCTAAGTCATATGCTTCTTGGTTTTCTATTCTTGGTATATGTTGAATATCCATGTATTCAAATTTTCTAAGTAGCCTGTTAACTATGACAAAGTATATCATCAGATTTTCCTTTATGCATTTGTACTCCTTTGTTATTTGCTTGACCACTAACTCTGAGTCTCCTTTAATTTCGACTCTAGTTGCCCCCAATTCCAACAAAGCTTCAAGTCCAACAATAAGCGCTTCATACTCAGCTTCGTTGTTCGAGCAACGGGGACCATCTAATTTATACTTGAATTTTGTTGGAATTCCTTCAGGAGAAATTATAAGGACTCCAACACCACTACCATTCATGTGGGTCGAACCATCAAAGTATAATTTCCATGGTTGCATTTCAACATAACTCATGACAGTCTGTTCAACCAATGAATGGTCCACAATGAAATCAGAAATCACTTGGCCTTTCACAGCTTTTAAGGGCATGAAAGTCAAAGAATATTCTATTAAGGCTAAAGCCCATTTACCAACTCTGCTATGCATTATTGGTTTCGAAAGCATATGTTTAATAACATCGAAATAAGATGAAACATAAACATCAACAGGCTTTATATAATACTTGAGTTTCATACAAGAAAAGTACAAACAGAGACATAGCTTTTCTATATTGCTATATCTAGTCTCTGCATCATTCAATACTCTACTTAAATAGTATATGGCTCTTTCGATGCCATTGCTATCTTCCTGTGCTAACATACTACCTATACTAACTTCAGAGGCAGATATGTACAATCTCATGGGCTTTCCCCATGAAGGCGGAGACAAGATAGGAGGCTGAGAGAGATAGCTTTTTATCTTGTCAAATGCCTCCTGATGGGCTTTGTTCCACTCGAAGGCTTGGCCTTGCTTCAAACGAAGCAATGGAGAGAAAGCTTGGGTTCTTCCACTCAGATTCGAAATGAACCTTCTGAGAAAGTTAATCTTCCCTAGCAAAGATTGCAGCTCCCTTTTTGACGTAGGTGCTTTCGTCTCCATTATGGCTTTAGTTTTATTTAGGTTGATCTCAATTCCTTTTTTATGAACCACAAAGCCAAGGAAATCTCCAGCCTGCACAAAAAATGCACATTTAAGGGGATTCATCTTTAAGCCATGTTTTCTCATTCGTTCGAATGATTGGCTCAAATGATGCAAATGGGTTTCTGCAAATATAGATTTGATAACTATATCATCAATATACACCTGCATAAAAGTTTCAATGAAATCATGGAAAATCGAATTCATTACCCTTTGATAAGTTTCCCCAGTGTTTTTTAAACCAAAAGGCATCACCACCCATTCGTAGGTGCCTAAGGCTCCTGGGCAACAAAATGTTGTCTTGGCAACATCTTCTTCAGCAATAAAAATCTGATTGTACCCAGAGTATCCATCTAACATACTTAAATATTCGAATCCTGCAGCAGAGTCTACTAAGATTTCTACCACAGGCATGGAGTACTCATCTTTAGGGGTTGCAGTATTTAAATCCCTAAAATCTATGCAGATTCTCAGAGAACCATTTTTCTTAATAACAGGCACTATATTTGCTAACCATTCGACATACCTTGTGGTACTGATGAATCTGCAACGCAACAACCTTTCAATCTCAGCTTTGATCTTTGTGAGAACAGCTGGTGCGAATCTTCTAGGTGTTTGCTTGATGGGCTTCTTGCCATCCTTGATTGGAAGTCTATGTTCCACTAACTCCCTCTTTAAGCCAGGCATTTCGTCATAATCCCACGCGAAGCAATCTTTGTTTTTCTTGAGGACTTCGATCACTTCCTGCTTGAGGCCTGGGTTAAGTTTTGCACTTATATAGGTTATTCTTTTTGTGTTCTCATCCCCTAAGTTCACTTCTTCGAGTGGGTCCTGCGCCAACATTTTGGCACCTGAGTCTATGGGGTCCCTCTCGAAGCCTAAGCGTTCTTTATCATAGATGGCGTCCAGCCTTTGATCTATCTCAAGTTCTTCAAAGGGTGAGCCTTTCGAGCTATCCCCATTTATTTCGTTCATCTTTACAGCCAGTTTATTCATTTCAGCCTCTAAGGCCGCCTTTGATTCGTTCTCAGCCATATAGGCCGAAATCCTTTCGAAAAAGGAGGACTCAGTCATGAGTAAGGTTGTCGAATTCCCAGCCTGCTGGCCGTCTTTGTATAGTACCTTCGACTCCTTCATCTTCACTGATTATTCTTCTATCCCAGTATATGCCATCATGGCGAAGGGTCATGTAGTAGTGTGCGTTCCTGGTTTCGTTGATTTCATCATTTGTGACACAGGGAGCAATCTTTGCTAGATGTTTGTCATAATTCCTCTTGTCAACTAAGTTGACTGCTGACATGAAGTAACTCTGGTCCGCTTCAATGTTTTCCATGATCCCATCTTCTCTCCACAAAACTAATCGCTGGTGCATTGACGAAGGAACTGCTCCTACGCCATGGATCCACTCCCTTCCCAGCAACAAGTTGTAGTTGGCCTTGGCTTCGATCACCATGAACATGGTGGGCCTAAAGCTTGAGCCTATCGTCAAGTCCAATTGAACCATCCCCAGTGTCTTGCCTACTTTCCCTTCATAATTGGATAGAACCATGTTGTGTGGTTTGATGTCTCCTTCGCGTTTTTCTAACCTTTTCAGCATGAAATGGGGTATTAAGTTGACTGCAGCGCCCCCATCCACTAGAACCTTATTCACGCCATGGGCACCAACCTTCGCCCGAATGAATAATGGCTTCAGATGATTCTTCATAGCAGGTTCTGGACGCTCGAAGAACGCATTCTGCTCCTCGACAGCTCCATTATCCATCACATAGTAGCACACAGGCCTATGCTTCATCAGATCTATGGTATCTTCTTCCTCATACTCGTCAATTTCAGTTTCCTGTCCAAACTCACAAGGAAGCACATATACCACGTTGCAATTGATATTGAACGAAGACTCCCCCTCTGATTCGAAGTTGTCCGTTAGCATGTCTTCGTCCTCTTCTGGACCTGGAGTGTATTCCTTTGGTTCAGTTGGCTGCACTTCAGAGAAGAGCCTCCTATTAACTGGGGGTTTGTCTTCAGTTTGATTTTTTGGTGTGGGTTTGTTGGTGCTAGATTCACCTTGGTTCTTTATTGAAGTTGCCCCTTTATTTGCCACAACTTCCCTTTCAGCCTTTCGAATTCTCTGTTGCCTTCGCCATTGAGATCTTGACATGGGGTTTCTTCCTTTGTAGTTCTCTAATCTCACCTCTTCCCTCTTCGCTATGTTGAACTGCCTTCTATACGTCATAGCATGGCGTGCATTTCGTTCATTGTTTCTCCATTTGTCTTTGCCTTTGTCATTTCTGACTTGCAGCCATTTGTCTGTTGGCACTTCAGCAGGAATTTTGAACGTCACTCTTCGAGCGCCCTTGGGGTGAGGACTATCAGGCCTTCGTTGTTTGAATCTGCTATCAAAACGTGGGCCCATCTGAGCAGTCTCTTGGTGGTTCCAGCAAGGGGCGAAAGGGATTGTTTCGAAGGCTCTGGCCATGCTTTGATCATACACAGCAGAACACCTTGGGCATATCAAGCATTTGGTTGCCCCTTTGTAGCAGCGAAGCACAAATTCCAACAAACTTTCTCCAAATTTAGGATAACACCTGAATAACTGGTTATCCTGGCGCCAGTTGTTGCCAGTTCGCGCCCTTTGTACCCACACGAAGTTTGCAGCGATTCTCTGATTGCAGAGGATGCTGCACCTAGGGCATAGTATCATTCCCGTATCTCCCTTGTGGCACATCATGAGGTAATCCTTGAGACTAGCATCTCCAGCATGGTTATCCTCCATTTTATACTTCTCTTTTTCTAAGTATCTCTCCACCTCCTCCATTTCAGAGCGAGGTCTCTCCATATCCACCATGTTTACCTCAACATCCTCCCCCTTAGTGTCATCATCTCCCCAACCTGTAGGTTTTATATCTTCAATTTGGACCTTTGAACTCTCTGGGGCAGAATATTTGACCAAGTAGTCAAACTTTCCACTGGGTTCCCCTAAAGTATCCCATATTTCTTTCTGAGGGGAGGTTGGCTTCGTGGACTTTCTCCAATTCTAGCCTCATGCCTTCAGTAACCTGTGTCAACTCTTGGTTTTGGTTTTCCTGGCCTTCAGTAGCATGGATTTATTTTGCAACAGCTAAAGGTGCTGCTTCAATCGAAGTCTCTGGTTGCTTGTGGACGTCTTCAGTGACCCCCTTATTGACTTCGACTATCACCCAGCTTTCATTTTCAGTACCTTTCTCTCCTACTGGAGCGTCACTTTGGTCAGCTTCCACCATGTTAATTTCCCCAATGCATGCAGGCTCGGAGTAATTGGTGTCTGCGACGTCCAAAGGATCTTCGTCTACTTTCATTTTTGCTTTATCAGCAAACTTCAGTCTGCCATCTTTAATTGCATTCTGAATTAGGTCCCTGAAAAGAAAACACTGTGAGGTTTTGTGGCCTAGGAAACTATGATACTTGCAAAATCCTCTTTTCTTTCTTTGATCTAAAGGAGGTATTTTGACATTTGATGGCACAATGAGTTGGCCATCTTTGACAAGTAAATCAAAAATCTCGTCACACTTAGTGACATCGAAGGTATAAACCTTCTTTGGGAATTTGTCACTTTTCTCATTTTCAACAATTTCTTTCCCTTTTGTGGGAACTAATAATTTGCAGGAGTAAGGTGGTGCATGTTTTAATTCAGCGAGGTCGATTTAGACCTCTTCGAATTCGAATTCAGGATAATCTTCTGTTTCCTCAGTTCCAACATAGGAGATCCTTTCCTTCTTGTTATTTTTAAATACTCTGGCCTTTTCGGCCTTTAGCCTTTCGAGCTGTCGAACCCTATTGGCTAATTGAGCCATATCCCTCAAGTATTGAGTGTCTAATTTCTTTCGAATAGAGTAATCCAGGCCGCCAGCAGCCATTTCGACTAACTCATGTTCAGGAACTACTGTAAAACATCTAGATTTCAAGAGCCTGAATCTATTCAGATAATCATCTATGGGTTCAGTAAACTACCTCTTGACACTGGCTAGTTCCTTCAGACTTATTTTTTATTGTCCCATGTAGAACTGCTCATGGAATAATCTCTCCAACAAAGCCCAAGTATCAATGGACCCAGGAGGTAAAGTGGTGAACCATGTGAAAGCGTTCTTAGTCAAAGAACTTGGGAAATATTTGATCCTAAGGTCTTCATTATTGGCTATATCTCCTGCTTCGGTTAGATACCTGGCTATGTGTTCGACTGTTGATTCATTGGTATCCCCATCAAACTTTGTAAACTTAGGGACTTTATATCCCCTTGGTAAATCAGTGTGCATTATGTAATCTAATATAGGGGAGGCATAATTTGGCCTTCTAATTCCTGTGTTGAGGCCATTCTGGGCCATGATTCTCTCTATCATGGTGGTTAAATTGTTTTCTGCCAAGATGTTATCGTTTCAAATTCTATGAACGACTGCATCAGCATCTTGGTTTCGACCCACCATGACAACCCCTCTAGGTTGTTCTTCTCGAAACTCTGGGACTTCTAGCCTTTCGACCCTTGCCCCTGGTTCTATAATTTCCCTTTGTGGGCCTTGAATCATTGGGGCTTCTAACCTTTGAGCCCTTGCCCCCAAATTAACCTCCTCTCTGGCTGGTCTATAGGGTGGGTTGTTAGCAACTTGTTCTATGATAGGTACGTTTGCTTGAACTCCCGCCTGATTCTGCCTACGCCTTTCTGGGGGAGCGAAGAAATCTGCTATTCGACTCATGTTATCTGCGTTTTCTCTGTTCGTCACAGTTACATTTTGTACTATTGGGGCAAAGATTTCCTGCATAGTTTGTGCTAATACTCCTATCATATTATGGTTACTGTCATCCATCAATTGCCTAAAGGCCAACTGATTTTCTGTGGTTAGGATAGGCATTGCACTATAACCCACTGACCCTTGGTTATTTGTCATAAATTGATTTGCCCCAGACCCAGACCCTAATTATGGTGATAAATTCGATGTGGAATTGTGTAAGCCTGCCATAAAAGATGTTGGCATTCCATAAGAGGAATTTCTGGCTCTATTACCATCGAAACCGGGTGGTCTAGTTAGTGGGGTGGCGAAATGGGTTTGTGTCCCTGGTGGTGGGACGAATCCCCCAGGATAACCAATGGTTCCAGTATTTCCTAGGATCGAACTGTTGGTTGATATGCCACTTGTTCCATTAGTGGCTACATTACTGGTAGAGGATGCAACAGACTGTGCATTCGAAGGGATTGCATTAGATGTTCCCATCGAAGCAGACATATTAGTGCCTGTTGTATGTGGGATATTTTGTTCCCCTTGTTGATTGTCTGAATTAGACATCTTGTTTAAACGTTTTCTTCTGGATAAGGGTTGCTTGCTATTGGTTATTCTACCACTTCTAAGGTTCATAAAACAACAAACTTATCACTCAGAGAGTATTTTTACAATGGTTACGTCTCAACAATTTTTCCTTTGTTCTAAATTCGTAATGGCCAATGACTCGTCCCACCGGGTGTGCCAATTTGTTTACAGTGATTTCTGGTAAACAACCGCTAGTCCTCCAAACTATCAAATAATCTTAATGACTGTTATTTAATCTCTCTGGTAACTTGCAGGATCGACTAGATTGATCCTAGGATGTATTGGTCATTTGGATAACTCTCACTATAGAACCGATATTCATGGTTGGTATTTAGAATGTTGTATAGGTGTTTAACTTACTTCGATTAATCTATTAAAGATCTAAAGGCGTGATCAAGTAAACGCGTGCGAAGCATAAAAACATGTAATGTAAAAGATTCTCTGGAATGTAAAAGATTCGAAATATGAATAAAGCGTTTAAATGCAAGAAATCAGTAAAATGACTTTAAATGAAAAAAAGGTATTCGAATGATAAAAGCATGAAGATAAAGGCATGAAATATACAAAAGTTTCTGAAATGTAAAGTATTTGAAATGGAAAGAAACATTTAAATGTAAGGCATCAGTAAAAAGACTTCGAATGAAAATATTTTAATGCAAAGGCTTTTGAATGATATTGACATGAAGATAGAGGAAAATACTGGAAATGATAAAGAGTTTTATTAAATCATAAACACTTGGTGTTATCATACGTACATTGCTCGTGCATTCGTTTCCCTAGCCATGTGGTATTTTGAATGTTTACTGTGTTTTTTGTACAATAGATATGACACACGAAATCCTAATGCTAAGACTTCTATTTATACTACTTCGACCATAACGGTCTTGCTATAAGATTCTGCCACGTTGAGAACATGCAAAGCAATGCCCTTCTCTCGCTTCCACGCGTCTTCGAATGCTCCAGCGCATATATTTTAAATTTCGAACATCCCGCTTGCATTTGAATTTCAAATGTTTTGGCACTCTTTGTTTCGAACGCATTTCTTGGACACAACCTTGTTACCATTTCGAGACTTCTTTGAATATATTCCCATAACTGTCACTCGAAGCTCCAAGCTTTGATATGCCCATTCGAAGCACTGCTTCTACCATTTCGAAACATGACATCTTGCTTTATTCCAATCGAAACATCCAACTTGCTTCGCCTCTAATAATATCATCAAAATCTTCAGCCAACACTTTCACCTTGGCAGGATCCACTTTGATACCTTTATTGCTGACGACAAAGCCTAGGAGTTTACCAGACTTCACCCCAAATGTGCATTTATTTGGGTTAAATCTCAGCTTGTATTTCTTTAACCTCTCAAACAGTTTCTGTAAATGGTCAAGATGCTCTTCTTCTGTTTGAGATCTGGCTATCATGTCGTCCATATAGACCTCTATTTCATGATGTATCATGTCGTGAAATAAGGCTATCATGGCACGCTGATAGGTTTCCCCAGCATTCTTCAACCCGAATGGCATAACCTTGTAGCAGAATGTTCCCCACTGTGTGATAAAGGTTGTATTCTCCATGTCTTCAGGCGCCATTTTGATTTGCTTGTAGCCTGAGAAACTGTCCATGAAGGAAAACACTTTGTGTTGTGCCGTATTTTCAACTAGAATATCAATGTGGGGAAGTGGGAAATCATCCTTAGAGATTTCCCTATTCAAATATATGTTGTCCATGCATATTCGTACCTTTCCGTCCTTTTTGGGCACGGGAACAACATTGGCAACCCGTTGCAGATAGGAGGTTACAGCCAAGAATCCGACGTTGAATTGCTTCATGACTTCAGCTTTAATCTTCTCTGACATGTCTGGTCGCATACGACAGACCTTTTGCTTTACCGGTGGGCAATCCTTTTTTATAGTTAGACGATGTACCACGATATCTGCATCAAGTCCCGTCATGTCTTTGTACGACCAGGCAAAGACCTCCACATAATCATGTAGCAACTGAATCAGACGCTCTTTGAAACTTGGTTCCAGATTGGCACCCACCTTGACTTCTCTTTTGTCTTCTTCGGTACCTAGGTTGATTGTGTCCACTGGTTCTTCATGGGGCTGAATGGTCCTCTCTTCTTGTTGTAGTAACCTGGCGATTTCCCCTGGTACTTCACAATCTTCCTCACCTTCGTCTTAGGCTTGGTAGATTATATTTTCAGAGTCACAAAAGGCCATATCAGAACCGTTACCCATGGGATCCTGAATGGATGTAGACCTGCATTGTGAGTGTGAGTGTGTGTAAGAGTATAGCTATCTTTGAAAGAAATGAAAATGTAAAAAAGAAAAACAATGAGCGCAAAGTTTGTATACAAAAAAACGTCCATGATTCATTGATGTCATATGGAAATGAGATAATAACCCTTACAAATGGACCATTGTGCCTCGGGTAAGACACAAGGTTTTAAGAGTCTGAATTGTTTTAATATTACAGATCCTACAAAATTTAAAGACAAGTTATTGTTGGATAAATGTGATCGGGACAAAATATCTAGCCTCCCAGTTGTTGAGCCCTCCACTGACAGTTGGGAAAATCCAATCCTCCAGGTTATAGCTGTCTTCATCATCCTCCACTGTATTGACTTCACGGTTGCTGATCTTCAAGGGTGGTCCTCCGGCACAAGCGCGGCGTACAACTTTCTGGGCTCTTGAAGTGAAACCCAGACCAAATTTGTCATATTTGTATGGGATATCTGGGAGTTGACCCAAAAGAGTGCACCCACCTTCTTTTATCACTGCCTTGGCATCTTTCAAAGACGACATCTTGAGTGGAGGCCTTGTAATCTTAGGGACTTGAGACACAACCTTGGTTACTGCTATAGTCTGCGGGACTTCTTCAAAGTGCTGGAATGGAGTTTCAATAAATTCACCATCTAATTCCACGTATCTGAAGGAATTTAGATGGCTGACCATGTACTCTTCTTCTCCATGAACAATGATGATCTTCCCTTGAATTGGATATTTCAGCATTTGATGCAACGTAGAGGTAACAACACCAGCATTGTGAATCCACGGACGGCCTAATAAGCAGGAATATGAAGGGCGAATATCCATTACATAAAAAGTTGAATCAAATGTTTGGGTTCCAACTTTTATGGGGATTTCCACTTCCCCATGCACCATCCTTTTTGAGTCGTCGAAGGCTCTTACTACTATGTTGCTTGGTTTCAATGTCAATCCCTCACAGTCAAGCCTATCAAGAGCCTTTTTAGGCAAAACATTCAGAGACGAATCGGTATCAACCAAGACGTGAGCCATAGTTATGCCCCTGCATTCGACTGAGACATGTAATGCCTCATTATGCTTCCCCCTTTGGCGTTAAATCAGCATCCGAAAAACCTAAACCATTATCTGCAGTCAAGCTGGCTACGCAGTCTTAGAACTGATCGGCAGATGTTTCTTGGGGTACATGAGCAGTTTTAAGGAATTTTACCAAGGCCTTTGCATGAGCCTCAGAACATAGTAATAAAGCCAACATGGAAATTTTTGATGGAGTTTTCCCCAGTTGCTCAACTACATTGTATTCGCTTATTTTTATGATCTTTAGAATTTACTCCATCTCTTTCCGGCAGGTCTCAGGGATAGCTACTGATTGTTCCTTCGTCCGGACAGGCTCGACCAGAATACCTTTACCTCGAGTCTCGGTTAACTCGTCAGCCGGAATGTCAGTAGGGGTGATAACAGGGATTATAACAACTTTGTTAACAGGAGTATTAGTAGAGATGATTGTAGGACTGGGAATAACCTTGGGAGGAGAAACAACAACAGGAATGATTACGGGTCCAGAAATAGCTTTTGGAGGAGCAATTTCTGGAGAGAAAACCCTTCTGCTTTGGGTTATCTTACTAGTCCCTGCGATATTACTCATATTGGAGTCAACTTTGTCAAAACTTGAATCCTCAGCAGCTGGCCAATCTTGCTTGATACCGTGGTAGTAGACATCCCCTCCATAACTCCAAGGGACGGTTTTGTCTAACGAATACGGGATTGGTCCAGGCATTGTAATTATCAACAGAGCTACTTTAGGAACTGATGTAATTGAAGGAAAATCGCGACCAATGGCGTAGCGGAATATAAAATTTTCCTTTAGCGATCCTTACGAATGAGCATGGTCAGTGATAGAAATATTACCTCTTGTGGCGATTCAGAACTTTGATGTTGTGATCACGAGCGTTGATGAAGGACAACACCTCTACTCAGTCCACACGAACAGATCGCTTCCGGTCACAGTGCTAGCTGATCACGAACGGAAACCTTGAGTGAGAGAGAGAGTCAAAAACGAAAATGCATCAAGTGAAATTGCTTCATCACAAGGGATCTATTTATAGAATCACTCGTGTGGGCTACAAGCTAAAAGCCCAATTAAGGCTATAAGCTAAAAGCCCAATTAAGCTTATGGACATCATACCTTATGATGTACCATATATCACTTATCCACGTGGTACCTTACCACTTTCCGTATTACACTTAAGTGCACCGTACCTTACGGTGTTCCTTATTTATTCTATCTCTCATCAACCTGTCCTTATGTGTGTGACCCTGTAGGTTTTCACGACGTTGGCAATTATATTAAATCACACATTTAATATAATAAACAGTGAGCGGTATCTAGCAACACATCACTGTTACCCAAGTCACGAAAATGTCATGTGATCTGACCAAACCTTTTCCGTGATAATATTTGTGTTGTACAATTACCCTTTTGCCCTCATGTCTATATTGAACACAAGGCATACACTGTGTCACCCTTGTCCAGTTCAATATTGGGCCCTTAGACATTTATCCTGTTATGCAGGATGAGCAAATTCCATCTAGGTTACTCATGTCCCTTAGCATGCTTTGTGAAGTACCCATCAACCGTCTTTACAGTCATCCAGTTACGGATGACGTTTGATCAACAATAAAGTACTTGACTCTACATCTAGGGTTCATAGTGGTTTCAGGTCGAAGGGTGGTATACACCATTATCATCATGAGAATAACTTATGACACTTTGCATAACATTCTATGTAGTATTCTCATAGCGGGTCAATCCAGTATAAATATTACTCCTAATATTCATACCTATGTCAAGACTTGATAACTCCTTATCTATGATCCATGAGATGTGATCATCAATCTATCTTCATAATAATCTTAATGCTTTAATGCTATCCCACTTCACATTAAAGCTTGACTACGGATACTTTAAGAATAGTGTCTTATGTTTAATGGAATCTCATGATTAAGTCACACTTAACATTTCATTAAACAAATAAACCATTCTAGGGACTTTATTATTTTGGAAAGAAAACATAATAAAGAAATGCCTTTTATTATTAATAAATAATTTGATACAAGTACCATAAGTATTGGCCACTAGGGCTTACACCAACAGTAATTCTAACGGGTCTTTTGGTGGAGACCCTGGAAGAATTGGCGGAAATGGTCACAATAGAAACATCATTATAAGAAACAATTGGAATAGAAGTCTTCTCGGACAAAATTTCCTTGTCATCTATTAGGCATTGAACGTCTGCTTTTAACAAATGACAGCTGGTTGGTGAGGATAAACAGAAATTACAACTTTCATCAGAGCTTGGGAATACACCGGCATTTAACAAGTTCTTTTTGATAGTCAGGAGTGGGTTCACAAGTTCATCAACCAAAGTAACAAACATATGTTCCTCCACGGCTTGACATCACGGCCATGTTTGGGCATAGGGGCAGTGATGACATTGGGAATTTCTGGCGCATCGAATTCAATCTCTTTGGCTTCAAGAAGGTCTTGTACCTTGTTCTTTAGATCGCAACAATTGTTAGTGTCATGGTCGGGACTCTCAGAATGGTATGCACAACGAGCATTAGGATGATAGTGAGGAGAGGTTGTGTTAGGATTCTTTGGAGCTTCTTTCAAAGTCACTAGATTGGATTTTAACAAATGTGGCAATAATTGGGATAGTGTCATATTAATTCGAGTGAACTGTCTGACTGGTCTTTCCATTCTTGGTTGGTTGCTTCTTTGCTGAGTTGGTGCAGGCTTAGGAACCATGACAGTCCCCATGGTTTTTCAGGTAGAGGATTCAAACCCAAACAAAGAACCATAATGTAAAGCAAACAAGTCAAACAAAGAAAGCAATTAAATATGATCTAACCCTAAGGTAAACCCACTTTTAAAATTTTCCCCAACAGAGTCGCCAGTTCTATGATACGGTGGGAGAACTGACTTGAAGGTTTTACACTTGATTGCAAATGTTGCGGTTAGCAAGAGTCGCCACCGAATTTTCTTTTATCCAATAAGGAAAGGTGAAAAAGCACAGGAAAGACCTTTGAGATTATTTCTTAAGTTTTGGGGGTAGATTATGAAAAGGGAAGGTATTAGCACCCTTTTCATCCATGGTTTTCCATGGGCTCTTAGTTACTTGCTAGATCACTTGCTTTTGTTTGAAATTATGCTTTGTGTGGTTTTTTGAAAGTATTTTGTAAAGAGGCCATTGTTTAGGCAATCTTTGTAATTATTCTCGTTCGTAAGAATGTATACAAGGGTGTTGATCTTTTAAAAATGTTTTCAAGTTTTTAAGATGTTTTGAAAGTGTAGGTGTTTGTTTTGAAAATAGCAAGGATGTTTTGTTTTGAAAGTGAGCAAGTAACTAGGGGCATTCTACCTACTCAAAAGTCTTTCATGTTCATTTCCTCTTTCCTTTGACATTGTTATCTTACCATTGATTTGGTAAGTAACCCTATCTTTGGATGTAAACGGGACGGACTTGGGTCATCGTATAACCATGATTAGAAATGTCGCGAGGTATATTAGCATTCTCTTTTAGGGACTAAGATCATTTGAAAGGCAACATAGATAGCGTCATCGAGGGACTATGATCTTGTATTTTGCTTGTTTTTGCTAAGATACCTCACATGCGTAATATGGCCATTTTGTAAAGGCAACCAAGTGGATTTTCCCTAGGGGGTGCTTGTGTGCTAGTGTATTGTTTTCATGCTTGATTTTGTCTTTGATTAGGGTTTTCTAAACATTGTTTTTAGTCTTTCCATACAAACCCTAATTACTAGCATTTGTATACAAAGCGATAAATTGCGGAATTTAAAGTTACTACGCTATTACAATACTTATGGGAGGGGGTGTACAAATTATGAATGGGGATTGCAAGAAAATAAACCTAATTAATTTATTACAACCATATTGAATTTATACAAGATTGAATAAATAAATGTACAAAATGAATAATTATACAAGGATGTAAATGTGAAGAAAATGGATATTTTTGTTTGGATTTTTTCAGGAAAAGGGAATTTGTTTTAAACTAATTAATTAAAAGAAAATAATTAATTAAAATAATAAAAGTAAACCTAATTTTACTAGGAAAAGAAAATTAAATAAAACCCTAATCTATTAATTGATTAAAAAGAAATTAAGTTTATAAGAAAAGTATTTTTGATATTTTTGTCTTGAAAATAAAATATAGTATTATAAAATAATTTTGGTCTTTTTAAATATTAAAAAAATATATTTAAATGGTGTAAAAGAAAATAACTAATACCCTAGTTTTTAATTAAATTTACAAAGTATTTAGTGAAATAAATGAAGTATGATAATATAAAATAATTTTTGTGTGAGAAAAAATAAATAAACTATGTCCAAATATAAATCTAACATTTTTATATTTTTTTATGATTTTCTAGTATTAGAAAAATATTTAATAAAACAAATAAATAAATAAAATAAGAAAATAAAATAAAATAGGGCTAGGGGTATGAATAGCCTGCAAGGGGGTCAGAAAGTAAAAACAAAAACAACAAGGCCCAAGGAGGAGGCCCAGCGCTTGTCCAAAAAAGTCAGAATAGGGAAAATATGAAAAAAAAATCAAAAGGGTACCACTGGGGCTCGAACCCAGGTCCCTCTGGTTACAGGCACGCGCTTCTACCACTGGGGTGACTATACATCCGTTTATATAAATCAAAGCATAAATATATATGGAAAACACGTTCCTGAGGCCAACTTCATCTTTAACCTCACACCCAACCAAAACCTCTGTAACTTGTTCAAATCTCAACAAAAATGAAAAGTGTAAACATGAAACTTGTAGCAAATTTCCTCACGGTTTCAGAAATGTAAAGCATTAAAACTATAGATCAAAGACAAACATGAATTTCATTGGCCCTAATCTGAACCCTAAAAATCTCAGAAACTTCAATTTGAAAATTCTCTAAGCTCAAGCAAAATTAATGGAAACTATGGACATAGTTAGCTTTAGGGCAATGATATCTACATGTTTCATTCACAAATAAATCATTGATGATGCCTGTATGAAAAGTTCCAAAGTTAGAAAACTTACCTTGCAATAGGGTATCGGGTTTGGAGTTTGGAGAAGTCCAAGTGCAAAGCTCTGTGTTTAAAAATAGAGGATGGTTTTAATGGTGTTGCAGTATTGTAACAAGGTGTGGGATGAGTTCTAAATGATGTTTAGAAACTTTAGGAACCAAAAGGCTTGAAAACGCACGAGGGAGATGTGAGTTTCAAACTATTGGTCAGGTTAGGCAACAATGGAGGTATGTGAAACAGTTCTGAGCTCTTGGTGTTTTTTAGGGGTCAAGCATTCGTGTATTTTGTGGAAAATGGCTTGCGTATGTATAAGCAAAGAGGTTTGAGTGGTTTGGAAAGTCAAAAGTACAAGTTTTTAACTAATTGCTAGATTACTTGATTTTGAAGAAAAGTGGGAAACCAAGTTTAAATGTGAGGTACAAGCATGGGATGGGTGATTGTAAGTGTCTAAACCATTTCTCTTGTCTTATGAGACATGTATGATCAGAAAAGAACAAGTGCAAGGCTCAAGAACAACTTTTTTGCAAAAAGTCACTTTATCAAAATGGCAATGTGCACTTTCTTACCAAAATGGATATAAAGCATGGACTTGCATTGAATGCTTGAAATGAGACCTCTAACAGCTGTGCAAGCAATTAATTATGGAGTGCCTAACAAGTTTGAGGCCTGCAAAGTAGAAGTTATGCATCATAAGTTTGAATTTTGAATTTGTTCATCACAAAATGACTTGTAATTCAAGTGATAAAACCCTAACTTAATCTCTTTGATTCCTCCTACTCAAAAATGATATCAAGGAGTTATTAGACATTTTTTAAAACTTGTCATGTGCTCTACAACCCATCTTTGAATCACTTTTAAAAATTCCCCTTGGAACTATATGAAAAAGTTCCATGAAGTTGGGTCAAAATCCTGACCAAATTTAGGGCAAAATTTCACTAAGTGTTTTATTTCATGACCATGTATTCTTAAAATTATAACTTGAGATCCAAGAACTTTTTGAAGGAGTCGTGTAAAGAGAAGTTGTAGATTTCATGGAGGTCTACAAATTTCATGTTGAAAGTTTCTTCTGAATCATCTTGCATCATGGTGAAAATTTTGCTCAAAGTTTTGAAAAAATAAGAAATTTCCAACACTTACTAAGTTTAAAAATTTTAACTTTTTAAAATGGAATTTTGAATTTTGGATTTCTTGATGAATAAGTTTCATATTTTGACATGTTTTGATGAATTGTGATCTTTGACATTTGAATTTGACCAAAAAATCAAAGTTTGACTTTTCAGTATACAGTTGACTTTTGATCAGTTGATTGAGAATTCATCTGTCAATCCAATGGACTTGAGCAATGTTTTGAGCCATGTCATTAAGTAAAAATGATGCAATTGGACTCTTGAGATCATGCCTTAAACCAATTTATCATTTTCTAGGTCAAAAATCAGAAATTGCCCTTTCTCAGTCAAAACCCTAATTTTTAGCATTTTGCCCTTTTGGAGATTTGATCAAATTTCTTGAGGAATTATGGTCCAAACTTGATCAAATTATACATATGAATTTAAAATGTTGATGTGGATAAAAAATTATGAAGTTTGACTGTAAATTGGCCATGATTGACTTTTCCCTCAATACAACTAGTTTTTAGGTCAACTGCTCAATTGACTGAGCAAAAGTGTGATTTAAAGCCTGAAACTTGACATGAGTAATCTTGAGGGTCCAAAATGATCCATGAAAGTAATATGGGGAATTGGAAGTTCCAATATCCTTGTGAAATCTAAAACCCTAATTTTGGTCATCAGTGCTTAAGGAGGTCTCTTTAGCTGATCAACCCTAGTGCAGTCTTGAGCCTAAAGGAGATATTGTGAGCAAATTCTTGATAAATGAGAGGGAAAATTTTGGGGTACAACACAAGTTGATGAAAAAATGGCACGAATTTTAGAATAATTTGGTTGGGGAAGGCTTTGCGTGCGCGTAGGTCATAAGAAGATATGCATGGCGAGGCAACTTCATGAGCCAATCTTCAAACCCTAGCATCTCATTCAATTGTGATCCAAATTAAATGATTCAAAGCTCAAGTTGTAGCTTACAAACCTAATTACAACTTCCTTTTGAATTCAAAATCCAATTATTACTTGTATTAGTAGGTAGAGCCTTGTGAATAGGGGCATGCCAAGTGTTTGTGGAAATGATGGCCTGGGCGTGCAAGCATGACTTGCAACTTGCCATCTTTATGCCCTAAACTCCTAAGCACAATAACTCACAAATGCTTCATTTTTTAGGTTTGAGCACTCATTAATAAACTTGTAGGTTTTTTCTCAAGCTTTCGAAGCATATAAGATTTTCCCTCATTGGATAAAAAATAAGAAAGTTATGAATGTCCATAATTTAGTAATATATGGCTTAAGGACTTAGAAATTTTTCTAAATGTCCAAATACCTTCTTGAACAATTTATCTTCACTTTGATCTTTTTTTCTTGATTTTGTGACACTAATGATAATGAAATATGAAAATAGAATTCTTTCATTGGTGGTTGACCAAAAGTCCACTTGGTCAACTTTGACTTTGGTTGACTTTTGGTCATAATGACTATTTTGCCCCTTTTGATCAATTGAACTTCTTTCTATCAAAATTGATGGTCAAACTTCCATTCATATATGCTCATAAACATTTTAAGAAGCATGGAATCAAATATTGCCCAAAAATTCAAAGATTTCTTGATTAAATCAAAAACCTTAATTTTGACTCTTTGTGTTAAGAGATGATGACTAAGCTTTAAAACCTTAATTCTTCTGGACATGTTTGAGAAACTACTTGAACAAATATGCCTCATATGATGACGAGAAGATGATACTTCATAAATTTTGATCATATAAGCCTAAAATATTTCAACTGACCAAAACCCTAATCTTGAGAAATGAACAGTAGGGGTGTGATTATTCTCCAAACCTTGCAAACTTCCAACTTCTAATGGTCATATGGGACAAATGAGATGTCTACCAATATAATAAACCCTTGTAGCTTGATAAAGTTTAAAGATTGAAGATATGAGATCCTATTTTTCACTAAATTGACCAATCAAACATCTCCTTATAGCCTGTAGAAGAACTTGGGAACCCAGATACCTTAATTCTTACCATGAGAATGTATGAATATGTATGATAAAACATAAGCCATGCGTTGTACCCCAAAATTTGCTCTCTCATTTTACTCAATACATTCCCATTGAGGTCCTCAACTTGCTCAAGAATGCCCAAGAGTTAACAAGACAAACTCTCTCCTAAGACAATGTGTCTCAAACTAGGGTTTCCATTTGCATCAAGATGGGTGAACTCCAAAGACCTCATATGCTCTCCATGGTCATAATATGTTCTCAAGACCCTCCATGTCAAATTTCAATCCTTGCACAAGAAGTTTGCTCAGTCAACTGCTAAAATGCTTGAGAATCGACTGTATTAGGTCAAAAGTCAACTATGTCCCACATACAATCAAACTTCAAGATTTTTGATCAACATCAACATTTTGAAGTTATATCCATCATTTTATCAAGGGTTGATCATGATTCCTCAAGGAATTCCCCAAATTCATCAAAACCCAAAAGTTGCTAAATTAGGATTTCTTAGGAAAAGTCAACCAAACTTTGACCAAGCATAACTTCTTCATAATTTATCAGAAATTTCCCATCCAAGGCTCATTTTGAAGAGGATGCAATTCCCTACAATTCATATTTATCCCTTAAGTTCAAAATATGCACTCACAAAAAGATATGAATTTCCACATTATAGGTCCTTTTGAAAAGTCAACAAAAACACTTTTTGGGTCAATGCTTCTTACATGAACATGGAAGACCCAATTGAGATAAGACAAAAAGGGTTGCTTAGGGGACATACTAAGCTTTCTAAAAAGTCTAAGAACACCTCTCTAGGATTAAAATTGGAAGAGATATGCCTTGTCAAAGTTGACCATTTTTGCAAAATTGCCAAAAGTCAAATGTGCTCAAAAATGCCTTTTTTGCCAAATGGGCCTAACTTTTTATACTTGCACCTCACTCATAACATGGTCCACGAACCAATAACTTACTCACATGTTATTTGCTTCATTATTTATTTTATTTTGATTTTTTATTATTAAAAATTCAAGTTAAATCAAATAAATGATAAATAATAGCAAAGATTTGTTTTGATCTGATTTTTGGACAAAATCACAAGCTAATTATGCTGGCATATCAGGATCAAATCGAATCAAGGTTGATTGGCACAAGAATGGCATGATTAGGCCTAATTTGGAAACAAATCATACAAAGGAAAAATCATATCCAATCTTCAAAATCTTCAAAGATACCAGCTGTTTTTATAACCCTGATTCACTTAGGGATATATATTGAGCAAGGCCAGGCACGAAAATAAGGGCTAGTAGTCGTGGAAAGCATAAATAAAAACTCAAATTTTTTGGAAAAAGTTGGTGAATCGGATTTCAACATAGAGACAAATTCAGGCCATTCCAAAGCTCATAAACGATTTATGGACCTTCCCATAAGCTAACACAATCAGTAGCAAGCACTCTCGCGCCCAGAATCACTCCCTATATCTCATACAGTTTGCTTTTTTTTTCAAAATCGATTACAACCATTCTTGCATCATTAGCATAATTTAATGACATATTTGTGATCATTGATATATTTCTAACATGTCTGGATCATTTAATTGAATTTTTTAGGCTTATATATGTGTTTACCATTGTTAGGGTTTGCTCTTGTGTTTTAGGGATTCTCTGTATCAGTGAAATTGGTCCAAGAAAGTAATACCATGATGTTCGTGGGTTCAAGACAAATGGAACCATGTAATTAGAATTTATTTATCATATGTTTTCTTGATTGTTGAAGTTTACAGGTTTTCAGCTATGGCAAAGTGTCTGTGGGTATAAGTCTTACCCCTAAGACGGCAGTAACAACGAAGGAGACGGTGACTTGTCACCACCTCATTGGACCATTTGAATTTCGCGCGTGTTTTCCAGCTAATTACCATGTTTTATATATTATTCATTATTGTTGTTATATTAACAATTGAGTCACACAGCCCAAATGGAAAAGCGTGTTGGTGTTGAACGTGAGGACCTGGGTTCGATCCCAGGTCCCAACAATTTTCTTTGTTTTATTTCTCCTTTACAGATCCTATGCATCACCATCCCAAGCATCTACTATGTGCCATCAACATCCAGCCATGGGATTCACCATCAGTCCAATCCAACGCCCCACCTGCCAGAGACTATGGTACACCATCAGGAGGGAGCACCACTGGATCCAGCATTGACTGGGCCTTAGCTTCTTGGGCCAGGATATTTTCAACAACACACCCCCAGAATTACTCATCAACACAGGCCCAATTTAATGCATTTTTATTTCTTTTATTTTATTTGTTCAATTATTTATTTTTACAAATTAATCATTTTTTTAATTAATCATAAAAAACCAATAAATCACAAAAAAAACACCAAAAAATATTTTTCATAAAAAAATTTTGTTTCCTTGAATTAATTAATTTAATTTAATTAGGGTAATTAAATCTTATTTTTCATGATTAAAAATAATTAGAAATTAGGGTTGTATATAATTTTCTTTCTCAAAAATAACTTGAATATTTTTCTCAATTAGATTTTTAAGTTTTATAATCATCCTCGCATTTAATTCGTCGCGCGCATTTTAATTACCTTTTATTATTATTTTAACTGCTTCGGGTTTGTAATAGTAATTAGGGTTTTAAATTTCCGCATTTTTATTTTACAGTCAAAAATAATTCTGTATCTGCGAAAGCCATGTAATAGCTAGAACTTTAAGCTTTCCGCATTTTAATTTCCGCAATTATAAACTGTTAGATGTATGCTAATAGGATTGTATGGAAAGATTACTTGAAAATTAAAACGGTAGAAAACCCTAAATGTGCAAAGATAAATTAAATGAAAAATTCACTCGCACGCGCTCACTCCTAGGGTTTACTCCACTTCGGTTGCATTTGGTTAAACGGTCATGAAGTACAGGGTTTGTTAGTGGTCGTCCTCTAGCCCCGAAAGATCTCAAATGACCCATTCAGATGTTGCCTCGGAAAAAGATCTATAAAGCTTTAGGATGATTACTAGCACCTCCTAACATTGCTTTTTTGACCGTATTTGTCCCTTCAAACGTCCCTTAAAACTCCAATGACGGTGCTACCTATTCCTTAGTAATGGGATAGTGCTGTCAAAAGGAAAATGAATAGAATTTTTTCGAGTAGGTAGATTAACTCTTAAGTACTTGATCAATCAAACGAACAAACTTTTTTACACCAAACACTTTTTCAAAACAATTTTCAAAACAACTTCGTCACACTCTTGAGGACCGATACAAGGGTTATCATGAAGTAAACAAAACTTTTCAAAACAAGCACACACACAAGCAATTTTAAAATGAGCAAGTACCTAAGAGCCCATGGAAAACCATGGATAGAAAGGGTGCTAACACCTTCCCTTTCTATAATCTACCCCCCGTACTCAAAAATATTCTCGAAAAAGGTTTTTTCTGTTCTTTTTCCTTTTCCTTAGTTGGATGAAATAAAAGCCAGTGGCGACTCTTTCTTACCGCGACATTTGCGAATAAAAAACGCAAACCAGTAACTAAACAGTCGGTTCTGCCACCATACCACACCATATAACTAAAATGAATAGGGAAAATTTTGGGGTGCAACAACTGCCCCTAATCAATCTTCTTTAACCAGTAGGTGAGATTGGCAATAACCTTTCGATTGATCACGATAAAAGAGGATTGAATACTCAATAGAACCATAAAATTTGCACTCTAAAGCCAGTCGAGCAAAGGCGATCTTGATGGGGATATGGATATGCGTATAAGGAGATTGGTCAGAACATGCTCTTAACATGGCAAGAGGTGATCAAAACACATCCTAACCGAAAATGTCAACTAATAGAAGGTAAACCTGATCCAGACGGATAAACTAGAGAGAAGGAACTAATCAAAACAGAACTTAAACAAGGGATGGAAATGATCAAAACATGACCTAACCGAAAATGTTAGCTAAGCTAACAAAAGTTAAACCTGATCCAAATAGATAAACCAAAGAGAAGGAACTGATTAAAACAAAACCTAAACAAGGGAAGGAAATAATCAAAACATAACCTAATCGGAAATGTTAGCTAAACTAACAGAAGGTAATATTGAAATATATGGAATAGAGACTGACCAAAGCAGACTTATTGGAAACACGACATGACAGATCCTATTGAGGAAACTGGTCAAGAATTTCGACCGAAGCAAAAGTGAACACTGAATAAAAGGTGCACTTTACAGGAGAAAGAGGCCAACCGAGGGGTACTCTGACAAGAATTGCCAAAACATATTGGACTTTCAAGTGGTCGCGAGAACTTCAATATCCCAAACCAAAAGATGGGGATCAATTCTTTGAGAGTGGCAATTATCGGGGGCATGGAAAGCACCAAAAACCCGACTGGTAGTATATCAAAATAGACTCCGTTGGGGAAACAAAAAAAGGATCATCCTAGGCTCGCTGTAGACATAATTCCCCTTTGAACTTGTAACAATCCGGTTACCAAAGGTGAACACAATCAACTTACACTTATGCATGTTTGAATTTTTATAGCGTAATGCTCCATACAATGGAAATGTTACGCGTTTTGGTAGATGTGTTGTACACCAAAATTTCCCCTCCCATTTTCTTCAAGACATTCTTCTAAAATTCCCAAATACTCAAGGATTCTCAAAGATTTGATCAGACAAACTCACCTCCTAAGCATTGGCCTATTTAAGCCCATTCCCGGTATAATCAACTAACAACATCACTTCGGGCACATGCGAGTGCAAATTTCTGGGCACTTAAGTGTTCAATCATCTTCTACCTTCAAGTCACGAATGGCGGACATGCCAATCTAAATATTCGGATTTAAGAAGATTGAACAGGGGCATCTATTATACCCCAAAATTTTCCCTCATATTTTCTTCAAGATATTCTTCTAAAATTCTCAAATACTCAAGGATTCTCAAAGAGTTGATCAGATAAACTCACCTCCTAAGCATTGACCTATAACTAGGGTTTTGGTTTTCTCAAAGGAAATTGGACTTCTAATGCCTAAAATGGATTTCATTGTTCATCACAGGTCCTCAATAATGCTCCTGACAAGTTTCAAGCCTTGCATCACAAATTTTCCCAGTCAATAGCTCAGATGATTGAAAATTAATTGTATTGGGTAAAAAGTCAATTGTTGTCAACATACAGTCAAACTTCAAGATTTTTTGTCAGCATCAACATTTTGAGGCGATGCTCATCATTTGATCAAGTTTTGACCTTTGTTTCTCAAGGAAAACCCTCAAATCATCAAAGGTCAAAATTGTCAAAATTAGGGTTTTGACTGAAGATGACTGATCATTGACTTTTGGCCTAGTGCATAACCTAATGGCTTGAAGCATGATATCAAGATTCAAATACAACATCTTAACCTAATTACATGTCTCAATACGTTTCCAAAGATGCAAGTGATTGATAGTTGAAAATTTGAATCAACTGATGAAAAGTCAACAATCACTCAAAAGTCAAACTTTGACTTTTTGGTCAACATTGGAATTCAAAAATCAAGAATCACAAGATATTCAAAACTATAAAACATGATCATCAAGAAATCAAAAAATCAACAAAAGTCATATTTGGAAAGTTTTCTAACACTTAGAAAAATTCTAAGTGTTTTTGTTCTTAACAAAAACCCTAACTTCACAAGCAAGTTTCCTCAAAATGCAAGATGATTCAAGGAAAAATTTCAACAAGAAAGATGTATGGATTGATGAATTCTATAACTTTTCTAATGTGGTATGATCCTAAAATATTGTTTAATTTAAGAGATATAAGCTCATGAAGTTATGATGTTTTTTATCCAACACTTAGAAATTTTTTTACAAGTTTTGCTCAGATTTTGGTCCCAACTTCATAGCCATTTTTCACCAAGTTCCCATTTGGTTTAGCCAAAACCCACAACATGAAAGTTGTAGAAAATGTTTCAAGCTTTCCAAAATGTCCAAGAACACAATTTTATCATGCTTGAGCAAGGAGAATCGAAGGGATGAAGTTGGGTATCTAAGGTTGCATTATAGGTCATTTTTGTGACAAGTTCATAACCCAATCTTCAAGCCATGCTGCATAATCCCACTTTTCAGGCTTCTAACCTCCAAATCTATCCATAATCAGAAGTTTACACAAGCTTTTGAGCTATGATCCAAGTGATTAAAGCTTTGTGCAACCCATTTTTCCATTAAGGGAAGAAAGTTCACACGTCCATTCTTGTAAAGTCACTTTATACACAAAGTCAACTTCTTTAGCCTTTAACTTATTTGTTTTGATCACACTCAACCTAAAAAACTCAGAGGAATATGTTTAAAGTGTATAACCACTCTATGAGACAAGGTACAAGGCATTGGAACCATGATCTTCAAGTTTGCTTCATAACTAAGCAACCAAGCCATTACTTGTTATCTTACAAACCTGGTTACTTCAGCTCCTCAAACCCTTCACCTATAAATATAATGGTCATTAGCAAGCCGTATCACGAATTGACAACCTCAAAAAACCTCTCAAGATCATAAGCTACATATAAAACTCCATTGTTGCAACTTCTGACCTTGAACACCAAACACTCAATCCACTTGTGCGTTTTCACTCTAAATCATTTACAAAGCTTCTATAACTCATATAGGACTCATTCAAAGACCTGTTTCATCACTGTAACACCATCTTCATCATCTTCCAAACTCAAAAACAGAGCTTTGCAACTGCACTTGTTGGAGTGATTCAGACACTTTCAGTACAAAGTAAGCATTGCAAAAGCTTCTTGGAAGTAAGGTGAAGCTATCCAGATCATCCTAACACCTCCAGAAGTGCTCTAACTCCAAACTCAATTCTCACTTTAAAGGTAAGTTTTCTAAACTTTGAAATCTTTGTACAAGCATCATTTACATTTATTTTCTAAAGAAAAAATGTAGATATCAATGCCCTAAAACTAACCATGTCCTTAGTTTTCATTTATGTTGACTGTGTGATTTGAAGTTTCTGAGAAATTAAGCTTTAGTTTGGTACCAATAGAAATTCACTTTAATCTTTGATTTTTAGCTTAAGTTACTTACATGGTTGAATTCTTGTTGAGATTTAGAACAAGTTTGGTGCTTATAGTTTTTTAAATGATTGAGAAATGAAGGAGTTAGCATTTTCAAATTTTTTGTTGTTGTTGTTGTTGTTGTCCGTGCGAAGAAGATGAAGTTGCATCTTCAAACTCTAAAAAATGAGTTTATAATATATTGAATGATTCGCGTGTAAACTAATGAATATATCACCACCCCAGTGGTTAAAGCGCACGCCTTTTACTATAGGGACCTGGGTTCGAGCCCCAGCGGTACCCTTTTATGTTTTTTCACATATTTCTTGCAGATCTAGCGTGCCAAGCTTCCATGAGTCCATCATATGCCCTCATCTCATCACCATTAGATCTAATCCAAGGCAGATCCAATGGACCAAGACGCATGACTATGATGCACCTCGGAAGGCCATCCCCACAGAATCAAACAGGCGTTGGGCTTGAGGTGTTTGGGCCTTTCCATTTTTTCTATTTCTCACCCCCTTTATTACTTGTTACTGTAGGCCCATTTTATTTCTTTCTTTTTTATTTTATTTTAATTAATTTTCTTTTCTAATTTCTTTTTTTATTTAATCAGAAAAATAACTTAAAATTGATTAAAAAAATTAGATTTAGGTTTTAATTATCTATCTTTAATTTTTGACAAATAAAAATTATTTTATTTTAATCACCTTGATTTTATTTTATTAAGACTAGGTTTTTATACTTCAATTATTTTTCTAAATAAAAAAACAAATACAAAAATATTTTCTAGATACTTAGATTTGTTTAGGTTTTAATTGATTAATTTTTATAATTAAAAATTAATTAATTTAATCATACTTTATTTTTAATAATTAAATTGTTAATTAAATTAGAATTGGGTATAACTTTTTATTTCACATTTCAAATTTTTTTCTAAACAAAGAAACAACAAAATATTTTCTTAAAATACTTAGAATGTTTAGGTTTTTTTTTCATCTTTCCCCTTTCTATCTCTGTGCATTTGTTTATTTTTCGCATTAATACAATTATATAACTGTTCAAAAGTTTGTAATAAATAATTAAGGTTCATTTCTTTCCTCCTCATTCATAAAACTTGTACCTCCACTCCCGAAGCGTTGTAATAGTGTAGGACAATTAATTTTCGCAATTTACTCCTATTCTTATTACTGGTAGTAATTAGGGTTTGTATGACAAGATTAAAATCAATCATTAGAAAACCTAATCTCAAAGACAAAATAACTGAAATCAAAACACTTCGCACACACGCACCTCTAGGGTAATCTCACTTGTTGCCTCATATTCAAACAGTGATGTCCCTTGAATGTGGGATGATTTAGCAAAGTCCCTCGATGACACTTCGATGCTGCATTCAGTAAACGATTTTAGTCCCTTACGATAATTGCTAAAACATCCTACAAGTTGCCTTCTATGATTGTACGATGACACACGCCTGTCCCTCGCATATAATGATAGGGCTTCCTACCAATTAATGGTAGGATGGCACTATCTAAAGGAGGAAGAAGAGAACAAAGACCATTGAGTAGGTAGATCACTCGTAATCTCTTTCTCACAAAGTAAAATAATCTTAACACTTCACACTTTCAAAAACAACTACTTTCAAAAACGCTTTGTAAACACTCTTGAGGACTGATACAAGGGTTATTATAAAGCAAACCACCTTACATTGCCATTTTAAAAACACTTTCCAAAACCAACACTTCTTTCCAATAAATATTTTCAAAACAAACATTTTTGTATACATTCTCAACGATACGAGAATCATTACAAAATTTCCGCACTTAGGCATTTTCAAAATATTTTCAAACATACACAAAGACAAAGCATTTTTAAAGTGAGCTAGAAATTAAGAGCCCGTAGATAACTACGGATGAAAAGGGTGCTAACACCTTCCCTTTTAATAACCTACCCCCCGAACTCAAGAAAATTCTCAAAAGGTCTTTCCTGTTCTTTTCACCCTTTCCTTTATTGGATAAAAGAAAAGTCGGTGGCGACTCTTGCTATCCACAAATTTGTGATGAAACGCAAAACCTTAAAGTCAGTTCTCCCACTGTATTACAGAACTCACGACTCTGTTGGGGAGATCTAAAAGTGGGGTTACCTTAGAGATAGTTCACATTTAAATGCTTTCATTGTTTGACTTTCCTGCTTTACTTTTAAAGGGTTGTTTGGGTTTGTTTTCTGTATAGATCCTATACTCGATCTGGGGGCATTTTAGGTAAGTATCAATAGATTATGGAAATTGTACGACGTAGACCATTATGGTTAAAATAATAGCTACATTAGTGCGACACATTGGTTTGTTCTGGTGTCCCTTGAGTAAGTCAAGGAGAATGCTGGGCTACCACGTGGTGTCATAAGCACTAACTAACTTTAGAACCTTAGTTGACACAACATAGCCATTAGAAAGTAGTGAGATAGCTGGCTTTAGTGCAGACTGAAGTTGGTTGATACTCGATACTACACTCATTGAGATTGGACTTTAGGGATATTTCTGTTGCAATTTAGATGCTTGTGCTGAAACAATGCTTGAGGTAAAGATCATTGATATTGAGAATCCTAGAACCCGGTTACTTCTTTTAGGACATGTTGAGCCAACTAAAACTTCAAGAGGGTACTTACCTACAAACCCCATGCAAGCTTAAACCTAAGGCCTTGTGTGCTTTGTTTGTGTATGATTAATTGTTCGAACATGACACCATAACATCATGACATCATACCATATCATTTTCACTAACCATTTCAAGGACCTAGGGATTTATCTTTGTTCTATTTTATAGGTTATGGCTTTTGTTCACCGAAATACTATCCAAATCAGTTTTGTGAGGATACCTTCTCAACTTAAAGAGTTGGTCTCAAGGGTTCCCGAAAGCTCTCCATTCATCAAAAGGCATGTTCGACTACTCAGTTTGGATACCTCGGGTTTTGAAGAAGATATGATGAGTGTTCTATTCCAGTTCTTTGACCTTGTACATCACTACTTCACCTTTCCTGATTATCAGTTGGTACCCACAATATATGAGTTTTCTCAATTACTGGGAGTGCCTGTTCTCAATCAAATAAATTTCACTTGTTTAGAGAAAGATCCATAACATGAAGAGATTGCATCAACCCTACATTTGAAGCGGTCCGACATTGTACCAAATTGGGAAACAAGGAGTGGAGTCAAGGGTTTGCTAGCTAAATTTCTATTAGAGAAGGATCGACTATTTTTGGATGCTACTAATTTTCAAGCTTTCGAAGAAATCTTGGCTTTGTTGATCTATGGGTTGGTGTTATTCCCTAATCCAGACCAACTCATAGAGGTGAAGGCCATCAAAATATTTCTTTATTGTAACCCTGTGCCTACCTTTCTTGGAGATATTATGCATTCTCTTCATACTCGTACTATGAGGAAGCGAGGAACTCTTATGTGTTTCATACCTTTGATATCTAGGTGGTTTATTTCGTACCTTCTCCGATCATTATTGAAGAATGAACGAGGTTTGAGGTGGTCTTAAAGGATGATGTTGCTCTCTCATTCAGATATCTATTGGTGTTCCCAATCTCTGGAAAATGTTACTATCATGGACCGTTGTGGGGAATTCCCTAATGTTCCACTCCTTGGCATTAAGGGAGGTATTACTTACAACCCTTCCCTGGCTCTACTACAATTTGGTTATGCTCGAAGAGATGTTCCTCATGACGAACTTATCCAGGATATTGTGTTCGACTATGAGAATAATTTTCAAGGTTAGCGTCCAAGGTTTATACAAGCTTGGGGCATGGTAAACAAGATTGATAGCAAGACTTTAGAACATGAGAATCATATCCCTTTGGATCCATATCTCAAGTGGGTACGATCTCGTGCTCAAAACCTTATGATGCCATATCCCGCTGTCTTACCAATAATTATGGAGCCTATTACTGAGGGTGATATTCCTTATACCATTCTTCATCCATATATGCCTACTGACCTCGAAGAACTGCAGAAGTCCTGGATTCAACTCAAGGAAGAACGATACACCTTTTAAGCTCAATTATATGCAAGTGAAAAGAAAGTGTTGGAGCTCACAAAGTAACTTCACGAGGAGCAAAGCCTTATGCATACATTGACACGAAGAGGAAGCATCTGGGGGAGACTTGAGTTTTTTATAAGTTCATTTTTGTTGTCTCTTTGAGACCCTTTTGCTTTTCATTGTAAGCCTAAGAGGTAATTGTAATTTTGAACTTATTAATGCAATCTTTGTTTCTATTTCCTTTTGGTTAGCAAATTTAAATCTCCTAAGGTCCTTGAAAACATTGCATCCACATATCATGCATCATAACCAGGTTTTCCAATACATGTTTCCTCATCTGTTTACTATTTATTTCAGTATAAGATAGCTCTCGAACAAACTGTCAAGGATCTCCAAACTCAACATGCACAATTTCAAGAGACTCTTCTAAATCTGGCCAAAGGGCAACAAGAGATGATGACGCTCCTCACCATGAAAAAGAAGACTAAGAAGCGGGTTGTTATCCTCAACATGGGGAGATGATTCAAAGGTCCTGATCAACCAGATCGAATGAATGATGTTTCTTCTGAGGAAGACGACAACCAAGAGGAGAATGATAGGAGTGTCAAGGGTGAAGGTAAAAACAATCATGCTTCCAAAGATGAAGACTACTCCGATGAATAGTACCCTCCTGCAGATGACAAGTATAAGCAGTTGGAAGACCAACTCAAAGTTGTGGAGATCTAGAAAGTGCCTGGATTGGATTTTGGAGAGTTAGGTCTGATCCCGGGGGTGGTCATCCCTCACAAATTCAAGGTCCATATCTTTGATAAATATGATGGGGTCTCTTGTCCCAAACTTCATCTAAGGTCGTATGTTCGAAAACTCCAGCCTCATATTGTTGATAGAAAATTATGGGTCCATTTCTTCCAAGAAAGTTTGTCTGGTACTAAACTTGATTGGTTCTATCTTCTAGAAGGAACCAACATTCACACATAGGAAGACTTGGTTGCTGCTTTCTATAAGCAGTATCAATATAATGCTAACCTGGCGCCGACTCGTGTACAATTGCAAAACATGACCATTGGCTCGAATGAAGGGTTCATGGAGTATGCCCAAAAATGGAGGGATCTAGCTAGAAGGGTGCAACCTCCTTTGACTGATTGGGAATTGGTGGATATATTCTTAGGCACTCTGAAGGGTCCATTCTTTAATTTGCTGATTGGGAGTTCTTCATCAGGGTTTACTGAGCTAATTCTGACTGGCGAAAGAGTTGAAAGTGGTATCAAGAGCGGGAATATTCCAATGGCTACATCTTCTAATGCTGTGAAGAAGCCTTTTGTTGGAAAGAAAGAAGCCAATGTTTCCGATGGCCAGAAAAGCCATAGTAAAAATGATCGCCATCAGTCTGTGGGGGCAGTATTAATCTTTAATCCAACACATGTTCAACACCAAAAACAAGGCAACCAACGTAGGTCAGATGCTCCAAGGAGGCAGTTTACCAAGATTAATATGCCATTGGCTCAAGCATTGCAGCATTTGTTAAAGGTTGACCTCTTAACTCTCTAGGATCCTCCTCCTAATCCCAACACATCCTCTCCGAAGTACAATCCAAATGCAAGATGCGCCTATCATTCGAACAGTCCTGGACACGACACCAACAATTGTTGGGCCCTGAAAAACAAAATCCAAGACATGATTAATAATAATAAAATTGAGTTTGACCCTCCTGAGACTCCGAACATGATTATTTCTCCTATGCCGAAGCATGACAAAGGCATAAGTGCTATTGAAGATGTTTTGTATGTTACCTCCGTAAATGATGTGGTTACACCTCTCTAAACAGTCAAGAAGAATTTTCTACAAGCCGATTTATTTTTGGGTTGTGTTAAAGAATGTTATTATTGTGCAGTTCAACCTAATGGTTGCGGGTTACTGAAGAAAGGCATTGAACGCTTGATGCATGAACATGTAATTTTGATTGAAAAAGTTCCGCATACTGAGAATTTGTGCCGAGATTTGTCTGTCATATCTAGTACTCCTTTTAGGATCACATCCAAGGGTCCTGTAAGGATTAATGCCAATTCAAAAGCTGCTCCCTTGATCATTACAAAACCTGGGCCCATCCCATATTCCTCGAAGAAGGAAATTCCATGGAATTATGGGTCTGGCGTTTAGTATCATGGCATTAAACAAGAGTTGTTTGACGAAGATGATGAAGTGGATGATCCCAATATTGACAATATTGCGGGGACCAGCAAAATTACTAGAAGCAGAAGAAGTTTCTCCCCGGAAATCTCTCCACCTATTCAAGTCACAATTACCAAGATAACTATCGAGGCTCGGGGTAAAGAGCCAATGATAGAGCATGTCCAGACGGAGGCACCAAAAGAAGTTATAGTCAAGGATACCTCTGGACAAGAAATGGAAGAAGTTTTGAGGATCATTCATAGAAGCGGTTACAAAATTATTGAACAGCTAGGGCAGACCCTATCCAAGATTTCTATGTTATCCCTGCTATTGTGTTCCGAAGCTCATGCACAAGTTTTAATGAAATTTTTTAAGACTGTTCATGTACCACAAGAGATTTCTGCCAATCAATTTGGAATTTATGTTTCTAGCCTAACGACTGATAATGGATTAGGTTTCTCTGATGCTGACTTGACTCCAGAGGGGAGAAATCATAATAAGGCCTTGTATGTCTCCATTGAATGTAGGGGCACTACCCTGGCTCATGTGTTAATTGATACTGGCTCTTCTCTGAATGTCCTGCCAAAGGGCTCTCTTGACATACTAGATTGCAAAGGGGTTATGCTGAAACCTAGTGACATCATAGTTTGAGCCTTTGACGTATCTAAAAGAATAGTACATGGAAAAGTGGACCTCCCGATCAAAGTAGATTCTTAAATCTTTGAATTCACCTTTTATGTAATGGACATCCGACTAGCTTATTCGTGTCTATTAGGATGCCCCTGGATCCATGTGGCAAGCGCTATTACCTCCATCTTACACTAGAAATTAAAGTATCATGTGAAAGGGAAGATTGTTACTATTTGGAGAGAAGAGGAGGACATGGTCAGTCATCTGAATTCATTGCAATGCGTGGAGATGGACGGAGAATTCATTGAGACTCCCTGTCAAGCTTTTGAAGTAATTTCCCATGCTGTTGTAGAAAATGTTTCTTCCATTCTGAAGACTACCAGGGCCCCGCACAAGATGGCTTCCTTGAAAGATGCCAAAGCTACTATAGAAGAAGGTGGTTGCACAATTTAGGGTCAGCTTCCTGATATCCCCTACAAGTCTGACAAGTTAGGTTTGGACTTTAATACAGAAGGTCAAAGGGTTGTTCTTCACGCTCGAGCTGGAAGACCTATGGTCTGTATAAGCAACAACAAAATCAGTGTTATAGAAGATGCTGATAGTGATGGTGATTTCGACAACTGGATCTTTCCTACCATTAGCAGCAGACTCAACAATTGGGAAGCAGAAGACATTTTCCTTATCTCCTTCAGCCAGGAGTAATAGCTATTTCTGTTATTTTTAAGAAGTTTGGTTATTTAATTTCTTTTAAAAAACAATAACTTTAAACCTTGTGTCTTGCCTGGGGCACAACGGTTCATTTTCTAAGGGTTGTCATTTCATATGTCATATTTTCATTTAATGAAAACATTGGAAGTTTTGCATTCAAATTTTGTGCTCTTTGTCTTTCTTTTTACTTTATTACACTTTCAAATAGCTATATGTTCTTACACACACTCACACACTACATTGCAGATCCCCATCCACTATGGATCTCGTTGATAACGATTCTTCTATTACCGCTTATGACTTTGAAAATCCAGTCTACCAAGCCGAGGAAGAAGGTGAGGAAGATTGTAAGATACATGGAGAACTTTCCAGACTCTTAATACAAGAAGAAAAGGCTATCTAACCACATGAAGAGTTGGTCGAAGTGGTAAACTTGGGCTCTAAGACAGATAAAAAAGAGGTCAAGATAGGCGCTAACTTAGGAGGCACTGTCAAGAGAAGATTGATTCGAATGTTGCACGATTACATTGGGGTATTTTCTTGGTCATACGAAGACATGCCAGGGCTCAAAACTGATATTATGATTCACCGCCTGCCAATGAAAGAGGGTTTTTCTCCGATTAAGCAGAAGGTTTGTCGCATGCGTCCTGAGATGTCAGAGAAGATCAAGGTTAAGGTTATGAAACAATTCAATGCAGGGTTCTTAGCAGTGACGTCATATCCTTAATGGGTTGCTAATGTTGTTCCGGTACCGAAGAAAGATGGAAAGGTACGTATATGTGTAGAGTACAGGGATATGAACAGGGCAAGCCCCAAAGACGACTTCCCACTCCATATATTAATGTCCTGGTAGACAACACTGCTCAGCATAAGGTATTCTCTTTCATGGATGGTTTCTCGAGTTATAATCAAATCAAGATGGCGCCTGAAGACATGGAGAAAACTACCTTCGTCACACAGTGGGGAACTTTCTGTTACAAGGTCATGCCTTTTGGGTTGAAGAACGTCGGGGAAACTTATCAACGTGCCATGGTAGCTTTATTCCATGACATGATTCATCATAAGATAGAAGCTTACATAGACGACATCATAGCAAGATGACAGACTGAAGAAGAACATCTTGATCACCTACATAAGTTATTTGAAAGGCTGAAGAAGTACAAACTGAGGCTAAATCCGAACAAATGCACTTTTAGGATAAGATCTGGTAAACTCCTAGGTTTCGTTGTCAGTGGTAAGGGTATTGAATTTGATCCCACAAAAGTTAAAGTTATCCACGAAATGTCGGCTCCCTGCATCGAGAAGAAAGTCAGAGGTTTCTTAGGATGACTGAATTACATTGCTCGATTCATTTTTCACTTGACTCCTACCTGTGGGCCAATCTTCAAGCTGCTGAAGAAAGATCAAGTAGTAAAGTGGAATGACGACTGCCAAATAGCCTTTGATAAAATCAAGGAGTACTTACAAGAACCTCTGATTCTGATGCCACAAGTTGAAGGAAGACCTCTAATCATGTACCTAATAGTGCTAGAGAACTCAATGAGGGTGTCTACTGGGGAAGCATGACGAGTCTGGTCAAAAAGAGCATGCAATATACTACCTTAGAAAATAGTTTACCTACTGTGAAACAAGATATTCACTACTCGAGAAAACATGTTGTGCTTTGGCATGGGCTGCTCGCCGACTGAGACAGTATATGTTAACCCATACCACTTTATTGATTTCTAAAATGGATCCCATCAAGTACATATTTGAAAAGCTAGCTCTCTCCGGAAGAATAGTCCGAGGGCAGATGGTCTTGACAGAATATGATATTCAGTACATCAATCAAAAAGCAATCAAAGGAAGTGTACTGGAAGATAATTTTGCACCTCAAGCTATAGACGGCTACCAATCTATGAACTTCGAATTTCTGGATGAGAACATTATGCTAGTTACGGATTATGAAGAACTTGGACCGTATGAAGGGCCTGAGCTAGGATCCTGATGGACTATGGTTTTCAATGGAGCTTCTAACACACTTGGAAATAGAATTGGTGTTGTAATCATCTCTACTCAGGGTTGCTATACACCCTTCACTTCCAGACTTTGCTTTGACTGCACCAACAATATGGCTGAATATGAAGCATGCTTCCTGGGAATTAAAGCTGCTATTGACATGAGAATCAAATTCCTGAGCGTATATGGGGATTTAGCCTTGGTAATCAGTCAATTCAAGAGATAATGGGATACAAAGCATCCAAATCTTATCCCTCACCGAGAACATGTTCTAACCTTGATTCCGTACTTCAAAGAGAATACTTTTGAGCATATTCCAAGAGAAGAAAATCAGTTAGCAGACGCCTTAGCTACCATGTCATCCATGTTCAAGATCAGATGGGATAACGAGGCTCCCCAAATTACCATTGAAATATTCGACGAACCGGCACACTGCTATGAAATTGACACTGATGGAGTAGATGAAAAACCTTGGTTTCATGAAGTTAAAAGGTATCTTGAAGCTCAAGAATACCCTGAAGGGTCATCAATCAATGACAAGAAATTCTTATGGAGGATCTCGGCTAAGTTCTTCTTGAGAAATGGAATTGTATACAAGCGTAATTATGATTCAACTCTGCTTCGTTGTATGGACAAAAAGGAAGCAGAGAAAATTATGGAGGATATGCATGAAGGGATCTTTGGCACTCACTCCAGTGGGCATACTATGGCTAAGAAAATCTCGAGAGCAGATTACTATTGGTCGACTATGGAAATTGACTGTCACCATCACTCGAGAACTTGTCATAAGTGACAGATCTATGTTGATAAAGTTCATGTGCCTCCCATTCCTCTGAATGTTTTGACCGCTCCTTGGCCGTTCACAATGTGGGGCATTGATATTATCAGAGAAATCAAGCCTACTGCTTCTAACGGATATAGTTTCATTCTCGTCGCCATTGACTACTTCACAAAATGGGTTGAAGTAGCCTCGTTCGCCTCTGTTACCAAGAATGTGGTCGCTCGATTCATAAAGCATAACCTCATATGTCGGTATGGCATCCCCAAGAGAATCATCACGGACAATGGTATCAACCTCAATAACAATATGATCACTGAACTCTGCATGCAGTTCAAGATCAAGCACCACAACTCTTCTCCATATCTACCAAAGATGAATGGTGCAGTGGAAGCCTCCAAAAATAATATTAACAAGATCATGCAAAAGATGGTTGTAACTTACAAAGACTGATACGAGATGTTACAATTTTCTCTTCATGGCTATCGCACTTCAGCGCAAACATAAATTGGGGAAACCTCGTTCTCTTTGGTCTATGGTATGGAAGTTGTCCTACCTTTCGAAATTCAGATTCCTTCTCTAAGGATTATGAAAGATGCAAATTTAGACGAAGACGAATGGACTAAGACAAGGCTAGACCAGTTGAATCTGATTGACGAAAAGAGGCTTACGGCTGTCTGTCACGGTCATATGTATCAAAAACATATGATCAAGGCATTCAACAACAAAATCAAGCATCAGGTATATCAGGATGGTGACTTGGTAGTAAAGCGCATCATTCTACCGCAAGGTGATCCCAGGGGCAAATGGACTCCTGACTACGAAGGGCCATTTATTGTCAAGAAAGTATTTTCAGGCGGTGCTATGTGTGATACGGTGGCAAAACCGACTGTTAATACTGGTTTGCATTTTTTGTTCGCAAATGTCGTGGTAAGAAAGAGTCACCACTAACTTTTCTTTTATCCAACAAATGAAAGGGTGAAAAGAACAGAAAAAGACCTTTTTTCGAGATTTCTGAGTAAGGGGGTAGATTATGGAAAGGGAAGGTGTTAGCACCCTTTCCATCCGTGGTTTTCCACGGGCTCTTAGGTACTTGCTCATTTTTTGAAATTTCTTGTGTTCGTGTGTTTTGAAAAGCTTTGAAAATGCCTTAGTGCGGCGATTCACTTTATGGTAACCCTTGTATTAGTCCTCAAGGGTGTGATAAAGCGTTTTGAAAAGTTTTGTTTGAAAAGTATTTGAAAGTGTGTAAAAAAGGATTGTTTGAGCAAGTACCTAATAGTTATCTACCTACTCGAAAAAAGATTGTTCTTCTCTTCATTTCCTTCAGACCATGTTATCCTACTATTAGTGAGTAGGTAACCCTAGTCGTTGGATATTTGAGGGACTATCGAAAGGGACGTAATGGTCATTGAAGGCAACATGTAAGGATACCTTAGCATTTTGAAGGGACTATCATCATAAGATCACTTCTCGTAGGAAACTAGAGGGACGTTTAGGGACTATGATCTTTATGACGACTTTAAACTGAGGGTCTTTGCTAAGAGTATCCCTACGCTCGAGGGACATGACTATTGTTTCCGAAGGCAACCAAGTGAGGTAATACCCTAGGGGTGCAAGTGTGAAAAGTGTGCTTTTTAATATATATTTATCTTGATTTTAGTGATCTATTGATTAATTGAGCATACACACCTAGGTTGCTAACAATTTACACAGAATATAAAACATAAAAGCAAGAAACAAAGGCCCTAAACTATTACAAGGCTTTGGTGTAGATACATAAGAAATTTGACTGAAAACTAAAGTGCGGAAATAAAACCCTAATTAAGCTATTACAAACTAGGCACAATTACATCAATAATAAAAATTAAGCGTACGATGAAAATAATTAGGCGTGAGACTAAAAAATTGAAATAAGTTTGAAACCCTAAAAAACCTAATTTTATCATTGAAAATATTTTTTGGGATTTTTGCGAAAAAGGATTTACATTGACCTAATTTTCTAATTAATTTTAATTAATGAAACAAATTAAAGTTTGATGAAATTAATTGATTTACAAAAATTAATTTATTGAGAAAAAGCTAAATCCTATTTTTTGTGATGTTGATTTTTATGATTTTATGGAAAAATTAATTTAAGCAAAACAAATAAACTAATTTAAAGAAAACAAAATTAAAAGGGAAAAAGGGTAAGCTTGAGGGGTGTAAACCCAAATTGGGCGGTGCATGCTGAATTTCTGTTCAACGCCCAATCCAGTTGGCCCATAGTTGCGTGTGATTCAGTGTGGTGTCCCAAGAGTGTCCACCATGGGGAACTTCATTGGAGGCACCAGATCTGGGCGCTGATTGATCCCAGGATGAGGATCTGGGGCCCATGGTGTGCGCGCTTGGAGATGAGGCATGGGATCTACAAAGATTTGTTAGGAAAAATAACATTCAGGAGGAAGGGATCGAACCCCTGACCTCCTACACATGCGTGCTTTGAAACTCTATCCCTTTGCCACTAAGCCAATCATTCAATCGTTAACATAAAAAAACAACATATATTATATGTGATGAAAAGTCAGTGGCTGTAAATAAAAACGTGCAAGAATTTAAATGGGCCACTCAGGTTTTGACACACAGTCATCTTCTTTGTTGAGACTGTCGTTTTAGCCTAAAGGGTTTACCTACAGACAGCGTTGCAGCTACAAACCTGCACATCTCAAAAATCATAATTATACAATATAAATTCAAACCAAATATGCAGATCAATTGGATTTAGTCTCGTGAGTACAATGGTACTCATCATTTGTCCTGATTCTGCCAGAAATAAAAGACCCTAAAACGAAGCTTCAAACCCTAGCAATGGAATTTAATCGAATAGGCATCAAAACATATAATTAATCATGCAGATATCTTCTAAATAATCATACAAACATGACTGTATATTTAAAAATCATTGGTCATGCATATATTTCAAAGACCAGTTTCAAGAAAAAGTGCAAACCGTGATACTTGTGCTAATCATTCCTGGAGGCGTTGATGTGCGAGAGTGGTCCAGAAAGCTTCCCAATATGCCCAGGAATGGATTGCAGTCCTTGAAATGACTGGAATCTCCCTCTATAGAAAAACTCGATCAACACTTTTTGTCAAAATTCTGGAAAGTCTTGTGTATTCTACACGGCCAAAATTCCTTCCTCTTTTGATCAGGGTTCATTATGTATATATAGTAGGATGAATTAGGTTAAAAAATTTGAACTGAATCTTGAAGATTGAGTGAAAAAGATTTGATTTATCTTGCATATTTTGTTTCTAAAATGGCCAAGTCTCTGTGTTCTTTCCCACGCGTTTTCCTTGATTTGCTAGCCTGCTTCAATCTTCTTTCGATTATGGGCTTTCTGGCTTGTTTTGGACCAAGTCACAACTTCATTCCTTCTAATGACTTCCTTGCCAGCCTTAACCTTCAATTCGAACTAATTAGGACTTTCCTTATTAGAACCTTACTCTCCTTGATGGTTCTGAGTAGAACTGTGCCAGCTTCAATACAAAGACTTCTTCGATTGGACCCCCCCTTTGCTTCGATTTCCTGTCCATTTGAAGAGAAGTATCTGGTCGAAACAGCTCTTGTGGCATTGTGACCCAACAAGGCAGGACTCTGGCCTGGGCATGTTTTCAGAGTGCCCTCTTGATGGCCTCTTTTGAATGGCCTGGAGGGAGTCTTTCGAAGGGTCCTTGTCCAAGTACCAATCAAAGGGTATTTGTTGGAATATCAAACGAAGATTCTTTTGTTATGCCAATCGAAAGGCTTTGACACAATGCCCATTGAAAGGCTTGTCATAAGGCCAATCGAAGGGTGCTATGTAGATAGTAATCGAAGAGCGATATATAGATGGCAATCGAAGGATGCTATATAGATGGTAATCAAAGAGCATTTTAGAGATGCTAATTGAACAACACTTAGTAGGTGTCAATCGAAAGGCACTTTGTAGTTGCAAATCGAAGAGCCTCATTAACAGGCCAATCGAAGGGAACTTAGAAACAGGCCAATCAAAGGGAACTTAGAAACATCATTTGAAAAATTTCCTTGTCTTTAGGAAAAGGTTTGTGACCACCTATGCAAGAGGAAAATCTTGGAAAATATGAGAGGGAAAATTTTGGGGTACAACAGCTGCCTCTGCTCAATCTTCTTAAACCTGAGGATGTAGATTGGCTGGTCTTTCTTTCGTGATCAGAAGGTGGAAGATGATTGAACACTAAAGTGCCCAGAAATTTGCACTCGTCTGAGATGATACTTGACTGTGTGGATAATATTTGACTGGCATAGTAACCAGGAGAATCTTGGCAGTGATTCAACTGACCCAGAGGAAAGTCTTGGTACATCTTCCAGTGGAATGGTAATCGGAGAGATCGTGTGTCGACCTGTCTGACCCAGGGAAAATCTTGGGTTAAATTTGACTGGCATAGTAATCAGGAGAATTTTGGTAGCGATTTAACTGACCCAGACGAAAGTCTTGGTACATCTTCCACTAGAATGGTAATCAGAGAGATCTTAGTGTCGACCTGTCTGGCCCAGGGAAAATCTTGGGTTAACTTTGATTGGCATAGTAATCAGGAGAATCTTGGTAGCGATTCAATTGACCCAGACGAAAGTCTTGGTACATCTCCCACTGGAATGGTAATCAGAGACATCTTAGTGTCGACCTGTCTGACCCAGGGAAAATCTTGGGTTAACTTTGACTGGCATAGTAATCAGGAGAATGTCGGTAGTGATTCAACTGACCCAGACGAAAGTCTTGGTACATCTTCCACTGGAATGGTAATCAGAGAGATCTTAGTGTCGACCTGTCTGACCCAAGGAAAATCTTGGGTTAACTTTGACTGGCATAGTAATTAGGAGAATCTTGGTAGCGATTCAACTGACCCAGACGAAAGTCTTGGTACATCTTCCACTGGAATGGTAATCAAAGAGATCTTAGTGTCGACTTGTCTGACCCAGGGAAAATCTTGTGTTAACTTTGACTGGCATAGTAATCAGGAGAATCTTGGTAGCGATTCAACTGACCTAGACGAAAGTCTTGGTACATATTCCACTAGAATGGTAATCAGAGAGATCTTAGTGTCGGCCTGTCTGACCCAGGGAAAATCTTTTGAGAACATATGTTGTACCCCAAAATTTTCCCTCTCACTATCAAGAATTTGCTCACAAGATCTCCTTTGACTCAAGACTATATTAAGGTTGATCAGCTCAAGACACCTCCTTAAGCACCGATAACCAAAATTATGGTTTGAGATTTCACAAGGATATTTGAACTTCCAATGCCCCATATTACTTTCATTGATCATTATGGACCCTCAAGATTACTCATGTCAAGTTTCAAGCTTTGGATCACACTTTTGCTCAGTCAATTAAGCAGTTGACCTAAAAATCAGCTATATTGGGAAAAAGTCAATTATGGCCAATTTACAGTCAAACCTCATAATTCTTGATCCACATCAACATATTAAACTCATATGTATCATTTGATTAAGTTTGGACCATAATTCCTCAAGAAATTTGATCAAATCTCCAAAAGGGCAAAATGGTCAAAATTAGGGTTTTGACTGGGAATGGGCAATTTCTGATTTTTGACCTAGCAAATGATCAATTGTTTTAAGGCATGATCTCAAGAGTCCAATTGCATAATTTTGACCTAATAACATGGTTCAAAACATTTCTCAAGTTCAATGGATTGACAGATGAATTTTCAGTCAACTGATCAAAAGTCAACTGTATACTGAAAAGTCAAACTTTGAATTTTTGGTCAAAATCAAATGCCAAAGATCACAATTCATCAAAGAATGTAAAAATATGAAACTTATTCATCAAGAAATCAAAAATTCAAGATTTCATTTTGAAAAGTTAAAATTTCTAAACTTAGAAATTTTTCTAAGTGTTGGAAATTTCTTATTTTTTCACAACATTGAGCAAAATTTTCATCATGATGCAAGTTGACTCAAAAGAAACTTCCAACATGAAAGTTGTATATCTCCATGAAATCTACAACTTTTCTTCACACAACTCTTTCCAAAAGTGCTTGGATCTCAAGTTATGATTTTAAGAATACATGGTTATGAAACAAAAACACTTAGTGAAATTTTGCCCTAATTTGGTCAGGATTTTGACCTAATTTCATGGCACTTTTTCATATAGTTCCAAGGGGAATTTTAAAAATTTATTAAAAATTCCCAAGAACTCCTTGAGATAATTTTTGATTAGGGAGAATCGAAGAGATGAAGTTATGGTTTTATCACTTGAATTACAAGTCATTTTGGGATAGAACAAATTCAAAATTCAAAGTTATGTTGCATAACCTCTACTTTACAGGCCTCAAACTTGTTAGGCACTCCATAATTAATTGCTTGCACAGCTGTTAGAGGTCTCATTTCAAGTATTCAATGCAAGGCCATGCTTTATATCCATTTTGGGAAGAAAGTGCACAATGCCATTTTGATAAAGTGACTTTTTGCACAAAACTTGTTCTTGAGCCTTGCACTTGTTCTTTTCTGATCATACATGTCTCATAACACAATAGAAATGGTTTAGACACTTACAATCACCCAGCCCATGCTTGTACCTCCTCTTGAAACTTGTTTTCCCATTTTTCTTGAAAATCAAGTACCCTAACAATTAGCTTGAAACTTGTACTTCTGACTTTCAAAACCACTCCAACCCCTTTGCTTATACATACACAAGTTATTGGCAAGAAAATACACGCATGCTTGACCCCTAAAAACACCAAGAGCTCAAAATTGCATCACATATCTCCATTGTTGCCTAACCTGACCAAAAGTTTGAAACTCACATCTCCCTCGTGCGTTTTCAAGCCTTTTGGTTCCTAAAGTTTCTAAACATCATTTAGAATTCATCCCACACCCTGTTACAAGACTGTAACACCATTAACACCATCCTCCATTTTCAAAAACAGAGCTTTGCACTTGGACTTCTCCATAACTCCCCAGGCACTTTCAGCTCAAGCTAAGCATCCCATTAGCTTCCTGGGAACTTGAGGAAGCTAACCCAATCATTTGAACTCACTGAAATCTTCTCAAACTCTAAACCCGATACCCTCTTGCAAGGTAAGTTTTCTAACTTTGGAACTTTTCATACAGGCATCATCAATGATTTATTTGTAAATGAAAAATGTAGATATCATTGCCCTAAAGCTAACCATGTCCATAGTTTTCATTAATTTTGCTTGAGCTTAGAGAATTTTAAGATTGAAGTTTCTGAGATTTTTAGGGTTCAGATTAGGGCCATTAAAATTCATGCTTATCTTTGATCTATAATTTTATTGCTTTGCATTTCTGAAATCGTGAGGAAATTTGCTACAAGTTTCATGTTTACAATTTTCATTTTTGTTGAGATTTGAATAAGTTACAGAGGTTCTGGCTGGGCGTGAGATTGAAGATGAAGTTGGCCTCAGGAACATGTTTGCCATATATATTTATGGTTTGATTTATATAAATGGATGTATAGCCACCCCAGTGGTAGAAGTGCGCGCCTGTGACTTGAGGGACCTAGGTTCAAGCCCCAGTGGTACCCTTTTGGTTTTTTTACATTTTTTTGCATTCTGACTTTTTGGACAAGGCGTCTGGGCCTCCTTTGGGTTTTTTTACTTTTTTTTCTTACTGCTAACCTCCATGTTTCATTTACACACCCTGGCCCATTTATTTTCTTTTTTTTTCATTTTTATTTATTTTTGTTTTCTTAAATATATTATCTAACATTAAAAAATCAGAAAAAATATAAAAACATTGGATTAATATTTTGACATAGTTTATTTATTTTTTCTCACACAAAAATTATTTTATTTAATCATACTTTATTTATTGTACTAATTCTTTTTGTGAATTTAATTAAAAATAGGATTTTTTTAGTTATTTAATTTTACACCATTTAAATATTTTATTTTAAAAACCAAAAAAGACTAAAAATATTTTATAATACTATAATTTACTTTCAAAACAAAAATACCAAAAATATTCTTCTTATAAACTTAATTTCCTTTTTTAAATCAATTAATATATTTAGGGTTTTATTTAAAATCTTTTCTTAGTTAATTTAGGTTTTACTTCTTACTATTTTAATTAATTATTTTTCCTTTTAATTAATTAGGTTAAAAACAAAACCCCTTTTCCTTAAAAATCCAAACAAATACCCATTTTCTTCACATTTACATTCTTGCATATTTATTCATTTTGTACATTATTTATTTTAATTCTTGTATAAATTCAATATGGTTGTAATAGATAATTAGACTTTATTTTCTTGCAATCCCCATTTATAATTTGTACACCCCCCTCCCACAAGTATTGTAATAGCGTAGTAACTTTAAATTCCGCAATTTATTGCTTTGTATACAAATGCTAGTAATTAGAGTTTGTATGGAAAGACTAAAAACAATGTCTAGAAAACCCTAATCAAAGACAAAATCAAGCATGAAAATGATACACTTTCACACAAGCATCCCCTAGGGTAAATCTACTTGGTTGCCTTACAAAATGGCCATATTACGCATGTGAGGTATCTTAGAAAAACAAGCAAAAAATACAAGATCATAGTCCCTCGATGACGCTATCTAAGTTGCCTTTAAAATGATCTTAGTCCCTAAAAGAGAATGCTAAGATACCTTGCAACATTTCTAATCATGGTTATACGATGACCCACGCCTATCCCGTTTACATCCAAAGATAGGGTTACTTACCAAATCAATGGTAAGATAACAATGTCAAAGGAAAAGAAAATGAACAAGAAAGACATTTGAATAGGTAGAATGCTCCTAATTACTTGCTCTATTTCAAAACAAAACATCCTTGCTATTTTTAAAATCAAACACCTACACTTTCAAAACATCTTATAAACTTGAAAACATTTTCAAAGGATCAACACCTTTGTATACATTCTTACGAACGAGAATCATTACAAAGATTGCCTAAACAATGGCCTCTTTACAAAATACTTTCAAAAACCATACAAAGCACAATTTCAAACAAAAGCAAGTGATCTAGCAAGTAACTAAGAGCCCATGGAAAACCATGGATGAAAAGGGTTCTAGCACCTTCCCTTTTCATAATCTACCCCCCGAACTCAAGAAAACATCTCAAAGGTCTTTCCTGTGCTTTTTTACCTTTCCTTTTGGATAAAATAAAAGTCGGTGGCGACTCTTGCTAAACCGAAACATTTGTGAACACAAACGCAAAACCTCAAGTCAGTTCTCCCACCGTATCACAACATCTTTCTAAGTAAATTTCTGAAATAGCTCTTCATCAGACGTAGCTTTTGAGAAAACTACCAGGCCACATAAGTAGCGGTGTTTATTGATTTGATCTTTTTCTGACAAAGGTAAAGAGTTGGTCATATGCAATGTAATTATGTATGAAATGCATTATGATGATGTTCTCAAAATAAATGAGATTGTGTTGTATGCAATATGTATGCGCATGCCATGATGTATGAATATGGGATTCTATTGTGGTATTTCTTAGTCAGGGAAAATAAATCCCGGACTGTTGCTGGAGAGTATTGGGGAAGCTGAATTCTTTATTTTTGCTGGCGATGGTGAATGAAGACGACCATGCTGGGGATTTACTCCTTTCTGTTTGTGAATATTCTGCCGGGGAGAGACTATGCCTGAGAATAACCCTGCGGGGGAATAACTCTGTTTTCGAGAGGAGATGCCTTGCTGGAAGATTTTGCCAATTTGGAGAAATAAACTCCACCGGGGGATGAACTTCCGTAGCTGGAGAAATAAACTCTGTTGGGGATTGAGCTTCTGCATTTAGAGAAATAAACTCTGCTCGGGAGAAGGCTTTAAAAACTGTTTGCAATTATAAAATTCGGTCGGGGAATATAGATATCGGCTCTCTGAAGGAACTTTGTTGGGGAAAGTAACTCTTGTTTGGCAAAGAAGATGTCAAAACTTTTGATTACCTCTACTCTATGGGGAACATAGACATCACGAGGCGCATGTAGTGGTGACTTCGTCTCAAAACTGTCTTTGCCCCTGTACCTGTTGGAAGGAGTAACTGTCGGAATTACAAATCGTTTTTTAGACTTTGCCCCGTTCCTTATGTCATGAGTAACTGTCCTTCTGTTCCTTATGCAAATATTTGTGAATAGAAATCATATTCAAATGCATATGTCAAGAATAAGTCAATGGACGTTTTTGAAAAAATAAAACAGGAAAAGAAAAACAAATGGTTTTGTAAAAATGATTTGTATTAATTTCTGAAGTTTGCCTATAATAGGCATTCTGTATAAAGAGGCTGACATTCTAGTAGGAGAACGCCGCCGTGAGAGTGAAGACTATACAAAATAGTGTACAAAGAGAAGAAAACATCTATGTGTAATAATCCCATTGAGTTTCAATCCTGCTATTGTCGCTATGTTTTCGAGCATCTCATCACTTTGCTACTTTTCCGAAGCTGACTGGATTAATCGGTGTCGTTTGAGCTTGATAGTTAATACTGAAGTCTAGTCGCAAGGTGATCCAATGGTACATAGTGATACGCTTTAAATCCATAACTTTTTCCTAGACCGCCCTTCCGGGTTTTCAGTCCACCGGGATACCCTTTTTTGCCCAAGTCGCCTTTTCAGGTTTTCGACTTACTGGATGTACAGATATTTTTTGTTTTCATCCCTATATTTTTCCTGAACCCTTTTGGTTCGCCGGGATGCCCTTATTTTTTTCCTAGTCCATTCAACCTAGTGGGTCTTATTCATGCGTAGTATCTTTTCACTATGTCCTCATTAACAGGGTGAGGAAGGTCGTCACCATACATGGTGGTCAGAATCATGGCTCCACCTAAAAATATGCTTTTGATCATAAATGGACCTTTGTATGTGGGAGTCCATTTTCCCCTGGGATCACCTTGCGGCAGTATGATGCGCTTGATCACTAGATCCCCAACTTGATATACTTGACGTCTGACCTTCTTGTTGAAAGACTTGATCATCCGTTTTTGATACATTTGACCATGACAGACAGCAGTAAGTCTTTTTTCATCAATCAGATTCAGTTGATCAAGTCGAGTCTGGATCCAGTCGTCTTCGTTCGAACCCGCATCCTTCATGATTCTCAGAGAAGGAATCTGGACCTCAATAGGCAGGATAGCCTCCATACCGTATACAAGAGAGTAGGGTGTTGCCCCTGTCGATGTTCATGCGGACGTGCGGTACCCATGAAGAGAAAATGGTAACATCTCATGCTAGTCTTTGTATTTCACTTTCATCTTATATATGATTTTCTTGATGTCTTTGTTAGCAGCCTCCATAGTGCCATTCATCTTAGGCCGATAAGGGGAAGAATTATGATGTTGGATCTTGAACTATTTACAGAGTTCGATGATCATCGCATTTTTGAGATTTGTACCTGTGATATAGTGGGAGAACTGACTACGGTTTTGCGTTTGTTTTCGCAAATGTTTCGGTTGAGCAAGAGTCGCCACCGACTTTTTATTTTATCCTAAGGAAAGGTTAAAAAGCACAGCAAAAACCTTTGAGATGTTTTCTTGGGTTCGGGGAGTAGATTATAGAAAGGGAAGGTATTAGCACCCTTTCTATCCATGGTTGTCCATGGGCTCTTAGTTACTTGCTTAGATCAACTTGCCTTAATTTTCAATTGTTTGAAATGGTGCTCTTGTATGTGTGTGTTTGAAAATGTTTTGAAAAGAAGCCAATGTGGTGGCAACCTTTGTAATGATCCATGTTGGGATGTATACAAAGGTGTATGTCTTTTGAAAAGGTTTTCATTTGTTTTTGAAAGTTGTTATTGAAAGTGTAGTGATGCGTGGTTTGGAAAATAGGCAAGTGTTTTGTTTTGCAAATTGGCAAGTAACCAAGAGCTATCTACCCTAATTTTCTCAAAGATTATTGCTATGTTTTAACCCTTTTAACAATTTTGTTCCATCATTGTATTTGGTGGACAATCTTGTGTTAGGATGTGAGAGGGACGGGCGCGGGTCATCGCTTAGACCATGATTGCAATGGTGCCAAGTATCTTTGGGCAATTTTTCTTTAAGGGACTTGATCATTTTTTAGGCAACTTTCGAAAGCGTCATCGAGGGACTATGATCATTTGAATTGTTTGTTTTGCCCAAAGAGACCTAACATGCAATATGGCCCAATTTTGAAAGGCAACAAGTGGATGTAACCCTAGGGGTGTTAGTGTGCAAGTGTGTTTTATTGCATACAAGAGTTTTTTTTATTTTCTTTGAATTTAGGATTTTCTATTTCATTGATTTTATCTTGCCATACACGTCCTAATTACTAGCAATAAGAAGCGGAAATATAAAATCCTACGCTATTACAACAATTAGGGGATGGGGATACACATTTGTACATGGGGGGTTCAACAAGAAAAATAGACAAAAAAGAAAATAGCAAAAAACAAGATATATAGAGAGAGAGAGAGGGAGCCAGCGCGCTGCTGAGAGGTCATCAGAAGTTCTGACTCAGATCCGCTGCCAGATGATCAACCTCTTGGTTAAACTGTATGAGTCAGAACTTATGACTCTGGCACCTGCAAAACAGAACCCTGTTAGTGGGGAAATCAGAAGTTCTGACTCCCCTACGCTGCAAGACAGAAGTTTGTTAGTGGAGAAACCAGAAGTTCTGATTCTGCTGGAAAGGCAATAACTCTCGGAGGTTCTGATATCATTGACAGCAAAAACAGGCTCCAGATGTGCTAACGTCAAAGTAAGCACTTGGCTTTTCCCTGTACTAATCAGAATATCTGCAATTTTGTTGTTATTCCACAAAACAGGAAACATATTTGGAACAGATCCAGCAAATGTCAAAATGTTTTAGAGGGCAGAACCATCAAGGTCACAGGCAAGTCCTACACTGGCTTAGAACGTTCTGAGGTATGAAAATCCTCAGAATATAAACAGCAACAACATGATATTTACATTATGTTTATTTGAGTATGCATAGCTGATGATGCTTAGCAGCGTGATGAAGGTCAGCAGGTGCTTACCTGGCTGTTGGAAAAGTTTGTGGGTGAAAGCTAGCTTTTGGCTCTGGTGGTGTTCTGGACAGATTCTCTTTTTTTGGAAAAAAGGCAGGTGAAGGTGTATGCGTATGTAGGGTCAGAAGTTTGAAAAGAGGTTTTTTTTTTAGTTCATACAGAAAACTGGGTATTGGATAAAATTTGAAGATGAGAAATTCAAAGTTATGAAACAAACTGGAGATTTTGGCAGAGTTTCAGAACACTATTTTGCTAAGGGTTTCTGTTTCTCTCTTAGCAATTTTTTTGTTTCTTGAACGCCCCTTTTGCAGTGGACAATGACTCTCTATTTATAGGCAAAGTTCTTGTGGGTGCCTTGAACATTAAAGCGCCAACAGAGTTTGAATTGCTTTTTGACAGAAATTCCTGGGAAGTTGTGATAACAGATAGCCTTCAGCCTAGGCTGCAGCAGCAGGCGTGGATTAGAGAGAAGTGACCTCTTAAGTGGGCGGTGGCGTGTAGACCCATGCCAGAATCTGCACAAAGGCGTTTTCCAAGCCACACGTGAATGTTCAGGAGTGGTTGGAAGCATTAATGAGCATTAAATGGTGATAAGACCTATCAACATCAATATTCTGGTAATGGAAACCAACGTTGAATCAGCAGTTCTGTTTCAAAAAGGACAGCGTAAACCATGCTCTGGCCTTGGCTTCCTGTTGTCTTAGTAAGTTCTGGGGATTCTCCTGATTTTCTGATACGTTCCTTGGATTTGCTTCTGGACCTCCTGGGCTTAGAGATTCTGTATCAGTGTAACACCCACTCTTCTGACCTTTTCATCCTCTGATTTCAACATGTTCTGAAAGAGCCTTCAGACTTCCCTGCTTCTCTTGCATTCCTTTAGCAAATTCTGACTGAGCTTGTGTAACTGCTGAAAGGGGCATGTTCTGTCTGAGGCTTACATACTGAACCACGTTTACAACTTCTGATTGAGCTGATGTAGCTGCTGAAAAGCCAACTTCTGACTACGCTAAGCCAAGCTTGCAACTTCTGACCGTTTTTATCTGGAATTGGTCCAGAAGTTCTGAAGCGCTGATTTTTTTCTTAAACACTCATTTTTTAGAGAAACATTCCAAGTATTTAGAAAAAAATTTCTTAAGATAAAAGCGTTGTCTTTAGAGCTTGTGTGATCATCTTGCTCTTGTAAATTGTCTGTTTGGGCAAAAATGATAACTCAGGACTTGGATTTGTTTCAGAGGGACCTTGAAAATCCAAGATGATTTCCTGAAAAAGGAGAGGGCAAATTTTGGGGTACAACAGTTGCCCCTGTTCAATCTTCTTGAACCTGAAGAGTTAGATTGGCAAGTTTGCCTTTCGCGACTCGAAGGTAAAAGGAGATTAGACACTAGAGTGCCCGGAAATTTGCACTCGCATGGTAGAGTATCAGCACTGTGATGGCGGGAATGGGCTTATAGATGCCATTTGGAGAGATGGTGGATAGAGAGATGGGCTTATAGATGCCATCTGGGGACGTGATAGAACTTTGTCGGGAATGGGCTTATAGATGCCATTTGGAAGTGTTTGATCGCATAAGAGATTCCTTAGCGAGAACTTGTGTATTTTGAGAAAGGAAGATGGTTTCCTGGCCTGTTACAGGTGTTGATCTTCAGTCTCTTCATGCAGCCATGCCCTGGCTAGATACAGGTTTCGAATCTACAATCGGTTGCTCACAGATGTGCCCTGGATGGATACAGGTATCGAATCTGGAAATAGTCGTCAACAGATATGCCCTGGCTGGATACATGAATCGAATCTGGAATTGTAGTAGTTGATAGATATGCCCTGGCTGGATACAGGAATCGAATCTTCAAACTCTTCAGACGTGCCCTGGCTAGATACAGGAATCGAGTCTGGAAATAGTCGTCAACAGATATGCTCTGGCTGGATACAGGAATCGAATATGGAATTGTGATAGTTGCTAGATATGCCCTGGCTGGATACAGGAATCGAATCTTCGAACTCTTCAGACGTGCCCTGGCTAGATACAGGAATCGAGTCTGGAAATAGTCGTTAACAGATATGCCCTGGCTGGATACAGGAATCGAATCTGGAATTGTGATAGTTGCTAGATATGCCCTGGCTGGATACAGGAATCGAATCTTCGAACTCTTCAGACGTGCCCTGGCTAGATACAGGAATCGAGTCTGGAAATAGTCGTCAACAGATATGCCCTGGCTGGATAGAGGAATCGAATATGGAATTGTGATAGTTGCTAGATATGCCCTGGCTGGATACAGGAATCAAATCTTCGAACTCTTCAGACGTGCCCTGGCTAGATATAGGAATCGAGTCTGGAAACTGATCACTCACAGATGTGCCCTGGCTAGATACAGGTATCGAATCTGGAATTGTGACAGTTGAAGGTAGTTGTCTTTGGGATTGTCTTTTTTTCCTGAAAAGGCAAAAACATCAGTTGTATGCAACGTCATGATGTATGAAATGCATGATGTCATGATGTTCAACATGAGATAGTGTTGTATGCACTTTATCATGCATGTAAGCAAGATGTATGAAATGTGAAATGTTTATGAAATGTATTTTTGTCTAGGAAAATAAATCCTTGACGACCGGTCGGGGAATTAAATCCTGGGCTGACATTGAAGAGTAGAGCTCTTTGCTTCCGCTGGGGATGATGGTTGCAAGAATACACTGGTAGGAGAAGATGACTCCGTTGAGGAATATACTTGCTGGAGAGATTATTCTGCGGGGAATTACTCTGTGGAAGAGATACTTTTCTTGAAGTTTGACGAGAGCTTCACTAAGGATTTCAATGATGGACTCCGCTGGGGATAACAATGATGAACTCCGCTGGGGATACCAAAGATAAACTCCACTGGGGATAGGAAGAACTTTGTCGAGGTTTGACAAGAGCTTCACTGAGGATTTCAATGATGGACTCCGCTGGGGATAACAATGATGAACTCCGCTAGGGATACCAAAGATAAACTCCACTGGGGATAGGAAGAACTTTGCCGAGGGCGATCTTCCGTGGCAATTAGCTGAGGATAACCCAGTTATAAGCCCTTGTGAGGAATAACTTTGAATAAAGCTCGGGAGGGACGTCCGTACTCTGCAGGGGATAAGCTTCAAGACCTGCTGGGGATAAGAATTCCTACTTTCCTGGGGAAACTTTTGGAATTGCACTGGGGCATTGGTATTCCGCCGGGGAACAATCTTAGGTCAAGACTGCCGGGGATGCTTGCTGATGAATGCCTATACTCCACTGGGAAATGTTGTGCCCTTTTCAGGATTGATAGGGAACCAACTCTGCTTGGGGAAAGTATTGTTGAATCTTATCTTACTCCACGGGGAGTTGAGATGATTTGGTCACATTCTTCAGTTGAACCTACCTTGGTACTTCGGCGGACAAAGCCACCAGACTGCATCAGACAACTCTACATTGCCCCTATTTCTGATGTCACCTGTAATTAGTCTTTTGTTTCATATGAAAGTATTTATGAATTAGAAATTTAATGTCAAATGCATATATCAAAAATGAACATTGGACGTTCTTCGCAAGACAAAACAAAAAAAGGGAAAAACAACTGGCAATTTGTTTGGAAAACTGAATCTGTATTGATTTTGAAATTTGCCTGTAAATAGGCGTTTTTTGTACAAGAGGCCGACGTCCTAGTAAGAGAACGCCGCCGAATAACACAAAGTTTATACAATTTTGAAAAGGAAACAAAACAGCTATGTGCATAATGTTCCCACTGGGTTCCAACTCTGCTATCGCCTTTATGTCTTCAAGCGTCTCATCACTTTGATGCTTAGTTGAAGATGAAGCTGATTGATCGATGCCGAAGTCTGAGCCAGATAATTGATGCCGAATTCTGGATGCCAGGTGATCTAATGAGACATAGTGTTACGCTTCATCCCTAATTTTTGCCTGGACCGCCCTTTCGGGTTTTCAGTCCACCGGGATACCCCTTTTTGCCCAAGCCGCCTTTTCAGGTTTTCGACTTGCCGGGTGTACAGATTTTTTTCATTTCATCCCTTATTTTTGCCCGAACCCTTTTGGTTCGCCGGGAAGCCCTTATTTTTGCCTAGGTATGTCAACCTAGCGGGTCTTTTATTCATGCGTAGTATCTTTTTACTATGTCTGCATTGGCGGGGTGAGGAAGGTTGTCACCATCCATGGTGGTCAGAATCATGGCTCCTCCTGAGAACACGTGTTTAACCACAAATGGCCCTTCGTACGTAGGGGTCCATTTGCCCCGGGGATCACCTTGAGGAAGGATGATGCGCTTGATTACCAGGTCCCCAACTTGATACTCTTGTGGTCTGACTTTTTGTTAAATGCCCTGATCATCCGTTTTTGGTACGTCTGACTATGACAGATAGCGGTGAGTCTCTTTTCGTCAATCAGGTTTAATTGATCAAGTCGAGTCTGGATCCAGTCATCTTCACTCAAGTCTACATCCTTCATTATCCGGAGAGAAGGTATCTGGACTTCAATCGGCAAGACTGCCTCCATGCCATAGACCAAGGAGAAGGGTGTTGCCCCGGTTGACGTTCTTGCTGAGGTACGGTACCCATGAAGAGCAAACGGTAACATCTCGTGCCAATCTTTATAGGTCACTGTCATCTTCTGCACAATTTTCTTGATGTTCTTATTAGCCGCCTCTACAGCCCCATTCATCTTCGGCCGGTAAGGAGAAGAGTTGTGGTGCTGTATCTTAAATTGCTCGCAGAGCTCAGTGATCATCTTGTTATTGAGATTGGTACCATTGTCTGTAATAATTCTTGCCGGGATTCCGTATCGACAGATCAGGTTGTGCCGAATGAACCGTGCCACGACGTTCTTGGTTACTGTAGCGTAGGAAGCTGCTTCAACCCACTTCGTGAAGTAATCAATTGCTACTAGGATGAAACGATGCCCGTTGGATGCCGTTGGTCGGATCTCACCGATCATATCGATGCCCCACATTGTAAAAGGCCAAGGTGTCGTCAGGACGTTCAGAGGAACCGGAGGGGTGTGCACCTTATCAACATAGATCTGGCATTTATGACAAGTTCAAGAATGTTGGTAACAGTCGGCTTCCATTGTGGACCAGAAATATCCTGCCCGAAGGATTTTCTTTGCCATGGTATGTCCACTGGAATGTGTTCCAAAGGTACCTTCATGCAGCTCTGCCATGATCTTTTCTGCTTCAGCCTTATCCACGCAACGCAGTAGAGTTGAATCATGATTCCGTTTGTAGAGAATGCCGTTGTTGAGGAAGAATTTTGCCACAAACCTTCTCATGAACTTCTTGTCGTTGACAGATGCACTTTCAGGGTATTCCTGAGTTTCCAAGTATCTCTTCACCTCATGATACCAGGGTTTTTCAGTCACTTTTTCGGCCTCAAGATCGCAGCAGTATGCAGGTTCGTCCAATTTCCAGATAATGATTCGGGGAGCCTCATTGTCCCATTTAACTTTGAACATTGAAGACATCGTAGCTAGTGCGTCTGCTAGCTGATTCTCCTCTCTTGGGAAGTGCTCAAATGTTATCTCTTCAAAGTGGGGAAGCAAAGTCAGCACATACTCCTTGTAAGGAATAAGATTTGGGTGTTTCATATCCCACTCGCCTTTGATCTGATTGATCACGAGAGCGGAATCTCCGAAGACACTCAGAAACTTGATCCTTAAGTCGATTGCAGCTTGAAGACCCATGATACATGCCTCATACTCCGCCATGTTGTTGGTGCAGTTGAAACACAGCCGGGCGGTGAGTGGAGTATGAATACCTTTGGGGGATATAATCACAGTGCTGATACCATTACCCAAAGCGTTTGAGGCTCCGTCAAAGTGCATAGACCATCGGGATCCTTCCTCAGGTCCTTCATCCGGTCCAGGTGCTTCACAATCTGTTACTACCATGATATCTTCATTCGGAAATTCAAAGTTCAAGGATTGGTAATCGTCCACAGGTTGGTGTGCCAAATGATCTGCCAATACACTTCCCTTGATCGCTTTCTGAGTTGTATACTGGATATCATATTCTGTCAAGATCATTTGCCATCTTGCTATTCTTCTAGACAGAGCAGGATTTTCGAATATGTACATGATGGGATCCATCTTTGAAATCAACAGAGTAGTGTGAGTCAGCATATACTGTCTCAGCCGGCGAGCAGCCCATACCAGAGCGCAGCAAGTTTTCTCGAGCAGTGAGTAACGAGACTCACAGTCGGTAAACTTTTTGCTCAGGTAATAAATAGCATGCTCTTTTCGGCCAGACTCGTCATGCTGCCCCAGCACACACCCCATTGAATTGTCAAGTACTGTCAGGTATAGTATTAGAGGTCTCCCTTCCACTGGTGGCATAAGAATGGGTGGCTCTTGGAGATACTCTTTTATCTTTTCAAAAGTGGCCTGACATTCATCGTTCCAACGTACTACTTGATCTTTTTTCAGTAATTTGAAGATTGGCTCACAGGTAGCAGTTAGATGTGAGATGAATCGGGCGATGTAATTCAGTCGTCCCAGAAAGCCTCTGACTTCTTTCTTTGTCTTGGGAGTTGGCATCTCTTGTATGGCTTTTACCTTGGCAGGGTCCACTTGAATACCCTTGTCGCTTACAATGAAACCTAGCAATTTTCCGGACCTCACCCCAAAGGTGCATTTGTTGGGATTCAACCTTAGCTTGTATAACTTCAATCGGTCAAACAGCTTCCGCAGATGGTCAAGGTGCTCCTCCTCAGTTTGAGACCTTGCAATCATGTCATCAACATATACCTCAATCTCATGATGGATCATATCATGAAATAAAGCAACCATGGCGCGTTGGCAGGTTGCCCCAGCATTTTTCAATCCGAATGGCATGACCTTGTAGCAGAAGGTCCCCCACTGAGTCACAAAGGTAGTCTTTTCCATATCTTCCGGAGCCATCTTGATCTGATTATACCCTGAAAAACCATCCATGAAGGAGAACACCTTGTGTTGAGCAGTGTTTTCAACAAGAACGTCAATGTGAGGCAGAGGGAAATCATCCTTGGGGCTTGCCCTGTTCAAATCCCTGTAGTCGACACACATTCTGACTTTACCGTCCTTCTTTGGCACTGGCACCACGTTGGCAACCCACTGAGGGTAAGAAGTTACTGCTAGAAACCCGGCATCGAATTGCTTCATAACCTCAGCTTTGATCTTTTCGGACATCTCTGGACGCATGCGGCAGACCTTTTGCTTTACCGGAGGGCAGTCTTCCTTAGTAGGCAGATGATGGACCACAATGTCGGCATCCAAACCGGGCATGTCTTTGTAGGACCAAGAAAAGATCTCAATGTAATCATGCAGCATCTGGATCAATCGTTGCTTCACGCTGAGCTCTAGATTGGCACCAATCTTGACCTCTTTTCTATCTGTCTCAGTACCTAGGTTCACCGTTTCCACCGGCTCTTCATACGGCTGGATGGCCCTCTCTTCTTGAAGTAGCAGTCTTGCGAGTTCACCAGGAACTTCGCAATCATCTTCACCTTCGTCTTCGGCCAAGTTGATCGAATTCTCGAAGTCATAACTGGTGGTAGCAGAGCTGTTACCAGTGAGATCCAGAGTGGATTGAAACCTGTATAAGTGAGTGTGTGTAAATATAGCTGTTTTGCAATATATAACACAAAGAAAAAGAGCACAAGATTTGAAATGCAACAAACGTCCAATGTTTTGATTAATGATATATGGAAATGTCATACAAAAAGCCCTCACGAATGGAGCTACGATGCCCCGGGTAGGACACCGAGCCAATAAAAGTTTCAACATATTGTTTGTTACAAATTGGAAATCAAAAGAGTTAATTACTGCGTGACAAATGTGATTGGTGTAAAATCCTTTGCTGTCCAGTTGCTTGGCCCGTTGCTGGTGGTTGGATAGATCCAACTGTCAAACTCTGCTTCCTCTACGTCCTCCTCGATAGCATTCACCCTTGGGTTGGAAATGAACACCGAAGCCTTTCTGATCCTCTCTTTGCGCACAGCCCTCTGAGCCTCTGCAGTGAAGCCCAGCCCAAACTTGTCGTTCTTTTGAGTGAAGTCAGGAAGCTGACCCCAGTTTGCACACCTGCCTTTCTCGATTACAGCCCGGGCATCCTTCAGGGAAGCCATCTTCAACGGAAAGTCTTCCTCAACCACTGTTTCAGCTGACGCCAAAGTTGGAGGTACCTCCTCAAAATGCTGAAAAGGGGTTTCAATAAACTCCCCGTCCATCTCAATATACCGGAATGAATTCAAGTGACTAACCATGTATTCCTCCTCACCCTGCACAGTAACAATTTTCCCTTTGACAAGGTATTTGAGCTTTTGGTGTAGAGTGGATGTTACTGCCCCAGCCTTGTGAATCCAGGGTCGACCCAACAAGCAGGAATAAGATGGACGAATATCCATTACATAGAATGTTGAGTCGAAGACTTGGGAACCCACGCGAATAGGAATGTCTACCTCACCGTGCACCATCCTCTTAGAACAGTCGAAGGCTCTAACAATGATGTTACTAGGTTTCAATTCCAGGCCCTCACAATCCAAGCGATCCAATGCCTTCTTGGGAAAAACATTCAGGGAAGAACTGGTATCCACCAACACGTGTGCGAGAGTAGTGCCCCTGCATTCTATAGAGACATGCAGGGCATCATTGTGATTTTTCCCTTTGGCGGTAAGGTCAGCATCTGAGAACCCCAAACCATTGTCACCTGTCAAATTAGCCACACAGTCAGTGAATTGATCCGCAGAGGTCTCTTGCGGCACATGGGCCGTTTTCAGAAATGAAATCAGGGATTTTGCATGGGCCTCTGAGCATAGCAGCAATGATAGCATAGAGATTTTGGAGGGGGTATGCCCCAACTGTTCAACAACATTGAAGTCACTCTTTTTAATGATTTTAAGGATTTCCTCCATCTCTTGTTGGGAGGCTTCAACAGCAGTCTTTTTTGGTGCCTCTGTCCTGGCAGGCAAATCGGTAGCAACTTCTTTGCCCCGAGCATCAGAGGACTCGGCGGCAGTAGTAGACACAGGAACTTGATTTGGAACATGCACACTTGCGGGTGTGATGATGAGAGGTTTTCGGATAACTGACGGTGCAATGTCAGGCGAGAAGATCCTGCCACTACGAGTAATCTTGTCGGGACCAGTGATGTTACTGATACTGGTACTGGTGTTGAACTCCTGCTTTACTCCAAGCACATACACGTCTACCCCATAATGCCATGGGACAGCCTTGTTAGATTCATAGGGGAGAGGCCCCGGAACAGTAATGGTAATGGGTGCAACAGACATAATTTGGACTGGCTTCCTCGGGGGAGCTTTGGTAGGATTGTTGAAAATTGTGACGACAAATACTTCTTCAGCGGAAACAAACGGAACAGCAGTTTTCTTGAACAGAATTTCTTTGCTATCCATCAGGCTTTGGATGCCTGATTTCAGCAGTGGGCAACCGGTAGGGATAACAGCACACAAGAGGCAACCCTTGCTACAACCCAGAAATAAACCGGCTAGTAGTAAGTTCCTCTTAACAGTCAATAGAGGGGTAGCAACATCATTCACCGAAACAGCATACAAATCTTCCTCAATGGCATTTACTCTATGCTGGGGCATAGGAGCAGTTACAACATTTGGCCTCTCAGGCGCCTCAAACTGAATTTCCTTCGCGTCGATAAGGTCTTGCACTTTATTTCTCAGGGCCCAGCAATCATCAGTAGTGTGCCCGGGGCTATCAGAATGATAAGCACAACAGGCATTTGGGTTATACTTAGGAGATGCAGTATTCACGACCTTCGGAGCCTCTTTGATGGTCACCAAGTTGGTTGATAACAGTTGCGGTAAGATTTGTGACAAGGCCATACTCAGCCGGGTATACTGCCTCTTGGGCCTTTCACCTCTTTGTTGATTGTACTGCTGAGGAGCAGCAACAGACTTTGAAATTACTAAGGCATTGACGGCCTGGCGGCTTTCTGGCTTGACTTGTCTTCTAGGACCATAGACTGCACTTGCTTCCTTCTTGAAAGGCCTCTTCTCAGTACTTGTGGAGGCAGCCTTTTGTATCTTTCCTGACCTGATGCCAGCTTCAATCCTTTCACCTGTCAGGATCAAATCCGTAAACCCAGCGGAGGAATTACCAACCAAATGATTGAAAAATGGACCAGACAAGGTCCCTAGAAACATATCAACCAGCTCACGATCAGTCAATGGAGGTTGCACCCTGCCAGCCAAATCTCTCCATTTTTGTGCATATTCTTTGAACCCTTCGCCCGTTCCTAGAGACATACCCTGAAGTTGGGTACGCGTAGGAGCGAGGTCAGAATTGTATTGATATTGTCTGTAAAATGCGGTTGCCAAATCTTCCCAATGTCGGATACTGGCTCCATCTAGTTGATAGAACCACTCAAGCTGTGACCCCGAAAGGCTATCTTGGAAGAAGTGGATCCAAAGATTTTTATCTGCCGTGTAAGGTTGGATCTTCCTTACGTACGACCTTAGATGCAGCTTTGGACAGGAAGCCCCGTCGTATTTGGCAAAGGCAGGCGCCTTAAACTTGTGTGGGATTACAACCCCAGAAGATAACCCCAAATCTCCGAAATCCAGCCCCGGCACATTCTGAATCTCTATGGCGCTCAAGCGGTCCTCTAATTGCTTGTATATGTCAGCAGCAGGTGGGTATTGTTCGTCATTGTAGTCTGTCTCGTTGTCAGAGACTGTAGGACTAGGAGTTCCTCCCCCTTGGGGACTGTCTTTCTCAGTAGAAGAAGTAGTTGGATCAGCCTCGTTATGGAGTGTGTTCCCAAATCTGCGTCCGGTGTTGAATAATGCAGTCCTCTTTTTCTTCTTCTTCTTCAGGAGTAGAGCCTTCAACTCTTGCTGACCTTGGGCCAGGCTCAGGACCATTTCTTGAAACTGGGCACTTTGGGCCTGAAGGGCCTTGATTGCTTGCTCACTGGATGAGTTTGGATTCATGATGACTGGCCAAAATAAACAGCGAAGGAGATTAAGCAACCTGTAGAAAATGGGTACCTGTTATGCACATGATGCATGAGATGCTATCTATGCAATGCATTCAAGGGTTTTGGAAATTCACAATTGTTGTAGACAAAAAGAACGCACGTCATAAGAAGAAATTTGTTAGTACATAAGTGCCCCATGGGCCAAATATTACAAAAACACCTTCTCAAGGTAAAAAGACGTTGCGCATCCTCTTTGGCGCAATGTAGGTGTTGAGGGCCTCTTGCTCATGGAGTCGGCAGGTGAGCTCTAGAACCTTTTTCTCGCTGGCGTAGAAGTTGGCTTCAAAAGTGTTCCATTCCTCCTTGAGTTGGATCCAACTCTTCTGCATTTCCTCCCACGATGTAGGCATGTCAGGATGTAGGATGGTGTAGGGAACCTCTCCTTCCTTGACGGGCTCTTTAATCACAGGGAGAACATGAGGATAAGGCATCATTAGACTCTGGGCTCGGGCACGTACCCACTTGAGATAAGGTTCAAGAGGGATGGAGTTCCTGTGCCCCAGTGTCTTGCTGTCAACCTTGTTGGGCATCCTCCAAGCTCTGATGAATCTTTGGCGAAGTCCTTGCGCATCGTTGTCGAAGTAAAAAACTAGGTCAGGAATCAACATGTCGTGAGGGCCATCTCTTCGTGCGTATCCAAATTGCCTCAAATCTAGGCAAGGGTTGTAGGTGATACCTCCTCTGATTCCAAGTAAAGGAACATTAGGAAACTCTCCGCAACGATCGATGATGATGACATTTTCTCTGGACCGAGAACACCAATGTACATCAGAGTGAGTAAGAGTCATCAACCGTTGGGACCACCTTGAGCCTTGGTCATTCTTCAAGACAGATTGTGGAAGGTGCGAAATAAACCACCCTGCGAGGAGAGGAGTACAGCACATGAGAACACCCCTCTTTCTCATTGTTCGTGTGTAAAATGAGTGAAGGATGTCCCCAAGCAATGTTGGTATTGGATTTCTGGACAAGAAGATTTTGACGGCGTTGACATCTACCAATTGGTCAGAATTTGGGAATAGGACCAACCCATAGATAAGGAGTGCCACAATCTCTTCAAAGGCTTGTAGGTCCAATGAATTCCAACACTCCTGTGCCTTCTCAAACAAGAATTTAGCTAAGAATCCTTTGACACCGCTTCTGGTTTCCTAATGCCCCTTGATGTCAGAAGGCTGTAGATGTAATGCTCGAGCAACATCTTCAGGCTTTGGTTCCTTTTCCGTACCGTTGAAAGGTAGTTGATTGAGGATAGGAATTCTCAGGAGATGAGAAAATTCCTCCAAAGTGGGTACCAACTGGTAGTCAGGGAAAGTGAAACAGTGGTGAAGAGGGTCAAAGAACTGGAATAGCACCTTCATCATGTCTTCTTCAATGTTGGTGTTGACTAAGCTGAGCAGTCTACCATGTCTTTCACTGAAGGATGAGCTTTCCGGAATTCTTGATGTGAGCTCTTTGAGTTGAGGGGAGATTCTCACAAGGTTGACTTGAATGGTTTTTCTGCGAGGAATTTCCATGACCTACAAAACAAGAACAAAGATGAAGATCTAAACCCTTGAAGTGGTTAGTGAATGCATATGATGCTTTATGATGTTCATGATGTATGCACAAACATATGTACAAGAAAATCACACCAAACCCTAGTTTCAAGCTTGCATGGGGTTTCATAGGTAAGTACCCTCTTGAGTGTAGTTGGCTTAAAAACCTGTCCTATAAATAGTAACCGGGTTCTAAGGAGCTCAATATCACTGGATTGTTTTCATTGTGCATTGTTTTGGTTTAGCCACTTAACTAGCGACCAAAATATTCCAAGAAAACAACCCTCAATGAGTGTAGTATCGAGTATCTACCAACTTCGGACTGCACCAAAGCCGATCATCTCACTACCCCTAATGTAAGGCCAAGATGGTCAAGTAAGGTTCTAGGTCATTAGTGCTTAGTGACATCACTCAGCGGCCCCGTACTCTCCTTGATTGAACTCAAGGGTTACCGGTACTCACAAATATGTCGCACTAATATAGCTATTGCTTCGACCGTGTCGGTATACCCCGCACAGTTTTCACAACGTATTGCTATCTATGAATGTTTCCCAAAATCCGAGTGTAGGATTGCAAACCCAAACAAGAGAGCCAAAATGTAAAGCAATCAAATCAAACAATTAGTCATGCAAGAGGGTGATCTAAGCCCTAAGGTTACTCCACTTTTAAAATACTGTCCCCAGCAGAGTCGCCAGTTCTGTGATACGGTGGGAGAACTGACTACGGTTTTGTGTTTGTTTTCGCAAATGTTTCGGTTGAGCAAGAGTCGCCACCGACTTTTTATTTTATCCTAAGGAAAGGTTAAAAAGCACAGCAAAAACCTTTGAGATGTTTTCTTGGGTTCGGGGAGTAGATTATAGAAAGGGAAGGTATTAGCACCCTTTCTATCCATGGTTATCCATGAGCTCTTAGTTACTTTCTTAGATCAACTTGCCTTAATTTTCAATTGTTTGAAATGGTGCTCTTGTGTGTGTGGGTTTGAAAATGTTTTGAAAAGAAGCCAATGTGGTGGAAACCTTTGTAATGATCCATGTTGGGATGTATACAAAGGTGTATGTCTTTTGAAAAGGTTTTCATTTGTTTTTGAAAGTTGTTTTTGAAAGTGTAGTGATGTGTGGTTTGGAAAATAGGCAAGTGTTTTGTTTTGCAAATTGGCAAGTAACCAAGAGCTATCTACCCTAATTTTCTCAAAGATTATTGCTATGTTTTAACCCTTTTAACAATTTTGTTCCATCATTGTATTTGGTGGACAATCTTGTGTTAGGATGTGAGAGGGACGGGCGCGGGTCATCGCTTAGACCATGATTGCAATGGTGCCAAGTATCTTTGGGAAATTTTTCTTTAAGGGACTTGATCATTTTTTAGGCAACTTTCGAAAGCGTCATCGAGGGACTATGATCATTTGAATTGTTTGTTTTGCCCAAAGAGACCTAACATGCAATATGGCCCAATTTTGAAAGGCAACAAGTGGATGTAACCCTAGGGGTGTTAGTGTGCAAGTGTGTTTTATTGCATACAAGAGTTTTTTTTTCTTTTCTTTGAATTTAGGATTTTCTATTTCATTGATTTTATCTTGCCATACACGTCCTAATTACTAGCAATAAGAAGCGGAAATATAAAATCCTACGCTATTACAACAATTAGGGGATGGGGATACACATTTGTACATGGGGGGTTCAACGAGAAAAATAGACAAAAAAGAAAATAGCAAAAAACAAGATATAGAGAGAGAGAGAGGGAGCCAGCGCGCCGCTGAGAGGTCATCAGAAGTTCTGACTCAGATCCGCTGCCAGATGATCAACCTCTTGGTTAAATTGTATGAGTCAGAACTTATGACTCTGGCACCTGCAAAACAGAACCCTGTTAGTGGGGAAATCAGAAGTTCTGACTCCCCTGTGCTGCAAGACAGAAGTTTGTTAGTGGAGAAACCAGAAGTTCTGATTCTGCTGGAAAGGCAATAACTCTCAGAGGTTCTGATATCATTGACAGCAAAACAGGCTCCAGATGTGCTAACGTCAAAGTCAGCACTTGGCTTTTCCCTGTACTAATCAGAACATCTGCAATTTTGTTGTTATTCCACAAAACAGGAAACATATTTGGAACAGATCCAGCAAATGTCAAAATGTTTTAGAGGGCAGAACCAACAAGGTCACAGGCAAGTCCTACACTGGCTCAGAACGTTCTGAGGTATGAAAATCCTCAGAATATAAACAGCAACAACATGATATTTACATTATGTATATTTGAGTATGCACAACTGATGATGCTTAGCAGCGTGATAAAGGTTAGCAGGTGCTTACCTGGCTGTTGGAAAAGTTTGTGGGTGAAAGCTAGCTTTTGGCTCTGGTGGTGTTCTGGACAGATTCTCTTTTTTTGGAAAAAGGCAGGTGAAGGTGTATGCGTATGTAGGGTCAGAAGTTTGAAAAGAGGTTTTTTTTTTAGTTCATACAGAAAACTGGGTATTGGATAAAATTTGAAGATGAGAAATTCAAAGTTATGAAACAAACTGGAGATTTTGGCAGAGTTTCAGAACACTATTTTGCTAAGGGTTTCTGTTTCTCTCTTAGAAATTTTTTTGTTTCTTGAACTCCCCTTTTGCAGTGGACAATGACTCTCTATTTATAGGCAAAGTTCTTGTGGGTGCCTTGAACATTAAAGCGCCAACAGAGTTTGAATTGCTTTTTGACAGAAATTCCTGGGAAGTTGTGATAACAGATAGCCTTCAGCCTAGGCTGCAGCAGCAGGCGTGGATTGGAGAGAAGTGACCTCTTAAGTGGGCGGTGGCGTGTAGACCCATGCCAGAATCTGCACAAAGGCGTTTTCCAAGCCACACGTGAATGTTCAGGAGTGGTTAGAAGCATTAATGAGCATTAAATGGTGATAAGACCTATCAACATCAATATTCTGGTAATGGAAACAAACGTTGAATCAGCAGTTCTGTTTCAAAAAGGACAGCGTAAACCATGATCTGGCCTTGGCTTCCTGTTGTCTTAGTAAGTTCTGGGGATTCTCCTGATTTTCTGATACGTTCCTTGGATTTGCTTCTGGACCTCCTGGGCTTAGAGATTCTGTATCAGTGTAACACCCACTCTTCTGACCTTTTCATCCTCTGATTTCAACATGTTCTGAAAGAGCCTTCAGACTTCCCTGCTTCTCTTGCATTCCTTTAGCAAATTCTGACTGAGCTTGTGTAACTGCTGAAAGGGGAATGTTCTGTCTGAGGCTTACATACTAAACCACGTTTACAACTTCTGATTGAGCTGATGTAGCTGCTGAAAAGCCAACTTCTGACTACGCTGAGCCAAGCTTGCAACTTCTGACCGTTTTTATCTGGAATTGGTCCAGAAGTTCTGAAGCGCTGATTTTTTTCTTAAACACTCATTTTTTAGAGAAACATTCCAAGTATTTAGAAAAAATTTTAAGATAAAAGCGTTGTATTTAGAGCTTGTGTGATCATCTTGCTCTTGTAAATGGTCTGTTTGGGAAAAAATGATAACTCAGGACTTGGATTTGTTTCAGAGGGACCTTGAAAATCCAAGATGATTTCCTGAAAAATGAGAGGGAAAATTTTGGGGTACAACAGTACCATTGTCAGTGATGATTCTCTCTGGCACACCGTACCGACAAATTAGGTTATGCTTGATAAACCGCGCCACAACGTTCTTGGTAACAGTAGCAAAAGAGGAAACTTCAACCCACTTTATTAAATAATCAATGGCTACCAGGATAAAGCGATGCCCATTGGAAGCGGTAGGTCTAATCTCTTTGATCATGTCAATTCCCCACATTGAAAAGGGCCAAGGAGACGTCAAGAAATTCAAAGGAACCGTAGGTACATGCACCTTAGCAGCATAGATCTGGCATTTGTGACAAGTTCGGGAATGCTGATAGCAATCTGCTTCCATAGTGGACCAATAATATCCTTCACGTAGGATCTTTTTAGCCATGGTGTGTGCACTTGAATGGGTTCCAAAGGTACCTTCATGTAGATCTGTCATAACCCTCTCTACTTCGCTCTTGTCTATGCACCAAAGTAAAGTAGAGTCGTGGTTGTGCTTGTAGAGGATTCTATTACTGAGGAAGAACTTTGCGACGAACCTTCTCATAAACTTCTTATCATTGACAGATGTCCCCTCGGGATACTCTTGAGCCTTGAGATACCATTTCACTTCATAGAACCAAGGTTTGTCTTCTACTCCTTCAGTGTCGATCTCGTAGTAGTAAGTTGGTTCATCCAACCTCTTAATAGTGATCTGAGGAGCCTCATTGTCCCACTTTACCTTGAACATAGATGACATGGTAGCTAGCGCGTCCGCTAAATGATTATCTTCTCGTGGAAAATGTTAAAAGGTGACCTCTTCAAAGTGTGGAAGCAATGACAGCACATGCTCTTTGTACGGGATGATATTCGGGTGCTTCATATCCCACTCGCCTTTGATTTGACTTATTACCAAGGATGAATCCTCGAAAACGCTTAAGAACTTGATTCTCAGGTCAATAGCAGCTTTGAGACCCATGATGCATGCTTCATACTCCGCCATATTGTTGGTACAGTTGAAACATAATCTGGCGGTGAAAGGAGTATGACAACCTTCAGGAGATAGAATTACGGCACCAATGCCATTTCCAAGTGCATTCGAGGCTCCGTCAAAAACCATAATCCATCGGGATCCTTCTTCATGTCCTTCATCCGGTCCGAGTTCTTCGTAGTAAGTCACTAGCATAACATTCTCGTTCAAGAACTCAAAATTCATGGACTGGTAGTCATCCACGGCCTGATGAACCAAATGTTCGGCTAGTACACTTCCCTTGATTTCTTTCTAGGTCTTGTATTGGATATCATATTCGGTCAAGATCATTTGCCATCTTGCTATTCTTCTGGAGAGAGCGGGTTTCTGGAAGATGTACTTAATCGGATCCATCCTAGATATCAGCAAAGTAGTGTGGGTCAACATATATTGTCTCAGTCAACGAGCAGCCCATGCCAAAGTGCAACAAGTTTTCTCGAGCAGTGAGTATCTTGTTTCAAAGTCGGTAGACTTTTTGCTAAGGTAGTATATTGTGTTCTCTTTTCGACCAGACTCGTCATGCTGCCCCAGCACACATCCCATTGAATTATATAACAATGTTAAGTACATTATTAAAGGTCTTCCTTCAATCGGAGGCATCAAAATCGGTGGTTCTTGAAGTTATTCCTTGATTCTTTCGAAGGCAGTCTGGCATTCGTCATTCCATTTTACCACTTGATCTTTCTTCAAGAGCTTGAAGATTGGCTCACAAGTAGCAGTTAAATGGGAAATGAACCTGGCAATGTAATTTATTCGTCCCAAAAAGCCTCTAACCTCCTTCTTAGTGTGAGGAGCCAGCATCTCTTGTATGGCCTTTACCTTTGCAGGGTCTACCTGAATGCCCTTGTCACTGACAATGAAACCTAGCAGTTTACCAGACCTTACCCCGATGTGCACTTGTTTGGATTTAACATCAGCTTGTACGTCCTCAACCTATCAAACAACTTTTGTAGATGATCAAGGTGCTCTTCCTTAGTTTGAGACATGGCTATCATGTCATCCACATATACCTCTATCTAATGGTGAATTATGTCAAGAAATAAAGCGACCATGGCTCGCTGATAGGTTACCCCGATATTCTTTAATCCAAACGGCATCACTTTGCAGCAGAAAGTGCCCCATTGCATGACGAAGGTTGTCTTCTCCATATCTTCGGGTGCCATCTTGATCTGATTGTAACCAGAGAAACCATCCATGAAGGAAAAGATCTTGTGTTGCGTGGTGTTGTTAACCAGAACGTCAATGTGGGGGAGTGGAAAGTCATCTTTGGGGCTTGCCCTGTTCAAATCTCTGTAGTCCACACACATTCGTACCTTGTCATCTTTCTTAGGCACCGGAACTACGTTGGCCACCCATTGGGAATAATAGGTGACGGCTAAGAAACCGGTGTTGAACTGCTTCATAACCTTTGATTTGATCTTCTCTGACATTTCAGGGTGCATGCAACAAACCTTTTGCTTTACCGGAGGGCAATCTTCTTTAGTTGGCAAGCGGTGAACCACAATACCTGTATCCAGTCCTGGAATGTCTTCATATGACCAAGCGAAGATCTCGACATAATCATGCAACATTTGTATCAACCGCTGTTTAACATTAGGCCCCAGATTTGTGCTGATCTTGACTTCTTTTTTGTCTACCTCTGTGCCCAAGTTTATTGTCTCAACTGGCTCTTCATGAGGCTGTATAGCCCTCTCTTCTTGCTGTAACAGTCTAGCAAGTTCTCCAGGCACCTCACAATCTTCCTCACCTTCATCCTTGGCTTGGTTGATCGGATTTTTGAAGTTATAACTGGAAATAGCAGAACTGTTATCAATGGGATCCATAGTGGATATGGATTTGCAGTGTGATACGTTAGTGTGTGTAAGAGCATACTTGTATAGACAGAGTAAAAGTAGAAAAAGAAAAACAGAGAGCACAAAATTTGTATGCATAAACATCCAATGCTTTATTAATGCCATATGAAAGTGAAATATGATAACCCTCACAAATAAACCGATGTGCCTCGGGTAAGACACATGGCCACAAAGTTATATTGTTTATTACATGTCCAAAAAACAAGAAAGACAATTACTTCTGAACAAAAGTAATCGGAAAAAAAATCCTTTTCCATCCAGTTACTGAGTCCACCGTTGGTAGTAGGGTTGATCCAGCTATCCATGTCATTGTCACCATCTCCATCTTCTACAGCATTGACCCTTATGATTGTTGATGTGTAGGGGAGGTCTTCCATCACAAGCACGTCGAACAGCCCTTTGAGCCCCTGAAGAGAAACCCAAACCAAATTTATCAGACTTGTACGGAATATTAGGGAGCTGAGCCCAAATGGTAGACCCACCTTATTTGACAACCTCTTTTGCATCCTGGAGAGAAGCCATCTTCAAGGGAGGTCTGGTGATCTTCAGCACATTGGTAATAGTTCCATTTTCAGCCAGAGTCTGAGGTACCTCTTCGAAATTCTGGCACAGAGTCTCGATGAACTCACCATCCATTTCCATATATCTAAAGGAATTCAGGTGACTGACCATGTATTCTTCTTCGCCGTGTACAATGACAATTTTCCCTTTGACCGGGTATTTCATAATCTGATGTAGAGTAGATGTAACAGCTCCAGCCCATGTATACAAAGGCGGCCCAACAAACAAGAATAAGATGGTCTGATATCCATCACATAGAAGGTAGAGTCGAAAGTTTGAGAACCAACCTTGATGGGGACGTTCACCTCCTCGTGCACCATTCTCTTTGAACCGTCAAAAGCCCCACTACAATATTGCTGGGCTTCAACGTCAAACCTTCACAGTCTATTCTATCCTAAGCATTCTTAGGCAGCACATTTAACGACGAACCAATATCTACAAGGACATGGGCCAAAGTGGTGCCCTTGCATTTGACAGAAACGTCTAACGCATCATGGTGCTTCCTCCCTCTAGGAGTCAAATCAACATCAGAAAAGCGCAAACTGTTGTCAGCTGTCAAATTGGCCACACAATCTTCAAATTGGTCAGTAGAGGTTTCCCAAGGCACATGGGCAGTTTTTAGGAACTTCACCAGAGCCTTTGCATGAGCTTCATAACACAATAACAAGGCTAGCATAGAAATCTTTGAAGGGGTATGCCCCAACTGTTCGACCACGTTGTAGTCGCTTTTCTTGATAATTTTTAAAATTTCTTCCATTTCTTTCTTGGAAGCCTCAGGAATAGATACTGAATGCGCCTTCGTCTGGACAAGCTCAACCAGTATGTCTTTTCCCCGAGTCTCAGTTGACTCGGTGATACGGGTGTCAGCAGGGGGTAATCACAAGGATTGTAGTAGTAGTATCAGCATGAATGAAAGTAGGAATGATCACAGGACCAGTAACAGCTTTCGGAGGAGAAATCTCAGGGGAGAACACTCTTCCACTTCTGGTTATTTTGCTAGTTCCAACAATGTTGACAATGTCGGGATCAGCATTCTCATAAACCTGGTCTTCAATAGCCAGCCAATCTTGCTTGACACCGTGGTAGTAGACGTCACCCCCATAACCAAGGAACCATTTTATCTGAGGAGTATGGGATTGGCCCTGGCCCAGTAATTATCAGTGGAGTAATCTTCGGAGTAGATGTAATCCTGACGGGTCTTTTCGTGGAGACCATGGGAGGATTGGCGGAAATGGTTATTATTGAAACATCCCTGCAAGCAATAGTCGGGACGGGGTTCTTCTCAATCAAAATCTCTCTATCATCCATCAGGAGTTGAACACTTGTCTTGAACAAATGACAACCAGTCACTAGAGATAAACAGAAGTGGCAAACTTCGCCACAACCCGGAAATAAACCAGCTTTCAATAAGTTCCACTTAATGGTCAAGAGAGGAGTAACAAGCTCTTCAACAGTAGTAACAAACATATCATCTTCAATAGCGTTAACACCACGGCCATGCTTGGGCATAGGAGCGGTGATAACATTTAGAATTTCGAGGGCGTCAAACTCAATTTCCTTCGCCTCGATAAGGTCTTGTACCCTGTTTTTCAAAGCCCAACAGTCGTTTGTATCATGCCCTGGACTTTCTGAATGATAAGCACATCGGTCATTTGGATTGTAGCGGGGATAGGTAGTGTTGGGATTCTTTGGTGCTTCCCACGAGGTTACTAGATTAGACTTCAACAGATGAGGCAAAACTTCGGATAAAATCATATTTATCTTGGTGAACTGTCTTACCGGCTTTTCGGCTCTCTACTGATTATTCATATGTTGAGTGGGTACAGGCTTAGGGATCATGCCAACCCCTACCGTTAGACGGCGTTCAGTCATGTCCTAATTCTTTTGATTGTATGCAGCATTAACCTCTTTCTTCCCAGCAAATGGCTTCCTTACGGCATTGAAGGATGCTTCCTTTTGGATCTTACCACTTTTAATTCCAGCTTCCAATCTTTCCCCCGTTAAGATTAATTCAGTAAAGTCGGTTGAAGAGCTTCCAATCAGGTGATTAAAGAATGGACCAGACAGGGTTCCTAGAAACATATCCACTAACTCCCTATCATATAGGGGATGCTGGACTCTTCCTGCTAAGTCCCTCCACTTCTGGGTGTAGTCTTTGAAGCCCTCGCTCGAACCCATAGCCATACTTTAGATTTGAGAACGGGTGGGAGCAAGGTCTGCATTGTACTAATACTGCTTATAGAAAGCAGCAACCAGATCTTCCCAATTATGAATGTTGGCCCTTTCCAGCTGATAGAACCAATCTAGCTGCATTCCGGATAGACTATCCTGAAAGAAGTGGACCCATAAGTCTCTGTCAGCAGTGTGAGGCTGTATCTTCCTCACATAAGATCGGAGGTGCATCTTGGGACATGAAACCCCATAATACTTAGCAAACACTGGTTCCTTGAACTTTGGCAGAATAACAATCCCAGACACCAAACCCAGCTCTTCAAAGTCCAACCCAGGCACTTTCTGAATCTCCATTGCACTCAGATGCTCTTCCAGTTGTTTGTACTTTTCATCAACCGGAGGACACTGCTCTTCATTATAATCAGTATCGTTATCAAATTCCCCCGGACTAGGGTCTTCCTCTCTTGTCTCACCCTCTTGGTTCTCTCCTTCCTTGGATGAAGAGGTCAGATCGACCATTTGTTTCAATGGTCCCTTGAATCTTCTTCCCAGATTTACCACACCAGCTATCCTTCTTGGCTTCTTGGTCTTGTCTTTAACAATCAGGGTTTTTAGTTCCTCCTGCCCTTTGGCTAGAGCTATGATCATATGTTGGAATTGTTTGTTCGAGAGCCATGGCTGAAATAAACAGCGAAGAGGATGAGAAATCTACTTTGACACCTGTTTATGCAATGATATGTAAGATATGTGTATGCAAAGATTTCAAGGATTTCGGGAAATTTAAATTTGCGAACCAAAATGAAACAAATATTTTATTAGTAAAATTCAAAATACAATTTCCTTTTAGGCGTTTCAATTGAAGGTTCAAGAAAATCATAAAAAAAGCAGGTTTCCCAAGGGCGCTTCCTCTTTGTGCCGAGATAGACATTGAGGCTTCTTTCCTCATAAAGTTGCTTTGTGAGCTCTAAAACCTTCCTCTCATGGGAATAGAAATGGTCTCTAAAGGTATCACTCTCTTTCTTCAGCTGAATCCAGGATCTTTGTAATTCCTTAAGATCAGTGGGCATATCAGGATGAAGAATCGTATATGGAATATCCCCTTCAGTAATGGCCTCCACAATCACTGGTAAGATGGCTACATATGGCATCATAAGATTCTGAGCACGAGCTCGTACCCATTAGAGATAAGGTTCCATAGTAATGGAAGTCTTTGGCCCCAAAGTCTTGACGTCAAATCTGTTTGCCATTCCCCAAGCTCGTATGAACCTCTGGCGATACCCTTGAACATCATCTTCATAATTAAACACAATGCCCTGGATAAGCATCTCGTGAGGACCATCCCTTCGAGCGTAACCAAATTGTCGCAGATCCATAGAAGTACTATAGGTTATGCCTCCTCTAATGCCAAGTAGTGGGACATTAGAGAATTCCCCGCGGCGGTCAATGATAGAAATATCTCCCATAGATCGGGAATACCAGAGAATATCCGTGTGAGAAAGTGACATTATCCTTTACGACCAACCCAAACCTTCTTCATTCTTCAGCACTGCTTTAGGGAGGTGAGAAATAAACCACCTCGAAAGCAATGGCACACAGTACATAAGAATCCCTCTTTTCTTGGTTGTACGAGTGTGGAAGGTATGCAAGATGTCTCCAAGTAAAGTGGGCACAAGGTTACGAGAAAGGAAGACCTTGATAGTGTTCACATCTACGAGTGAGTCTGAATTAGGGAACAGTACTAACCCATATATGAGAAGGGCCAAGACCTCCTCAAAAGCCTAGAAGTCCAAATCATCCTAAAACTGATGAGCCTTCTCTATTAGGAACATGGCTAGAAAACCCTTAACTCCGCTTCTTATTTCCCAGTTGGATACAATGTCGGACCATTTCAGGTGTAAAGCTGCTGCAATGACCTCTGGCTTTGGAGCTTCTTCCAATCCAGTGAAAGGCAACTGATCCAAAATAGGTATACCCAATATTTGAGAGAACTCTTCCATGGTGGTTACCAACTGATAGTCTGGAAAGGTGAAGCAATGGTGCTTAGGGTCAAATAACTGAAAGAGTACACTCATCATCTTCTCATCAAAACCTGAGGTAACCAAATTGAGGAGTCGACCATAGTTCTTGGTGAATGAAGAAGTCTCGGAAACCCTGGATACTAGCTCTTTAAGTTGAAGAGGTATTCTCACAAAGCTGATTCAGATGGTATTTCTATGAGCGGAAGCCATGATCTTCAAAACAGAACAAAGATAAATTCCCCTAATCCTTGAAATGGTTAGTGTAATGAAGAATGAATGTTTATGATGCATGATGTCATGTTTAAGCAAATTAATCACACACAAGCAAAGCACACAAGACCCTAGGTTTAGGCTTGCATGAGGTTTACAGGTAAACACCCTCTTAAAATTTAGTTGGTTTCAAACCTGTCCTAGAAATAGTAACCGAGTTCTAAGGAGTCTCAATATCACTGATCTTTCTTTATCGGAATTATTTCAGCTTAGCAATCTTTTCTTGCAACCAAAACATCCCGAAATTCCGATCTCAATGAGTGTAGTATTGAGTATCAACCAATTCCCATCTTTACACCGAGACCGACTATCTCACTACTATCTAATGGCCAAGTTTGTTCAACTAAGGTTCTAAGGTTCGTTAATACTTCACGACACCATGCAGAGGCCCCGTATTCTCCTCGATTTGACACAAGGGATACCGGCACCAACCAAAGTGTCACACCAATACAACCATTGCTTCAACCATATCGGTTTATGCCGTACAGTCTCCACGATCTATTGTTGTTTACCTAAAAAGTGTCCTCAGATCCGGGTATAGGATCTATACAAGAATACCCCAACAAACCTTTAAAATTAAAGCAATCAAAGAAAACAAAGAAAGCAATTTAAAATGATCTAGACCCTAAGGTAAACCCCACTTTTAAGTACTATATCCCCAGCAGAGTCTCCAGTTCTGTGATACGGTGGCAGAACCGACTGTTAATACTGGTTTGCGTTTTTTGTTCGCAAATGTCGTGGTAAGCAAGATTCTCCACCGAATTTTATTTTATCCAACAAAGGAAAGGGTGAAAAGAACAGAAAAAGACCTTTTTTCGAGATTTCTGAGTAAGGGGGTAGATTATGGAAAGGGAAGGTGTTAGCACCCTTTCCATCCGTGGTTTTCCATGGGCTCTTAGGTACTTGCTCATTTTTTGAAATTTCTTTTGATTGTGTGTTTTGAAAAGCTTTGAAAATGCCTTAGTGCGGTGATTCACTTTATGGTAACCCTTGTATCATTCCTCAAGGGTGTGATAAAGCGTTTTGAAAACTTTTGTTTGAAAAGTATTTGAAAGTGTGTAAAAAAGGATTGTTTGAGCAAGTACCTAATAGTTATCTACCTACTCGAAAAAAGACTGTTCTTCTCTTCCTTTCCTTTAGACCGTGTTATCCTACTATTAGTGAGTAGGTAACCCTAGTCGTTGGATGTTTGAGGGACCATCGAATGGACGTAATGGTCATTGAAGGCAACATGTAAGGATACCTTAGCATTTTGAAGGGACTATCATCATAAGATCACTTCTCGTAGGCAACTCGAGAGACGTTTAGGGACTATGATATTTATGACGACTTTAAACTCAGGGTCTTTTCTAAGAGTATCCCTACGCTTGAGGTACATGACCATTGTTTCCAAAGGCAACCAAGTGAGGTAATACCCTACGGGTGCAAGTGTGCAAAAGTGTGCTTTTTCAGATATATTTATCTTGAATTTAGTAATCTATTGATTAATTGAGCATACACGCCTAGGTTGCTAACAATTTATACAGAATATAAAACATAAAAGCAAGAAACAGAGGCCCTAAACTATTACAAGGCTTTGGTGTAGATACATAAGAAATTTGACTAAAAATAAAGTGCGGAAATAAAATCCTAATTAAGCTATTACAAACTGGACACAGTTACATCAATAATAAAAATTAATCGTACGTTGAAAATAATTACGCGTGAAAATAAAATAATTGAAATATGTTTGAAACCCTAAAAAACCTAATTTGATCATTGAAAATCGTTTTTGGGATTTTTGCGAAAAAGGATTTAGAGTTTGACCTAATTTTCTAATTAATTTTAATTAATGAAACAAATTAAAGTTTGATGAAATTAATTGATTTACAAAAATTAATTTATTGAGAAAAAGCTAAATCCTATATTTTGTAATGTTGATTTTAATGATTTAATGGAAAAATTAATTTAAGCAAAACAAATAAACTAATTTAAATAAAACAAAATTAAAAGGGAAAAAGGGTAAGCCTGAGGGGTGTAAACCTAAATTTGACGGTGCATGCTGAATTTCTGTTCAAAGCCCAATCCAGTTAGCCCATAGTTGCATGTGATTCAATGTGGTTGTCCCAGGAGTGTCCACCATGGGGAAATTCATTAGAGGCACCAGATCTAGGTGCTGATTGATCCCGGGATGAGGATCTGGGGCCCATGGTGTGCGTGCTTGGAAAGGAGGCACGGGATCTACAAAGATTTGTTAGGAAACATAACATGCAGGAGGCAGGGATCGAACCCCTGACCTCCTACACACGCGCGCTTTGAAACTCTATCCCTTTGCCACTAAGCCAATCATTCAATCGTTTACATAAACAAACAACATATATTATATGTGATGAAAATTCAGTGGCTGTAAATAAAAACACGCAAGAATTTAAACGGGCCACTCAGGTTTTGACACGCAGTCATCTTCTTCGTTGACACTGTCGTTTTAGCCTAAAGTTTTTACCTATAGACATCGTTGTAGCTAGAAAACCTGCACATCTCAAAAATCATAATTATGCAATATAAATTCAAACCAAATATGCAGATAAATTGGATTTGGTCTTGTGAGTACAATGGTACTCATTATTTGTCCTAATTTTGCCTGAAATAAAAGACCATAAAACGACGCTTCAAACCCTAGCAATGGCATTTAATCGAATAGGCATCAAAAACATATAATTAATCATGCAGATATGTTCTAAATAATCATACAAACATGAATGTATATTTAAAAATCATTGGTCATACATATATTTTAAAGACCAGTTTCAAGAAAAAGTGAAAACTGTGATACCTGTGATGATCATTCCTGGAGGCGTTGATGCGCGAGAGTGGTCCAGAAAGGTTTCCAATATGCCTAGGAATGGATTGCAGTCCTTGAAATCACTTGAATCTCCCTCTAGAGAAAAACTCGATCAACACTTTTTGTCAAAATTCTGGATAGTCTTGTGTGTTCTACACGACCAAAATTCCTTCTCTTTTGATCAGGGTTCATTATGTATATATAGTGGGATGAATTAGGTTAACAAATTCGAACTGAATCTTAAAGATTGAGTGAAAAATATTTGATTTATCTTGCATCTTTTATTTCTAAAATGGCCAAGTCTTTGTGTTCTTTCCCATGCGTTTTCCTTGATTTTCCAGCCTGCTTCAATCTTCTTTCGATTATGGGCTTTCTGGATTATTTTGGACCAAGTCCCAGATTCATTCCTTCGAATGCCTTCCTTGCCAGCCTTAACCTTCAATTCAAACTAATAAGGACTTTCCTTATTAGAACCTTACTCTCCTTGATGGTTCTGAGTAGAACTGTGCCAGCTTCAATACAAAGACTTCTTTGATTAGACCCCCCCCCCCCCCCTTTGCTTGGATTTCTTATCCATTTGAAGAGAAGTCTCTGGTCGAAATAGCTCTTGTGGCATTGTGACCCAACAAGGAAAGAATTTGGCTTGGGCATGTTTTTCAGAGTGCCCTCTTGATGGCCTCTTTCGAATGGCCTGGAGGGAGTCCTTCGAAGGGTCCTTGTCCAAGTAACAATTAAAGGGTATTTGTTGGAATATCAAACGAAGAGTCTTTTGTTACGCCAATCGAAAGGCTTTGACACAATGTCCATCGAAATTCGTGTCATAAGGCCAATCGAAGGGCTATGTAGATGGTAATCGAAGAGCGCTATATAGATGGAAATCGAAGGACACTATATAGATGGTAATCGCAGAGAATTTTGGAGATGTTAATCGAACAACACTTAGTAGGTGCCCATCAAAAGGCACTCTCTAGTTGCCAATCGAAGAGCCTCACTAACAGGCCAATCGAAGGGAACTTAGAAACAGGCCAATCGAAGGAAACTTAGAAACATCATTTGAAAATTTTCCTTGTCTTTAGGAAAATGTTTGTGACCACCTATGCAAGAGGAAAATCTTGGAAAAATATGAGAGAGCAACTTTTGGGGTACAACACTATGATACTAACCACTATGGATGGTGAAGACTTCCTGCACCCTGTGAACACGGACATAGTCAAAAGATACTATGCATGAAAACGACCAGCTAGGTTGACTGGCCTAGACAAAAATAAGGGAATCCCGGCGAACCAAAAGGGTGCAAACAAAAATTAGGGATATATATAAAAGACTGTACATCTGGCAAGTCGAAAACCTAAAAAGGCGGCTTGGGAAAGAAAGGGTATCTCGGTGGACTGAAAACCCGAAAGGACGATCCAGGAAAAAGTTAGGGATTAAAAGCATACGACCATGTCCCATTGGATCACTTACTACAAGCTTTATTACCAACGTTGAGTTCGAACGGTGCTGATCAATTCAATCAACATCTTCTGACAGCAAGAGATGAGATGCTCAAAGACATAGGGGCAATAGCAGAGTTGAAACCTGACGAGATCACTTACACATAGCTATAAGTTTTATTTCACTTTGTAATCTTTCCATTTCACGACGATTTCCTCTTACTAGGATTTCTGTCTCTTTGTACAAGTCCCTGTTTATAGGCAAGCTATCAATATAAACACAGTTTAAAAATTCAATTTTTTTACTTTTTCTGTCTTGTTTGCAAAAACGTCTAATGACTAAAATTGAATGAACATATGCATATGAACGCGATTAACTGTTAACAAATATATGCATATGAACCGGAATAAGAATTTACTCAAGACTCTAGGAGTTGGGAGGACATTCAAGTTGTCCACAAATCCCCACAAATCCACTTCCATGAGATTATCCCCACAAAGTAGTCTTCACAAATTCATCTTCAGTAAAGATACACCCCCCGCAATTTCCCCGTCAATATCACCCACCAACAAAGTTCCAATTAGTACAGTTCATGGAAATTCTCTTCCCTAGCTGAGTTTATTCCTCCAAAACTGTAAAACCTCCTGCAAATTTCTTCTCTCCAACGGAGCTTGTTTCCTTAGCAAAGTATTTCTCCGTCAACAGGGTTTATTTCCCCAACCGATTACAGTCTACCCGGTTTGGGTATATTCCTCAGATAGCTACAAATCAACAGCAAAATTCCTCTCCCCAGTGAAACCATCACTATCCCCAGAGAGTTGCTACGAAACCTGGAACCGGACCAAATATCAGTCAACATTAAACTCCCCAGACGAGTCAAAAGTTTATCCATCTCTTTTATCCCCAGGCAGGGTATATAAGAATTAAACTCCACATATGAGTCAGAAGTTTATCCATCTCTTTTATCCCCAGTCAGGGTATATAAGAATTAAGTTCCCTAGTAGAGTGACAGGCGACTAAAGTTCCTAAACTTTTTTCCCCAAACAGAAGTCAACGTTCCCCAGCGAAATCATTCTAGACAAGTTTAAAGATTACATATGTTCTTCATCCCTAGCACCAGTTAGGAATGCATTTTCCCCAGCAAGATGTCATACGGAATTGTCAATACACTTCCAACAACATTTCACATTCATATATCATTTACCAATAACAGAGCATATACATACGAAATGCATATGGCACAGTCTCATTTTTTTAGAACATCATTAAGCAATGTATTTCATACATCATAACATTGCATACAGCTAACTCTTTACTTTTTCAGGAAAGATCAATCAACAGATGAATATCATCAACAATTCTCAAATGGGTCCAAGATTAATTCCCGAAACAAGATGGGGAAACTATCTCTATGGCCAACAAAAAAACAGGTTCCAGATTAATTCTCGAAACAGGACGGGGAAAATATCTATACAACCAAGCAAAGATTAACTCCCGAAATAGGACATGGAAACTATCTTTCTTTCTTTATGGTCATATGAAGATCAATTCCCGAAACAAGACAGGGCGACTATCTTTATCACCAAATGGTATGAACTCCTGAAACAGGACGGGTTTACCAACAAAAACAGATTATAGATCAATTCCCAAAACAGGACGGGGCGACTATCTATATGACGAACACTTCTTCCAAAGACATCTTCTGGCTCAGATTAAATCAACCATAGATTTATTCTGATACTTCTTCCAGTAGAATTTTTCTGGCTCAGATTAAATCTACCATAGATTCATTCTGATACTTCTACCAGTTAAAGATGGATGCAGACATCTTCTAGCTCAGATTAAATCGACCAAAGCTTTACTCTGATACTTCTTCTAGTAGACATTTTTCTGGCTCAAATTAAATTGACCATAGATTTATTCTGATACTTCTTCTAGTTGAAGTCGAGCGTATACGTAATCTAAATTCTATCAACAGTTACTTTGGATGGCATCTATAAGCCCATCTCCGAAAAATCTCCATCACCTCTCCAAATGGCATATTTAAGCCCATTCCCGGTATAATCAACTAACAACATCACTTCGGGCACATGTGAGTGCAAATTTCTAGGCACTTAAGTGTTCAATCATCTTCTACCTTCAAGTCACGAATGGCGGACATGCCAATCTAACTCTTCGGATTTAAGAAGATTGAACAGGGGCATCTATTGTACCCCAAAATTTTCCCTCATATTTTCTTCAAGATATTCTTCTAAATTTCTCAAATACTCAAGGATTCTCAAAGAGTTGATCAGACAAACTCACCTCCTAAGCATTGGCCTATAACTAGGGTTTTGGTTTTCTCAAAGGAAATTGGACTTCTAATGCCTCAAATGGATTTCTTGGTTCATCATAGGTCCTCAACAATGCGCATGACAAGTTTCAAGTCTTGCATCACAAATTTTCCCAGTTAATGGTTCAGATGATTGAAAATCAACTATATTGGGTAAAAGGTCAAATATGGTCAACATACAGTCAAACTTCAAGATTTTTTGTCAACATCAACATTTTGAGGTGATATTCATCATTTTATCAAGGGTTGACCATGATTCTTCAAGGAAAACCCTTAAATAATCAAAGGTCAAAATTGTCAAAATTAGGGTTTTGATTGCAACTTCGTTAGCTTTGACAATTAGAAAAAAATTAAGATGTTAAAATTAAGATGACTAATCATAGAAAAAACACCTTAAGCTCATGAAGTTAAGATGTTTTTTATCCAACACTTATAAAAAAATTTACAAGTTTTTATCAGATTTTGGTTCCAACTTTATGGCCATTTTTCACCAAGTTCCCATTTGATTTAGCCAAAACTCACAACATGAAAGTTATAGACAATGCATTATAGGTCATTTTTGTGACAAGTTCATAACCAAATCTTCAAGCTATACTGCATAATCCCACTTTTCAGGCTTCTAACCTCCAAATCTACCCATAATCAGAAGATTACACAAGCTTTTGAGTTATTATCCAAGTGATTAAAGCTTTGTCCAATCCATTTTTCCATTAAGTGAAGAAAGTTACTTCCATTCTTGTAAAGTCACTTTATACACAAAGTCAACTTCTTAAGCCTCTAACTTGTTTGTTTTGATCACACTCAACCTAAAAAACTCAGAGGAACATGTTTAAAGTGTCTGACCACTCTATGAGACAAGGTACAAGGCATTGGAACCATGATCTTCAAGTTTGCTTCATAAATAAGCAACCAAGCCATTAATTGTTATCTTGCAAACCTGCTTACTTCAGCTCCTCAAACCCTTTTCCTATAAATATAAGGGTAATTAGCAAGCCATAGCACGAATTGACAACCTCAAAAAACCTCTCAAGATCAAAAGCTACATATAAAACTCCAATGTTGCAACTTCTGACCTTGAACACCAAACACTCAATTCACTCGTGTGTTTTCACTCTAAATCATTTACAAAGCTTCTATAACTCATATAGAACTCATCCAAAGACTTGTTTCATCACTATAACACCAACTTCATCATCTTCCAAACTCAAAAATAGAGCTTTGAAATTGGACTTGGTTGGAGTGATTCAGACACTTTCAGCACAAAGTAAGCATTGCAAAAGCTTCCTAGAAGTTAGGTGAATCCATCCAGATCATCCTAACACCTCCAGAAGTGCTCTAACTCCAAACTCGATTCTCACTTCAGAGGTAAGTTTTCTAAACTTTGAAATCTCTGTACAAGCATCATTTGCATTTATTTTCTAAAGCAAAAATGTAGATAAAAATATCCTGAAACTAACCATGTCCTTAATTTTCATTTCTGTTGACTGTGTGATGTGAATTTCTTGGATTTAAAGTTTCTAAAAAATTATGGTTCAGTTTGGTACCAACATAAATTCACTTTAATCTTTGAGTTTTAGCTTAAGTTGCTTACATGGTTGAATCCGTGTTGAGATTTAGAACAAGTTTGGTGTTTACAGTTTTTGAAATGGTTGAGAAATGAAGGAGTTAGCATTTTCAAAAAAAAAATTGTTATTGCTGGCCGCGCGAAGAAGATGAAGTTGCATCTTCAAACTCTCAGAAACGAGTTTATAATATATTAAGTGATTCGCGTGTAAACTAACAAATGTATCACCACCCCAGTGATTAAAGCGCGCGCGCCTGTTACTATAGGGACCTGGGTTCGAGCCCCAGCGATACCCTTTTATGTTTTTTTCACATATTTCTTGCAGATCCAGCGTGCCAAGCTTCCATGAGTCTATCATATGCCCTCATCTCATCACAATTAGATCTAATCCAAGGCAGATCCAATGCACCAAGACGCATGACTGTGATGCACCTCAGAAGGCCATCCACACTGAATCAAAAAGGCGTTGGGCTTGAGGTGTTTGAGTGTTTCCATTTTTGCTATTTCTTACCCCTTTTTTTACTTGTTACTGCAGACCTATTTTATTTCTTTCTTTTTTATTTTATTTTAATTAATTTTCTTTTCTAATTCCTTTTTTTATTTAATCAGAAAAAATCTTAAAATAGTTAAAAAATTAGATTTAGGTTTTAATTATCTATTTTTAATTTTTGACAAATAAAAATTATTTTATTTTAATCACCTTGATTTTATTTTATTAAGACTGGGTTTTTATACTTCAATTATTTTTCTAAATAAAAAAACAAATACAAAAATATTTTCTTGATACTTAGATTTATTTAGGTTTTAATTGATTAATTTTTATAATTAAAAATTAATTAATTTAATCATAATTTATTTTTAAAATTAAGTTGTAAATTAAATTAGAATTAGGTCTAACTTTTTATTTCACATTTCAAATTTTTTTCTAAACAAAGAAACAACAAAATATTTTCTTAAAATACTTAGAATTTTTAGGTTTTTTTTCATCTTTCCCCTTTTTATCTCTGCGCATTTGTTTATTTTTCGCATTAATAAAATTATGTAACTATCAAAAGTTTGTAATAGATAATTAGGGTTTATTGATTTCCTCCCCCATTCATAAAACATGTACCCCCACTCCCGAATCGTTGTAATAGCATAAGACATGTAATTTCTGCAATTTACTTCTTTCATTATTATAGTTAGTAATTAGGGTTTGTATGACAAGATTAAAATCAATCATTAGAAATCCTAATCTCAAAGACAAAATAACTGAAATCAAAACACTTCGCACATATGCACCTCTAGGATAACCTCACTTGTTGCCTTGGAATTAAACAGTCATGTCCCTCGAACGTGGGATGATTTAGCAAAGTCCCTCGATGACCCTTTGATGCTGCCTTCAGTAAACGATTTTATTCCATTACAACAATTGCTAAAACATCCTACAAGTTGCCTTCTATGACTTTACGATGACCCACGCATGTCCCTCACATCTAATGATAATGCTTCCTACCAACTAATGGTAAGATGGCGTTATCTAAAGGAGGAAGAAGAGAACAAAGACCAATGAGCAGGTAGATCGCTCGTAATCGCTTGCTCACAAACAAAAACAATCTTAACACTTCACACTTTCAAAAACAACTACTTTCAAAATTGCTTTATAAACACTCTTGAGGACTGATACAAGGGTTATTATAAAGCAAACCGCCTTACATTGCCATTTTCAAAACACTTTCCAAAACCAACACTTTTTTCTAATAAATATTATCAAAACAAATATTTTCGTATACATTCTCAATGATACGAGAATCATTACAAAATTTCCGCACTTAGGAATTTTCAAAATATTTTCAAACATACACAAACACAACATTTTTAAAGTGAGCTAGCAATTAAGATCCCGTAGATAACCACAGATGAAAAGGGTGCTAACACCTTCCCTTTTCATAACCTACCCCCCGAACTCAAGAAAATTCTCAAAAGCTCTTTCCTGTTCTTTTCACCCTTTCCTTTATTGGATAAAAGAAAAGTCAGTGGCGACTCTTGTTATCTGTAACATTTGTGATGAAACTCAAAACCATAAAGTCAGTTCTCCCTCCGTATTATAGAGTTTGCGACTCTACTAAGGAGATCTAAAAGTGGGGTTATCTTAGAGATAGTTCACATTTAAATGCTTTCATTGTTTGACTTGCCTTCTTTACTTTTAAAGGGTTGTTTGGGTTTATTTTCTGTATAGATCCTATACCCAGATCTGGGGGCATTTTAGGTAAGTAGCAATAGATTGTGGAAACTGTACGGAGTGGACCGATCTGGTTGAAACAATGGCTATGTTAGTGCGACACATTGGTTTGTGATGGTGTCCCTTGAGTAAGTCAAGGAGAATGTTGGGCTACCGCATGGGATCATAAGCACTAACTGACTTTAGAACCTTAGTTGACACAACTTAGCCATTAGAAAGTAGTGAGATAGTTGGCTTTGGTGCAGACTGAAGTTGGTTGATACTCGATACTATACTCATTGAGATTGGACTTTCGGTATATTTCAGTAGCAATTTAGATGCTTGTGCTGAAACATTGCATGAGAGAAAGATCATTGATATTGAGAATCCTAGAACTTGGTTACTTCTTTTAGGATAGGTTGAGCCAACTAAAACTTCAAGAGGTTACTTACCTACAAACCCCATGCAAGCTTAAACCTAAGGCCTTGTATGCTTTGTTTATGTATGATTAATTGTTAGAACATGACATCATAACATCATGACATCATACCATATCATTTTCACTAACCATTTCAAGGACCTAGGAATTTATCTTTGTTCTGTTTTGTAGGTTATGGCTTCCGCTCGCTGAAATACTATCTGATTCAATTTTATGAGGATGCCTTCACAACTTAAGGAGTTGGTCTTAAGGGTTCCCAGAAGCTCTCCATTCATCAAAAGGCATGGTCGACTACTCAGTTTGGTTACCTCGGGTTTTAAAGAAGATTTGATGAGTGTTCTATTCTAGTTCTTTGACCCTGTACATCACTGCTTCACCTATCTTGATTATCAGTTGGTATCCATAATATAGGAGTTTTCTCAATTACTTGGAGTGCCTTTTCTCAATCAAATACCTTTCACCGGTTTATAGAAAGATCCACAACCTGAAGAAATTGCAGCAGCCCTACATTTGAAGTGGTATAACATTGTATCAAATTGGGAAACAAGAAGTGGAATCAAGGGTTTGCTAGCTAAATTTTTGTTAGAGAAGGCTCGACTATTTTTGGATGCTATGAGTTTTCAAGCTTTCAAAGAAATCTTCGCTTTGTTGATCTATGGGTTGGTATTATTCCTTAATCCAGACCAACTCATTGAGGCGAACGCCATCAAAATATTTCTTTCTCGTAACCCTGTTCCTACCTTGCTTGGAGACATTCTGGATTCTCTTCATACTCGTACTATGAGGAAGCAAGGAACTCTTATGTGTTTCATACCTTTGTTATCTAGATGGTTTATTTTGTACCTTCCCCAAACAGTATTGAAGAATGAACGAGGTTTGAGGTTGTCTTAAAGGATGATATCACTCTCTCATTCGAATATCTATTGGTGTTCCCAATCTTTGGAAAATGTTACTATCATTGACCGTTGTGGGGAATTCCCTAATGTCAGTTCTCCCACCGTATTACAAGATGCAATGAAATGATGCATGTTTTAGCGATGCATGAGGAACATCCGATAACAAACAACTGTTGAGAAGACAATGAATTCCTGAATAAAGATCTTTGCATATCTGGTCAGCTCGAATTTCAATGGGGAATCACAATTCAGACCCAATAAAATTCTGAAGATTGCTATTACGGGGAAAATAACTTCCTGCGGGAGAAAACTGCAAACATAAGTCGCAACTCCAAAAAAATCTTGAACTCTTGTCAAACTCTCGACCCCCTTGAGAACAAATCTAATCCCCTCATGGTGAGGAAAACTTCGCTGGGAGTAAAAACTTTTACTAGGGATCATAGAAATTTTTGAACGAAAATAATTCTACTCAGACCATACCAGGGATAATAACTAAAGGTGATAAACTCCATTTAGGGAAGGAAGGAAAACCTTTGAACTTTAACTTGAAATTTGGAACTCCACCGGGGAATTCTCCAGCAATACTCTCCTAATAAGAGACTCTTGAACAAAAAACGTCAATCTATATTGCTTCAAAAAAAAGCCAGGGACTTGGCCCATTGGGGAATAAACAGGCTGGATGATCAATCATTTCTTCAAGATACTTGATAGGGAAACATTTCCTAAGGAAAGACAAACTTTATAGGGAGTCAAGCATCAATCTTACCGTGGATAACACCAACAGGATAAAAATCTTTACCCGAGAAGAAACAAACATCTTGGGGCAGAAGTTCCACTAGGGATATCTCACACAAAAGCTTCTATCTTCAGGGATGAAAGAGTTATAACTGGCACTCCCATGTACACCACACTAAGGAGAGCAAGCTTCATTAGGGGATAAAGGCGAATTAATCCAAAATATCCCTGAAATGTGGCTTCGACTGGGGATAAAAACTACCTCTTCCACTGAGCAACAGAGAAGCTTCGGATGGTGGCGTCAACAACACCAACCATACTGAGATAGCCATCTCTGCAAAATCCATATTATCAAAGACTTGTACTAGGGAAAAGAGTACAAACTTCATTGAATAGTAGCATGCATACTTCACGGGAAAGACAAGGGCTTATCTCAATGGAGAAGCCGCAACATGTCAACTTCAAAGGGAGGATATCAATAATCCTTTCAATAAAACTAGAATGAACAAACTGCAATGAAGAGAAAGAGCATTCTCAAACAAAGATACGAACTCGCTGGGGACACATGATTTTGTCCTGAGAAGAAACGAGCATTCATTGGGGATATTGGATCTTAGTCTGCACAAAGTGTAGATCACAACAACATGCCCCAGTATGGGACAGCTACCTTGGCCGTCATATCAGACACCTGAAACTCTAAGCAATTTCGTTTACATGTATCATGTGCTATAAAGCTTTTAATGTTTTAAATGCAAAGTTTATCAAAAATGTTGAACGTCTTCTACAATCAAAACAGTAAAATAAAAAAAATGGCACAAATAGAAAAAACACTTTTATTGATTGATTGGCCTGTAAATAGGCATTTACATCAAGAAGCAATTCCTGAAAAGAGGAAATTTCATACAAAGTATATACAGGAGAAAACAAAGATGGTAATGTGAGTGCGGATTTATCGAGTACAACTATGTTACATCTCTCATGTCCTCAAAACCCCTCAGTATCTTTCTTTCTGAACCTAACAACAATGTAAGTTGATTTTAGAGATACAACGCAAACTGTAGTATTCACTTTTAATCCCTAACTTTTTCCTAGATTGCCCTTTCGGGTTTTCAATCCACAGGGATACCTTTTTTTTTCCTAAATTACCTTTGATAGGTTCAACTTAGCGGATGTACAATTATTTTTCACTCATTCACTCTTTCTTTTATCCCTAACTTTTTCCCGAACCTATTCTCGCCTAGGTTCGCCGGGATGCCCTTTTTTTCCTAAAAGTCCAATCTCAATGAGTATAGTATCGAGTATCAACCAACTTCAATCTGCACCAAATAATACCCTTCAAATTTTTGGAAATATATGCATTGCTAAAGTTGACCAATAATACCCTTCAAATTTTTTCACAAAATGTGACAATCGGTTTGACCTTTGCAGAGGGATTCAAGAAGTTTTGAGACTTACAATCAATTCCTGGGAAAATTTGGAAGCTAACTGGATCATTTGCACGCATCAAGACATCCGGAACAAGCATCTACAGCATCATAATTTACTTCTTGTTCTTGAATTCGATTTTGCCAATATATGCATTATAAATGAATTTTGACTATGTATTCATGTTTATATGATCATTTGGATCATGTTTGAATGATTAATTGTTTGTTTTGATGCGTGTTTAACCACTTGCCATTGTTAAGGTTTCAAGGTCCATTTTGGAGTTTTTTATTACAAACAAAATTAGGCCAAAAGAAAGATACCATTGTATTCACGAGATCAAACCCAGTTGATCTATGTATTTACATTAAATTTATATTTCCTGTGGTGAATTTTGGAAATATGCAGGTTTTTAGCAACAGACATGTCCGTAGGTAAAGGTCTGTTGGCAAAAACGACAGCCCATTGGGGAAGACAAAGGCGTGGCGTATCATGAGTGGGACATTTGAATTGTGCGTGTTTTCTCTCAAACATTGACCCTTTATTGCATATATTATATTTTGTTTATTTTGTATAACGAATGATAAGCTGGCTCAGATGGCTAGGCTGGAGGGACTTAAGGCGCGCGTGTGTGGGAGGTCAGGGGTTCGACCTCTACCTCCTGCATAATATTTTTCTTAGCATTTGTTTCTAGATCCCATGTGCTATTGCTCAACACACGTACTATAGGCCTCATCATCATCACCCTCAGATCAATCAACATCAGATCAGACGCTCCAGGTGGCTGGAGACCATGGTGGATATCCCAGCTGGCTCCATACTGGATCACACGTTGGCTATGGGCTTACAGCTTCCGGGCCTTGGACAAAATTTCAGCTTACAACCCCAATTTCTGCTCACACCCCCCTCACGCTTATTTCTCAATTTCTCTATTTTTATTTATTTTATTATTATTATTTAGTTTCTATTTCTTTTGTTTTAAATCATTTTTTATCATAAAAATCATTAAAATAAAAAAAAAATAAGATTTAGGTTTTTTTATTAAAAATTAATTTTGTAAATTAATTTAATATAATTACTTTGATTTGTTTCTTTAAAATAAAATCAATTAGAATCTAGGTTTAATTGCAAAAATATTTTTCTTCAAAAATATCAGTTTTTTTCAAAATTAATTTTTTATTATTAATAATTTCTCCAATTAATTAATTTAATTAATCTTAATTTATTTTCATTAATTAAAATTAATTAGAAGATTAGGTAAAATTTCAAATCTTTCTTTCATGAAAAATCCCAAAAATATTTTCAATGAGCCAATTAGATTTTTTAGGGTTTTGAACTTTTTTCCAGTTTTAATTCTCGTGCGTTATTATTTTGTCGCCCGATTACCTTTCTTATTATTGATGTAACTGCACCCAGTTTGTAATAGTTTAATTAGGGTTTATAATTTCCACACTTTACTTTTCAGTCATTAATTATGTAATTTCCCCAAGGCCTTGTAATAGTTAGGAATTTTATTTTTCCGCCATTTATTTTCCCGCACAATAAACTGCTTAGATGAATGGTTAATAGGGTTGCATGAAAGATAATGATTAATTGAACATAGATAACCCTAAATGCGCAAGATAAATGAATAGAATCAAGCACACTTGCACATGCTCACCCCTAGGGTATCTCCCACTTTGGTTGCCTTCGAATACGGTCACGATTCTCGAAACGTGAGAATTCTTAGTGGTTGTCCTTGAGTCTAAGAGATCACTAGTCCCTCGATGACCCTCTTGACTGTTGCCTCGGTTAAAAAAGTGATCTTAGGGCTTTAGGATAGTTACTGAGAGCTTTTTCCCAGTTGCCTTTAGTGACCGTACGTCCCTTTTGATAGTCCCTCAACATCCAACGAATAGGGCTACCTACTCACTAATAATAGGCTAGCACTGTCTAAAGGATATGAGGAAAAGAACAAACTTTTTTCGAGTAGGTAGATAACTGTTAGGTACTTGCTCAAACAATTATTTTTACACATCACACTTTCAAACACTTTTCAAACAAAGTTTTCAAAATGCTTTATCACACTCTTGAGGATTGTACAAGGGTTATCATAAAGTGAATCGTCGCACTAAGGAATTTTCAAACAACAAAATTTTCACACAAACACGAAAACAATTTTCAAAAATGACCAAGTACCTAAGATGCCGTAGAAAACTACGGATGGAAAGGGTGCTAACACCTTCTCTTTCCATAATCTACCCTCCTTACTTAGAAAATCTTGCTTACCGCGACATTTGTAAACAAAAACGCAAACCAGTATAACAGTCGGTTCTGCCACCGTATCGCAGAACTGGAGACTCTGTTGGGGATAATTATAAAGTGGGTTTTACCTTAGGGTCTAGATCATTTTAAAATTGCTTTATTTATTTTCTTTGACTGTTTTATCTTTGAGGGTTTGTTGGGGTATTCTTGTAAAGATCCTATAGCCGGATCTGGGGCATCTTTTTAGGTAAACAGCAATAGATCGTGGAGACTGTACGGCATAGACCGATATGGTTGAAGCGATAACTGTGTTGGTGTGACAATTTGATTGGTACTGGTATCCCTTGTGTTAAATCGAGGAGAATACAGGGCCTTCACATGGTGTCGTTAAGCACTAGCGAACCTTAGAACCTTAATTGAACAAACTTGGCCATTAGAAAGTAGTGAGATAGCCGGCCTCGGTGTAAAGCTGGGAATCGGTTGATACTCGATACTGCACTCATCGAGATCGGACTTTCGGGATGTTTCGGTCGCAAGAAAACATTGCTAAACTCAAATAATACCGATAAAGAAAGATCAGTGATATTGAGACTCCTTAGAACCTGGTTACTATTTCAAGGACAGGTTTGAAACCAGCTAAACTTCAAGAGGGTATTTACCTATAAACCCCATGCAAGCCTAAACCTAAGGTCTTGTATGCTTTGCTTGTATGTGATTAATTTTCTTAAACATGGCATCATGCATCATAAACATGCATTCTTCATTACACTAACCATTTCAAGGATTAGGGGAATTTATCTTTGTTCTGTTTTGCAGATCATGGCTTCTGCTCATAGAAATACCATCTGAATCAGCTTTTTGAGAATACCTCTTCAACTCAAAGATCTAGTATCCAGGGTTTCTGAGACTTCTTCATTCACCAAGAACTCCGTCGACTCCTCAATCTGGTTACCTCATGTTTTGATGAGAAGATGATGAGTATGCTCTTTCAATTCTTCGACCCTAAGCACCATTGCTTCACCTTTCCAAACTATTAGTTGGTACCCACCATGGAAGAGTTCTCTCAGATATTGGGTATACCCATTTTGGATCAGTTGCCTTTCACCGGTTTGGAAGAAGCTCCAAAGCCGGAGATCATTGCAGCAGCTTTACACCTGAAACGGTCTGACGTTATATCTAACTGGGTAATAAGAAGCGGAGTTAAGGGTTTCCTAGCCAAGTTCCTAATAGAGAAGGCTTAGTTGTTTTGGGATGATTTTGACTTCCAGGCTTTTGAGGAGGTCTTAGCCCTTCTCATCTATGGGTTAGTACTGTTCCCTAATCCAGACTTACTCATAGATGTGAATGCTTTCAAGGTCTTCCTTTCTTGCAACCCTGTGCCCACTTTACTCGGAGATATCTTGCATACCTTCCACACTCGTACCACAAAGAAAAGATGGATTCTTATGTGTTGTGTGCCATTGCTTTCGAGGTGGTTTATTTCTCACCTCCCTAAAACAGTATTGAAGAATGAAGAAGGTTTGGGCTGGTCGCAAAGGATAATGTCACTTTCTCACGCAGATATTCTATGGTATTCCCGATCTATGGGAGATATTTCTATTATTGACCGCTGCGGGGAATTCCCTAATGTCCCACTACTTGGCATTAGGGGAGGCATAACCTATAATCCTTCTCTGGCTCTGCTACAATTTGTTTACGCTCGAAGGGATGGTCCTCATGAGATGCTTATCTAGGGCATTGTGTTTAACTATGAGGATGATGTTCAAGGGTATCGCCAGAGGTTCATACGAGTTTGGGGCATGGTAAATAGATTTGACATCAAGACTTTGGGGCCTAAGACTTCCATCCCTATGGAACCTTATCTCCAATGGGTACTGTAACACCCTCTAAAAACCCCGAATAAATTTTCGCGAATAATTAAAATTATAATTTCAGAGTACATGTATCAACGAGGATGTCACAAATCTCTTTTAATAAAAACAAGTTCCTGTCATGCATAATCATAGTAGTAACTCATACATGTTTACACAGCGGAATAATTTAATTAATAAAACCAATGTTATAATATTTTTCAAAATCATCAGGGATTAACACCTGGAAAAATGTCAACATCATATTATAACAAATATAAGGAAATAAACGAGTCTGACTAAAGCAGCTCGACAAACAAACGTTCCCGGAGTTACAACTATCAGAGCATGACCCGGACAATACTAAAACGGAATTAAACTAAAAACGACAAGCCTTCGCCAAGCACCTGAACGAAGCTCCTCAATCTGAAATATTCAACAGTAAGGGTGAGCATCTCAACTATACATTTGATTATACGTTCATAACAATCAATTCAGGAAACCATAAGCATCACCCAACAATTAGCATGTTTTATAGATTACAAAAACCTTTACAATTCATATATTCATAATATCATACTTTTCATGCTTACTATTAACATCAAACATCGTTAACAATTTAGTATCAATACATGCATACAATCAATCAAATACAACATTGGAAAAATCATCCATTCATGTCATATTCAATGTAATGCAACACACCCATGCATGTGGTACCATTTTACCGCCCCATTAAATCTCGGGTCACGGATAACTCACCGTTCCATTATATCGCGGACACGGCTACCACCTCAACGTTCCATTAAATCGCGGACACGTATATTGGCCACCATGTTAATTCCACACAATGGGAATTAACAAAGGCAACATGATATGTAAAGTATGTAACACTCAGCATACTATTAACATCAATCGACATATCATGCAACATCAACAATATCAAATATAACATGATCTGAATAGCATGTAATCACTCAGCATACTATTAAACATCAATCATATCAAGTTATATCATAATTCATGCTTGATACATCATCTAAAAGCATGACAATAAAATCCATATAGTGTTGGTATCATAACATACGATCGTTATTCGATACTAGCATCAATCAACACTAGGAAATCAATAAACACATATTCAAAACATGTCAAACACTGCACATCAAAACCGGATCAATCCGTACTTAACAGCATGCACAGAAAACATAGTTTAAAAACCAACACAGGAGGTTTAACATGGGTGCCCGTGTAAAACAACACGGCCCGTGTGGAAATGTGTCCAGAAAACACGTTTTTTTTGACAATACAGGGGATCAACACGGGTGCCCGTGTGAATCAACACGGCCCGTGTTGAATTGTGCCCAGAAAACACATATTTATGCCAACACAGTGAATCAACACGGGTGCCCGTGTTAATCAACACGCCCGTGTTGAATTGTGGCCAGAAAACACATTTTTATCAGCATTACAGTGAATCAACACGGGTGCCCGCGTAAATCAACGCGGCCGTGTTGATGAGCGCGAACCCAAATTTTCTGTTCTTGCAGCAGCTCATATACCCATATTTTTGCACGAAAATACCTCTCTACGGCAGTGCAATGCAGTACAAAGACATCCAATCCACCATAGGAACCTAAAATCCCTAATTGATTCATAAAATTGGGAACCTAAACCTTTTCTAACAAGGTTCAATCCTAAGGGTATTGATCCCTAAGAACATCTAACAATTGGGGTTTCTCCCTACGATTACCCAAATCAACCGTGCCTAAACCCATAAGCAAAAGTAATTCGAGTAGTAGCCCCCCTTACCTTATCAATTTGCAGCTTTGAACTCTTTGATCGATGTTCTTCGTTCTTCGTACCTTCAGAGCTCTGCTTCCCAATTCCCAAATTCTGTGTTAACGTGAATAATGAGAAAAATAACTTGAGTCCCAAATGTATCCTTATTCCTTTTGCACCCGCACTCTTTACTAACAACATCCAAGCCCAATAACTTAAAAACCCAATATTTCTTATTTCTTTTATTTTCTTCAAATATTCCAAAATAAATAATTTCTTTTTATTTTATTAATTCTAATAAAATAATTTCCCAAATTTAAATAAATCAAATAATTGAAACTGGGGTGTTACAGGTACGAGCTCGTGCTCAGAACCTTATGATGCCATATATATCCATCTTACCAGTGATTATGGAGCCCATTACTGATGGGGATATTCCCTATACGGTTCTTTATCCTGATATGCCCACTAATCTTGAAGAACTGCAGAGATCCTGGATTCAGCTGAAGAAAGAGTGGGATACCTATAGAGACAATTTCTATGCCCATGAGAGGAAAGTTTTAGAGCTCACGAAGAAACTTCATGAGGAAAGAAGTCTTAATGTCTATTTCGGTGCAAAGAGGAAGCGCCCATGGGAAACCTGATTGTTTTAGTTTTTTGAACCTTCAATTGAAATGCCTAAAAGGCAATTGTATTTTGAATTCTACTAATAAAATCTTTGTTTCACTTTGGTGCGCAAATTTAAATTTCCCGAAATCCTTGAAATCATTGCATACACATATCATACATATCATTGTATAAACAGGTTTCATAGCAGGTTTCTCATCTTCTTCGCTGTTTATTTCAGCATTAAATAAATGGCTCTCGAACATACAGTGAAAGATCTATAAACTCAAAATGCCCAGTTTCAACAAATAATCATGGCTCTAACCAAAGGGAAAGAGGAACTGAAAGCCCTGATTGTTAAGGACAAGACTAAGAAGCCAAGGAGGACAACTGGTGTGGTAAATCTGGGAAGGAGATTCAAAGGACCACTAAGGCAAGTGGTTGAGCTAACATCTTCATCAAAAGAAGGTGATAACCAAGAGGCTGAGACAAGAGAGGAAGACCATAGTCCAGGGGAATCTGATAATGAGACTGATTACAGTGAAGAGCAGTATCCTTCGGCCGACAAAAAGTACAAACAGCTAAAAGAGCATCTGAGCGCAGTGGAGATTCAGAAAGTTCCTGGGTTGGACTTTGAAGAGTTGGGTTTGGTGTCTAGGATTGTCATTCCACCAAAGTTCAAGGTTCCAGTTTTTGCCAAGTACGATGGGGTTTTATGTCCCGAGATGCACCTTCGATCTTATATGAGAAAGGTACAGCCTCACACTGCTGACAGGGACTTATGGGTCCACTTCTCATAGGATAGTCTATCTGGAACTCAGTTTGATTGGTTCTATCAGCTAGAAAGGACCAACATCCATAATTAGGAAGACCTGGCCGTTGCTTTCTATATGAAGTATCAGTATAATGCAGACCTTGCTCCCACCCGTACTCAACTCCAAAGTATGGCTATGGGTTCGGGCAAGGGCTTTAAAGACTATGACCAGAAATGGAGGGACTTAGCAGGAAGAGTCCAGCCTCCCCTGTCTGATAGGGAGCTAGTGGATATGTTTCTGGGTACCCTATTTGGTCCATTCTTTAATCACCTAATTGGGAGTTCCTCGGCCAGCTTTACTGAATTAATCTTGACAGGGGAAAGAGTGGAAGTTGGATTAAGAGTGGTAAGATCCAAAAGGATGCATCCTCCAGTGCAGTAAGGAAGCCATTTGTTGGGAAGAAAGAGGTTAGTGTTGCGTACAATCAAAGGAATCAGGACATAACTGAACACCGTCCAACGGTAGGGGCTGTCATGATCTCTAAGCCTGCACACACTCAACAAAGGAATAATCAGCAAAGAACAAATAGGCCGATAAGACAATTTACCCGGATAAATATGAATTTATCCCAAGTTTTGCCTTATTTGTTGAAATCTAATCTGGTAACCTTGCGAGAAACTCCAAAGAATCCCAACACTGCCTCTCCCCGCTACAATCTAAATGCCTGTTGTGCTTATCATTCGGAAAGTCCAGGTCATGATACAAACGATTGTTGGGCTTTGAAAAATAAGGTACAAGACCTTCTCGAGGCGAAGGAAATTGAGTTTGCCGCCCCTGAAATTACAAATGTTATCACTGCTTCTATGCCCAAGCACGGCCGTGGTGTTAACACTATTGAAGATGATATGTTTGCTACTGCTGTTGATGAACTTATTAATCCTCTCCCAACCGTCAAGAGGGACCTGTTGAAGGCCAGTTTATTTCCGGGTTGTGGCGAAGGTTGCCACTTCTGTTTATCTATACCAACTGGTTGTCATTTGTTGAAGGCAGGTGTTCAGCGCCTAATGGATGATAGAGATATTTTGTTTGAGAAGACTCCCATTCCAACCATTTCGTATAAGGATGTTTCAATAATAACCATTTCCGCCAATCCTCCCAGGGTCTTCACCAAAAGACCCGTCAGGATTACATCTATTTCGAAGGTTATTCTGCTGATAATTATTATGCCAGGGCCAATCCCCTACTCCTCAGACAAAATTGTTCCATGGAACTATGGGGGTGACGTCTACTACCATGGCGTCAAGCAAGATTAGTTGGCTGATGAAGTCCAGGTTTCTGAAAAGGCTGACCCCGACGTTGGAAACATTGTGGGAACCAGCAAAATAACCAGAAGTGGAAGAGTTTTCTCCCCTGAGATTTCTCCTCTGAAAGTTGTTACTGGTCCTGTGGTCACTCGTACTTCCGTTCCTGTTGATACTACTACTACAATCCCTGTGATTACCCCTGCTGACACCCCTATCACTGAGTCAACCGAGACTCGGGGCAAAGACATAATGATTGAGCCTGTCCAGACGAAGGCACATTCAGTATCTATCCCATAGGCCTCCAAGAAGGAGATGGAAGAAATTCTGAAAATTATCAAGAAAAGCGACTACAATATGGTCGAACAGCTGGGGCAGACCCCTTCAATGATTTCTATGCTAGCCTTATTGTTGTGTTTTGAAGCTCATGCGAAGGCTCTGGTGAAATTTCTTAAAACTACCCATGTGCCGCAGGAAACCTCTATTGACCAATTTGAAGATTGTGTGGCTAGTTTGACGGCTGATAACGGTTTAGGCCTTTCTGATGCTGATTTGACTCCTAGATGGAGGAAGCACAATGACGTGTTGCATGTCTCTGTCGAATGCAAGGGCACTACTTTGGCCCATGTCCTAGTAGATACTGGTTCATCCTTAAATATGATGCCTAAGAACACTATGGATAGACTAGACTGTGAAGGTTTGACCTTGAAACCCAACAATATTATAGTGGGGGATTTTGACGGTTCAAAGTGAATGGTGCACGTGGAGGTGGACCTCCCCATCAAAGGTTGTTCTCAAACTTTCGACTCTACCTTCTATGTGATGGATATCAGACCATCATATTCTTGTTTATTGGGCCGCCCTTGGATTCATGGGGCGGGAGATGTTACGTCCACTCTACATCAGATGATGAAATACCCGGTCAAAGGAAGAATTGTCATTGTACACGGAGAAGAAGAATACATGGTCAGTCACCTGAATTCCTTCAGATATGTAGAAATGGATGGTGAGTTCATCGAGACTCCATGCCAGAATTTCGAAGAGGTACCTCAGACTCTAGTTGCAACTGAAATTGTTACCAATATGCCGAAGATCCCCAGACCTCCCTTAAAGATGGCTTCTCTCAAGGATGCAAAAGCGGTTTTCGAAGAAGGTGGGTCTACCATCTGGGGTCATCTCCCTGATATTCCATACAAGTATGATAAATTTGGTTTGGGTTTCTCTTCATGGGCTCAAAGAGCTGTTCGACGTGCTCATGCTGGAAGACCTCCATTACGCATCAACAATCATGGGTTCAACGCTTTAGAAGACGGAGATCGTGACAATGACATAGACAGCTGGATTTTCCCTACTACCAATGGTGGACCCAATAACTGGACAGAAAAAGATTTTGTACCGATTACTTTTGTTCGGAAGTAATTGTCTTTCTTATTTTTTGGATATGTAATAAACAATATAACTTTATGGCCATGTGTCTTACAAGGGGCACATCGGTTTATTTGTGAGGGTTATCATGTTTCACTTTCATATGGCATTAATAAAGCATTGGACGTTTATGCATACAAATTTTGCGCTCTCTGTTTTTCTTTTCTACTTTTACTTTACCTATACAACTATGCTCTTATACACACTCATGTATCAAACTGCAGATCCATATCCACTCTGGATCCCATTGATAACAGTTATGCTATTTCCAATTATGACTTTGAAAATCCGATCAACCAAGCCGAGGACGAAGGTGAGGAATATTGTGAGGTACCTGGAGAACTTGCCAAGCTGTTACAACAAGGAGAGAGGGCTATACAGCCTCATGAAGAGCCAGTTGAGACAATAAACTTGGGCACAGAGGAAGACAGAAAAGAAGTCAATATCAGCGTAAATCTGGGGCTTAATGTCAAACAGTGGTTGATACAGATGTTGCATGATTATGTCGAGATCTTTGCCTAGTCATATGAAGACATGCTGGGTCTGGATACGGATATTGTGGTTCACCGCATTCCAACTAAAGAAGATTGCCCTCCGATAAAGAAGAAGGTCCGTTGCATGCGCCCTGAATTGTCAGAGAATATTAAAGTAGTGGTTATGAAGCAGTTCAACGCTGGTTTCTTAGTCGTCACCTCTTATCCCCAATGGGTTGCCAACGAAGTTCCGGTGCCTAAAAAAGACAGCAAGGTACGGATGTGTGTGGACTACAGAGATTTGAACAGGGCAAGCCCCAAAGATGACTTTCCACTCCCCCACATCGATGTTCTGGTTGACAACATCGCCAGCACAATATCTTTTCCTTCATTGATGGTTTTTTCTGGTTACAATCAGATCAAGATGGCACCCGAAGATATGGAGAAGACAACCCTCATCACGCAATGGGGAACTTTCTGCTACAAAGTGATGCCGTTTGGATTAAATAATGTCGGGGAAATCTATCAGCGAGCCATGGTAGCCTTGTTTCATGACATGATTCACCATGAGATAGAGGTATATGTGGATGACATGATAGCCATTTCTCAAACTGAGGAAGAGCACCTTGATCATTTATAAAAGTTATTTGATAGGTTGAAGACGTACAAGATGAGGTTGAATCCAAACAAGTGCACCTTCGGGGTAAGGTCTGGTAAACTGTTAGGTTTCATTGTTAGTAAAAAGGGTATTCAGGTGGACCCTGCAAAAGTAAAGGCTATACAAGAGATGTCGGCTCCTCACACTGAGAAGGAGGTAAGAGGCTTTTTGGGACGACTAAATTACATTGCCAGGTTCATTTCCCATTTAACTGCTACTTGTGAGCCAGTCTTCAAGCTCCTGAAGAAAGATGAAGTGGTAAAGTGGAATGACGAGTGCCAGACTGCCTTCGAAAGAATCAAGGAATACCTTCAAGAACCACCAATTCTGATGCCTCAGAGTGAAGGAATACCTTTGATAATGTACTTAACAGTGTTAGATAATTCAATGGGGTGTGTTCTGGGGAAGCATGACGAGTCTGGTCAAAAAGAGCATGCAATATATTACCTTAGCAAAAAGTTCACCGACTGTGAAACAAGATACTCACTGCTCGAGAAAACTTTTTATGCTTTGGCATGGGCTGCTCGCCGATTGAGACAGTAAATGTTGACCCACACTACTTTGCTGATATCTAAGATGGATCTGATCAAGTACATCTTTGAGAAGCCCACCCTCTCTGAAAGAATAGCAAGATGGAAAATGATCTTGACCGAATATGATATCCAATACACGACCCAGAAAGCAATCAAGGGAAGTGTACTAGCTGATCATTTGGCTCATCAGGCTGTGGGTGACTACCAGTCCATGAATTTAAAGTTCCCGGACGAGAATATTATGCTAGTGACTGACTATGAAAAACCTGGACAAATGAAGGACCTAAAGAAGGATCCCGATGGATTATGGTTTTTGATGGAGCCTCGAATGCACTCGGAAATGGCATTGGCTCTGTAATTATATCTCCTGAAGGTTGTCATACTCCTTTCATCGCCAGATTATGTTTCAATTGTACCAACAATATGGATGAGTATGAAGCATGCATCATGGGTCTCAAAGCTTCTATTGACCTGAGGATCAAGTTCTTAAGCGTTTTTAGGGATTCAACCTTGGTAATAAGTCAGATCAAAGGTGAGTGGGGTACGAAGCACCCGAATCTCATCCCGTACAAAGAGCATGTGCTAACATTTCTTCCACACTTTGAAGAGGTCACCTTTGAACATTTTCCACGAGAAGAGAATCAGTTAACGAACGCGCTAGCTACCATGTCATCTATGTTCAAGGTCAAATGGGACAATGAGGCTCCCTGAATTACCATCGAGAGGTTGGATGAACCAGCATACTGCTATGAGATTGACACTAAAGGAGTAGCAGACAAACCTTGGTTTCATGAAGTGAAAAGGTATCTCAAGTTTAAAGAATATCCCAAGGGGGAATCTATCATTGATAAGAAGTTTCTGATAAGGTTCTCCGCAAAGTTCTTCCTTAATAATGGAATTCTCTACAAGCGCAACCATGAATCTACTTTACTTTGGTGCGTAGACAAGAGCGAAGAAGGTAGGATACTATTGGTCCACTATGGAAGTGGACTGCTATCAACATTCCCGAACTTGTCATAAATGCCAGATCTATGCTGATAAGGTGCATGTACCTCTGGTTCCTTTGAAAATCTTGACAGCTCCTTGGCCCTTTGCAATGTGGGGCATTGACATGATCGGAGAGATTAGACCTACCGCTTCCAATGGGCATCGCTTCATCCTAGTGGCCATTGATTACTTCACAAAGTGGGTTGAGGCTGCCTCTTTTGCTACTGTTACCAAGAATGGCGTGGCGTGATTTATCAAGCATAACCTGATTTGTCGGTATGGTGTGCCAGAGAGAATCACCATAGACAATGGTACAAATCTCAACAATACAATGATCACCGAACTCTGTAAACAATTCAAGATCCAGCATCATAATTCTTCCCCTTACCGGCCGAAGATGAATGGCACTGTGGAGGCTGCTAACAAGAATATTAAGAAAATTGTACAAAAGATGACGGTGACATACAAAGACTGGCATGAGATGTTACCATTTGCTCTTCATGGGTACCGCACCTCCGCACGAACGTCGACAGGGGAAACACCCTACTCTCTGGTATATGGTATGGAAGTTGTCCTGCCTATTGAGGTCCAGATCCCTTCTATGAGAATCTTGAGGATGCGAGTTTGAATGAAGACGATTGGATCCAGACTCGACTTGATCAACTGAATCTGATTAATGAGAAAAGGCTTACTGCTGTCTGTCATGGTCAAATGTATCAAAAACGGATGATTAAGGATTTCAAAGAAAAGGTCAGACGCCAAGTATATCAAGTCGGGGATCTATTGATCAAGCGCATCATACTGCCGCAAGGTGATCCCAGGGGAAAATGGACTCCCATGTACGAAGGGAAATTTGTGATCAAAAGCATATTTTCTGGTGGAGCCAGGATTCTGACCACCATGGATGGCGATGACTTTCCTCACCCTGTTAATACGGACATAGTGAAAAGATACTACGCGTGAATAAAGACCCACTAGGTTGAGTGGCCTAGGCAAAAATAAGGGCATCCTGGTGAACCAAAAGGGTTCAGGAAAAAATTAGAGATGAAAACAAAAAATATTTGTACACCCGGCAAGTCGAAAACCTGAAATGGTGGCTTGGGCAAAAAAGGGTATCCCGGTGGACTGAAAACCCAAAAGGGAGGTCCAGGAAAAAGTTAGGGATTTGAAGCGTATCATTATGCCCATTGGATCACCTTGCGACCAGACTTCAGTATCAACTATCAAGCTCAAACGGCACCGATCAATCCACTCAGCTTCGGACAAGTAGCAAAGTGATGAGACGCTCAAAGACATAGGGGAAATAGAAGAATTGAAATTCAATGGGATTATTACACATAGCTGTCTTATTCTCTTTGTACACTGTTTTGTATAGTTTTCACTCTCACGGTGGTGTTCTCCTACTAAAACGTCGGCCTCTTTGTACAAAATGATTGTCATAGGAAAATTTCAGAAATCAATATAAATCATTTCTTTGGAAGTACAAAACAGTTTGTTTTTCTTTTTTCTTTTTCCTGTTTTGTTTTGCAAAAACGTCCAATGACTTATTCTTGACATACGCATTTGAATATCATTGTTAATCACAAATATTTGCATAAGAAATAGAAGGACAATTGATCATGACTTAAGGAACGGGGCAAAGTCTATAAAACCATTTCAGTCCCGACATGTTACTCCTTCCAGCAGGTATAAGGGCAGAGACGGTTTTGAGACGAAGTCACCATTACATATGACCCCGTGACGTCTATGTTCCCTGCAAATTAGAAATAACCAAAGTTTCGATCTCTCCTTCCCCAAGCAGGAATTATCTTCTCCATCAAAGTTCCTTCAGAGAGTTGAAATTTATATTCCCCAGTCGAGTTGTATGATCCAACAGTTATAAAACCTCTTCCCCAACAGAGTTTATTTCTCTAACTACGGAAGTTTATTCCCCAACAGTGTTTATTTCTCTACAACGACAGAATATTCCAATAACACATCTCCCTCCACAGAGTTTATTCTTAAGAGGAGTCAATACCTGGCGGAATATCCTCAAACAGGAAGAGGAAATCCCCAACGAATCGTCTCCATTCATCATCCCCAACGAAAATGAAGGATTTAGCCTCCCAATACTCTTCAGCAGTAGTATGGGATTTACTTTCCCAGACTAAGAAACATCGCAATAGCATTCCATATTCATACATTATGGCATGCGCATACACATCGCATATAGCACGGTCTGATTTATTTTGAGAACATCATTACACAATGCATTTCATACATCATGACATTGCATACGACTAACTCTTCACCTTTTCAGGAAAGATCAAGTCAACAGATGCTTTTGACTACTTACATGACCTGGCAGTCTTCTCAAAGGCTATGTCTGACAAAGGGCTATTTCAGCATCTTCCTCAAAAAGATTTTCTCAAAATACCTTCTCTGGTTCAGTTAGATCGACACTAAGATCTCTCTGATTTATATTCTAGTTGAAGATACTTTAAGACTTTTGTCTGGTTTAGTTGAATCGATACTAAGATTCTTCTGATTTTTGTTCCAGTCAAAGTTAACAAAAGACCTTCTCTGGTTTAGTCAAATCGACACTAGGATCTCTCTGATTTCTATTCCAATTGAAGATATTCCAAAACTTTCGCCTGGTTCAGTTAAATCAATACTAAGTTTTTCTGATTCCCATTCCAGTAAAAGTTAATTCAAGACCTTCTTCTGGTTCAACTAAATCGATACTAATATTTTCTTGATCTCTATTCGAAGACAACTCAAGAACTTTCTCTGGTTTAGTTAAATCGACACTAAGATTTTTTCTGATTTCTATTCCAGCTAAAGAAATTGTGAAGCCTGGACACGACCAGATAACAACCCAAGTCACTGAAGCCTGGATTCCGACCAGATAACAGTTTAAGAAACTGCAAAGCCTGGAGTACAACCAGATGACTGTTTAATCTCATTTCCCCAGTAAGTCGCTGTGAAGCCTGGAATACAACCAGATAGCAGTCAGCCTTATTATCCTCAGCAAGTCACTGTGAAGCCTGGATCTTGACCAGATAGCAATTCACTTTCGTCTATTCAATCAAGAGATGACTCACCAGTAGATTAGTGGACAACTGAAGCTCCTAAACTCTATTCCCCAAAATAGAGACCAACATTCCTCAGCGGAGTCCTCCTCAACAACAGGAATAGAAGTTCCCACAAAGGAACATCTCATGAAATCAACATTTCTCTGGATGGCATCTTTAAGCCCATCTCCGACGATCTCCCGTAACCTTCTTCAAATGGCATATGTAAGCCCATTCCTGATATTACCTACACAGTCAAGTATCGTTTCAGACGAGTGCAAATTTCTGGGCACTCTAGTGTTCAATCATCTTCCACCTTCAGATCACGAAAGGTAAAGCAGTCGATCTATATCCTCAGGTTTAAGAAGATTGAACAGGGGAAGTTGTTGTACTCCAAACTTTTCCCTCTCATTTCACTCAAGACATGCCCATTAAGATCCCCTCACTTGTCCTAGGATGACCAACAATTGACCAAATAAATTCTCCTCCTAAGGCAATGAATCTCAAATTAGGGTTTCAATTTCAAGCAAGATGTATGAGTCCAAAGGATCCCAAATGTTATCCATTGTCCTAGTATGTCCTCAATATTATTCATGCCAAATTTCATGCCTTGAACAACAAGTTTTCTCAGTCAACTGCTCAAGTATTGGAAAATCAACTATACTAGGTCAAAAGTCAATTGTGGCCCAAATACAGACAAACTTCAAGATTTTTGGTCAACATCAACATTTCGAAGTAATATACATCATTTGATCAAGGGTTGATTATTATTCCTCAAGAAATTCTCCTAACTCATCAAAAGTAAAAAATGGCAAATTAGGGTTTTTATAGGAAAAGTCAACCAAACTTTGACCAAGCATAACTTTCTCATACTTTATAATAAATTTTCCAACTAAGGCTCTTTGAATAGAATCCAATTCCCTACAACTTCTCTTCATCCCTCAAGTACAAGAAATGCCTCAATCAAAAGATACAAGTTCATACATTATAGGTCCTTTCAAAAAGTCAACAAAAAGACCTTTTGGGTCAAAGCTCCTTACATGAACATGGAAGATCCAATTGAGATGAAACCAAAAAGGCTATTTATAGAACATCCTAAGCTTCCAAAAAAGTCCAAGAACACCCTCTTAGGTTTAAAATGAGAAAGATATGCATTACTAAAGTTGACCAATTTTTGGAAATGTGCATGAAGCAAATAATGACCAAACTTGAAATTTTTTCCAAATGGGCCCATGTTTTCATGCTTGAAACTTGTTCCTAACATGGCCCACAACCCCTGAGCTCACTCATACATTATTTATTTACTTTTATTATTTGTTTTGATTTTTTATTCATTAAAATCAAAATAAATCAAATAAAATAGTGAAATAATAAAATAAAATCCAAGATTTGTTTTTATGACCACATAATGTGTCTAGAATCAGCTGGAAAATCAAATATTTCGTGCAAGGGATGATTGGAACAAAAAGAGCATGATTTGGCCCATTTTAGAAACTTAAAATATCCATGGCAAATCAAATCTTTTTCTCCATAATTCTCCAAGATTGCGTCCAGTTTTATTGACCTAATTCATTCCATTATATACCCATAACATTCCTAGACAAAAAAAGGGTTATCCGCACGAAATTGACACAAGAACTTCAATGTTTTTCACAAAAAGTGGAAATCGATTTGACCTTTGCAAAGGGATTCAAGAAGTTTCGACACTTGCAATCAATTCCGGGGCACATTTGGAAACTAAATGGATCATTTGCACGCATCAAGACATTCAGAACAAGCATCTACATCATCACAGTTTGCTTCTTGTTCTTGAATTCGATTTTGCCAATATATGAATTATAAATGAATTTTGAATATGCATTCATGTTTATATGATCATTTATAGCATGTTTTAATGATTAATTGTTTATTTTGATGCGTGTTTGACCACTTGCCATTGTTAGGGTTTCAAGGTCCGTTTTGGGGTTTTTCATTACACGCAAAATTAGGCCAAAAGAAGGATACCATTGTATTCATGAGATCAAACCCAGTTGATCTATGTATTTATGTTAAATTTATATTGCCTGTGGTGAATTTTGGAAATATGCAGGTTTTTAGCAACAGACATGTCTGTAGGTAAAGGTGTGTTGGCAAAAACGACATCCCATTGGGGAAGACAAAGGTGTGGCATATCATGAGTGGGCCATTTGAATTGCGCGTCTTTTCTCTCAAACACTGACCCTTTATTGCATATATTATATTTTGTTTATTTTGTAAATGAATGATAAGCTGGCTCAGATGGAAAGGTTGGAGGGACTTAAGGCGCGCGTGTGTGGGAGGTCAGTGGTTTGACCCCTTCCTCCTGCATAATATTTTTCCTAGCATTTGTTTCCAGATCTCATGTGCTATTGCTCAACGCGCGTACTATAGGCCTCATCATCATCACCCTCAGATCAATTAACATCAGATCAGACACTCCAGGTGGCTGGAGACCATGATGGATATCCCAGCTGGCTCCACACGGGATCACACGCTGGCTATGGGCTTATAGCTTCTGGGCCTTGGACAAAATTTTAGCTTGCAACCCCAATTTGGGTTCACACCCCCCTCAGGCTTATTTCTCAATTTCTCTATTTTTTATTTTATTATTATTATTTAGTTTTTATTTCTTTTGTTTTAAATCATTTTTTATCATAAAAATCTGAAAAATCACAAAAAATAAGATTTAGGTTTTTTTATTAAAAATTAATTTTGTAAGTTAATTTAATATAATTACTTTGATTTGTTTCTTTAAAATAAAATCAATTAGAACCTAGGTTTAATTGCAAAAATCTTTTTCTTCAAAAATATCAAAATATTAGTTTTTTTTAGAATTAATTTTTTATTATTAATAATGTTTCCAATTAATTAATTTAATTAATCTTAATTTATCTTCATTAATTAAAATTAATTATAAGATTAGGTCAAATTTCAAATATTTCTTTCATAAAAAATCCCAAAAATATTTTCAATGAACCAATTAGATTTTTTAGGGTTTTGAACTTTTTTTTTCGGTTTTGATTCTCGCGCGTTATTATTTTGCCGCTCGATTACCTTTTTTATTGTTGATGTAACTGCTCCCAGTTTGTAATAGTTAAATTAGGGTTTATAATTTCCGCACTTTACTTTTCAGTCATTAATTATGTAATTGCCCCAAGGCCCTATAATAGTTAGGAATTTTATTTTTTCGCCATTTATTTTCCCGCACAATAAACTGCTTAGATGAATGATTAATAGGGTTGCATGAAAGATAATGATTAATTGAACATAGATAACCCTAAATGTGCAAGATAAATGAATACAATCAAGCACACTTGCACATGCTCACCCCTAGGGTATCTCCCACTTTGGTTGTCTTCGAATACGGTCACGATTCTCGAAACGTGAGAATTCTTAGTGGTTGTCCTTAAGTCTAAGAGATCACTAGTCCCTCGATGACCCTCTCGACTGTTGCCCGTGTTAAAAAAGTGATCTTAAGGCTTTTGGACAGTTACTGGGAGTTTTTGCCCAGTTGCCTTTAGTGACCGTACGTCCCTTTCGATAGTCCCTCAACATCTAACGACTAGGGCTACCTACTCACTAATAGTAGGATAGCACTGTTTAAAGGATAGGAGGAAAAGAAAAAACTTTTTTCGAGTAGGTAGATAACTGTTAGGTACTTGTTCAAACAATTCTTTTTACACACCACACTTTCAAACACTTTTCAAACAAAGTTTTCAAAACGCTTTATCACACTCTTGAGGAGTGATACAAGGGTTATCATAAAGTGAATCGCCTCACTTAGGCATTTTCAAACAAATACTTTTTCACACAAACACGAAAGAAATTTTCAAAAATGAGCAAGTACGTAAGAGCCCGTAGAAAACTACGGATAGAAAGGGTGATAACACCTTCCCTTTCCATAATCTACCCCCCTTACTCAAAAAATATAAAAAAAAAAGTCTTTTTCTGTTCTTTTCACCCTTTCCTTTGTTGGATAAAAGAAAAGTCAATGGCGACTCTTGCTTACCGTGACATTTGCGAACAAAAACGTAAACCAGTATAACAGTTGGTTCTTCCACCGTATCACAGGATCCATATTAGAGATCAATAACATGGTATGAGTCAACATATACTGCCTTAGTCGACGAGCAGTCTATGCCAAAATGCAGCAAGTTTTCTCGAGCAGTGAGTATCTTATTTCGCAGTCGGTAAACTTTTTGCTAAGGTAGTATATTGCACACTCTTTTCGACCAGACTCGTCATGTTACCCCAATACACACCCCCTTTGAATTCTCTAATATTGTCAAATACATTATCAGGGACCTACCTTCCACCGGAGGCAAAAGAATTGGAGGTTCTAGCAAATATTCTTTAATTCTATCAAATGCCACTTGGCAATTATTATTCCACCTATTTGTTTGATATTTTTTCAAAAATTTAAATATTGGTTCACAAGTGGCTGTAAAGTGAGAAATGAATCTAGAAATGTAGTTCAATCTCCCGAGAAAACCACGAACCTCTTTCTCTGTTTTCGGCACAAGCATTTCTTGTATAGATTTTACCTTGCTAGGATCAACCTCAATCCCTTTTTCGGTTACGATGAAGCCCAATAATTTTCCTGACCTCACCCCAAAGGTGCACTTATTAGGATTCAACCTTAGTATGAACTTCCTTAATCTTTCAAATAACTTCAACAGGTGAACAAGATGTTTCTCTTCTATCTAGGACTTGGCAATCATATCATCAACATATACCTCAATCTCCTTATGTATCATGTCATGAAAGAGAGTGACCAACGCACGTTGATAAGTTGCCCCTGATTTTTTCAAACCAAAAGGCATTACTTTGTAATAAAATGTTCCCCAAGGTGTAATGAAAGTAGTCTTCTCCATGTCCTCCGGTGCCATCTTAATCTGATTGTAGCCAAAAAAACCATTCATGAAGGAAAACACTTTAGCTCGAGCAGTATTGTCAACCAGAACATTAATGTGTGGTAAAGGGAAATCATCTTTAGGGCTTGCTCTGTTCAAGTCCCTATAATCCACACACATCCTAACTTTACCATTTTTCTTTGGTATCCGGTATAATATTCGCGACCCATGGTGGATAAGAAGTCACTTTCAGAAAACCAGCATCAAACCGTTTGTGTACCTCCTCTTTGATATTCTTAGACATCTCAGGATGATTCTTCTAAGCTTTTGTTTGAAAGGGGGACACTCTTCTCTAAGAGGAAGTTTGAGCACAACAACATCTGTATCCAACCCATGCATATCCTCATTAGACCAGGCGAAGATTCTGCATTCTCACGGAGTATTTCAATCAATCTTTTCTTGACATTGTCTCCCAAAACGGCCCCAATCTTGACTTCTCTTTGGACCTCTTCGGTACCCAAGTTGATCAAATCTGTAGTCTCTTGGTGTGGCTGAATGACCTTTTCTTCTTGCCTCAATAATTAGGCCAACTCTTCAAGAAGTTCAAAATCATCCTCAACTTCTTCTTCAACTTGATATATCGGATTTTCAAAGTCATAAAGAGCCATATCAGAATCATTCTCGACATTTTTCGGGATTAACGGGGGACATAATCTACATGATTATTTTTAGTTTTAGTTTTAGTTTTAGATTTAAAGAAAAATAAAAACTCACATTCTGCCAAAAAAATAAAAAAGAAGGACAAGGAGTGAAATATTTGAATGCAAAAGACGTTCTTTATTGATGATAAATTTGCAATGAAAACATTGGGGCCTTACAGCATGTCCAATATGTCTTAGGCAGGACGCATGGATTATTGCATGACAAAAAATAAAAGAAAAATTACTCTTTATAACGGGTGACTTCAATGACTGGCCCGACAGTTTGACTAAGCTCGGCCCGAAAGATCTCCTTGGGCACGGTCTGCACGACCATGACCCGAATCGCCCGCACGACCATCTTCTGTCAGGGAACGACAGCCGTTTGCCCTTCAGCTTCGCCGCTGGCCCAGGATGATCAACGAATATCCTCTCTGTCTTCCCGACTCCAACATCGTGTAGACCACCAGGAACCGGCTAGAGAGATGCCCGTAATTAGTCCCTTCCTCATAATCAATGGCTAGTTACGGGCATATTCATCCGGTTTGACCAAGTCCTGGAAGTTACCTGATTTTTCAGACCCACATATCTAGGCGAGAAACCAGGAACCAATATCCATGCGCCAGGGGCATTATATAAACCCTCACACCCGTGAGGGCCATGTATCACATATTCACTACTCACTACTTGATATTTCTGCTTGTACCTCCCTATTCCCACTCTTACTTTATTGTTGGAGTGCCTTACAGGTACAACCCCTTTTTTCTCCTCAGCATGCAGCCCGACTATAGATCATCCTCTGTCTGTTCACCAGGTTCTGATCAACCGGCAAGACCAGTGGCGCCATCTATGGGAAACTGCTTTCCCCATCTTTTTTCCCTCGGAACTTAAGATCAAAGCAACTCTTTCAAGATTCATCTCCCTAATCATGGTCGAGCATGATGTTCTTCACTTGTCTAGAAAGACCATTCTTTCCCCTGCTCGCAAAACTGATGGAAGTTAGGAACACCCTCATCTTGAGGACAACTTTGGCTTTCGGGACGGATAAACCACATCACTAGATTCTACGGGTGCCCGACGTAACGACGACCAATTCTTGGATGAAGAACATCCCAAGAATCTTGCGGAGGAACTGTCGGTAGTCATGCAACCAGTTCATATCCCTCTCAACACCGACCCGGACAAGGCAGCACTGCTCGCTGCTCTCAATCAAACCAACGCCCTCATCCTGCAACAAAATCAAAGGATAGGGGCCTGGGAGAACAGGAAGCCAAGATCTCCTCGGAGAGCCTGACGACGAAACTCCCCTAGTGCATCGCCACCCAAGCATGGCCCACCGTGCAGAAAGGAGAGGCGCGAAATTTCTTTTTCAAGAAACGCAATCGCACACCTCCTCCCAGAGATCAAGACTCCCCTTTGTTCAAGAAGAGGAATCACAACAGGAAAATTGACCGTGCTCAACTGCCTTCTCCTGAGCCAAAGCAGAAATGAAGGAGCCCCTCCCTCCGACAGAACTGTGACGACCAACGGGGGAGAAACTATCACTCTCCTTCTCCACCTCTCGTTGATAGTGAGGATGACGAGCCCCGTGGCCCACTATCGAGAGAGGTTACTGAAGCTCTGCTTCCTATCGACCTAGAGAAACCACCTACTTTAGGGACCTACGAAGAAACAACAGACCCTGACGAGCACATCAAGAATATCGATGCCCTACTCGACTACAGAGGGGTCAGGGGAGCCATCAAATGCAGACTCTTCCCAACCACTCTCAGGAAGGGGGAGATGGCATGGTACAAGAGCCTGTCTGACGAATTCATCACCTCATGGAAACAATTCTAGAGGATATTTTCAAGGAATTTCACTGCCTTCCGTCGACAGCCTAAATCAGAAGCTTCACTCGAAGCGATCATACAAGGCAAGGACGAGTCTCTGCATGCATATATTGAACGCTTTAACAAAGAAGAGGTCTAGGTCCCGACAACGGACAATATGAAGAAGTACCTACTCGAGCGCGGGCTCCATCCCAGCAGTGACTTTGCCAAGGTTATGGGCATAGAAACACCAGCCACACTCGATTCCCTTCTCCTAAAATCCCAGACGTACATACAGTACGAAGAGAAGGAAGCAGCCAATAGTGCCCGGGAATCTAGGCACAGAGAGAGTGACAAATCCTCAAAGAACGATGAATCCTCGACATCCCGTCAGGGGGAGAAGAAACGGGAAGACAAAACCCGTGATCCCAAAGACTACAAGGGGTCAGCCGGTCATTTCCACGACTACACCCATCTCACAACCTCAAGGGAGCGTATTCTTTCTGAATGCGCTAATTTTGAATTCAAGCAAGTCGGGGTGTGCTTCCCCCGACAAACACCGTCCAAGCCAGGAACCAAAAAAAGAAAGTACTACAGGTTCCACAAGAGTAACAGTCACAAAACTAAGGATTGCATCCATCTCAAGGATGCAATCGAAATACTGATCAGAGACGGGCACCTTAAGTAGTATAAGAAGAAGGAAGGTGCCCGTGACGAAGCACCAGAAACCAAGAATATCGAAGAAGGGAAGAAATCCCCCGACCTCGACCCTATTCTGGTCGTCTTGAGCATCTCGCGGCCGGAAGACTTCTACTTTTCGGACATGGAGAACGCCCCCTATACTTCTCCTCCCACAGCCCGTAGGAGTCCTTCCCCGCAACCATGGTCATCTCTGACGGAGGGTTCAACAGGTACACAGTTGGATCGGTGAAGAGGAGGTTTGACCAACTCATCGAGGCCAACTCTAAAATGGATGCCATGCTCGACGAATTATGAGGAGGATCTCACCCCCTCGCATTATACAAAGAAGAGTTACTAGGAGGAGCCCCAAATTCGAGCATCCCACTACTCGTGAGAGCTCGGATGGCTAACTTTGACGTGCGTCACATTTTTGTCGACCAGGGCAGTTCGGTGGACATCATGTATGCCTAACTATTCAACACTTTACAGTTGAACGAGAGCCACCTAACCCCATATGTGGATTCTGATCTTCAAGGTGTCACCGGGTCCAGCATGAATCCATGGGGATATGTAGAGTTGATCGTCACGTTTGGGAGGGGGATAACGGCCAGAGTCATCAAGACCCAATTCTTAGTGGTAGACTTCCCATCTCTCTACCAATGTATCTTCAGGAGACCCACCCTCACCAAGCTCATCGCGGTCCCCTCTACTATTCATCTCAAGATGAAATACTACACCGTCGAGGGCTTGGTTGCCACTCTTCACGGGGACATCCAAACGGCCAGGAGATGCTTTGAAGTTTCCGCCAAGGGCCTCAGCTCCATCAACGCCCAACCTCGGATGATCACTGGAGCCACACTACCCTCTAGCTCTGAGAAATCCAGGTCGCTGCCGAGAGTTGACATCATTGACCTCGACAGTCGCTTCTCCATGGAAGATCGGGTCGAACAGAGGAGCAGAAGGAAGGAGCTGATGGTCGAAGACGAAGAATTAACCTCCTCCGCTGGTCACAACGAACTCTCAAGTCATGCACGGCACATCCCAGACGGTGAATTCGAGCTAGTTCCTCTCAGAGAAGACCCCACCAGGGGGTAAAGATCGGAGTGGACCTCCCTGACCTGGCGAAGAGGCAACTCAAAGCTTACCTAAGGGAAAATGTCGATCTGTTTGCCTGGAGTGCGGCCGAGATGCCCAGTTTAGACCCTGAGGTAGCATGCCAACACCTGACCATTGATCCTGCCATCAAGGTGTTCGTGCAACGCAGAAGGAAGCAGTCGACTGAGAAAGCAAAGGCTGCTGAATTAGTTGTAAAAGACCTCCTAGAGGCACACTTTATTTATCAAGCCCAGTATACAACCTGGCTCTCTAATGTAGTCCTTGTTAAAAAATCTAATGTTAAATGGCGCACGTGCATTGACTATACTGATCTCAACCGGGCTTGCCCAAAATATGCTTATCCCCTCCCTAATATTGACGAATTGGTCGACAACTCGGTCGGTTTTAAATTTCTATCTTTCATGGACTTATACTCTGGTTATAACCATACACCCATGGCTAAAACGGATAGAAAATACACCGCTTTCATGAATAATTCGGGCAACTATTACTACAATGTAATGCCCTTCCACCTAAAAAATGTGAGCGCTACTTACCAGCGCATGATGAACAAAGTCTTTCGTGATGAGATATACAACATGCTCGAAGTATATATGGACGACATGATCGTCAAGTCCATAGAAGAGCTCGACCATTCTGCCCACTTGAAAAAAGTATTCGAGCAAGCTCGAAAAAGCCGAATGCGGTTCAACCTGGAAAAATGCACTTTCGGCATACAGGTAGGAAAATTCCTCGAATTCTATTTAACAGAACAAGGTATCGAGGCAAACCCCGACAAATGCCGAGAATTCTCCAAATTTCCGATGCCCGTCCATTCGGATCTTTAACGGCATGCTCACTTAACTTACCCGATTTGTGGCTAAGTCCGCCCAGCACGCGCTTCCCTTGTTCAAGTTGTTGCGTAAGGAAGCCGCCTTCGAGTGGATGCCTGAATGCGAACAAGTCCTCTCTCATTTGAAAGGAGAGCTCTCGCAGCTGCCCATCCTGTCTCGGCCCGAGAAGGACGAATTCCTCTACCTTTATCTAGTTGTCACCTTTGAGGAAATAAGCACGACGTTGATAAGGGAAACCTCTGAAGGACAAAGGCCAATTTACTTCACGAGCAAAGCCTTGCAAGGCCCGGAAGCAAGATAACAACAAATCAAAAAAGTAGCTCTGGCCCTCATTACTGCAGCGAGGAGACTAAGACACTACTTTCTGGCCCACACCATAATGGTTCAGACTGATCAACTAATAAAACAACTGCTCAGAAGATCAGACATGGCCAGCAGAATGTTGAAATGGTCCCTGGAACTCCTGAATTTGATATCCAATATGAGAGCAGGAAAGCCCTTAAGGCTCAGGCCTTGGCCTACTTCATGGCAAAAATGACCTCACCCGCGAGCCCCGACGGGTTGTTTCGTTGGACGATCTTCGTCGATGGCGCCTCTAGTTCGACCGAAAGCGGTGCAGGCATCATACTAGAAAATGAAGAGGGGATTCTATTCGAAGTCTCTGTGGCCCTATATTTTCTAACCTCCAACAATCAGGCCGAATTCGAGTCATTCCTTGCGGGCTTACGACTGGCCGGATATTTGGGAGCCGAGGAAGTGAAAATCCTCACTGATTCTCAGTTGGTTGCCTCTCAAGTCCGAGGTGAATATCAGGTCAAAAATGACCAACTCGCCGAATATTGGGCCCTGGTCCAGGAGGCAAAAGGGAAGTTCAAATCGATGGATGTACATCATGTTCCCCGCGAGCACAATGCCCACACAGACGTATTATCCAAATTGGCGAGCACAAAGAGAAAGGGAGAAAATAAATCTGTGATATAGGAGATACTACCTCGACCAAGCACCCAAAAGCCATCTTCCACCCTAGAATTATTCACCATCGGGGACAACGATTTCTTGATGACCCCCGTACACGACTACCTCACCAAGGGAAAAATCCCCGATGATCCAAAAGAAGCAGCCGTCGTCAGGCAGAGGTCTGGCTCGTACGTCTTGGTCGAAGGTAAACTTTGCAGAAGAGGATTTTCCATTCCACTCCTCAAGTGTATCGATCGAAGCGGAGCGGAACGCGTACTGCTCGAAATCCATGAAGGCATCGACAGTCAGCATCTGGGCAGAAGATCCCTCACGAGGAAAGCCTCGCGGGCAGGATACTACTGGCCCACCATGCAGCACGATGAAAGAGAACACGTAAAGAGATGCAATAAATGCCAACGGAATGGAGACATGCATTTAGCTCCTCCTAGCGAGCTTAAATCCCTCTCCTCTCCTTGGACCTTCGCCTGGTGGGGACTAGACCTCCTCAGCCCATTCGTGGTCAGAACCAATCAGAAAAAATACCTAATAGTAGTGGTCGACTACTTCACCAAATAGATAGAAGTCGAAGCCTTGGCTAAAATCTCCGCCCAAAACGTCCTTTGCTTCTACAAAAGAAATATCCTCGCTCGTTTTAGCATCCCGCAAGTGATAGTCACCGACAACAGAACCCAATTCATGGACCGCACCTTTCAAGAATTTGTCGCCAAACTCGGCACAACCCAACACTTCGCTTCTATCGAGAACCCCCAAACAAACTTCAAGTCGAGTCTGCCAACAGAGTAATATTCAGAGGCCTCAAGCGAAGGTTGGATGAAACCAAGAAACGATGGTTCGAAGAGTTACACAGTGTGCTATGGGCGTACCGAACAACCGCACACTCGTCTACCAGAGAGTCTCCATTCCAACTAGCATACGGGACATAGGCCGTCATCACCGTGGAAATCAAGGAGCCTTCTAGACGAACCGAGGCACCCTTCGACGAGGAGATGAACAACGTCGCCCTTTGAGAGGAACTGGATCTGGTAGAAGAAATCAGAATAGAAGCGGCCCTACAAGAGGCCTAGCTCAAACAAAAAATAGCCATGCGCTACAACGCCAAGGTCATACGACGAGAGTTCGAGGTCGACAGCCTTGTCTTGAAGAGAAATCACAAATAATCTCACGAGGGCAAGCTCGCAGCGAACTGGGAAGGTCCCTATCGCGTCTACGCGAAGACGGGGGCTGGAGTGTACTAATTGGAAAACTTTCAAGGGGAACAACTCGTTCGATCATGGAATGCTGAAAAGATAAAACAATATTACAGTTGAAAACACTCAGCAGTCGACGAGTTTGATCGACAAGACAAAATCATACAGGCTCGACCATGCATGCATTCCTATGAACGAAGATGGTTGGATCCAGACTCGACTTGACCAACTGAATCTGATTGACGAGAAAAGGCTTACTAATGTCTGTCATGGTCAGATGTACCAAAAACGAATGATCAAAGCTTTGAAAAAAAAGTTCAGACGTCAGGTATATCAAGTGGGTGATCTAGTAATCAAACACATCATACTACCACAAGGTGATCCCAGGGGCAAATGGACTCCCACGTACGAAGAGCCATTTGTAATTAAAAGCATATTTTCTGGTGGAGCCATGATCTTAACCACTATGGATGGTGTTGTACCCCAAAATTTTCCATCTCATTTTACTTCACACATGCCCAGTGAGATCCCTAACTTGCCCTAGGATGACTAAGAATTGACCAGGCAAACTCTCCTCCTAAAGGCAATGAACCTCAACTAGGGTTTCAATTTTAAGCAAGATGTGTGAGTCCCAAGGAACCCAAATGTTCTCCATGGTCCTAATATGTCCACAAGATCATCCATGCCAAATTTCATGCCTTGTACAACAAGTTTGCTCACTCAACTGCTCAAATTCCTCAAAATCAATTGTACTAGGTCAAAAGTCAATTGTGGCCTATATACAGTCAAACTTCAAGATTTTTGGTCAAAATCAACATTTTGAAGTTACATCCATCATTTGATCAAGGATTGATCATGATTCCTCAAGAAATTCTCCTAATTCATCAAAAGTCAAAAATGGCAAATTAGGGTTTCTATAGGAAAAGTCAACCAAACCTTGACCAAGCATAACTTTCTCATACTTCATCATAAATTTTTCCACCAAAGCTCATTTTGAAGAGAATCCATTTCACCACAACTTCTATTCAGCCCTCAAGCTCAAGAAATGCCTCAGTTAAAAGATACAAGCTCATACATTATAGGTCCTTTCAAAAAGTCAACAAAAACACCTTTTGTGTCAAAGCTCCTTACATGAACATGGAAGATCCAATTGAAATGAAACCAAATGGGTTGTTTATAGGACATCCTAAGCTCTCCAAAAAGTCCAAGAAAACCCTCTAGGGTGAAAATGAGAGAGATATGCATTGATAAAGTTGACGAGTAAGTTCCAAAACCTTCTTCTCACTTGCGTAGAATTGGGCTTCGAAACTGTCGCATTCTCCCTTGAGTTGTATCCAACTCCTTTGTAAATCCTCTAGTGATGTTGGCATGTCAGGATGTAGGAGGGTGTATGGAACCTCTCCTTCCATAACAGGCTCTTTCATCACAGGGAGAATGTAGGGGTAAGGCATCATAAGACTTTGGGCGCGGGTTCGTACCCACTTGAGGTAAGGCTCAAGGGGGATGGAATTCTTGTGTCCCAGTGTCTTACTGTCTACCTTGTTGGGCATCCTCCAAGCTCGGATGAACCTTTGTCGAAGTCCTTGAACGTTGTTGTCGAAGTCGAAAACCAAGTCTGGAATCAGCATGTCATGTGGGTCATCCCTTCGGGCATACCCAAACTGTCTCAAAGCCAAGCAGGGGTTGTAAGTAATGCCTCACCTAATTCCAAGTAGAGGGACATTAGGAAATTCTCCACAACGGTCAATGATGATAACATTTTCTCTGGATCGAGAACACCAATGAACATCTGGATGTGTAAGAGTCATCAACCGTTGTGACCACCTCAGGCCTTGCTAATTCTTCAAAACTGATTGGGGAAGATGAGAAATAAACCATCTTGCCAGTAGAGGAGTACAGCACATGAGAACACCTCTTTTCCTCATTGTTCGAGTGTGAAAAGAGTGGAGGATATCTCCAAGCAATGTAGGCACCGGATTACGAGCCATGAAGATTTTGACAGCATTGACATCTATAAGCTGGTCAGGGTTTGGGAACAAGACCAACCCATAGATGAGAAGAGCTACAATCTCCTCAAAAGCTTGCAGGTCTAGAGAATTCCAACATTCTTGAGCTTTCTAAAATAGGAATTTTGCCAAGAAACCCTTGACACCACTTCTGGTTTCCCAATGACCTTTGACATCTGATGGTTGCAAGTGTAGGGCTTGAGCAACATCTTCAGGCTTTGGATCTCTTTCCGTACCGTTGAAAGGTAGTTGATGGAGAATAGGAATCCTCAAGAGTTGAGAAAATTCCTCCAAAGTAGGCACTAGCTGGTAATCAGGAAATGTGAAGTAGTGGTGTAGGGGGTCAAAGAACTGGAAGAGAACTTTCACCATGTCTTCCTCTGTGTTGGAGTTGACCAAGTTGAGAAGTCGACCATGTCTCTCAGTGAATGGAGAATACTCTGGAATCTTGGAAGCAAGCTCCTTGAGTTGAGGAGGAATTCTCACAAGGTTAACCTGGATAGTTTTCCTGCGGAGGGAATCCATAACCTACAAAACAGGAACAAAGATGAAGATCCAAAATCCTTGAAATGGTTAGTGGATGCAAATGATGCTTCATGATGTTCACGATGTTATGCACAAGTATATATGTACAAACAAATCACACAAGTTCCTAGTTTAGGCTTGCATGGGGCTTCATAGGTAAGTACCCTCTTGAAGTTTAGTTGGCTCAACCTGTCCTATAAATAGTAACCAGGTTCTAAGGAGCTCAATATCACTGGATTATTCTCTGTGTTCACTGTTTCAGTTTAGCCACTTTACTGGCGACCGAAATATTCTAAGAACATAACCCTCAATGAGTGTAGTATCGAGTATCTACCAACTTCGGACTGCACCAAAGTCGGTTATCTAACTACATCCTAAAAGGCCAAGATGGTCAAGTAAAGGTTCTAAAAGTCCATTAGTGCTTCATGACATCACTCAGCGGCCCCGTATTCTCTTTGATTGAATCAAAGGCTACCGGTACCCACAAATATGTCGCACTAATATAGCTATTGCTTCAACCGTGTCGGTATACCCCGCACAGTTTCCATAATGTATTGCTATTTACCTATGAATGTTTCCCAAATCCGGGTAGAGGATTCAAACCCAAACAATAGAACCAAATGTAAAGCAATCAAAGCAAACAAGGTAAGCATGTAAAGGTGATCTAAACCCTAAGGTAACCCCACTTTTATATTAGTCCCCAGCAGAGTCGCCAGTTCTGTGATACGGTGGGAGAACTGATGAGGTTTTGCGTTTGTATTCGCAAATGTTTCGGTTTAACAAGAGTCGCCACCGACTTTTTATTTTATCCAAAGGAAAGGTCAAAAAGCACAGGAAATACCTTTGAGATGTTTTCTTTAGTTCGGGGGGGTAGATTATGAAAATGGAAGGTGTTAGCACCCTTTTCATCCATGATTTTCCATGGGCTCTTAGTTACTTGTTTATATCACTTGCTTTGCTTTTCCAATTGTTTGAAATGGTGCTTTGTGTGGTTTTGAAAGTATTTTGAAAAGAAGCCATCGTTTTGGCAATCTTTGTAATGATTCTTGTTTGAATAATGTATACAAAGATGTTTGTCTTTTGAAAAATGTTTCAATGTTTGAAAGTTTGTTGGGAAATTGTTTTGAAATTGTGTGTGTTTTTGAAATTAGCCAGGATGTTTGTAAATTTGATCAAGTAACTAGGAGTTGTCTACCCTACTCAAAGATATTTCTTGTACATTTTTAACCCTTTGACATTTTTATTTTACCATTGCATTTGGTAAACAACCTTGTTCTTGGATGTTAAACGGGACAGGTGTGGGTCATCGTATGACCATGATAACAATGTTGCCAAGTATCGTTAGCAAGTTTTTGAGGGACTAGACCATTTTTGTTTAGGAAACCAAGATAGCATCATCGAGGGACTATGATATTTTGTTTTTGGTTGATTTTGCCAAGATACCTAGCATGCATACCATGGCCATGTTTTAAGGCAACAAAGTGGATGAAACCCTAGGGGTGCTTGTGTGCACTGTGTTTGTCATTTTTCATGCATTTTTGTCTTGTGTTTAGTCATGCTATTTATTTTGATTTTTGGTTATCATACAAACCCTAATTTACTAAACATGCATAATGAAAGCAATAAATGCGTAAAAGTAAATCTAAGGCTATTACAACATTATTATGGGGAGAGGGGTACAAGTCTTCAATAAGCAGATATTGCTCAAAATAAAACCCTAAAACTATTACAACCATATTGAATTTATTTGTACAATTAAATAAATGAACAACTAATTAAATATACAAATAAATGTAAGTATGCAAAAATGTTTTTGTATTTATTTTATGTATGTAAAATAAATTGGTTTAATGTCTTAAAAATAAGAAAATGAAAATGATTATTTTTTGGAAAGGGTGGAAACCCAAGTTTTTGTTTAAAAGAAAATATATATTATAATTATTTATTTATTCATTTTTTAGGTACAAGAAAATAAATAAAAATATATACAAAAATGTTAAAAATTAAATTATGTGAGAAAATATTATTTTAAGTGTATAAATAATAAAAATAAAATATTTAAGTATTTCAATATTATTTACAAGTTTTAATTAAGAAAATAAAGTAATATTAACCTAATAATTATTTATTATGCAAATAAAAATAAAATAAAAATATGATAAAATGCCAAAAATAAAGAAAATATTTTTTGTGATTTTAAATGTTCAAGAAAAAATAATAAAGTCAGAAAATAAAAAAAGAAATGAAAAAATATGCACAAATAAAGAAAATGGGCCAGGGGGTGCAAATAACACAATGGGGGGTGTCAATAGTCAAGCAAAGCCAGGCCCAGCCCAACTCCACTTCGTCCCTGTCCTTGGAACAAAACACGCGCGCTTCTGCAATTCAAACTGTATCTCCTTCATACGTGCTTAAAAACGAAATCTTGCAACATGAAACTTGTAGCTTATTAAATCACGATTCCAACCATATAAAAAACTTGACCTAACTCTAAGAAACCAGGGAGAATTTTGTTGGCCCTAATTTTTTCAGCAACTTCAACATCCAAATTCCCCTAGCTCAGATAATATAAATGGAAGCTATGCATATGTACAGCTCAAGCAACTTAGAGACTACATTTTTGCTTCACAAACCTAAGCTTAATGATGCCTAAATAAGGAGTTAGAATCTTGAGAAACACCTGTTTCAGTCAAGTTCGAATATGGAAATGTAGGAGTTGTGAGTGAGGCCTGAAGGACTTTTGAGCTTGCTTGATGTTCCCTTGAGCTTTCCCAATGCTTAGCTTGCTTTGAACTTGCCTGAATCTCCCTATAGAACTCAACCTGCAAACTCAGAATTTGAAAATGGTGAAGCTTGAAAATGAAGTTACAGTTGATGAACAATGGCTTGGATAGTTCAGGTGGGTTGTAAGGAATGTGTTTGAAGTGGTTTCAAGGAAAACGCACGAGTGAAATATGTTTTGGCTTGGTGTTTGCAGAGATGGCCCTGTTTTGGGCAGAAGTTGGTGTTTTTGTGTTTTGGGAGTTTGGAAGCTTGGCAATTCGTGTTTTTTGGCTTGCTACAATGTGTTGAACTTGTTTGAAATGTGCACAAGACTTGGTTTTAACAGATACAAGAGATATGTTGACTTTTGCACAATTGCTTGTTTTTGAATAAAAGGTGGGAAGTGACAAAGGCCAAGGTTGTACAAGCTAGCTTGAGGCCTGCTGAGAGTTGGTGAGCTTTTCCTGATATTTGTGGAGTTGGTTTGCTGCAAAATATTAATTTCAAGGCTCAATATAAACAAAATGACATAAAGCATGCTTTATGGAAATGGCATTGTTATCTTTATGCCATAAATGGAATAAACCCTTGTATAATGCTCTAAAGCTCAGAATCAAACCTTTGTCCAATGTATTTACATTAAATTAAGGAGTGTGGAAAGGTTTAAGACATGTAAAACAAGTACAAGCATGCTTAGGACAGATTTGCAAGTTGTAACATGGTGCAAAATGCCTTGGACAAAAGTGATGATTTTCCATTTTCAAACCTTCGATTCTCCCTAACCATAAATGATCTTGGAGAGTTCTTTGACATTTTGGAAATCTTGTAACATGATCTACAATCCATATTTGAAATGAATTTTGAGATTCCAATTGGAACTATGTGAAAAGTTGCCATGAAGATAGGTCAAAATCCTGCTAAACTAGGGCAAAATTTCACTAAGTTAAAAGTTTCATGGACCCTTATTCACAAAATCATAACTTGAAATACAAGCATCTTTTGAGAAAACTTTGTGAATCAAAGTTGTATATTTTGTGGAGGACTACAACTTTCATGTTGGAAGTTTTCTATGAATCTAATTGAATCATGGTGAAAAACTTGGGCAAAGTTGGGGGAAAATAAGAAATTTTCATAACTTAGAAAAATTTTAAGTTATGAAAATTTTCCATTTTAAACCCTAATTTCCAAAATTAGGTTTCTTGGTGAACAAGTTTCATGTTTTGACACATCTTGATGAAAAATGACCCTTGGCACTTGATTTTGACCAAAAAGTCAAAGTTTGACTTTTCAGTGTACAGTTGATTTTGATCAGTTGACTGGAAAATTCATTTGTCAATCCAATGCATTTGAGATCTTTTGAACCTTGTGATTAGGTCAAGATGATTCCATTGAGTCCTTGAAACCGTGCTTGAACCCAATTTGCCATTGGCTAGGTGAAAAATCAAAAATTGCCCTTCTACAGTCAAAACCCTAAAAATGACCATTTTGCCCTTTTGATGATCTGATCAAATTTCTTGAGGAGTTGTGGTCCAAACTTGATCAAATGGTTCCTATGAGTCTATAATGTTGATGTGGATCAAAAATTATGAGGTTTGACTGTAAATTGGCCACAGTTGACTTTTTCCCCAATACAGCTGATTTTTAGGTCAACTGTCCAATTGACTGGGCAAAAATTTGATTCAAAGCTTGAAACTTGGTATGAGAAATCTTAGGAGTCCAATATGAAGTATAAAATTCATATGAGGCATTGGAAGTCCAAAAATCCTTGTGCAAACTCAAACCCTAATTTCAAGTCAACAGTGCAAGGAGATGTCTTGAGCTGAGCAAACCCTAATCTGGTCTTGAATCCAAGGAGTCTTGTGAGGGGAAATCTTGATAAAATGAGAGGCAAAATTTTGGGGTACAACAGTTGCCCCTGTTCAATCTTCTTGAACTTGAAGAGTTAGATTGGCGAGTTTTGTCGTTCGTTACTCGAAGGTAAAAGATGATTGGACACTAGAGTGCTCGTAAATTTGCACCTATCAAGATATAGTTGAGGGAATGGGCTTAAAGATTCCATTTGGAGAGGTGACAGAATCTTGTCGGAGATGGGCTTGAAGATGCCATCCAAGAAGGTTTGTTGAAAATCAGTAGAATGAATATCAGAATGGTATCCGTATCCGGAACGTATCTGAGTTGTATCTGGAGATTGGACCTATATGAGCAAGGGAATAGCATCCATGTCTGGAGCGTATCCGAGCTGTAATTGTATCTGAATCTAAATGAATAACAGAATGACTTCCGTGTCTGGAGTGTATATGTATTGTATCTGAATCTAAAATATGAATAAGCGACAGAAGGGCTTCCGTGTCTGGAGCATCTCTGAGCTGTAGAAAAAAGTCAGAATAAGTTGACAGCATGACTTCTGTGGCGACTGCACTGGGGAGAATCGAACTTCTGGTGTAAGGGCCAGAATGGCATCCGTGTTTGGAGCGTATCTGAAATAGAATCTGAATGAGTAACAGAATGACTTCCGTGTCTGGAGTGTATCTGAACTTGAAATTGATAGTTGAATATGAATGAGAAATAGAATGGCTTCCGTGTCTGGAGTGTATCTAATCTGTATCTGATTGCTGAAGTCTGAATGAGTGACAGAATGGCATCCGCGTCTGGAGCGTATCCATACTGTATCTTGACTTGAAATTCTGAATGAGTAATAGAATGACCTTTGTGTCTGGGGTGTATCCATACTGTATATGAATAGGAGATCTGAATAAGTAGCAGAATGACTTCCGTGTCTGGAGTGTATCCGTATTGTATCTGAATAAGAGATCTGAATGAGTAATAGAATGACTTCCGTGTCTGGAGTGTATCTTTACTGTATCTGAAATCTTTGGATATCGTTAATGATAGCTTTTAATATTATCCTGAAAAGGGTAAAATGTTAGCTGAAACACAAGGTTATGTTGCATGAAATGTATGATGCAATAAAATGTGTTTTATCACTGCTTATGATATATGAATGTAATGTATGCGCATGTAAGCTGATTTGTTGAATTGCTGAGGAAAATAAATCCTTGATAGCTGGGGATAATGAAATCTTTGACTGCTGTCGGGGAAAATAAATCCATGACCGCTGTTGGAGATTCAAAATCTTTAACAACTTTTGTGGGGATGTGAGAATCCTTCACGACTTCCTGGGGATAGGGATCCTTCAAGTCTTTGGTGTTGGAGGATGATAAACATTCTGTTGTGAGAATAATGCCATGTACTTCCTGAGAAACCTGCTTGGGGAATCCCGATAACTTTGACGACTATGGTTGGGGATTACACAATGAGAATCCTTACTCGGTTGGGGAATAAGGAAAATTCTGGCGATCTCTACCGGGGGTCAAACAAAGGAAAACCTTGATCTGCTGGAGAATAATGAAGGCTCTGATGGCTTCTGTGGGGAACTGAGAATGAGAATCTTCATTCTGCTAGGGGAATTTGAATCCTTGGGGGCTTCATGATGAGGAGTCAAGGATGAGAATCTTTGATCTGTTATGGGATTAAAAATTATGACAAATTCATGCTGGGGAGTAATGAAGGTTCTGGCAACTTCACTGGGGAATCGAGAATGAGAATCTTCATTCTGTTAGGGGATGAAAAACTCTGTGGGGAGTAGCTATACTACTGGGAAGTAGTTATCCTGCTTGGAGAGTAAGTTCAAGACCCTGGGGGAAAAGCTTATTCCTGTTTGGAAAAAGTTCAGGAGTTTGGGTTGTATGCCACTCTACTAAGGAGTCAAGAATGAGAATCTTCATTTTGTTGGGGATATCAGGAGCTTGGGTTGTATGCCAATCTACTGGGGAATTATCCTAGGTTGGGGATAAAGCAAAAGTTAACTGTTATCTGATTGATTCTCAAATTTTAAGACAACTTGCTGGGGAATCTGGGGAAAACTGGATGGTTTCTGCTGGCGATTGATAGTCTTGACTTGATTGGGGAAGAAGGTTTCATCTTCGCTGAGGGTCTGTAGTTCAACGTTTTTGGCTCCGCTGAGGATTGGGAGTTTGAAGTTTTAACTCTGATGGGGATTTTGAAATTTAGCTCCGTTGGGGATATGTATTTCAAGGTTTTAGCTCCACTGGGGACCTAGATGATGTACTGCAGGGGATTTCTCTTGGAATAGCCTAAAGACATTTTCCCATACTTTCAACCTGTCAGTAATTATTCTTTCCCACTTTGTTTATTTGTAAACAGTGATTATATTCAAATTCATATGCTCATTTAATAAATCATTGGACGTTTTCAAATAAAACACAAGTGTAAAAAAGAAGAAAAGGCAAGTAGTTTTCTGCACTTTGACATATCTTTGTATTAACTTTGTGTAAGTATTTTGTACAAAGGAGACATACATCCTAGTAAGAGAATGTTGTCGTAAAATGAGAAAAATTTATACAAAGGAAGATGGCTATGTGAAAAAATTCCATGGGATTCCCATTCTGCTATAGCCTTCATAACTTTGAATATCTTGTCCATTCGTTGCTTTGTCCGAAGATGGTTGGATTGATTAGAAGCCTGGAGCTTGTCCATGAAGAGATTGTCCTTAAAGTGATCCGACGAGACATAGTCATACGCTTTAATTCCCTAACTTTTTCCTGGACCGCCCTTTCAGGTTTTCGATCCATCGGGAAGCCCTTTTTTGCCCAAGTCGCCTTTTCGGGTTTTCAACTTTCCGGGTGTACAGATTTTTTATATTTATCCCTAACTTTTGCCTGAAACTCCCTTTCGGGTTTTCGATTCACCGGGATGCCCTTTTTTGCCTAGGTGTGTCAAACTAGCGGGTCATTTATGCGTAGTATTTTTTGACTATGTCTGTGGTTTGCAGGGTGCGGCAGGTTGTCTCCGTCCATGGTGGTTAATATCATTGCCCCACCGAAAAAGATGTTTTTGATCACAAATGGTCCTTCGTAGGTAGGAGTCCATTTTCCCCTGGGATCACTTTGCGGCAAGATGATGCGTTTGATTACAAGGTCCCCGGCTTGATATACCTGGCGTTTGACTTTCTTGTTGAATGCCTTGATCATACGTTTTTGATACGCCTGACCATGGCAAACAGCAGTAAGTCGCTTTTCGTCAATCAAGTTAAGTTCATCAAGCCGGGTCTGAATCTAATCGTCTTCACTCAAACCAGCATCTTTCATGATTCTCAAGGAGGGAATCTGAACCTCGATAGGCAAAACAACTTCCATGCTGTATACCAAAGAATAAGGTGTTGCCCCAGTTGATATATGTGCCATGGTACGGTACCCATGTAGAGCAAACGGTAACATCTCATGCCAGTCCTTGTAGGTGACTGTCATCTTTTGAATGATCTTCTTGATATTTTTGTTCGCAGCTTCGACAACACCGTTCATCTTTGGCAGAAAGGGAGATGAATTATGATGTTGAATCTGGAACTGCTCGCACAAAGCGGTGATCATAGTGTTGTTAAGGTTTTTACCGTTGTCCGTGATGATCCTTTCGGGGATGCCATACCGGCAAATGAGGTTCTACTTGATGAAGCGGGCAACCACATTCTTTGTAATGGATGCGAAGGAAGCTGCTTTGACCCATTTGGTAAAGTAGTCAATGGCCACCAGAATGAAGCAGTGTCCATTGGATGTTGTAGGCTTGATCTCTCCAATCATGTCGATTCCCCACATTGCGAATGGCCAAGGAGCTGTTAAGACATTGAGAGGAACTGGAGGTATGTGTACCTTGTCCGCATAGATTTTACATTTATGGCATGTACGGGAATGTTGATGGCAGTCAGCTTCCATGGTAGACCAGTAATAGCCTGCCCGTAGAATCTTCTTAGCCATCGTATGCCCACTAGAGTGAGTGTCGAAGGTACCATTGTGCAGTTCAGCCATGATCTGTTCAGCTTCAACCTTGTCCACACAACAGAGTAGAATGCAATCATGATTGCGCTTGTATAGGATTCCATTGCTCAGGAAGAACTTGGCAGAGAATCTCCTCAAGAACTTTTTGTCATTGACTGAAGCTCCTTCAGGGTATTCCTGAGCCTCGAGATACCTTTTGACTTCGTGAAACCAAGGTCGGTCCACTACTTCTTCGGTATTAATCTCGTGACAATGTGCAGGTTCATCCATCCGTTCAATGGTGATTTGGGGAGCCTCATTATCCCAGTTAATTTTAAACATGGATGACATTGTAGCTAGAGCATCTGCTAGCTGATTTTCTTCTCGCGGGAAGTGCTCGAAGGTAATCTGCTCGAAATGTGGTAACAATGTCAGGACATGTTCTTTGTAAGGGATGAGGTTTGGATGTTTAGTATCCCACTCTCCTTTGATCTGACTGATGACCAAAGCTGAGTCTCCAAATACAATCAAAGATTTGATTCCCAAGTCTATGGCAGCCTTGAGACCAAAGATGCAAGCTTCATACTCGGCCATGTTGTTGGTGCAGTTGAAGCAAAGCCTAGCGATGAAAGGAGTATGGCAACCTTCTAGAGAGATGAGCACATCACCGATACTGTTGCCAAGTGCATTAGAGGCACCATCAAAGTATAGGGTCCATCGAGATCCTTGTTCAGGTCCGTTATATGGTCGGAAATCTTCAATGTTGTCCAAAGTCATGATATCCTCTTCGGGAAAGTCGAACCTCATGGATTGGTAATCTTCGACAGCTTGATGAGATAGATGGTCAGCTAGTACACTCCCCTTTATAGCTTTTTGGGTCGTGTACTGTATATCGTATTCCATTAGGATCATCTGCCAGCTAGCTATTCTTCCAGATAAAGCAGGCTTCTCAAAGATGTACTTGATCGGATCCATCTTAGATATCAGCAAAGTGGTATGAGTCAACATATATTGCCTTAGCCGGCAAGCAGCCTATACCAAAGCGCAACAAGTTTTCTCAAGCAGTGAGTATCGGGTCTCACAGTCGGTAAACTTTTTGCTAAGGTAATAAATGGCATGCTCTTTTCGGCCAGACTCGTCATGTTGGCCTAGTACGCACCCCATTGAATTCTCTAGGACAGTCAGATACATGATTAGAGGTCTTCCTTCGACGGGTGGCATCAAGATAGGAGGTTCTAGCAAATACTCCTTAATTTTATCAAAAGCAACTTGACAGTCATCATTCCATTTAATCACCTGATCTTTCTTCAACAGCTTGAAGATTGGCTCACATGTAGATGTTAGGTGAGAGATGAACATAGCAATGTAGTTTAGGCGTCCCAAGAAATCTCTGACCTCCTTCTCAGTGTGAGGGGCATGCATTTCTTATATAGCTTTGACTTTGGCAGGATCAACCTCGATGCCTTTGTTACTGACAATGAAACCCAAGAGTTTACCGGATCGGACTCTGAAAGTGCATTTGTTAGGGTTGAATCTGAGCATGTATTCCTTCAACCTGACAAACATATTTTGTAGATGGTCGAGGTGTTCTTCTTCTGTCTGTGATCGGGCTATCATGTCGTCTACGTAGACCTCTATCTCCTGATGTATCATATCATGAAACAAAGATACCATGGAACACTGATAGGTTGCCCCGGCATTCTTCAGTCTGAATGGCATCACTTTATAGCAGAACATACCCCACTGTGTAACAAAAGTAGTTTTATCCATGTCTTCAGGTGCCATTTTGATCTGGTTGTAACCTGAAAATCCATCCATGAAAGAAAATACCTTGTGTTGAGTTGTGTTGTCAACCAAGATGTCAATGTGCGGTAGTGGAAAGTCATCTTTAGGGCTAGCCCTGTTTAAGTCTCTGTAATCCACGCACATTCTCACTTTGCCGTCCTTTTTAGGCACGTGCACAATGTTAGCAACCCATTGTGGATAGGAAGTAACAGCAAGAAATCCAGCATTGAACTGCTTCATAACTTCGGCTTTGATCTTTTCAGACATGTCAGGCCTCATTCGACAGACTTTCTATTTAATTGGTGGGCAGTCCTCTCTTGTAGGGAGACAGTGAACCACAATATCTGTATCGAGTCTCGGCATGTCTTCATATGACCAGGCGAAGATCTTAACATATTCATTCAACAGCTGAACTAAGCGCTCTTTGACAGTTGGCTCTAGGTTGGCACCCACTCTGACTTCTTTTCTGTCTTCAACAGTACCCAAGTTGATTGTCTCTAACAGCTCCTCATGAGGCAGAATTGCCCTTTCTTCCTATTGTAGCAGCCTAGCCAATTCTCCTGGCACTTCACAGTCTTCACCACCTTCGTATTAGGCATGGTAGACCAGATCTTCAGAGTCACTAAAGGCCATAGCAGAATTGTTACCCATAGAATCCGGAATGGAAGGGTACCTGCATTTGTGAGTGTGTGTGTGTAAGGGGTAGCCACCTTTAAACAAATAAAATGTAAAAAGAAAGAAAATGAACACAAAAGTTTATATGTGAAAACGTCCATGATTCATTAAAATGGCATATGAAGATGAAAAATCAAACCCTTACAAATGGACCTATGTACCTCGGGTAAGGCACAAGGATAAAAGTGTAAGAATTGTTTGAGAATTATTACAAACCAACAGAAATGTTTGAAAGATAAATTACTGCTAGTTGAAAGTAATCGGAATAAAGTCCTTTGCCTCCCAGTTGCACAGTCCTCCGTCAACAGTAGGGAAAATCCAGTCTTCCAGGTTTCTCTCCTCTTCACCATCCTCCAAAGCATTGACTCCATGATGGGTGATCTTCACTGGTGGCCCCCCAGCCCGGGTGCAGCGTACAGCCTTTTGAGCAGAAGCAGTGAACCCCAAGCCGAATTTATCTGATTTGTGAGGAAAGTCCGGAAGCTTCCCCCAGATTGTGGATCCGCCTTCTTCATTCACAGCCTTTGCGTCTTTGAGAGATGACATCTGAGGCACAGGTTTGGTAATCGAGGGTACAGAAGACACTGTCTTGGTTGCTGCTATTTCAGGAGAAACCTCTCCAAAGTGTTGGAAAGGGGTCTCTATGAATTCACCATCCAATTCTACATAGCGGAAAGAATTTAGATGGCTTATCATGTATTCCTCTTCGCCATGAACAATTATAATTTTCCCCTGGACTGGGTACTTGAGCATTTGATGCAGAGAAGAAATGACAGCTCCAACATTGTGAATCCAGGGTCTTCCCAACAAGCAAGAGTAGGAAGGACGGATGTCCATCACATAGAATATGGAGTTAAAGGTTTCAGTTCCCACTTTAATCGGGATGTCCACCTCCCCGTGGACCATCCTTTTAGAACCATCAAAGGCTCTGACAATGATATTGCTGGGCTTCTGGGTCAGGCCTTCACAGTCCAATCTGTCCAAGGCTTTCTTCGGCAAGACATTTAAAGATGAACCAGTGTCCACCAGAACGTGTGCTAGAGTAGTCCCTCTGCATTCCACCGAGACATGCAGAGTATCATTATTTTTCTCCCTTTAGATGTTAAATCAGCATCGGAGAATCCTAGACCATTGTCAACTGTTAAGCTAGCTACACATTTCTGGAACTGATCCGCGGAGGTTTCCTGTGGCACATGGGCCGTCTTCAAAAATTTGATCAAAGCTTTAGCATGAGCTTCTGAACAAAGCAGCAAGGCCAACATTTAGATCTTTGAGGGGGTTTTCCCTAGTTTCTCCACAACATCATAATCGCTTTTCTTGATTATTTTCAAAATCTCTTCCATTTCTTTTTGAGAGGTCTCAGGGATGACCAATGGTTGAGCCCTCGTCCTGACGGGCTCTTCTGGGATCCATTTCCCTCTATCATTAGCAGCAGCAGAGGGGACAACCACGGGAGTTACAACTTCTTTAATAATTGGAGTTCTCGCATATATGTTGACCGGTATAGGGGTAACCCTAGGAGCAGCTGAGGGTCCGAAGATTGCCCTTGGAGGAGCAATCTCCAGAGAGAAAATTCTTCCGCTGCGGGTGATTTTGCTCGTTCCGGCAATGTTTCCAATGTCGGAAGTCTCTTCATCAAAAATCTCTTCATTCGATTCAATTTGTTTAATACTGTGGTAAAAGATCTCTCCCCCATAGTTCCACGGTATTGATTTGTCGGACTTGTATGGGACGGGCCCAGGCATGGTTATCTTCAAAGGTGCAATCTTCGGAGCGGATGTAATCTTAACAGGTCTTTTGGAGACCTTGGAAAGATTGGCGGAAATGGTAATTATTGAAACATCATTGACAGGAGTCGGTGTAACAGGAGTCTTCTCAAAAAGGATTTCTTGGTTATCCATTAGGCGTTGGATGCCTAACTTCAATAATGGACAGTTGGTTGGTAAGGATGAACAAAGGTAGTAATCTTCTTCACAACCTGGGAAAATCTCAGCCTTCAACAAATTCAACTTAATTATCGGTAGCGGAGTCATCAAATCATCAACAGTAGCAACAAATAGATCTTCTTCAACAGCATGGGCATTATGGCCATGCCTTGGTGTGATCGGTGGAAATAGAACTGACTGTTTTGGAATGCTGGTTCGCGAAATGTCGCGGTAAGCAAGAGTCGCCACCGTCTTTTATTTTCTCCAACAAGGAAAGGACAAAATCACAGCAAAATTCCTTTTCGAGGTGTTTCTCGGTTCGGGAGGTAGATTATAGAAAGGGGAGGTGTTAGCACCCTTTCTATCTGTGGTTATCCACGGGCTCTTAGGTACTTGCTCACTATGTTTTCAAAAAATGTTTGCTTTTCTTGTGTTTGTGGGTTTTGAAAAAAGTCTTGTTTGAAAACTTCGTTTTAACTCTTGTATCAGTCCTCAAGAATGTTGTAAAGTATTTGTTTGAAAACTTTTGTCAGAAAAGTGTGAGTGCGAAAAGTTGTTTTTGTTTTTGAAAGAGCAAGTACCTAGGAGAAATCCACCTACTCAAAGGAATTAAGCTGTGTAAATGTCCTTTAGACATTACTATCCCACTATTGAGAAGTAGGTAGCACCGTCGTTGGAGTTTTTCGGGTCAATTCGATTACAGGGACATGTGGTCACCAAAGCAATAGTAGGACGCCTTAGCGGTAACCCTAATGTCCTAGATCCTTTTTTATCTGAGGCAACTGTTTCGAGGCAACTTGGATCTTTAGACAGGAGGGCGACCTCTAAAACACCCTATACTCAATGACCACGTCGAGGCAACCAAGTGAGGCGTACCCTAGTAGTGGCATGTGCGAGTGTGTCAGGATTCAGTTTATATTATCTTTGCACATTTTATGGTGAGCTACGGATTGATTTTAATTTTCAGGCAAGTCTTGTCATGCATAGTTAACATACAATTAATAATTGCGGAAAGTAAATCTACGCTATTACAAGGCATCGGGTATTTACATCGCCAAAAACATAACCCTTTGGAAAAGTAAATGCGAGAAAATAAAGAAAAGCGGTAAAAAGATCCTAATTAACGCTATTACATCCTCGGAGCAATTACATAAATATGATCAAAAATAATATGCGCGAAAAGAAATTAAATCGGAGAAGTCCTTAGGGTTTTGACCCTTTTTGAGAAAAGAATGAATTTTTGGTTATTTTGCATTAAATTAAACCTAATTCTAATTAATTAAATAAAAGAAATGTTTTTCTAAGTTTTTTAGGTTTTAATGAAAATAAAATAAAAAAGGAAAACATGGTTAAAAGTTGTCAAAACCTAATTCTACATGGCTTTTAATTATTGTGAAAATAATTACAATTAACCTAATTAAAACAACTAAATTAATTAATTACATTTATTTACAAAAATAATAAATAAAAGGTGAAATTAATAATAATAATAATAATAATAATAATAATAATAATTATATTTTTTAGGTTTTCTGAATTTATTATGAAAATAATTAATTTTGTTAGTTAAATAATAATAATAATAATAATAATAATAATAATAATAATAATAATAATAATTAATAAAATAATTAAATAGAAATTAAAATAGAAAAGAAAAAGAATAAAGAAACCAGGGGGTGATGGGCCAGCTTTGGGGGTTTGTCAGCAATCTTCAAGCCCATTAACAATCCCAGTCCATTGACTTTTTGAGATCCTCCATGGCATGGTTGACTGGGAGCATGGTGGTCTTCCCATCCTGACCATTGGATTAATGCCTGAACACACATGGCGCTTGGATGTTAGAAGTGCATGATGGACCCTTTCTTGACACCTGCACGTGATTACATGAAGAAAAATAACAAATAATTGTTTTGGGGGACCTGGGATTCGAACCCAGGTCCCAATGGTTTCCAGCCAGCACACCAACCACCACGCCAATTGCCTGCTTTTGTTAATATAATAACAATAAATTATAATATACACAAATCAACGCATATGCTGAAAAACAAACAAAAACGCGCGTATTTTGAATTGTCCAACCAGGAAGCAACACCTCATCATCGTCCTCGATGTGCCTGTAAAAATAATGTTAGATAGAGGGGGTTTTTAACCCCCACAAAACATGATGACCAAAAATAGCGAATAGAGTTGTGCTCTATATAAATATTTCGCGAATAGTCCAGTGTGTTCGTCTTGTTCTGACGGTTTCAACCATATGCCTTAGTGGTCTCAATTTTTCCTGGATTGCAAAGCCCTAATTTGAGAACTCATGAACCCTAAAATTCGTCAATGGCAATTTGTGATTCTGTGCGTTTCAATGCAATTAAACTATACCATCAGCTTTGTACAGTCCCTATGAACACAAAACAATCAATAAAACATATCAAATGCGCATGAATAATGAGTTGCGATTCTGGAAAAATGTGCAAACCGTTAAACTGTTCTTGATGATTCTTGTAGCTTTAGTGCTTGGTTTTGATTCCTACACGTTCCTGGGGACTCCTGCAATGTGTTAGAAGCAATAAAAGCCTTTGAATCATGCTAAAATATAGAAAACAGTTTTCACTTTTCTTTGAATTTTTTCAATATGCTTATGGCTTTGTTTGCAGCAATTTCACGTATGCATGACCAGGGTTAGGTTGTGTATTTATAGAGGAAGAGAATTAGGTCAAAATCTTGCAAAGAAATCCATGGAATGATGGCTTGAATATTTGATTGAAAATCAAATCTTTTTTAATCTTTTTGATTGGAAAAACTTGCTAAATTTGGAGATTCTTGTCCCTTTGATTTGCACACGAAATTGCCAGCATATCTTGACCATGTTTGCTTCACAAAAGATTGAAAAATCAAATCTTTGTATTTTCCTACAATTTAAGTTAATTAAATGAATTAAAATCAATTAAAAATCCAATTAATTAATAAAAATAAGAAAATAAATTCAAATAGGCTTGATGGGTCGTGCATAGGCCATGGATAAAGTTTCAAGAAGAAATTTGAGGCCCATTAGCAAAAATAAGGTGTTTTGAGCAAAGTTGACTTTTCCAAATTCACAAAAATTTCCCAACTTCTCCAATGCATATCTTGCTCAATTTTGATCATATGAACATGTTCTTGGACATTTTGGAAAGGTCTTGAAGTCCTATAACCAATGCCTTTGGTCCGATGTCATTTGGATTTACCAATCTCAAGTTATAATCTTTGACTTAAAGTGCATTTTTGTTGACTTTTGAAATTGACCTATAATGTAGAAATTGATAACTTTTTATGAGAGCATTTCTTGGACTTGGAATGTGAGGATGAATTGTAGGAAATGTCATCCCCTTCAAAATGAGCATTGGATGGGATTTTTCTGATGAACCATGAAAAAGTTATGCCCTGGTCAAGATACAGTTGACTTTTTTGCTGTCCAAAAATAGTAACTTTTTGCATCTTGATGATTTTTGAGCCATTCTTGTGGAATCATGATCAAGACTTGATCAAATGATGATTGTGGACTCAAACTAATATGTTGACCAAAAATTCTGACTTTTGACTGTAAAATGACCATTTTGCCCCTGCAGTTGACTGTAGAGCAAATAGGGCTTTTGACTGTGGAATTTGGCACTGTGAGCCTTGAAACTTGGTATGTAGGTGCTTGAGGATGTTTATAGGCCTATGAGACTTGATTGAGACATTGAAACCCCCAAATTCCTTGAAGGAACCAAAACCCTAATTTTGACTGGCTTAGGAGGCATTTGGACTGTGCAACCCTTGAGAAATCTTGAACCATTTGAAGATGATTCTTGACAAACCTTGAAGAATATGGGAGGGCAAATTTTGGGGTACAACAATTTCCCCTGTTCAATCTTCTTAAACCTGAGGATGTAGATTGGCTTGCGTGCCTTTCGTGATCCGAAGGTGGAAGATGATTGAACACTAGAGTGCCCTGAAATTTGCACTCGCATGGTGTAGTATCAACAATATGATGTCGGGCATGGGCCTACAGATGCCATTTGGAGATAGGATGGAGAGGAGGATGGGCTTATAGATGCCATTTGGAGATGTGACAGAATCTTGTCGGGAATGGGCTTATAGATGCCATTTGGAGATGTAATGGATAATTGTGGAGATGGGCTTAAAGATGCCATCTGGAGATGTCGATCGCGTAAGAGATTCCTTAGCGAGAACTTGCGTACCTGAGAAAGAAAGATAATTTCCTGGCCTGTTACAGGTGTTGATCTTCAATCTCTTCATGCAGATACTTTCCTGGCTAGATACAGGTATAGATCTACAATCAATCACTCACAGATATGCCCTGGCTAGATACAGGTATCGAATCTGGAACTTCAAAAGGTTGGTCGAGATAGCTTTCCTGGCTGGATACAGGTGTAGATCTCTGACCTGAGAATGAAAGATAATTTCCTGGCCTGTTACAGGTGTTGATCTTCAAACTCTTCATGCAGATACTTTCCTGGCTAGATACAGGTATAGATCTACAATCAATCGCTCACAGATATGCCCTGGCTAGATACAGCTATCGAATCTGGAACTTCAAAAGGTTGGTCGAGATAACTTTCCTGGCTGGATACAGGTGTAGACCTCCGACCTGAGAATGAAAGATAACTTCGTGGCTAGATACAGGTATTGATCTTCAATCTCTTCATGCAGATACTTTCCTGGCTAGATACAGGTGTAGATCTACAATCAATCGCTCACAGATATGCCCTGGCTAGATACAGGTATCGAATCTAGAACTTCAAAAGGTTGATGGTAATATCTTTTGATTGACCTCTTCCTGAAAAGGCAAAACATTAGTTGTATGCAATGTCATGATGTATGAAATGCATGATGTCATGATGTTCTCAAAACGAGATTGTGTCGTATGTACTTTATCATGTATGTAAATAGGAGATATGAAATGTGAAATGTTTATGAATGTATTTTCGTCTGGGAAAATAAATCCTTAACGAATGACGGGAAGTTCGTTGAATCCTGGGCTGATGTTGAAGAGTAGAGTTCTTCGTTTCCGCTGGGGATGATGCACGAAGATGATTGCAAGAATAAACCGGTAGGAGAAGATGACTCTGTTGGGGAAATAAACCTGGTGAAGAGATTACTCTGCGGGGAATTACTCTGTGGGAAGAGATGCTTCACTTAGATTTTAATGATAACTCCGCTGGGGATTCCGTTGATAAGCTCCGTTGGGGATTTTGATGAACTCCGCTGGGGATAGGAAGAACTTCGCTGAGGACGATCTTTCCATTGAAATTTGCTGAGGATAACCCAGTTAGACTCTGGTGGGGAATAACCTTTGAATATGGTTGGGGAGAGATATTTGTACTCTGCAGGGGACCAGCTTATAGAATCTACTGGGGAGATGATTCAATTCTCCTGGGGAAACTTTTTAGACTGTGCTGGGAAATGGCTCCAGTGGGGTGTCTGTATTCCGCCGGGGAACAATCTTATACTTCTGCTGAGGAATATTGAGACTGTCGGGGATGCTTGCTAAGGAACATTTGTATACTCCGCTGGGGAATATTAAGATCTTCTGGGGGTACCCAACTTTTCTAGGACTGATGGTAGACCAACTCTGCTTGGGGGAGAGTATTGCTGACTTGCTGGGGATACTGTGCCTTTTTGGGGCTGATGGGAGACCACCTCTGCTTGGGGAGAGTATTGCTGAATCTTGTCTTACTCTGCGGGGAATGAAAGTATCCTGGTCACATTCTTCAGCCGAACCTACCTTGGTACCTTGGTGGACAAAGCAACTAGATCGCTTAGACAATTCTTATTGCCCCTGTTTCCGATGTCACCTGTAATTAGTCCTTTGTTTCGCATGCAAATATTTATGAACAGCAATTAATGTCAAATGCATATATCAAAAATGAACATTGGACGTTCTTTGCAAAACAAAACGGATAAAGGAAAAATAATTGGCAATTTGTCTGAAAAGTGAATTTGTATTGATTTTGAAATTTGCTTGTAAATAGGCGTTTGTGTACAAGAGGTTGACGTCCTAGTAAGAGAACGCCTCCGAACAAAGTAGAGTTTACACAATTTGTGAAAAGGAAAACAAAACAGCTATGTGAAAAATCCCACTGGGTTCCAACTCTGCTATCGCATGTATGTCTTCAAGCGTCTCATCACTTTGCTGCTTAGTTGAAGATGAATCTGATTGATTGATGTCGTCCGAGCCTGATAGTTGATACCGAAGTCTGGATACAGGGTGATCAATGAGACATAGTATTACGCTTATCCCTAACTTTTGCCTGGACCGCCCTTTCGGGTTTTCAGTCCACCGGGATGCCCTTTTTTGCCCAAGCCGCCTTTTCAGGTTTTCGACTTGTCGGGTGTACAGATTTTTTTTCATTTCATCCCTTATTTTTGCCCGAACCCTTTTGGTTCGCCGGGAAGCCCTTATTTTTGCCTAGGCCAGTCGACCTAGCGGGTCTTTAATCATGCGTGGTATCTTTTTATTATGTCTGCATTGGCGGGGTGAGGAAGGTCGTCACCATCCATGGTGGTTAGAATCATCGCACCTCCTGAGAAGATATTCTTAACCACAAATGGCCCTTCGTACGTAGGGGTCCATTTGCCCCTGGGGTCACCTTGAGGTAGAATGATGCGCTTGATTACCAGGTCCCCAACTTGATACACTTGTCGTCTGACTTTCTTGTTAAATTCCTTAATCATCCGTTTTTGATACGTCTGACCATGACAAATAGCAGTGAGTCTCTTTTCGTCAATTAGGTTTAATTGATCAAGTCGAGTCTGGATCCAGTCATCTTCGCTCAAACCTGCATCCTTCATGATCCGGAGAGAGGGTGTCTGAACTTCGATGGGCAGGATTGCCTCCATGCCATAGACCAAGGAAAAGGGTGTTGCCCCTGTTGACGTCCTTGTTGAGGTACGGTACCCATGAAGAGCAAACGGTAACATTTCGTGCCAATCTTTGTATGTCACTGTCATCTTCTGCACAATCTTCTTAATGTTCTTGTTCGCCGCTTCTACAGCCCCATTCATCTTCGGTCGGTAAGGAGAAGAGTTGTGGTGTTGTATCTTGAATTGCTCGCAGAGCTCAGTGATCATCTTGTTGTTAATATTGGTACCATTATCCATAACGATCCTCTCTGGTACATTATATCGACAGATCAGGTTATGCCGAATGAACTGTGCCACGACGTTCTTGGTTACGGTAGCAAAGGAAGCTACCTCGACCCACTTCGTGAAGTAATCAATCGCTACCAGGATGAAGCGATGCTCGTTGGATGTCGTAGGTTTGATCTCGCCGATCATATCAATGGCCCACATTGCAAAAGGCCAAGGTGCTGTCAGGACGTTCAGATGAACTGGAGGAATGTGCACCTTATCAGCATAGATCTGGCATTTGTGACATGTCCGAGAATGTTGATAACAGTCGACTTCCATTGTGGACCAGTAATATCCTGCCCGAAGGATTTTCTTTGCCATGGTATGTCCACTGGAATGAGTTTCGAAGGTACCTTCATGCAGCTCTGCCATGATCCTTTCTGCTTCAGTTTTATCCACACAACGCAGTAAGGTTGAATCATGGTTTCGTTTGTAGAGAATGTCATTGCTGAGGAAGAACTTCACCGCGAACCTTCTCAGTCATTAACGGATGCACCCTCGGGGTATTCTTGAGCTTCGAGGTACCTCTTTACTTCATGATACCAAGGTTTTTCTGTTACCTCTTCAGTCTCAAGGTCACAACAATGTGCAGGTTCATCCAGTTTCCAAATAATGATATGGGGATCCTCGTTGTCCCATTTGACTTTGAACATAGAAGACATCGTATCTAGCGCGTCCGCCAACTGATTCTCCTCTCTTGGAAAGTGTTCAAAGGTTATCTCCTCGAAGTGGGGAATCAACGTCAATACATACTCCTTGTAAGGAATAAGATTTGGGTGTTTCGTATCCCACTCGCCTTTGCTCTGACTGATCACGAGAGCGGAATCTCCAAAGACACTCAGAAACTTGATCCTTAGGTCAATTGCAGCTCAGAGACCCATGATGCATGCTTCATACTCCGCCATGTTGTTGGTGCAGTTGAAACATAGTCGGGCGGTAAGTGGAGTATGAGAGCCTTTTGGAGATATGATCACAGCGCCAATACCGTTACCCAAAGCGTTTGAGGCTCCGTCAAAATGCATAGACCATCGGGATCCTTCCTCGGGTCCTTCATCCGGTCCAGGTACTTCACAATCAGTCACTACCATGATATTCTTGTCTGGAAATTCAAAGTTCATGGATTGGTAGCCATCCACTGCCTGGTGTGCCAAATGGTTTGCCAACACACTTCCCTTGATTGCTTTCTGAGTCGTGTATTGGATGTCATATTCAGTCAAGATCATCTGCCATCTTGCTATTCTTCCAGACAAGGCAGGCTTTTCGAAGATGTACTTTATCGGATCCAGTTTTGAAATCAACAGAGTAGTGTGAGTCAACATATACTGTCTCAGCCGGTGAGCAGCCCATACCAAAGCGCAGCAAGTTTTCTCGAGCAGTGAGTATCGGGTCTCACAGTCGGTAAACTTTTTGCTAAGGTAGTAAATAGCGTGCTCTTTTCGGCCAGACTCGTCATGCTGCCCCAGCACACCCCATTGAGTTGTCCAATATTGTCAAGTATAAGATTAGAGGTCTCCCTTCAACCGGTGGCATAAGAATGGGTGGCTCTTGGAGATACTCTTTGATTCTTTCGAAAGCAGCCTGACATTCATCGTTCCAACGTACTACTTGATCTTTCCTCAGTAGCTTGAAGATTGGTTCACAGGTAGCAGTTAGGTGTGAGATGAATCGGGCAATGTAGTTCAGACGTCCTAGAAAGCCTCTGACTTCTTTCTCTGTCTTGGGAACTGGCATCTCTTGTATGGCTTTCACTTTGGCAGGGTCCACTTGAATACCTTTATCGCTCATGACGAAGCCTAGCAATTTTCCAGACCTCACCCCGAAGGTGCACTTGTTCGGGTTCAACCTCAGCTTGTACAACTTCAACCGATCAAACAGCTTCTGCAGATGGTCAAGGTGTTCCTCCTCAGTTTGGGACCTTGCAATCATATCATCAACGTATACTTCGATCTCATGATGGATCATATCATGAAACAGAGCAACCATGGCACGCTGGTAGGTTGCCCCAACATTTTTCAACCCAAAAGGCATGACCTTGTAGCAAAAGGTGCCCCACTGAGTAATAAAAGTGGTCTTCTCCATGTCTTCATGAGCCATCTTTATTTGATTATAACCGGAGAAACCGTCCATGAAGGAGAATACCTTATGCTGGGCAGTATTGTCAACCAGAACATCGATGTGAGGCAGAGGGAAGTCATCCTTAGGGCTCGCCCTGTTCAAATCCCTGTAATCAACACACATTCTGACCTTACCATCTTTCTTCGACACTGGAACCACGTTGGCAACCCACTGAGGGTAAGAAGTTACTGCTAGAAAACCGGCATCGAATTGTTTCATAACCTCAGCTTTGATTTTCTCGGACATTTCTGGACGCATACGGCGAACCTTCTGTTTTACCGGAGGGCATTATTCCTTGGTAGGCAAATGATGAACCACAATGTCGGTATCCAACCCAGGCATATCTTCGTAAGACCAGGCAAATATTTCCACATAGTCATGCAGCATCTGAATCAACCGTTGTTTCACACTAGCCCCCAGATTGGCACCAATCTTGACTTCCTTTCTGTTTGTCTCAGTACCCAGATTTACCATTTCCACTGGCTCTTCATGTGGCTGTATGGCCCTCTCTTCCTGGAGTAACAGTCTTGCAAGTTCACCAGGCACTTCGCAATCATCTTCACCTTCGTCTTCGGCCAAGTTGATCGGATTTTCGAAGTCATAACTGGCAGTGGCAGAGTCGTTACCAGTGAGATCCAGAGTGGATTGGAACCTGTATATGTGAGTGTGTGTAAATATAGCTGTTTTGCAATATATAATAAAGAAAGACAAGGAGCGCAAGATTTGAAATGCAAAAAACGTCCAATGCTTTTATTAATGATATATGAAAATGACACACAAAAGCCCTCATAAATGAAGCCACGGTGCCCCGGGTAAGACACTGGGCCATAAAGTTTCAAATTATTGTCTGTTACAAATTCAAAACAAAGGAGTTCATTACTGAGTGACAAAAGTAATAGGTACGAAGTCTTTCGCAGTCCAGTTGTTCGGTCCACCGTCAGTCGTAGGGTAGATCCAGTTGTCGAATTCAGATTCCTCTACGTCATCTTCAATGGCATTTATTCCCGAGTTGCTGATGAACACAGGAGGTCTTCCAATCCTTGCCTTACGAACAGCCCTCTGAGCTTCTGCAGTGAAACCCAAACCAAATTTGTCAGTCTTCGGAGTGAAATCAGGAAGTCGGCCCCAGTTAGCGCACTCACCCTTCTCAAGCGCGGCCCAGGCATCCTTTAAGGAAGCCATCTTTAAAGGAGAATCTTCAATCACAGTTTCTGCTGACGCCAATGTTGGAGGAACCTCTTCAAAGTGCTGAAATGGAGTCTCAATGAATTCCCCATCCATCTCTATGTACCGGAACGAGTTGAGGTGGATGACCATGTATTCTTCCTCCCCCTGCACTGTCACAATCTTCCCCTTGACTGGGTACTTCAGTTTCTGATGCAGTGTGGAGGTCACAGCTCCAGCCTTGTGGATCCATGGATGACCCAGCAAACAAGAATAGGATGGTCGGATGTCCATCACATAAAATGTAGAGTCAAAGACCTGAGAACCAACTCTGATTGGAATGTCAACCTCACCATGCACCATCCTTTTGGACCCGTCAAAGGCCCGGACAACAATGTTACTTGGCTTCAGCTCCAAACCCTCGCAATCCAACCTGTCTAGAGCTTTCTTGGGTAATACGTTTAACGAAGAACCAGTGTCAACCAGCACACGGGTAAGAGTGGTGCCCCTGCATTCAATGGAGACATGCAGGGCATCGTTATGATTCTTCCCTTTGGCAGTCAGATCAGCGTTGGAGAAACCCAAACCATTATCAGCAGTTAAGTTGGCCACACAATCGGTAAATTGATCAGCTGATGTCTCTTGTGGCACGTGGGCCGTCTTCAGGAAGGTAATCAGAGCCTTGACATGGGCCTCTGAACACAACAATAGTGATAGCATAGAAATTTTAGATGGGGTGTGCCCCAGCTGCTCAACTACATTGAAATCACTCTTCTTGATAATCTTAAGAATCTCTTCCATCTCCTGCTTAGAAGCTTCAACAGTGGTTGTCTTTGGTGCCTCCGTCTGGGCAGGCATATCAGTAGCAATCCCTTTGCCCCGAGTGTCGGATGACTCGGCAGCAGGGGTAGAAATAGGAACTTGGTCAGGAAGGGAAGCAGGCACACTTGCAGGTGTGATGACAACAGGTCTCTGAATAGCTGGTGGAGCAATATCTGGTGAGAAAAGCCTACCACTGCGGGTGACTTTGGCAGGCCCAGTGATGTTGCTAACGCCGGTACTAGTATCAAACTCTTGCTTAACTCCAAGCACATAAACATTTGTCCCATAGTGCCAAGGGACAGCTTTGTCGGAGGTATAGGGGATCATAAAACTGGGTCAGGACACTCATCAGTTGTTGGTCCCACTTTGACGTGACTAAACCAAGAAGAGAACCATGCCTCTAGATGAAGGAAGTAGTGTTTGGAATCCTATCAACCGATTCTTTAAGCAAATCAGGTGGGTGAACAAAGTTGAGCCGGATAGTATTCCTTCGCATGGGCATCATAATGTCCTACAAAACGGAGCAAAGATAAAACCCTCTTGTCTTTGAAATGGGTTAGTCCTTATGCAGGATGCATGCAATTTTATGATGGTATAATGTTATGATAAGGCACACCACAAGTATTCACAGAAGGCAAACATGGTAAGGCACACAAGTCACACAAGACAGCCCTTAGAGTTCAGGCCAGCATGAAGTTTAGGTACTACCCTCTTTCAGTTCAGTTGGTTAAGACCTGTCCTAGAAAATAGTAACCGGGTTCTAGAGGATCTCAATATCACTGACTACCCTCAATCGGTCATAACTCCAGCTTCGCAATCTTTTCTTGCGGCCAGAACCATCGCGAGAGTTTAGCCTCAATGAGTGTAGCATACTGCTACTGTTCTATGGCCAAGTTGGGTCAATTTAAGGTTCTAAGGTCAGTTAGTGCTTAATGACTCCTCAGAAGACCCATATTCTCCTTGTTCCAACACAAGGGATATCGGTACAGACCAAGGTGTCACACCAACGTAGCTACTGCTTCACCCGTGTTGGTCTATGCCGGACAGGTCCCTCACAGTTTATTGCTACCTAAAGGGTATTCCCCAGATCCGGGTTAGGATCTATAAAACTCCGATGCAGGCCCACAAATATAAATCATACAAAGCATGCAATTGAAAACATAGAATGATCTAATCCTAAGGTACACCTCACTTATTAATTATTCCCCAGCAGAGTCGCCAGTTCTGTGATTGGTGGAAATAGAACTGACTGTTTTGGAATGCTGGTTCGCGAAATGTCGCGGTAAGCAAGAGTCGCCACCGTCTTTTATTTTCTCCAACAAGGAAAGGAAAAAAGCACAGCAAAATTCCTTTTCGAGATGTTTCTCGGTTCGGGAGGTAGATTATAGAAAGGGGAGGTGTTAGCACCCTTTCTATCCGTGGTTATCCACGGGCTCTTAGGTACTTGCTCACTATGTTTTCAAAAAATGTTTGCTTTTCTTGTGTTTGTGGGTTTTGAAAAAAGTCTTGTTTGAAAACTTCGTTTTGACTCTTGTATCAGTCCTCAAGAGTGTTGTAAAGTATTTGTTTGAAAACTTTTGTCAGAAAAGTGTGAGTGCGAAAAGTTGTTTTTGTTTTTGAAAGAGCAAGTACCTAAGAGAAATCCACCTACTCAAAGGAATTAAGTTGTGTACATGTCCTTTAGACAGTACTATCCCACTATTGAGAAGTAGATAGCACCGTCGTTGGAGTTTTTCGGGTCAATTCGATTATAGGGACATGTGGTCACCAAAGCAATAGTAGGACGCCTTAGCAGTAACCCTAATGTCCTAGATCCTTTTTTATCTGAGGCAACCGTTTCAAGGCAACTTGGATCTTTAGACAGGAGGGCGACCTCTAAAACACCCTATACTCAATGACCACGTCGAGGCAACCAAGTGAGGCGTACCCTAGGAGTGGCATGTGCGAGTGTGTCAGGATTCAGTTTATATTATCTTTGCATATTTTATGGTGAGCTACGGATTGATTTTAATTTTCAGGCAAGTCTTGTCATGCATAGTTAACATACAGTTAATAATTGCGGAAAATAAATTGCGGAAAGTAAATCTGCGCTATTACAAGGCGTCGGGTATTTACATCGCCAAAAACATAACCCTTTGGAAAAGTAAATGCGAGAAAATAAAGAAAAGCGGTAAAAAGATCCTAATTAACGCTATTACATCCTCGGAGCAATTACATAAATATGATCAAAAATAATATGCGCGAAAAGAAATTAAATCGGAGAAGTCCTTAGGATTTTGACCTTTTTTTAGAAAAGAATGAATTTTTGGTTATTTTGCATTAAATTAAACCTAATTCTAATTAATTAAATAAAAGAAATGTTTTTCTAAGTTTTTTATGTTTTAATGAAAATAAAATAAAAAAGGAAAACATGGTTAAAAGTTGTCAAAACCTAATTCTACATGGCTTTTATTTATTGTGAAAATAATTACAATTAACCTAATTAAAACAACTAAATTAATTAATTACATTTATTTACAAAAATAATAAATAAAAGGTGAAATTAATAATAATAATTATTATTATTATATTTTTTAGGTTTTCTAAATTTATTATGAAAATAATTAATTTTGTTAGTTAAATAATAATAATAATAATAATAATAATAATAATTAATAAAATAATTAAATAGAAATTAATATAGAAAAGAAAAAGAATAAAGAAACCACGGGGTGATGGGCCAGCTTTGGGGGTTTGTCAGCAATCTTCAAGCCCATTAACAATCCCAGTCCATTGACTTTTTGAGATCCTCCATGGCATGGTTGACTGGGAGCATGGTGGTCTTCCCATCCTGACCATTGGATTAATTCCTGAACACACATGGCGCTTGGATGTTAGAAGTGCATGATGGACCCTTTCTTGACACCTGCACGTGATTACATGAAGAAAAATAACAAATAATTATTTTGGGGGACCTGGGATTCGAACCCAGGTCCCAATGGTTTCCAGCCAGCACACCAACCACCATGCCAATTGCCTGCTTTTGTTAATATAATAACAATAAATTATAATATACACAAATCACCGCATATGCTGAAAAAAAAAACAAAAACGCGCGTATTTTGAATTGTCCAACCAGGAAGCAACACCTCATCATCGTCCTCGTTGTGCCTGTAAAAATAATGTTAGATAGCGGGGGTTTTTAACCCCCACAAAACATGATGACCAAAAATAGCGAATAGAGTTGTGCTCTATATAAATATTTTGCGAATAGTCCAGTGTGTTCGTCTTGTTCTGACGGTTTCAACCATATGCCTTAGTGGTCTCAATTTTGCCTAGATTGCAAAGCCCTAATTTGAGAACTCATGAACCCTAAAATTCGTCAATGGCAATTTGTGATTTTGTGCGTTTCAATGCAATTAAACTATACCATCAGCTTTGTACAGTCCCTATGAACAGAAAACAATCAACAAAACATATCAAATGCGCATGAATAATGAGTTGCGATTCTGGAAAAAATGTGCAAACAGTTAAACTGTTCTTGATGATTCTTGTAGCTTTAGTGCTTGGTTTTGATTCCTACACGTTCCTGGGGACTCCTGCAATGCGTTAGAAGCAATAAAAGCCTTTGAATCGTGCTAAAATATAGAAAACAGTTTTCACTTTTCTTTGAATTTTTTCAATATGCTTATGGCTTTGTTTGTAGCAATTTCACGTATGCATGATTAGGGTTAGGTTGTGTATTTATAAAGGAAGAGAATTAGGTCAAAATCTTGCAAAGAAATCCATGGAATGATGGTTTGAATATTTGATTGAAAATCAAATATTTTTGAATCTTTTTGATTGGAAAAACTTGCTAAATTTGGAGATTCTTGTCCCTTTGATTTGCACACAAAATTGCCAGCATATATTGACCATGTTTGCTTCACAAAAGATTGAAAAATCAAATCTTTGTATTTTCCTACAATTTAAATTAATTAAATGAATTAAAATCAAATAAAAATCCAATTAATTAATAAAAATAAGAAAATAAATTCAAATAGGCTTGATGGGTCGTGCATAGGCCATGGATAAAGTTTCAAGAAGAAATTTGAGGCCCATTAGCAAAAATAAGGTGTTTTGAGCAAAGTTGACTTTTGCAAATTCACAAAAATTTCCCAACTTCTCCAATGCATATCTTGCTCAATTTTGATCATATGAACATGTTCTTGGACATTTTGGAAAGGTCTTGAAGTCCTATAACCAATGCCTTTGGTCCCATGTCATTTGGATTTACCAATATCAAGTTATGATCTTTGACTTAAAGTGCATTTTTGTTGACTTTTGAAATTGACCTATAATGTAGAAATTGATAACTTTTTATGAGAGCATTTCTTGGACTTGGAATGTGAAGATGAATTGTAGGAAATTTCATCCCCTTCAAAATGAGCATTGGATGGGATTTTTCTGATGAACCATGAAAAAGTTATGCTCTGGTCAAGATACAGTTGACTTTTCTACTGTCCAAAAATAGTAACTTTTTGCATCTTGATGATTTTTGAGCCATTCTTGTGGAATCATGATCAAGACTTGATCAAATGATGATTGTGGACTCAAACTAAGATGTTGACCAAAAATTCTGACTTTTGACTGTAAAATGAACATTTTGCCCCTACAGTTGACTGTAGAGCAAATAGGGCTTTTGATTGTGGAATTTGGCACTGTGAGCCTTGAAACTTGGTATGTAGGTGCTTGAGGATGTTTGTAGGCCTATGAGACTTGATTGAGCCATTGAAACACCCAAATTCCTTGAAGGAAGCAAAACCCTAATTTTGACTGGCTTAGGAGACATTTGGACTGTGCAACCCTTGAGAAATCTTGAACCATTTGAAGATGATTCTTGACAAACCTTGAAGAATATGGGAGGGAAAATTTTGGGGTACAACAGTTGCCTCTGTTCAATATTCCTAAACCTCAGGGTGTAGATTGGCTTGCGTGCCTTTCGTGATCCGAAGGTGGAAGATGATTGAACACTAGAGTGCCCTGAAATTTGCACTCGCATGGTGTAGTATCAACAATATGATGTCGGGCATGGGCCTACAGATGCCATTTGGAGATAGGATGGAGAGGAGGACGGGCTTATAGATGCCATCTGGAGATGTGACAGAATCTTGTCGGGAATGGGCTTATAGATTCCATTTGGAGATGTAATGGATAATTGTGGAGATGGGCTTAAAGATGCCATCTGGAGATGTCGATCGCGTAAGAGATTCCTTAGCGAGAACTTGCGTACCTGAGAAAGAAAGATAATTTCCTGGCCTGTTACAGGTGTTGATCTTCAATCTCTTCATGCAGATACTTTCCTGGCTAGATACAGGTATAGATCTACAATCAATCGCTCACAGATATGCCCTGGCTAGATACATGTATCGAATCTGGAACTTCAAAAGGTTGGTCGAGATAGCTTTCCTGGCTGGATACAGGTGTAGATCTCTGACCTGAGAATGAAAGATAATTTCCTGGCCTGTTACAGGTGTTGATCTTCAAACTCTTCATGCAGATACTTTCCTGGCTAGATACAGGTATAGATCTATAATCAATCGCTCACAGATATGCCCTGGCTAGATACAGGTATCGAATCTGGAACTTCAAAAGGTTGGTCGAGATAACTTTCCTGGCTGGATACAGGTGTAGACCTCCGACCTGAGAATGAAAGATAACTTCCTGGCTAGATACAGGTATTGATCTTCAATCTCTTCATGCAGATACTTTCCTGGCTAGATACAGGTGTAGATCTACAATCAATCGCTCACAGATATTCCCTGGCTAGATACAGGTATCGAATCTGGAACTTCAAAAGGTTGATGGTAATATCTTTTGATTGACCTCTTCCTGAAAAGGCAAAACATTAGTTGTAGCAATGTCATGATGTATGAAATGCATGATGTCATGATGTTCTCAAAACGAGATCGTGTCGTATGTACTTTATCATGTATGTAAATAGGAGATATGAAATGTGAAATGTTTATGAATGTATTTTCGTCTGGGAAAATAAATCCTTGACGAATGTCGGGAAGTTCGTTGAATCATGGGCTGATGTTGAAGAGTAGAGTTCTTCGTTTCCGCTGGGGATGATGCACGAAGATGATTGCAAGAATAAACCGGTAGGAGAAGATGACTCTGTTGGGGAAATAAACCTGGTGAAGAGATTACTCTGCGGGGAATTACTCTGTGGGAAGAGATGCTTCGCTGAGATTTTAATGATAACTCCACTGGGGATTCCGTTGATAAGCTTCGTTGGGGATTTTGATGAACTCCGCTGGGGATAGGAAGAACTTCGCTGAGGACGATCTTTCCATTGCAATTTGCTGAGGATAACCCAGTTAGACTCTGGTGGGGAATAACCTTTGAATATGGCTGGGGAGAGATATTTGTACTCTGCAGGGGACCAGCTTCCAGAATCTACTGGGGAGATGATTCAATTCTCCTGGGGAAACTTTTTAGACTGTGTTGGGAAATGGCTCCACTGGGGTGTCTGTATTCTGCCGGGGAACAATCTTATACTTCTGCTGAGGAATATTGAGACTGTCGGGGATGCTTGCTAAGGAACATCTGTATACTCTGCTGGGGAATATTAAGATCTTCTGGGGGTACCCAACTTTTCCAAGACTGATGGTAGACCAACTCTGCTTGGGGGAGAGTATTGCTGAGTTGCTGGGGATACTGTGCCTTTTTGGGGCTGATGGGAGGCCACCTCTGCTTGGGGAGAGTATTGCTGAATCTTGTCTTACTCTGAGGAGAGTGAAAGTATCCTGGTCACATTCTTCAGCCGAACCTACCTTGGTACCTTGGTGGACAAAGCAACTAGATCGCTTAGACAATTCTTATTGCCCCTGTTTCCGATGTCACCTGTAATTAGTCCTTTGTTTCGCATGCAAATATTTATGAACAGCAATTAATGTCAAATGCATATATCAAAAATGAACATTGGACGTTCTTTGCAAAACAAAACGGATAAAGGAAAAACAATTGGCAATTTGTCTGAAAAGTGAATTTGTATTGATTTTGAAATTTGCCTGTAAATAGGCGTTTGTGTACAAGAGGCTGACGTCCTAGTAAGAGAACGCCGCCGAACAAAGTAGAGTTTATACAATTTGTGAAAAGGAAAACAAAACATCTATGTGAAAAATCCCACTAGGTTCCAACTCTGCTATCGCCTGTATGTCTTCAAGCGTCTCATCACTTTGCTGCTTAGTTGAAGTGTCTCATCTCTTCAAGCGTCTTCAAGCGTCTCATCACTTTGCTGCTTTGGTAGTACGGAGAAGTTGTATTTGGACTTCGGGGCCTCTTTCAGACTGGCAAGGTTTAACTTCAAGAGATGGGGTACAACTTGAGCAGGAGTCATGTTTATCTGGGTGAATTTCCTTACAGGCCTTTCCACCCTTGCTTGGTTGGTTCTGGGTTGATTGTTTCTGGGCTGATCAGCTGCAGACTTCTGAATCATTACGGCCCCCACCGCTGGCCGGCGCTTAACTCTTCCTTGACCTCTTTGGGAGTAGACAGCTGAGACTTATTTCTTTGCTGGAAAAGGCTTTTTGATGGCAGCGGAAGCAGATGCATCTTTTTGAATTTTACCGCTCTTGATTTCGGCTTCAACTCTCTCACCAGTTAGAATCAACTCAGTGAACCCCGCAGAAGAACTTCCTATTAGGTGATTGAAGAAAGGCCCTGACAGAGTCCCTAAGAACATATCAACTAGCTCTCTTTCAGATGAAGGTGGTTGCACCCTTCCTGCCAAGTCTCTCCATTTCTGGGCATACTCCTTAAAGCCTTCATTTGAGACCATTCACATACTCTGTAATTGAGTACGGGTTGGTGCTAAGTCTGCATTATATTGATACTGCTTGTAGAAGGCAGCAGCCAAATCCTCCCAATTGTGCATATCAGACCTCTCTAGTTGGTAGAACCAATCTAACTGCGTCCCTGACAAACTGTCTTGGAAGAAATGGACCCACAGGTCTTTGTTAGAAGAATGTGGTTGAATTTTCCTGACATAGGACCGTAGGTGCATCTTTGGGTAAGACACCCCATCGTACTTAGCAAACAGTGGTACTTTAAACTTGGTAGGAATGACAATTCCAGAAACCAACCCTAACTCTTCAAAGTCCAACCCAGGAACTCTTTGTATCTCCATCGCTGCCAGACGTTCTTCCAGATTCTTGTATTTGTCATCTGCAGGAGGGTACTGTTGTTCAGAATAGTCTTCATCCTCTTCTTCTTCTTCTTCCTCAGACTCAGATGGCACTGCAGCTCCCTTTCCTTTTCCTACCCCTTCATCAGATGTTGAGGGGAAATCCAGGACCCTTCTAGCTTGGCCTTCAAATCTTCTACCCAAAGTAGCCACACCAACTCTCTTCTTTTTCTTTTTCTCTTTTTCCTTTTCCAACAAGGTTTTGAGCTCCTCCTGACCCTTAGCCAAGGTCATGAGTAGCTGTTGGAACTGTGAATTTTGCGCTTGCAAATCTTTAATCGTCTGCTCAATATCCATCTTGCTGAAATAAACAGCAGAGAGATAAGGAAACCTTGTGTGAAGACCTGTTTATGCATATGATGAATGATATGTATTCATGTAATGCATTCAAGGATTCAGAAATTCAAATTTGTTTTAAACAAAAAAGGAACACACGTCATATTAATAAGATAGAATTTGTTAGTACATCAATGCCCCATGGGCAAAATAATACAAAATTCTAATGTAAAAAGACGTTGTGCATCCTCTTTGGTGCAATGTAGGTGTTGAGAGTCTGCTCTTCGTGAAGTTGACGAGTAAGTTCCAAAACGTTCTTCTCACTTGCGTAGAATTGGGCTTCGAAAGTGTCGCATTCTCCCTTGAGCTGTATCCAACTCCTTTGTAAATCCTCTAGTGATGTTGGCATGTCAGGATGTAGGAGGGTGTATGGAACCTCTCCTTCTATAACAAGATCTTTGATCACAGGGAGAATGTAGGGGTAAGGCATCATAAGACTTTGGGCGCGGGTTGGTACCCACTTGAGGTAAGGCTCAAGGGGGATGGAATTCTTGTGTCCCAGTGTCTTACTGTCTACCTTGTTGGGCATCCTCCAAGCTCGGATGAACCTTTATCGAAGTCGTTGAACGTCGTTGTCGAAGTCGAAAACCAAGTCTGGAATCAGCATGTTATGTGGGCCATCCCTTCGGGCATACCCAAACTGTCTCAAAGCCAAGCAGGGGTTGTAGGTAATGCCTCCCCTAATGCCAAGTAGAGGTAAATTAGGAAATTCTCCACAACGGTCAATGATGATAACATTTTCTCTGGATCGAGAACACCAATGAACATCTGAATGTGTAAGAGTCATCAACTGTTGTGACCACCTCAGGCCTTGCCCATTCTTCAAAACTGATTGGGGAAGATGAGAAATAAACCATCTTTCCAGTAGAGGAGTACAGCACATGAGAACACCTCTTTTCCTCATTGTTCAAGTGTGAAAAGAGTGGAGGATATGTCCAAGCAATGTAGGCATCGGATTACGAGCCATGAAGATTTTGATAGCATTGACATCTATATGTTGGTCAGGGTTTGGGAACAAGACCAATCCATAGATGGGAAGAGCTACAATCTCCTCAAAATCTTGCAGGTCTAGAGAATTCCGACATTCTTGAGCTTTCTCAAACAGGAACTTTGCCAAGAAACCCTTGACACCACTTCTGGTTTCCCAATGACCTTTGACATCTGATGGTTGCAAGTGTAGGGCTTGAGCAACATCTTCAGGCTTTGGATCTCTTTCCGTACCATTGAAAGGTAGTTGATGGAGAATAGGAATCCTCAAGAGTTGAGAAAATTCCTCCAAAGTAGGCACTAGCTGGTAATCAGGAAATGTGAAGCAGTGGTGTAGAGGGTCAAAGAACTGGAAGAGAACTTTCACCATGTCTTCCTCTTTGTTGGAGTTGACCAAGTTGAGAAGTCGACCATGTCTCTCGGTGAATGGAAAATACTCTGGAACCTTGGAAGCAAGCTCCTTGAGTTGAGGAGGAATTCTCACAAGGTTGACCTGGATAGTTTTCCTGCGGAGGGAATCCATAACCTACAAAACAGGAACAAAGATGAAGATCCAAAATCCTTAAAATGGTTAGTGGATGAAAATGATGCTTCATGATGTTCATGATGTTATGCACAAGTATATATGTACAAACAAATCACACAAGTTCCTAGTTTAGGCTTGCATGTGGCTTCATAGGTAAGTACCCTCTTGAAGTTTAGTTGGCTCAACCAGTCCTATAAATAGTAACCAGGTTATAAGGAGCTCAATACCATTGGGTTATTTTCTGTGTTCATTGTTTCAGTTTAGCCACTTTACTGGAGACCGAAATATTCCAAGAAAACAACCCTCAATGAGTGTAGTATCGAGTATCTACCAACTTTGGACTGCACCAAAGTCGGTCATCTAACTACATATTAAAAGGCCAAGATGGTCAAGTAAAGGTTCTAAAAGTCCATTAGTGCTTCATGACATCACTCAGCGGCCCCGTATTCTCTTTGATTGACTCAAAGGCTACCAGTACCCACAAATATGCCGCACTAATATAGCTATTGCTTCAACCATGTCGGTATACCCCGTACAGTTTCCACAATGTATTGCTATTTACCTATGAATGTTTCCCAAATCCGGGTAGAGGATTCAAACCCAAACAATAGAACCAAATGTAAAGCAATCAAAGCAAACAAGGTAAGCATGTAAAGGTGATCTAAACCCTAAGTTAACCCCACTTTTAGATTAGTCCCCAGCAGAGTCTCCAGTTCTGTGATACGGTGGGAGAACTGACTTGAGGTTTTGTGTTTGTGTTCGCAAATGTTTCGGTTTAGTATGAGTCGCCACCGACTTTTTATTTTATCCAAAGGAAAGGTCAAAAAGCACAGGAAAGACCTTTGAGATGTTTTCTTGGGTTCGGGGGGTAGATTATGAAAAGGGAAGGTGCTAGCACCCTTTTCATCCATGGTTTTCCATGGGCTCTTATTTACTTGTTTAGATCACTTGCTTTGCTTTTCCAATTGGTTGAAATGGTGCTTTGTGTGGTTTTGAAAGTATTTTGAAAAGAGGACATCGTTTTGGCAATCTTTGTAATGATTCTTGTTTGAAGAATGTATACAAAGATGTTTGTCTTTTGAAAAATGTTTCAATGTTTGAAAGTTTGTTGGGAAATTGTTTTGAAATTGTGTGTGTTTTTGAAATTAGAAAGGATTTTTACAAATTAGATCAAGTAACTAGGAGTTGTCTACCCTACTCAAAGATCTTTCTTGTACATTTTTAACCCTTTGACATTATTGTTTTACCATTGTATTTGGTAAACAACCTTGTTCTTGGATGTTAAACGGGACGGGCGTGGGTCGTCGTATAACCATGATAATAATGTTGCCAAGTATATTTAGCAAGTTTTTGAGGGACTAGACCATTTTTGTTTAGGCAACCAAGATAGCGTCATCGAGGGACTATGATCTTTTGTTTTTGGTTGATTTTGCCAAGATACCTAGCATGCATACCATGGCCATGTTTTAAGGCAACAAAGTGGATGAAACCCTATGGGTGCTTGTGTACATTGTGTTTGTCATTTTTCATGCATTTTTGTCTTGTGTTTAGTCATGCTATTTGTTTTGATTTTTGGTTATCATACAAACCCTAATTTACTAAGCATGCATAATGAAAGCAATAAATGTGTAAAAGTAAATCTAAGGCTATTACAACATTATTATGGGAAGAGGGGTACAAGTCTTGAATAAGGGGATATTGCTCAAAATAAAACCCAAAACTATTACAACCATATTGAATTTATTTGTACAAATAAATAAATGAACAACTAATTAAATATACAAATAAATGTAAGTATGCAAAAATGTTTTTGTATCTATTTTATGTATGTAAAATAAATTGGTTTAATGTCTTAAAAATAAGAAAATGAAAATGATTATTTTTTGGAAAGGGTGGAAACCCTAGTTTTTGTTTAAAAGAAAATATATATTCTAATTATTTATTTATTCATTTTTTATGTACAAGAAAATAAATAAAAATATATACAAAAATGTTAAAAATTAAATTATGTGAGAAAATATTATTTTAAGTGTATAAATAATAAAAATAAAATATATAAGTATTTCAATATTATTTACAAGTTTTAATTAAGAAAATAAAGTAATATTAACCTAATAATTATTTATTATGCAAATAAAAATAAAATAAAAATATGATAAAATGCCAAAAATAAAGAAAATATTTTTTGTGATTTTAAATGTTCAAGAAAAAATAATAATGTCAGAAAATAAAAAAAGAAATGAAAAAATATGCACAAATAAAGAAAATGGGTCAGGGGGTGCAAATAACACAATGGGGGTGTCAATAGTCAAGCAAAGCCAGGCCCAGCCCAACTCCACTTCGTTCCTTTCCTTGGAACAAAACACGCACGCTTCTGCAATTCAAACCGTATCTCCTGCATACGTGCTTAAAAACGAAATCTTGCAACATGAAACTTGTAGCTTATTAAATCACGATTCCAACCATATAAAAAACTTGATCTAACTCTAAGAAACCAGGGAGAATTTTGTTGGCCCTAATTTATGACCTAATTTTTTCAGCAACTTCAACATCCAAATTCTCCTAGCTCAGATAATATAAATAGAAGTTATGCATATGTACAGCTCAAGCAACTTAGAGACTATATTTTTGCTTCACAAACCTAAGCTTAATGATGCCTAAATAAGGAGTTAGAATCTTGAGAGATACCTGTTTCAGTCAAGTTCGAATATGGCAATGTAGGAGTTGTGAGTGAGGCCTAGAGGACTTTTGAGCTTGCTTGATGTTCCCTTGAGCTTTCCCAATGCTTAGCTTGCTTTGAACTTGCCTGAATCTCCCTATAAAACTCAACCTGCAAACTCAGAATTTGAAAATGGTGAAGCTTGAAAATGAATTTACAGTTGATGAACAATGGCTTGGATAGTTCAGGTGAGTTGTATGGAATGTGTTTGAAGTGGTTTCAAGGAAAACGCACGAGTCAAATATGTTTTGGCTTGGTGTTTGCAGAGATGGCCCTGTTTTGGGCAGAAGTTGGTGTTTTTGTGTTTTAGGTGTTTGGAAGCTTGGCAATTCATTTTTTTTTTTGCTTGCTACAATGTGTTGAACTTGTATGAAATGTGCACAAGACTTGGTTTTAACAGATACAAGAGATATGCTGACTTTTGCATAATTGCTTGTTTTTGAAGAAAAGGTGGGAAGTGACAAAGGCCAAGGTTGTACAAGCTAGCTTGAGGCCTGCTGAGAGTTGGTGAGCTTTTCCTGATATTTGTGGAGTTAGTTTGCTGCAAAAGATTAAGTTCAAGGTTCAAGATAAACAAAATGACATAAAGCATGCTTTATGGAAATGGCATTGTTATCTTTATGCCATAAATGGAATAAACCCTTGTATAATGCTCTAAAGCTCAGAATCAAACCTTTGTCCAATGTATTTGCATTAAATTAAGGAGTGTGGAAAGGTTTAAGACCTGTAAAACAAGTACAAGCATGCTTAGGACAGATTTGCAAGTTGTAACATGGTGCAAAATGCCTTGGACAAAAGTGATGATTTGCCATTTTCAAACATTCCTCATTTTTATCAAACGGGTCTTTGTATTTTGGCGATGTATAGAGCTGCGCCTTGTAATAGCGTAGGATTTATCTTTCCGCATTTAAATTTCTGCACTTTTAAATTCTAATTGCATGAAAGAATGTGTGGCTAATTAAAAATAACTCGTAGCTCACAAATTCCATGATCAAAGATAAACTTAACATGAAAACAACACACAGATACACACACCACCCCTAGGGTACGCCTCACCTGTTGCCTTCGAAATGTGGTCGTCAAGTATGGGACGTTTTAGTAAGTCCTTATGTCCATGATTCAGTTTCCTCGGAAAAGTTTCCTCGAAACGGTTGCCTCGGATTAAAAAAGGATCAAGGACATAAGGGTAGCTTCTAAGGTGTCCTAACCATTGCTTTGGTGACCACACTGTCCCTACACTCGAATTGACCCGAACACCTCTGACGGTGGTGCTACCTACTTCTCAATAGTGGGATGGCACTACCTTAAGGACTTTTACACAACTTAATTCCTTAGGGTAGGTAGATGACTCATAGATACTTGCTCTATTCAAAAACAAATCAAAACACTTTTCACACCGACACTTTCAAAAAAGCTTTCAAAACAATTTTTCAAACACTCTTGAGGACTGATACAAGAGTTATTCAGAAAACTTTAAACGAAACTTTTTCAAACCCACTCACATTTTGAAAAGCAAACACTTTGAAAACACAATGAGCAAGTATCTAAGAGCCCATGGATAACCATGGATAGAAAGGGTGCTAACCCCTTCCCTTTCTATAAATCTACCTCCCGAACCGAGAAACTATCTCATAAGGAATTTTGCTGTACTTTTGTCCTGTCCATGTTGGAGAAAATAAAAGATGGTGGCGACTCTTGCTTCCGCGACATTTCGCGAACCAGCGTTAAACAGTCAGTTCTAAATCCACCGATCACAGAACTGGCGACTCTACTGGGGACTTATAAAAGTGAGGTGTACCTTAGGACTAAGATCACTTGTGTTTTCAATTGTCTGAATTGTTTGCTTTATTATTATGGGTACTGTCTTGGGAGTTCTATAGATCCTAACTCGGATCTGGGGGATACCTTCTTAGAAAGTAGCAACAAGACTGTGAGGGAACTCTGCGGGGTATACCGACATGGTTGAAGCAGTCTGCTACGTTGATGTGGCACTTTGGTGAGTACCGGTAACCCTTGAGTCCAGTCAAGGAGAGTACGGGGCCGCCGCGTGGTGTCGTGAAGCATCAACTGGCCTTAGGAACCTTAATTAAACCATCTTGGCCTCTTTAGGGTAGTGAGATAACTGACTTTGGTGCAGTCTGAGGTTGGTTGATACTCGATACTACACTCAATTGAGGGTTGTTTTCTTGGAATATTTCGGTCGCCAGTTCAGTGGCTAAATCGAAACGATGAACAATGAAAGCAATCCAATGATATTGAGACCCTTAGAACCCGGTTACTTCTGATAGGACAGGTTTTGAGCCCACCAACTTCAAGAGGGTAATACCCCAAACTTCATGCTGGCCTAAACTCTAAGAGCTCTTTGTGTGACTTGTGTGCTTTCAAACTTGACTACTTGCATACTTGTTATCTGACACTTGAGATTCTTGCAGGTTTTGTTTACAGTCCTTAATCTGGACTCATGACAGGGTTTACTTATATCACCCCACGCATAGCATATCATACCATCATACCATTGCATACATCTTGCATAAGGACTAACTCATTTCAAGGGTCTCAAGGGCTTGTGATGCAGGTCATGATGAATCAAAATGTCTAGCAAGGGGCAAAAGGGGATTTATTTTCCTCTAGCCAAGGTTGTCAGGGGCTATGACCCACTCGATATGGTGAGCCTTGACCCTTGAAGAAGGACTCTCAACAACATGAAGTTCCTTTCATCAAGCTACAAATTCAGATTCTAACAATTTTCTTGTTTACCCCGCGAGATCCTTGAAAACATTGCATGCATATCATACATATCATTGCATTACAGGTACTCTTTTTAACAGGTCACTTACCTTTGTCGCTGGTTATTTCAGCAATGGCTTCCCAACAAGATAACCAGGGTCTTCATGCTCAAGAGACTAGGTTCAGGGAGATCTTCCTAAGCCTATCCAAGGGGCAAGAAGAGTTAAGGACACTCCTCATGGGGAATTTGGCCAGGAAGAGTCCCGAAGATGACAAGGACGAACGACTGAAACATATGCAAGCTGAGGTAGATGCAATGAGGATTTAGATGCTGGGGCAGATGGCCCTTATCCAAGGCTTGGCTCGGGAGCAAGAAGAGTTGAGGATCATGATCAGTCAGCTTCATCAAGACATGAAGCAACCAGCCCAAGTCAGGGACCAGGTCATTGATCAACTTCCAAGAGGACAAGAGCCTGGCATGGCGAAGAGGAGACCTCTCCAAATTTCTACCACTTCATAGGTCCAACCACAACCTCGCCCAGAGCAACGGGTTGATCAGAGCAAGCCCAGAAGGCAATTCACCCAGCTCAACACGTCGCTGTCCCAAGCTTTGCAACACCTGTTGAAGCTGAATCTGGTGACGTTGATAGGACCTCACCCTAATCCTAAGACTTCTTCACCCAACTATAATCCTGGGGCCAGGTGCGCATACCATTCTAACAGCCCGGGGCATGATACTAATGACTGTTGGAAGTTGAGGTACAAAATCCAAAGCCTGATTGATGAAGGAGCTATGGAATTCACCCCAGATGGTCAGGTCGAGTTCTTCTACTATCCCTGTGAGGTTCACCATTTGAAGTGACAAGCCCTGAGACTAGAAGACTTTTGTTCATTCGAATGTTCAAGTTGTAATTTTATTTTGATTGTTCAAACAATTATCATGTCAAACGCCGTTATTTCATTAATGCATCGCATATGTCTGTTTTGAATCAATATATTTGCATTCGCTATATTCCAACTGCTTTCATTTTTTTATGTCAACTCTCAATTAATAATTCTAAGCCTCTTGAGGGAGGATGACGAAAACGATACCACGATCTCTACAGTATGCTTTTGAACAGACCCCGCTGATGAGGTACAGGCATTGTTTCAATTCCTAAACATTGGAGCTATAAGGATGATAATCCCTCGTCAATCCCTTTGAGCCTAAGAAGTAGGAGTTTTTCTTTTCGAAAATTAAAACCCTTAATTATAACCTGGGGCAGGGTAGTTCTCTCAGTTGATCCAAGTGTACAACGAATGGCACCAAAGGAGTCTTCCAAAACAAAATACAGTGATGGTTCCGGATAATCATAAAGACAGGCAGTCATTACCAAAAAAAAAAAACTAAATCCCAATAAGTCAAAACCTATGAAGGAGACTTACAAAAACTGGGGCATCCCGCTGACTGTAATCACAAAAGAAATAGTTCAGGCAAAAAACAGGGATAACAAAATCAAAAACAGAAAGAGGTCCTACAAACCCTCAACAAAAAGAAATGACTGCCCATTCAAAATAAACTGTCAATATCCGAACCATCACCGAAATATCAAAGCAAAGACTCAAACTAGGTCTAACGCACGATCAGCTGAGTTTAGGTTTGAAGAACATCATGAAGAGAGGGTGGGTACAAATATAAACTTGAGCCTTTATCCTTTGTTTCTTAAACCGTGAACCTGGCCACGTTATAACCCTCAAAAGTCCTAGCTGAAGCATGGGTTAGTTCGAAAGCATACTGTTACGAAAGGTATCCTGACTCCTTAAGGCTTGCGGTAAAATAACGAGTTGACATCACAGCTTAGAAAAAAAACTTCACTTGTTTTTATGAAAAAAAATGCATTTTCAAAAACGTCAAGACAGGCATAAGCTTTGCATTCCCGATATAACATTGTTTGCATATGACTATTTGTTTGAACAGCATAGAAGTTCGCGCGACGAATGTCTAATGAACAAAAGCACCTCCAATCAAGGGGCATGGCATGATCATTGCCTATCATCTGGGGCAGTCCAGTCAAGATTCGGAGAATCTCTCAAAAGGCCAACCAGCTAGGGGCAAATCTCCACCAGAGTCACTTGGGGCATTGGACATGAATTCCAGCAACGAATCTGGCACGATCAAACGAAGGTCTTCTGGTAGTCTGACAACTCCACACTAATAACAGTGACAACTCCCTGCACTCTGAGAGCATGGACATAGTCGGAAAAAATACTACGCATAATAAAAGAGCCGCTAGGTCGACCGGCCTAGGCAAAAATAAGGGCTTCCCGGCGAACCAAAAGGGTTCGGGCAAAAATAAGGGATGAAATGGAAAAAAATCTGTACACCCGGCAAGTCGAAAACCTGAAAAGGAGGCTTGGGCAAAAAGGGGTATCCCGATGGACTGAAAACCCGAAAGGGAGGTCCAGGCAAAAGTTAGGGACCAAAGCGTACGACTATATCCTGTCATCTCGTCACTTGCCTACCAGAAGAAGATTTGTCAATCGGCAGTCATCAAGCACCTCTACGGGTACCTTCTCCCGCAGAAACAGGGGCAATAAAGAGTTCTCTAAGCGATCTAGTTGCTCTGTCCACCAAGGTACCAAGGTAAGTTCGGCTGAAGAATGTAACCAAGATACCTTAATTCCCGGGAGAGTGAGCCAAAGTTCAGCCATACTCCCCCCGAGCAGAGAAGGCACAATATCCTCCAGCAAGTCAGCAACGCTCTCCCCCAAGCAGAGCTAGACCACTGTCAGCCTCAAAGAAGTGAGTATCTCCAGAAGATCTCAACATTCCTCAGCGGAGTATACAAACATTCTTAACAAGCATCCCCGACAATCTTGATCTAAGATTGTTCCCCGGCGGAATACCGAACATCAAGTGGAGCCATTTCCCCAGTCTAATCTGAAAAGTCTCCCCAGGAAAGTGGAATCCATATCCCCAGCAGGTCTTGAAGCTTATCCCCAATAGATTCTGGAAGCTTGTCCCCCGCAGAGTGCAAATATCTCTCCCCGACCATGTTTAGAGGTTATCCCCCACCAGAGCCTATAACTGGGTTATCCTCAGCAAATTAACAACGGATAGATCGTCCTCGGCGAAGTTCTTCCTACCCCCAGCGGAGTTCATCAAAATCTCCAACATAGCTTATCAACGGTATCCCCAGCGGAGTTATCGTTAAAATCTAAGCGAAGTATCTCTTCCCACAGAGTAATTCCCCGCAGAATAATCTCTTCGCCAAGTTTATTCCCCAACGGAGTCATCTTCTCCTACCGGTATTCTTGCAACCATCATCTCCAGCGGAAACAAAAAGCTCTATTCTTCAAACATCAGCCCAGGAATTAACTTCCCGGCATTCGTCAAGGATTTACTTTCCTAGACAAAAACATACATTCATAAATATCACATCTTCATACATTATAGCATGCACATACGCATCGAGAACATACAATCTCATTTATCCTGAGAACATCGTACATTTCATACATCATGACATCGCATACAACTAACGTTTTGTCTTTTCAGGACAAAGGTCAGTACAAAGATGATTATTATCAACGGTCGCAACTGAAGATCCGATTCCTGTATCTTGCCAGGGTGTATCTGTTGACGACTATATTCCAGACTCGATTCCTGTATCTTGCCAGGGCACGTCTGAAGAGTTCGAAGATCCGATTCTTGTATCTTGCCAGGGTGTATCTGTTGACGACTATATTCCAGACTCGATTCCTGTATCTTGCCAGGGCACGTCTGAAGAGTTCGAAGATCCGATTCTTGTATCTTGCCAGGGTGTATCTGTTGACGACTATATTCCAGACTCGATTCCTGTATCCTGCCAGGGCACGTCTGAAGAGTTTGAAGATCCGATTCCTGTATCTTGCCAGGGTGTATCTGTTGACGACTATATTCCAGACTCGATTCCTGTATCTTGCCAGGGCACGTCTGAAGAGTTCGAAGATCCGATTCCTGTATCTTGCTAGGGTGTATCTGTTGACGACTAATTTCAGACTCGATTCATGTATCCTGCCAGGGCACGTCTGAAGAGTTCGAAGATCCGATTCCTGTATCTTGCCAGGGTGTATCTGTTGACGACTAATTCCAGGCTCGATTCCTGTATCTTGCCAGGGCACGTCTGAAGAGTTTGAAGATCCGATTCCTGTATCTTGCCAGGGTGTATCTGTTGACGACTAATTCCAGACTCGATTCCTGTGTCCTGCCAGGGCACGTCTGAAGAGTTCGAAGATCCGATTCCTGTATCTTGCCAGGGTGTATCTGTTGACGACTAATTCCAGACTCAATTCCTGTATCCTGCTAAGGCACGTCTGAAGAGTTTGAAGATCCTACTCCTGTATCTTGCCAGGGTGTATCTGTTGACGACTATATTCCAGACTCGATTCCTGTATCTTGCCAGGGCACGTCTGAAGAGTTCGAAGATCTGATTCTTGTATCTTTCCAGGGTGTATCTGTTGACGACTAATTCCAGACTCAATTCCTGTATCCTGCCAGGGCACGTCTGAAGAGTTCGAAGATCTGATTCCTGTATCTTGCCACGGTGTATCTGTTGACGACTAATTCCAGACTCGATTCCTGTATCCTGCCAGGGCACGTCTGAAGAGTTTAAAGATCTGATTCCTGTATCTTGCCAGGGTGTATCTATTGACGACTATATTCTAGACTCGATTCCTGTATCCTGCCAGGGCACGTCTGAAGAGTTTGAAGATCTGATGCCTGTATCTTGCCAGGGTGTATCTGTTGACGATTATATTCCAGACTCGATTCCTGTATCCTGCCAGGGCACGTCTGAAGAGTTCGAAGATCCAATTCCTGTATCTTTCCAGGGTGTATCTGTTGACGACTAATTCCAGACTCGATTCCTGTATCCTGCCAGGGCACATCTGAAGAGTTCGAAGATCCGATTCCTGTATCTTGCCAGGGTGTATCTGTTGATGACTATTCTCCGGACTCGATTCCTGTATCTTGCCAGGGCACGTCTGAAGAGTTTGAAGATTTAATTCCTGTATCCAGCCAGGGCATATCTACATAAAGAGTTTGAAGATCAACTCCTGTAACAGGCCAGGTAATTATTTTTCTTTCTCAGGTACGCAAGTTCTCGCTAAGGAATCTCTTACGCGATCGACAACCTCCCGATGGCATCTATAAGCCCATCCACATACCAACAGTCTCCAAATGGCGTCTATAAGCACGTTCCCGACAAGGTTCTGTCACACTTCCATATGGCATCTATAAGCCCATCCCCATATCCATCATCTCTCCAAATGGCATCTGTAAGCCCATTCCCACCATCACACTGCTGATACTCTACTATGTGAGTGCAAATTTCTGGGCACTCTAGTGTTCAATCATCTTCCACCTTCGGATTACGAAAGGCACGCCAGCCAAATCTACATCCTCAGGTCTAAGAAGATTGAACAGGGGCAACTGTTGTACCCCAAAATTTTCCCTCCCATATTCTTCAAGATCAAGCTTCAAAATCCCTCAAAGGTTGCACAGTCCAATTGCCTCCTAACACAGTAAAAATTAGGGTTTTGGTTCTTGCAAAGAAATTAAGGTTTCCAAGGGTCCAAACAAGTCCCACATGCCTATATACATTGTCCAGCATTCATATGTCAAGTTTCAAGACTCACAGCATCAAATTGCACAGTCAAAAACCCTAATTGCTTCACAGTCAACTGCAGGGGCAAAATGGTCATTTGACAGTCAAAAGTCAAAAATTTTGGTCAACATCTTATTTTGAAGCCACAAACATCATTTGATCAATTCTTGATCATGATTTCTCAAAGCATGGCTCAAAAAGTCTCAAGATGCAAAAGTTTCTATTTTTGGACAGTTGAAAAGTCAACTGCAAATTGACCAGGGCATAACTTCTTCATAGTTTATCAGAAAAATCCCATCCAAAGCTCATTTTGAAGAGAATGACATTTCCTACAACTCATCTTCATACTCGAAGTCCAAGAAATGCTCTCACAAAAAGTTATCAATTTCAACATTATAGGTCATTTTCAAAAGTCAACAAAAAGGCACTTTAAGTCAAAGACCATAACTTGAGATTGGTAAATAAAAATGACATGGGACCAAAGGCATTGCTTATAGGACTTCAAGACCTTTCCAAAATGTCTAAGAACATGGTCATAGCTTCAAAATTGAGCAAGATATGCCTTGGAGAAGTTGGGAAATTTTTGGGAATTTTGAAAAGTCAACTTTGCCTAAAACACTTCAAAAATGCTAATGGGCCTCAAATTCTTCCTTGAATCATTACCCAAAGCATATGCACGACCCATTGAGCTCAAAGGGATTTATTTTCTTATTTTTAATTAATTAATTGAATTTTTATTCTTATTAATTCATTTAATTAGATTTAATTATGAGAAAATATCAAATCATGCTTTTAAAATCTTTTTTGTGCAGCAAATCAAACTAGGGCAAGGTGGCAAATCGTTTCACATTCAAAAAGGGAAGATTTTCCATGATTGGCAAGAGTTTCAATGGAAAAAGATTGAAATTGATATGTTGAAAATCAAATCTTCAAATCATCAATTCATGGACCTTGGGCTTGTTTTTTTGACCTAATCTCGTTCAGATACAAAGGCATAGTAAAACCTAATACATATAGACACGGAAAGCTGCTCAAAAACTCAGAACAAAGTTGCAAATTTTCAACCAAAACTTGAAAACTGAAATCATAGTGAGAGGACAATTCAAGGCCTAAAAACGATTCTAACATATTGCTGGACCCTCCAGGAATCGATTAGCATCAAGAACCAATCCAAATACGTGAGGAATTGAAGAGTACAGGCCATACGGTTTGTCTTGTTTTTCAAATTCGCATAGCATGAGTCATGTGCTTTTAATTGGGTTTCTTGTTTAATTTACACTAATAGGTACCTCCTGAAGCGATTGGCATGGGTTAATTGACCTAACTCTTCCTGAATCCAAATCTGCCATTAAAGGATATTAGGTTTTCAGAACGTCCCAATTAGGGCTTTCCTGGTATGGAAAAATTAGACCACCTAACCTAGATGGATAGAATCGTTGCAGCAAGACGAATCCAATGAACTATTCGCGCCCTTTTTATATTTATCCCTCTTCTAATCTCTATTTTTGCAGTTTCCATTTAGTGGGGGTTTAAAACCCCCGCTATTTGTTTTCTATTTGCAGGAACAAACAAGGAAGAAGATGGACGTGGCCTTACATGATTGGGAGGTTTAAACGTTGGCGCGTTTTTTTGATATTTGAGCATGATGGGCATCTTTTTTATATTATGTTTCTTTATTATATTATATACAAACGAACGCGATAGATCAATTGGCAAGGGATGCGTACTGCAACCACTAGGACCTGGGTTCGATTCCCAGGTCCCCCCACGTTATTCATGATTTTTGCTTTAATATGTTCCTATGCAGCGTTCACCCAGAGGCTCACCATACACGCTCACGCTCAGGCTTGACACGCGCTCCTGATGATCAATCCAAGGGCCATTGAATGAGATCCATGGTGGTCCAGTCAAACAAGCATGCACACGATCCTGGAAAGTCAAACAGGGCTTTGATTCAATGGGCCAAATTTCTCAAATCATACCTCCAGTCTGGGCCAGATACCCCCTATGTTTGTACTCTATTTTTTTAATTTTCTTCTCTTTTCTTTTCCATTCTTTTTTAAATTGTTTTAATTATTTTATTTAATTCACCCAAAATATGTTTCCATAATAAAAATCAGAAACCAAAAAATGTTTAATATTTAATTCTTATTAATTTCACTATTAAAATATTTTTGTAAATAAACTTTAACAATTAATTTAGTTTAATTTAGGTTTTAACTTTAATCTTTTCTTAATAAATAAAATACATATAATTAGGTTTTGACATTTTTATCTTTTCTTAATTAAATTTTTCCTCATTATTTATTACTATTATTAATTATTATTTTTGTAAATGAATATGTAAATAATTAATTAGCATACATTAGGTCAACTTTAATATTTTTCATTAATAATTAAAAATAACTTAGAATTAGGGTTTCTCAATTTTTAATTCTTCTTTATTTCATAAATACCACAAAAAAAAACAATTTCTTTTCTTTCTTTACATAATTATTAGACTTTAATTCAATTTAATTTCAAAAGGGTCAAAACCCTCGGACATTCAATTTCCTTTCGCGCATTTATTTTCTTTCGAATATTATGTAACTGCTCAAGGCTTGTAATAGTAATTAGGACTTTTACTTTCCGCATTTTTATCAAACGGGTCTTTGTATTTTGGCGATGTATAGACCCGCGCCTTGTAATAGCGTAGGATTTATCTTTCCGCATTTAAATTTCCGCACTTTTAAATTCTAATTGCATGAAAGAATGTATGGCTAATTAAAAAGAACTCGTAGCTCACAAATGCCATGATCAAAGATAAACTTAACATGAAAACAACACACAAATACACACACCACCCCTAGGGTACGCCTCACCTGTTGCCTTCGAAATGTGGTCGTCAAGTATGGGACGTTTTAGTAAGTCCTTATGTCCATGATTCGGTTGCCTCGGAAAAGTTGCCTCGGAAAAGTTGCCTCGAAACAGTTTCCTCGGATTAAAAAAGGATCAAGGACATAAGGGTAGCTTCTAAGGTGTCCTAACCATTGCTTTGGTGACCACACTATCCCTACACTCGAATTGACCCGAACACCTCCGACGGTGGTGCTACCTACTTCTCAATAGTGGGATGGCACTACCTTAAGGACTTCTACACAGCTTAATTCCTTAGGGTAGGTAGATGACTCATAGATACTTGCTCTATTCAAAAACAAATCAAAACACTTTTCACACCGACACTTTCAAAAAAGCTTTCAAAAAAATTTTTCAAACACTCTTGAGGACTGATACAAGAGTTATTCAGAAAAATTTAAACGAAACTTTTTCAAACCCACTCACATTTTGAAAAGCAAACACTTTGAAAACACAATGAGCAAGTATCTAAGAGCCCATGGATAACCATGGATAGAAAGGGTGCTAACCCCTTCCCTTTCTATAAATCTACCTCCCGAACCGAGAAACTATCTCATAAGGAATTTTGTTGTGCTTTTGTCCTGTCCATTTTGGAGAAAATAAAAGACGGTGGCGACTCTTGCTTCCGCGACATTTCGCGAACCAGCGTTAAACAGTCAGTTCTAAATCCACCGATCACACCTTGGATTTACAAGCTTTTGAAGAAGTGTTGGCCCTTCTCATCTATGGGATGGTACTATTCCCTAACACGGACCAACTCATAGATGTGAATGCGGTTAAGGTTTTTCTGTATCATAACCTGGTGCCTACTTTACTTGGAGATATTCTACACTCTCTGCATACTCGCACTCTAAAGAGAATAGGGACCCTTATGTGTTGCACTCCTCTATTGGCTAGGTGGTTTATTTCGCACCTACCTTAGTCTATTTTGAAGAATGAGCAGGGTATGAGATGGTCTCATAGGTTGATGTCCCTCACACATTCAGATATTCATTGGTGTTCTCAATCCCTGAAGAATGTTACCATCATTTATCATTGTGGGGAGTTCCCTAATGTCCCTCTCTTAGGCATTAGGGGAGGAATCACTTATAATCCTTGTTTGGCATTGCGATAGTTTGGTTATGCTAGAAGGGATGGTCCTCACGACACACTCGTCCAAGGAATCACATTTGACTATGAGAATGACGTTCAGGGTCATCGTAAGAGGTTCATTCGAGCTTGGGGCATGGTCAATAGAGTTGATAGCAAGACACTGGGCACAAGAATTCCATCCCTCTTGAGCCTTACCTCAAATGGGTGTGAGCTCGTGCTCAATGTCTTATGATGCCTTACCCCGCCATCTTACCTGAGATTATGGAGCCAATTGCTAAGGGAGACACTCCTTACATTGTCCTCCATCCTGACATGCCAACTGATTTCGAGGAGCTACAGAAATATTGGATGCAACTCAAAGAATAACGGGATACCTTTGAAAACCGATTCTATGCCAGCAAGAAGAGGGTTTTGGAGCTCACCAGGTTACTTCACGAAGAAAAGAGTATAAATGCTTACATTGCACCAAAGAGGATGCGCTTGTGGGAAGCTTGTAAGCCCAAGAGGCATTATGGTGACCGATAAAACTTCTTAATGCAATTAACGTTTGTTCCCTTTCTGTTTAAACAAATTTAAGTCTTAGAAATCCTTGAAAACATTGCATACATATATCATACATATCATCGCATAAATAGGTTTTAAAGCAGGTTTCTCATCTTCTTCGCTGTTTATTTCAGCAATGGCTCTCGAACAAATAGTTAAGGATCTACAGACTCAAAATGCTCAGTTTCAACAAATGATAATGGCTCTGGCCAAGGGGAAAGAAGAACTAAAATCCCTGATTGTTAAAGAGAAGACCAAGAAACAAGGAAGACAGCTGGTGTGGTGATTTAGGGAAGGAGGTTCAAGGGACCGTTAAGGCAAGTGGTTGAGCTAACATCTTCGTCAAAATAAGAGGACAATCAAGAAGGGGAGACAAGAGAGGAAGACCCCAGTCCAAGGGAATCTGATAATGAGACTGACTATAATGAAGAGTAGTACCCTCCGGACGACGAAAAAATAAAAACAGTTGGAAGAGCGTCTAAGTCCAAGTTTCTGAAAATACTGATCTCAACATTGGTAACATCGTTGGGACCAGCAAAATAACAAGAAGTGGAAGAGTGTTCTCCCCTGATATTTCTCCTCCAAAAGTCGTTACTATTCCTATGATAATTCCTACTATTATTCCTGCTGATACTACCACTACAACTCCTCTGATTACCCCTGTTTCCACCCCTATCACCGAGTTGGCCGAGACTCGGAGCAAAGACATATTGATCGAGCCTCTCCAGATGAAGGAACATTCAGAATCTATTCCAGAGGCTTCCAAGAAGGAAATGGAAGAAATCTTGAAGATAATAAAGAAGAGTGACTACAATGTGGTCGAACAGCTGGGGAAGACCCCTTCTAAGATTTCAATGTTAACCCTCATATTGTGCTCTGAAGCTCATGCAAAGGCTTTGGTGAAATTCCTTAAAACTGCCCATGTGCCACAAGAAACCTCCGCTGACCAATTTGAAGAGTTTGTGGCCAGTTTGACGACTGATAACAGTTTTGGTTTTTCTGATGCTGTTCTGACACCCAGAGGAGGAAAACACAATGATGCGCTGCATGTCTCTATCGAATGCAGGGGCACTACTCTGGCCCATGTTCTAGTCGATACTGGTTCATCATTGAACGTGCTGCCCAAGAAGGCTCTATACAGATTAGACTGAAGTTTTAACTCTGAAACCCAGCAACATTGTAGTGAGGGCTTTCGATGGTTCGAAAAGAATGGTGCACGGGGAGGTGGACATCCCCATCAAAGTTGGTTCTCAGACCTTTGACTCTACCTTCTACGTGATGGATATCAGGCCATCTTATTCTTGTTTGTTGGGCCGCCCTTGGATCCATGGGGTGGGAGCTGTCACGTCCACTCTGCATCAGATGATGAAATACCTGGTGAAAGGAAGGATTGTCATGGTACATGGTGAAGAAGAATACATGGTAAGTCACCTGAACTCCTTCAGGTATGTGGAAATGGATGGCGAGTTCATCGAGACTCTATGTCAGAAATTCGAAGAGGTTCCTCAGACTATGGCTGCAACTGAAATTGTCACCAATCTCCCAAAGATCACTAGACCTCCCTTAAAAATGGCTTCTCTCAAGGATGCAAAAGCAGTTATTAAAGAAGGTGGGTGTACCATCTGAGGCCAACTCCCTGACATTCCATACAAATCTGATAAGTTTGGTTTGGGTTTCTCTTCAGGGGCTCAAAGGTCTATTCGTCGTGCTCGTGCTGGAGGACCTCCCCTATGCATCAGCAACCATGGGGTCAACGCCTTATAAGACAGTGATGGTGACTTTGACATAGATAGCTGGATCTTCCCTACTACCAATGATGGACCCAGTAACTGGACGGCAAAAGACTTTGTACCAATTACTTTTATTCAGAAGTAATTATCTTTCTTATTTTCGAATATGTAATAAACAATATAAACTTTATGGCTATTTATCTTACCCGGGGCACGATGGTTTTATTTGTGAGGGTTATCATGTTTAAATCTCATATGTCATCAATAAAGCATTGGAAGTTTTGCATACAAATTTTGCGCTCTCTATTTTTCTTTTCTGCTTTTTACTTTGTCTATACAGCTATGTTCTTACACACACTCATATATTAAACTGCAGATCCATATACACTCTAGATCCCATTGATAACAGTTCTGCTATTGCTGGTTATGACTTTGAAAATCCGATCAACCAAGCCGAGGACGAAGGTGAGGAAGATTGTGACGTACCCGGAGAACTTGCTAGACTATTACAACAGGAAGAAAGGGCTATACAGCCTCATGAAGATCCAGTTGATACAATAAACTTGGGCATATAAGAAGATAGAAAATAAGTCAAGATAGGTGCAAATCTGGAGCTTAGGGTCAAACAGCGGTTGATACGAATGTTACATGATTATGTCGAGATCTTTGCCTGGTCATATGAAGACATGCCAGGACTAGACACGAATATTGTGGTCCATCGTCTGCCAACTAAAGAAGATTTCCCTCCGGTAAATCAAAAGGTTCGTCGTATGCACCCTGAAATGTCAGAGAAGATCAAAGCAGAGGTTATGAAACAGTTCAACACTGGGTTCTTAGTTGTCACCTCTTATCCCCAATAGGTTGCTAACGTAGTGACAGTGCCTAAAAAGGATGGCAAAGTGCGGATGTGTATGGACTATAGAGATTTGAATAGGGCAAGCCCCAAGGATGACTTTCCTCTTCCCCGTATTGACGTTCTGGTTGACAACACCGTGCACCACAAGATCTTTTCCTTCATGGACGGTTTCTCTGGTTACAATAAGATCAAGATGGCACCCGAAGACATGGAGAAAACAACCTTCGTCACATAATGGGGCACTTTCTGCTACAAAATGATGTCGTTTGGGTTGAAGAATGTTGGGGCAACCTATCAGCGAGATATGGTAGCTTTGTTTCATGACATGATTCACCATGAGATAGAGGTCAGTGTTGATGACATGATAGCCAGGTCTCAAACTGAGGAAGATCACCTTGATCATCTACAAAAGTTGTTTGATAGGTTGAAGATGTACACGCTGAGGTTAAATCCGAACAAATGCACCTTCGGGGTAAGGTCTAGTGAACTCCTAGGTGTCATTGTCAGTGACAAGGGTATTCAGGTAGACCATGCAAAGGTGAAAGCTATACAAGATATGCTGGCTCCTCGCACCGATAAGGAAGTTAGAGGTTTCTTTGGATGCCTAAATTACATTTCCAGGTTCATTTCCCATTTAACTGCTACTTGTGAGCCAATCTTCAAACTCCTGAAGAAATATCAAGTGGTAAAGTGGAATGACGAATGCCAGACTGCCTTCGAGAGAATCAAAGAATACCTTCAAGAGCCTCTAATTCTGATGCATCCGATTGAAGTAAGACCTTTGATAATGTACTTAACAGTGTTAGATAATTCAATGGGGTGTGTTCTAGGGTAGCATGACGAGTCAGGTCGAAAAGAGCATGCAACATACTACCTTAGCAAAAAGTTTACCGACTGTGAAACAAGATACTCACTGCTCGAGAAAACTTGTTGCACTTTGGCATGGGCTGCTCACTGACTGAGACAATATATGTTGACCCACACTACTTTGTTGATATCTAAGATGGATCCAATCAAGTACATCTTCGAGAAGCCCGCTCCCTCCAGAACAATAGCAAGATGGAAAATGATCCTGACCGACTATGATATCTAATACACGACCCAGAAAGCAATCAAGGGAAGTGTACTAGCTGATCATTTGGCTCATCAGAAAGTGGATGACTACCAATCCATGAACTTTGAATTCGCATATGAGAATATCATGTTAGTGACTGACTGTGAAGAACCTGTACTGGATGAAAGACTAGAGGAAGGATCTTGATGGACCATGGTTTTTGAAGGAGCTTCCAACGCACTCGGCAATGGTATCGGTGTCGTAATCATATCTCCCGAGGGCTGTCATACTCCTTTCACTGCCAGACTATGTTTCAACTGTACCAACAATATGGCGGAGTATGAGGCATGCATCATGGGTCTCAAAGCTGCTATTGACCTGAAGATCAAGTTCTTGAGCATTTTCGGGGATTCAGCCTTGGTAATAAGTCAAATCAAAGGAGAGTGGGACACGAAGCACCCGAATCTCATCCCTTACAAAGAACATGTACTGACATTACTTCAAAACTTTGAAGAAGTCACCTTTGAACATTTTCCACGAGAAGAGAACCAGTTAGTGGACGCGCTAGATACTATGTCGTCCATGTTCAAGGTCAGATGGGTTAACGAAGCTCCTCGGATCACTATTGAGAGATTAGATGAACCAGCATATTGATATGAGATCGATACTGAAGGGGTAACAGACAAACCTTGGTTCCAGGAAGTGAAAAGGTATCTCGAGGCTCAAGAATATCCTGAGGGGGTGTCTGTCAATGATAAGAAGTTTTTGAGAAGGTTCTCCACAAAGTTCTTCCTCGGTAATGTAATCCTCTACAAGCGCAACCATGACTTTACTTTACTTCCGTGTGTAGACAAGAGCGAAGCAGAGATGATTATGACAGATGTACACAAAGGTACCCTTGGCACCCACTCTAGTGGACACACCATGGAAAAAAAGATCCTACGGGCATGACACTATTGGTCCACTATGGAAGCAGACTGTTATCAGCATTTCCGAACTTGTCACAAATACTAGATCTATGCTGATAAAGTACATGTACCTCTGGTTCCCTTGAATGTCTTGACGTCTCCCTTTCCCTTTGCAATGTGGGGCATTGACATGATCGGAGAGATTAGACCTACCGCTTCCAATGGGCATCGCTTCATCCTAGTGGCCATTGATTACTTCACGAGGTGGGTTGAGACTGCTTCTTTTGCTACTGTTACCAAGAATGTTGTGGCACGGTTTATCAAGCATAACCTGATTTGTCAGTATGGTGTGCCAGAGAGAATCATCACAGACAATGGTACAAATCTCAACAATTCAATGATCACCAAACTATGTAAATAATTCAAGATCCAGCATCATAATTCTTCCCCTTACCGGTCGAAGATGAATGGTGCTGTGGAGGCTGCTAACAAGAATATTAAGAAAATCACACAGAAGATGACGGTGACATACAAAGACTGGCATGAGATGTTACCATTTGCTCTTCATGGTTACCGCACCTCAGCACGTACGTCAACAAGGGCAACGCCTTACTCTCTGGTGTATGGTATGGAGGTTGTCCTACCAATTGAGGTATAGATCCCTTCTTTGAGAATCATGAAGGATGTAGGTTTGAATGAAGATGATTGGATCCAGACTCGACTTGATCAACTAAATCTGATTGATGAGAAAATGCTTGTTGTTGTCTGTCATGGTCAGATATACCAAAAGCGAATGATCAAGGCCTTCAATAAAAAGGTCAGACGTCAAGTATATCAAGTGGGTAATCTGGTAATCAAGCGCATCATACTGCCACAAGGTGATCCCAGGGGCAAATGGACTCCCACGTACGAAGGGCCATTTGTAATCAAAAGTATATTTTCTGGTGGAGCCATGATTCTAACCACCATGGATGGTGACGACCATCCTCACCCCTTCAATGCGAACATAGTGAAAAGATACTACACGTAAGTAAAGACCCGCTAGGTTGACTGGCCTAGGCAAAATTAAGGGCATCCCAGTGAACCAAAAGGGTTCGGGCAAAATTAGGGATAAATGCAAAATAATTTGTACACCTGGCAAGTTGAAAACCTGAAAAGGCGGCTTGTGCAAAAAAGGGTATCCTGGTGGACTGAAACCCCGAAAGGGAGGTCCAAGGAAAGGTTAGGGATTTGAAGCGTACAACTATGTCCCATTGGATCACCTTGTGACTAGATTTCAGTATCAATTATCAAGCTCAAACCATACCAATCAATCCAATCAACTTCGGACAAGCAACAAAGTGATGAGACCCTCGAGGACATAGGGGAAATAGCAGAATTGAAACTCAATGGGATTATTACACATAGTTGTTTCCTCTTTATACAGTGTTTTGTGTAGTTTTCATTTTTTACGATGGCGTTCTCCTACTATAATGTCAGTCTCTTTGTACAAAATGCATGTTATAGGCAAACTTCAGAAATCAATACAAATCATTTCTTTAAAAGTACAAAACTATTTGTTTTTATTTTTCCATTTTGTTTTGCAAAAACGTTCAGTGATTATTTTTGACATGTGCATTTGAATATGATTACTGTTTATAAATACATGCATAAGAAATAGAAAGACAATTACTAATGACTTTAAGAAATAGGGCAAAGTCTAAAAAGCCATTTGTAGTCCCGACGGTTACTCTTTCCAACAGGCACAGGGGCATCCTCTTGTCACGTCCTCAGCATACGTCCCAGTAACGTCTATGTTCCCCACAGAGTAGAAACAACCAAAGTTTTGACCTCTCCTTCCCCAAGCAGTAATTACTTCCTCCAGCCAAGTTCCTTCAGAGAGCTGAAATCTGTGTTCCTCAACCAAGATTTATAACCTTAAACAGTTTATAAAACCTCCTCCCTGTTAGAGTTCATTTCTCTAACTGTGGAAGTTTATTCCCCAACAGAGTTTATTTCTCTACATTGGCAAAACCTTCCAACAAAGCATTATCTCTCTCCATAGAGTCATTCTCAGGCAGGAGTTAAGAATCCCCGGCAGAATATCCTCAAACGGAAAGAGGAAATCCCCGGCAAATCATCTTCATTCATCATCCCCAGCGGAAATGAAGGATTCAGCTTCCCAATACTCTTCAGCAGCAGACAGGGATTTATTTTCCCATACTAGGAAATATCGCAACAGCATCCCATATTCATACATCATGGCATGCGAATGCACGTCACATACATCATAATCTCATTTATTTTGAGAACATCATCACAATGCATTTCATACATCATGACATTGCATACGACTAACTCTTTACCGTTTTTAAGAAAGATCAAATCAACAAACACCGTTTACTACTTATGTGACCCGGTAGTCTTCTCAAAAGCTACGTCTAACAAAGGGCTATTTCAGCATTTTCCTCAGAAAGACATTCTCAAAAACCTTATTTGGTTCAGTTGGATCAATACTAAGATCTCTCTGGTTTCTATTCCAGTTGAAGATAATCCAAGATTTTTTTCTGGTTCAGTTAAATCGATACTAAGATTTTTCTGATTTCCATTCCAGTCAAAGTTAATTCAAGACCTTCTCTAGTTCAGTTAGATCGGTAGATCTTTCTGATTTCTATTCCAGTTGAAGATATTCCAAGACTTTTGTTTGGTTCAGTTAAATCGATACTAAGATTTTTCTGATTTCTACTCCAGTCAAAGTTAATTCAAGATCTTCCTCCGGTTCAGTTAAATCAATACTAAGATTTTTCTTATTTCTATTCCAGTCAAAGTTAATTCAAGACCTTCCTCTGGTTCAACTAAATCGATACTAAGATTTTCTTGATTTCTATTCCAGTTGAAGATAACTCAAGACCTTTCTCCGATTCAGTTAAATCGGCACCAAGATTTTTCTGATTTCTATTCCAGTTAAAGAAACTACGAAGCGTAGAGTCTGACCAGATAGCAGTTAATCTCACATTTCCCCAATAAATCAATGTAAATCCTGGAATACAACCATATAGCAGTCAGCCTTATTATCCTCAGCAAGTCACTGTGAAACCTGGATCCTAACCAGATAGCAGTTCACTTCAGTCTCTTCAATCAAGAGGTACTCCCTAGTAGAGTGATGGACAATTAAAGCTCCTAAACTCTATTTCCTGAACAAAGACCAACATTCCTCAAAGGATTCCTCCTCAACAATAGGAATAGGGATTCCCACAAATGAATATCTCATGAAATCAACATTGTTCTAGATGGCATCTTTAAGCCCATCTCCGATGACTCTCCGTCATATTCTCTAGATGGCATCTTTAAGCCCATCTCCGACAATCTTCCGTCATCTTCTCCAAATGGAATCTATAAGCCCATTCCCGATATTATCTACACAGTCAAGTATCATTTTAGACGAGTGCAAATTTCTGGGCACTCTAGTGTTCAATCATCTTCCAACTTCAGATCACGAAAGGCAGTCCAGCCAATCTACATCTTCAGTTTTAAGAAGATTGAACAGGGGCAGCTGTTGTACCCCAAAATTTTCCCTCTCATTTTACTTCACACATGCCCAGTGAGATCTCCAACTTGCCCTAGGATGACTAAGAATTGACCAGGCAAACTCTCCTCCTAAAGGCAATGAACCTCAACTAGGGTTTCAATTTTAAGCAAGATGTGTGAGTCCCAAGGATCCCAAATGTTCTCTATGGTCCTAATATGTCCAGAAGATCATCCATGCCAAATCTCATGCCTTGTACAACAAGTTTGCTCAGTCAACTGCTCAAATGCCTGAAAATCACCTTTACTAGGTCAAAAGTCAACTATGGCCTATATACAGTCAAACTTCAAGATTTTTGGTCAACATCAACATTTTGAAGTGCCATCCATCATTTGATCAAGGATTGATCATGATTCTTCAAGAAATGCTCATAATTCATCAAAAGTCAAAACTGGCAAATTAGGGTTTCTATAGGAAAAGTCAACCAAACTTTGACCAGGCATAACTTTCTCATACTTCATTAGAAATTTTTCCACCAAAGCTCATTTTGAAGAGAATCCATTTCCCTACAACTTCTCTTTAGCCTTCAAGATCAAGAAATGCCTCGGTTAAAAGATACAAGCTCATACATTATAGGTCCTTTCAAAAAGTCCACAAAAACACCTTTTGGGTCAAAGCTCCTTACATGAACATGGAAGATCCAATTGAAATGAAACCAAAAGGGTTGTTTAGAGGACATCCTAAGCTCTCCAAAAAGTCCAAGAACACCCTCTTAGGGTTAAAAATGAGAGATATATGCATTGCTAAAGTTGACCAATTTTTGGAAAAGTACATGCTGCCTTCAATGACCATAATGACGACCCTACGCTTGTCCATCAAACATCCAACGATAGGGCTACCTACTCACTAATAGTAGGATATAACTATCTAAAGGAAAAGAGGAAAAGAACAAACCTTTTCGAGTAGGTAGATATTTCTTAGATGCTTGCTCAAATAAAATAATTTTCCACACATACAATCTTTTCTAAAATATATTTTCAAAGACACTTTGTATACGTTCTCTACGACACAAGAAACATTACAAAGTTTACCACACAAAGGCATTTTCAAAAATACTTTTCAAAAACACACAAAGCACAAGGTATTTCAAAATGAGCTAGCATCTAAGAGCCCGTAGATAACTACGGATGGAAAGGGTGCTAACACCTTCCCTTTCCATAATCTACCCCCCTTGCTCAGAAAACTCTCGAAAAGGTCTTTTTCTGTTCTTTTCACCCTTTCCTTTGTTAGAGAAAAGAAAAGTCGGGGCTGACTCTTACTCACCGTAACATTTGCAAACAAAAAACGCAAACCAGTATTAACAGTCAGTTCTCCCACCGTATCACAGATGGTGACGAACTTCCACACCCTATTAATGCATACATATTGAAAAGATACTACGCATGAATAAGGACCCGCTAGGTTGACTGGCCTAGAAAAAAATAAGGGCATCCCGGTGAACCAAAAGGGTTCGGGCAAAAGTTAGGGATAAAATACAAAAAAATATGTACACTCGGCAAGTCGAAAACCTGAAAAGGTGGCTTGGGCAAAAAAGGGTATCCCGGTGGACCGAAAACCTGAAAGGGCGGTCCAGAAAAAATTTAGGGATTTGAAGCGTACAACTATTTCCCATTGGATCACCTTGTGACCAGACTTCTGTATCAACTATCAAACTCAAACGGTACCGATCAGTCCATTCAGCTTCGGACAAGTAGCAAAGTGATGAGACGCTCAAAGACATAGGGGAAATAGTAGAATTGAAGCTCAATGGGATTATTACACATAGATGTTTTCTCTTTGTACACTATTTTGTATAGTTTTCATTTTCACGGCGGCGTTCTCCTACTAGAACGTCAGTCTCTTTGTACAAAAATGCATGTTATAGGCAAACTTCAAAATCAATGCAAGTCATTTCTTTGAATGTACAAAACTATTTGTTTTTCATTTTTCTATTTTGTTGTGCAAAAACGTCCAGTGATTATTTTTGACATATGCATTTGAATATGATTATTGTTCACAAATACTTATGTAAAACAGAAATACAGTTACTAATGACTTTAAGAAATGGGGAAAAGTCTAAAAAGGCCATTTGTAGTTCCGACAGTTACTTTGTCCAGCAGGTACAGGAGCAGAGACGTCTTGGGACGAATTCACCACTACATCCTTAGCATACGATCCAGTGACGTCTATGTTCCCCACAGAGTAGAAACAACCAAGGTTTTGATCTCTTCTTCCCCAAGCAGGAATCACCTCCTCCGGCAAAAGTTCCCTCAGAGAACTGAAATCTGTACTCCCCAGATGTGTTTTATAATCTCGAACAGTTTATAAAGCCTTATACCCGGTAGAGTTTATTTCTCTAACTGTGGAAGTTTATTCCCCAACAGCGTTTATTTCTCTACATCGGTAGAATATTCCGAAAAAACATCACCTCTCTTTACAGAGTCCTTCTCAAGTAGAATTCAAAGATCCCCGGCAGAATGCACTCAAACAGAAAGAGGAAATCCCCGGCGAATCATCTCCATTCATCATCCCCAGGGGAAATGAAGGATTCAGCTTCCCAATACTCTTCAGCAACAGTCAGGGATTTACTTTCCCAGACTAAGAAATATCGCCACAACATCCCATATTCATACATCATGGCATGCGCATACACATTGTATATAGCATAATCTCATTTATTTTGAGACCATCATCACAATGCATTTCACACATCATGACATTGCATACGACTAAGTCTTTACTAATTTCAGGAAAGATCAAATCAACAAACACCGTTGACTACTTACATGACCTGGTAGTCTCCTCAAAAGCTACATCTTATGAAGGTTTATTTCAGCATTTTCCTCAAAAATATGTTCTCACAAGACCTTCTCTGGTTTAGTTAGATCGATGCTAAGATCTCTCTGATTTCTATTCCAATTGAAGATAATCCAAGACTTTTGTCTGGTTCAGTTAAATCCATACTAAGATTTTTCTGATTTCCATTCCAGTCAAAGTTAATTCAAGACCTCCTCTGGTTCAGTTAGATCGATACTAAGATCTTTCTGATTTCTATTCCAATTGAAAATAATCCAAGACTTTTGTCTGGTTCAGTTAAATCGATACTAATATTTTTCTGATTTTCATTCCAGTCAAAGTTAATTCAAGACCTTCTCTGGTTCAGTTAGATCAATAGTAAGATCTCTCTGATTTCTATTCCAGTTGAAGATAATCCAAGACTTTTCTCGGGTTCAGTTAAAACAACCCTAAGATTTTCTGATTCTTATCCAGTCAAAGATAAATCAAGGCCTCTGCTGGTTCAGTTCAAATCAACCATTAATTTATTACTGATTCTTTTCCGATAGATACTTTCTCTGGTTCAGTTAAATCGACCCTAAGATTTTCTGATTCTTATCCAGTTAAAGATACTGTAAAGCCTGGAGTCCTACCAGATAGCAGTTTATTAATTACTACGAAGCCTAGACCCAACCATATGATAGTATAACCTATGACACCGAAACCTGGACTCAACCAGATAATGGTATATCTCAGATTCAAGTTGAATCCTGGACCCGACCAGATAACAACTTAATTTCTTCAAATCACCGAAGCCTAGATACGACCAGATAACTGTATACCTCAGATTCAAGTTGAAGCCTGAACCCGACCAGATAACAGCTTAATTTCTTCAAATCACCGAAGCCTGGATACGAACAGATAACGGTATACCTCATATTCAAGTTGAAGCCTAGACGCGACAAGATAACAGCTCACTTTTAAGAGATAACTCCCCAATAGAGTAATGGACAACCTAAGTTCCTAGACTCTATTCCCCACAAAGTTTTCCTCAAGTAGGAGAACAACAGAAACCCACATTTCCCGGAAAATTCCTCCTCAAAAAGCAGGAACAGGAACCACCAAAGGGACCATGTGTGAAATCAGCATCTACTTTGGATGGCATCTTTAAGCCCATCTCCGAAGACTCTCTGTCATCTTATCCAAACAGCATCTGTAAGCCCATTCCCTCTGTCATCAACAATCAGTGTTACTTCATTCGAGTGCAAATTTCTGGGCACTCTAGTGTTCAATCATCTTCCACCTTCAGATCACGAAAGGCAAACAAGCCAATCTACATCTTCAGGTTTAAGAAGATTGAACAGGGGCAGCTGTTGTACTCCAAAAGTTTCCCTCTCATGTTTTGCCATGTTTTTCTCCTACATGGGTGGTCACAAACATTTGATTAAAGAAAAATAAAGATTTTGAAGATAAAGAAGGAGTCTTCAATTGGCATATGGACAGGAGTCTCCGCCTGGCCTTGGGACAAGGTCTTTCGATTGGAATTTTAACAAGGTCCTTCGATTGGAATCTGAACAGGAGGTCTTTCGATTGACATCTGGACAAGGAGATTCAATTGGGAATCTAAAACCCTTTGATCAGGAACTGGACCCCCTTTGACTAAGCTTGGTTCACAAGGCTTTGACTGCGCATTAGCTACTTCAGGCTTGCCTTCGATCCACAAGGCAGAGGCTTCCTCATACTTGTCCTGGATTCACAAGGGCAAAGGTCTCTTCTATAATTGCCTTCAATGCACAGGGCCAAGACCCCTCAACACAGTTTTTGCACTATGACACCCAATATGACCCCTTCAAAAGAGTACTCCAAAGGCCCATCGAAGGAAGCAACAAAAGATTATTCGAAAGACACTCAAAAAGGTCCATTCGAATGAGGCCATTAGAACCATTTAAACGAGGCCATTAAAACCATTCGAAGGAGCTGCATCGGAACCATTCGAAGGAACTAAATCAGAGCCATTCGAAGGAGGCAATTAGAGCCATTCGAATGAGGCCATCAGAGTCATTCAAAGGGGGCCATCAGAGCCATTCGAAGGAGAGCATTCGAAAGTCAAATGCCTAGGTTCATTCAAATTCAAAAAAAGGACAAGATCCCATGTGTTTGGCCAACGTTACAAATTCTCATTCATGGCTTTCAAACACATAATCATGGCAGTTAAACTTTTGTCTTCTTGTCCCCTCCCTCCTACTCTATATAAGCAGCATGCTGGAAAGCCAAAGAGATTTGGAAATACGCTGCCCACAAACCCACTAAAAGTTGTCAAAATTTTCATAAGTGATCCAAGTCAAAGGAACCCTTAAACAAAGGTACCCACACCCAGAAGTGTCAAATCGAAGGTACCCACATCCAGAAAGTGCCAAATGGAAGGTTATAACTATTGGTAAGAGAGGGTAAAAGATCAAACTTTGTATTTTTATAACACGTCCACACTTATTGTTTCATTCGATTTGTTATTCAAGATAAAGACCTAGGTTCGATCCCAAGTCTGCCTTTGTTCTGCTTCTAACACTTATGACAGATCCAGCATAAATAAGGTCAGCACGCACAAAATCGAAGGACCTGGGTTTGGCACCCAGGTCATGTCTTTCATTTTTTGCTAACAGGTTTGCAGATGTAGCATCCTCACAAGTGATTCATCAAGCAGTTTTCCATTCTCCTTGCAATCGAAGGAGTCCCTTTTTATTTTTGTATTTTATTCTTTGTTTCATTTCTTTATTGACTCTTTTTCTATTCCACTTGACATTAAATCAAAAAAATCACAAAATTTAGGCTTAGACATTTTAATTAAATAATTATTTGGTTGACTAATTAATTTTAACCATTTTCTTAACTTAAAACAAATTAGAATTTATGACTTAATTCAGATTTAATTTTCTTTTCATAATAAAAAACAACCAAAAAATATTTTTATCTCTTAGGATATTGTTAGACGTTATTTTCAATTTCACGCATGTATATTTAATTCCGTATTTTTACTATTGATGTACCTGCCCACTGGATGTAATAGATTAAAACTAGGACATTTACTGCTTTATCCCCCTCATTCTTGAACAATGTAAATCCCCTCCCCAAAGCATTGTAATAGCGTAGATTTAAATTCCTGCACTTTAATATTCTGCAATATATATTAACTGCTAGTAATTAGGCGTGTATGATAAAACTAATAATCAAACGCTAGCAAACTTAACAAAAAGATAAATAATTGAACTAAACACAATTGCACACAAGCACCTCTAAGGTATCCCACTTTGGTTGCCTTTAAGAAATAAAACAGTCATGAGGCATGAATGCTTTATCAAAGACCCATAAATAAATAAAAATATCATAGTCCCTTGATGACCCTACAGTTGCCTTTCGGTAAATGATCTAGTCCCTAAAAGAAAATTGCTAAAGTGTCTCCACAAGTTGCCTTCGTGACTGTAACGTCCCTTCGTTTGTCCCTCAGCATCCAACGATAAGGCTACCTACTCACTAATAGTAGGATAGCATTTTCTAAAGGAAAAGAGGAAAAGAACGACCATTTTCGAGTAATAAAGTATATAGATGTTAGAAGTCTGCTCAAACATTTTGCACTTACACAAAAAACTACTTTTCAAAAATAATTTCAAAAAACTTTGTATATTTTCTTTACTATCCCGAGAAACATTACAAATTTCGCCGTACTAAGGCGTTTTCAAAATGTTTTCAAACACAAAGCACAAAGGTATTCTTAAAATGAGCAAACCTCTAAGAGCCTGCGGAAAACCATGGATGGAAAGGGTGCTACCACCTTCCCTTTCCATAATTTATCCCCCTTACTCAGAAAACATCTCGAAAAGGTCTTTTTTGTTCTTTTCACCCTTTCCTTTGTTGGATAAAAGAAAAGTCGGTGGCGACTCTTGCTTACCGCAACATTTGCAAATACAAATGCAAAACCAGTATATAACAGTTGGTTCTGCCACCGTATCACACATGGCTTCGGGGAGGGGGAATTATTTACATGTCCAAAAATGAGGGGGATAAAGCAGTAAATATCCAAGTTTAAATCTATTACGTCCAGTAGGCAGATAGAAAAAATATGAAAATAAAAAATGTGAAAGGTAAAAACGCGCGTGAATTGGAAATACGTCTAAATCCTAGAAGGAAAAAGTCTTTTGTTTGTTTTTTCATTTAATAAAAGAAAATAAAAATCTAAATCTACTTAATTTTAATTTAAAAGAAATGTTTAAGTAATTAATAATTAATTAACAAAATTAATTATGATAAAAAAGACAAAAACCTAATTTTTTTGTGATTTTTTTATTTTTATGTTGGTTAAAACTGGAAGAAATAAAATAATAAGAGAGGCAAAATAAATAGATTAGGCAGTAAAAAATGTGCAACTTGCAGGATGTAGGTCCGGATCAAAAAGAACCTTAACCTGCCTTTCGACCCAATGAAGAAACTGGTCGAAGGTGCACAATGGACTACACGCTTAAGGGCGCTGGCTCTGAATTAGCCAGCATCTGGCAGCAAGGGAATGATGGTGTATGGCATACTCCTTCGATCTGGGAACATTGGATCTGCAGGAAATTCATTAGAAAAGCAAAACAAAAATTCCAGACTTTGGTCAAATCTGGTCTTGGATTCAACAGCCTGTGGTTGTATCATCCTGATTCGAACCCCCCTGAGTTTGAATTGAAAGCCATTTCATCCTGAAATACCATGAATCCTGAGATTCGAAGGAACCAAAATTCAAATTCCCTAACAATGGCAGGTCTGAAAATTGTAACCTGTCTAGTGCTTCATTATAAACATGCACAAACACATTTGAACGAATAAATGCGCTTAGATTAAGAAATTGAATTTCGAAATTATACCTATGACTGGTGTGATACAGTGGGAGAACTGACTATGGGTTTTGCGTTTGTTTTCGCAAATGTTTCGGTTGAGCAAGAGTCGCCACCGACTTTTTATTTTATCCTAAGGAAAGGTTAAAAAGCACAGCAAAAACCTTTTGAGATGTTTCTTGGGTTCGGGGAGTAGATTATAGAAAGGGAAGGTATTAGCACCCTTTCTATCCATGGTTATCCATGGGCTCTTAGTTACTTGCTTAAATCACTTGCCTTTTGTTTTCAATTGTTCGAAATGGTGCTTGTGTGTGTGGGTTTGAAAATGTTTTGAAAAGAAGCCAATGTGGTGGCAACCTTTGTAATGATCCATGTGGGGATGTATACAAAGATGTATGTCTTTTAAAAAGGTTTTCATTTTGTTCTTGAAAGTTGTTTTGAAAGTGTTGTGAGATGTGTTTTTAGAAAATAGGCAAGTGTTTTGTTTTTGCAAGTTTTGATTCAAGTAACTAAGAGGTTATCTACTCCTAAATTTCTCAAAGTTTATTGCTATGTTTTAACCCTTTTAACAAGTTTGTTCCACCATTGTATTTGGTGGACAATCTCATGTTAGGATGTGAAAGGGACGGGCGCGGGTCATCGTTTAGACCAATTGCAATGGTGCCAAGTATCTTTGGGCAATTTTCTTTAAGGGACTTGATCATTTGTTTAGGCAACTTTTGAAAGCGTCATCGAGGGACTATGATCATTTGATTTGTGTTTGTTTAGCCCAAAGAGACCTAACATGCAATATGGCCCATTTTTGAAAGGCAACAAGTGGAGTACCCTAGGGGGTGCAAGTGTGATTTGTGTGTCCATTTTCATGCTTGTTTATCTTGAAATTAGGTCAAAACTATTTTCGTTGTTTTTTCGCATACAAACCCTAATTCTAACATGGTATAATTAGAAAGCAATAAAGTGCGAAAATGAATTTACTAAGCTATTACAAAACCATATATGGGAAGGGGGGTACAAATGTTCAAATGGGGATTTTGACAAGGAATTTAAACCTAAACTATTACATCAATATTGAATTATTTACAAGATAATTTAATTGCACAATTTAAATAAAAATAAGAATAAATATGCAAGATGCAAAAAATGGTTTTTTGTATGTATGAAAAAAAGTATTTTTATATGTCAAAATAAACAAAAATAAAAGTATTATTTTTTTGGGAGTTTTTCATGTTTTGGGTTAAACCCTAATTCTATTAAAATAAATGCATTATTTATTTGTCATGTACAAGTATTTATTTATTGTATACAAAAATAAAATAAAATGAAGTATATTTGTCAAAAGATATTTTTATATTTAAATATTAATAAAAATAAAAAGTGTATGTATTTTGCATTTTAACCCTATATATATATATATATATATATATATATATATATATATATATATATATATATATATATATATATATATATATATATATATATATATATATATATATATATATATATATATATATATATATATATATATATATATATATATATATATATATATATATATATATATATATATATATATATATATATATATATATATATATATATATATATATATATATATATATATATATATATATATATATATATATATATATATATATATATATATATATATATATATATATATATATATGTATTATTTACTAAATATGTATTATATATACAAATTAATAATATTTAATATTTAATAAAAAAAAGTATTTTTTCTATAAAATATTTTCAGAAAGTAAAAACAAAATAAAAATGTATAAAAATGTATTTTCACTATTTTAGTATTTTAAATAAAAGTATATGTATCTATTTATTTATGTACAAACTAAAAGAAAACCAAATAAATGCCTAATAAATTCAAAAATGGTGAGAAAAATATTTTGTATATTTTTAATATTATGAGAAAAAATAAATAAGTCAATCCAAAAAAGAAAAAGTCAAAAAGTCAAAGAAATAAGCAAAATGGGCTCAGGGGGTGCAGAAGTAAAAATATGGTGCAAAAAGAAATGTCAAACAGGCCCAGCCCAGAACCAAGTCATCTTCAACCTCAGAACACCTTTGTTCAAGCCAAACACGCGTTTTCTATCTCCCAATTCCTGGACTTTTAAGCAAAACTTTCAACATGAAAAATGTAGAGCATGAGAAGACGAATCCAACCATGTAAAGAACTTGACTTAACTCTCTAAGATGAGGGAGAATTTCTTCTCCCCCAATTTCTGACCTAGTTTTTGTGCCATGTTCAGACTCAAAATTCTTGCAGCACACATAATATAAATGAAATCTAATTACATGGGCATGTTCAGGGCTATGAATGTGACATATTCTCTTCACAAACCTAAAGCTAACAATGCCTAATAAGAGAGATACGAGTTCATGAACTTACCTGTTCAGTTGAAGTTCTATCTGGCAATGGAGAAGCTTTCAGTGCAAGGTGATGATTGGTATAGCTTCCTTGATGTCCAGGGATGCTATTCCAAGCTTTACTTTGTCTTGAAACCTTTTGAATCGTGCTGTAGCACTTCACCTGTAAATCAGAAAAGTGAAAATGGCCAAAAGGATTAGAGGAGTTACAGGTTGCTTCTAATGCTTTGGATAGTTTGGATTGATGGTAGGGAAGGTGTTTGAAGTGGTTTGGGCAAGAATGCTTGAAAGGATTAAGAGTTGGAACTCAATCTGCAGAGGTTGCTCTGTTTTTGCAGTTTGAGAGTAATTTTGGCAATGGGGAGGTATTGGTGATGAAAGGCTCGTGCTTCAGCTTAGGATCAATATTTGGAATGTGTTTGATATCTTTCTCTAAGGCTTGGTTGACTTATATGGAAGTTGGTATGTTATATGCAATGTTTCTTGAACTTTAAGCAAACAATGGTCACTTGATGTTTCTAGCCTGTACAGGCCCTCACACTATGCTGCATACATTGGCCTTGATCAGTGCAATTTGCTCATAAACTTGTGCCAAGAAGATTTGGACTGTACCACTTGGATTTTCAAAATGGACATAAAGTTCTACTTTTTCAAAATGGAAATAATGCTTTTTCTAATTAAGGGTTAATTCTCCATGTAATGTCCAAATGCATAGAACAACATCTTGGCACAATGGTTTTGCATTGAATTATTGAGTGAGAATGGGATTAGAGGCCTGCAATGTAGCTTAAGCATGATGAATTCAAAATGGCACCAATGTATGAACATGTCTTGGCCAAGAACAAAAGTGACTTTTTCCCATTTTGCAAAATTCGATTCTTCCTAACCATGAGGTTGTTTGAGAATTTCTTGGACATTTTGGAAAGCTTGGAATGTGTACTTCAATCCGTATTTGAAATGAAAATTGAAATTCCAAGTGGAAGTGTATGAAAAATGGTCTTGAAGTTAGGTAAAAAACTTGCCTAAAAGGGTCAAAATTTTCACTAAGTTAAGAATGGTTTGGCACCCTTGTTCCAAAAATTGTAACTTGAGATACAAGCTTCTTTTGGGAAAACTTTGTGAATCAAAGTTGTAGATTTTGCAACAAGCTACAACTTTCATGTTTTGACTTTTGCTTGAATCCAAATGAATCTTGGTGAGAAAGTGGGGCAAAGTTGGGAAAAAATTAGGGTTTTCCATAACTTAGAAAAATTCTAAGTTATGAAAAATTTCCATTTCAAACCCTAATTTACATTTCTTGATTTCTTGGTGAACAAGTTTCATGATTTGGCATGTTTTGATGAAAAATGAATCTTGACTTTTGATTTTGACCAAAAAGTCAAAGTTTGACTTTTCAGTATACAGTCAAAATTGATCAATTGACTGGGAAATTCAACTATCAACCTTGTGTATTTGGGATCCTTTGAACTTGTTGAGCATGTCAAGATAATTCCATGGGGTCCTTGAGTCCATATGTGAGCTTGGTTTGCCATTGGCTAGGTCAAACAGTCAAAAATTGCCTTTGTGCAGTCAAAACCCTAAAAATGACCATTTTGCCCTTTTGGTGATCTGGTCAAATTTCTTGAGGAATTGTGATCCAAACTTGATCAAAAGGTCCATGTGAGTTCATAATGTTGATGTGGGTTAATTTTCATGATGTTTGACTGTCAATTGGCCACAGTTGACTTTTTCCCCAATACAGTTGATTTCTAGGTCATCTGTCCAATTGACTGGGCAAAACTTGGAATCAAGACTTGAAACTTGGTATGGGTAAACTTGGGAGTCCAATATGAAGCATGAAAGTCATCTTAGGAACTTTAGGTCAAAATCTCTTTGTGCAAACACAAACCCTAATTTGGGTCAACTGTGCAAGGAGAAGTCTTGAGCAGAGGAAACCCTAACTGGATCTTGATCTCCAAGGGCTTTGTGATGAGAAAATGTTGAGGAAATGGGAGGGCAAATTTTGGGGTACAACAGTTGCCCCTGTTCAATCTTCTTGAACCTGAAGAGTTAGATTGGCAAATTTGCCTTTCGTGACTCGAGGGTAAAAGGAGATTGGACACTAGAGTGCCCGGAAATTTGCACTCGCATGTTGAAGTATTAGCAATATGATGTCGGGAATGGGCTTACCGATGCCATTTGGAGAGATGGTGGATAGGGAGATGGGCTTATAGATGCCATCTGGAGATGTGACAGAACCTTGTCGGGAATGGGCTTATAGATGCCATTTGGAAGTGTTGATCGCATAAGAGATTCCTTAGCGAGAACTTGTGTATTTGAGAAAGACAGATGTTTTACTGGCTTGTTACAGGTGTTTGATCTTCAATCTCCTCATGCAGATATGCCCTGGCTAGATATAGGTGTCGAATCTACAATCGGTTGCTCACAGATGTGCCCTGGCTGGATACAGGAATCGGATCTGGAAATAGTCGTCAACAGATATGCCCTGGCTGGATATAGGAATCAAATCTTCGAACTCTTCAGACGTGCCCTGGCTAGATACAGGAATCGAGTCTGGAAATGTGGTCAACAGATATGCCCTGGCTGGATACAGGAATCGAATCTGGCATTGTGATAGTTGCTAGATATGCCCTGGCTGGATACAGGAATCGAATTTGGCATTGGGATAGTTGCTAGATATGCCCTGGCTGGATACAGGAATCGAATCTTCGAACTCTTCAGACGTGCCCTGGCTAGATATAGGAATCGAGTCTGGAAACTGATCACTCTCAGATGTGTCCTGGCTAGATACAGGAATCGAATCTGGAATTGTGACAGTTGAAGGTAGTTGTCTTTGGAATTGTCTTTTTCCCTGAAAAGGCAAAAACGTAAGTTGTATGCAATGTCATGATAAATGATATGCATGATGTCATGATGTTCAACATGAGATAGTGTTGTATGCACTTTATCATGTATGTAAGCAAGATGTATGAAAATGTGAAATGTTTATGAGTGTATTTTCGTCTTAGGAAAATAGATCCTTGACGGCCGGCCGGGGAGTTGCTCTGTGGAAGAGATACTTTGCTGAAGTTTTGATGAGAGGTCTGCTGAGGACCTCAATGATGGACTTCGCTGGGGATAATGATGATAAACTCCGCTGGGGATACCAAAGATAAACTCCGTCGGGGATTGAAAGAACTTTGCCGAGGGCGATCTTTCGTGGCAATTAGCTGAGAATAACCCAGTTATAAGCCCTTGTGAGGAATAACTTTGAATAAAGCTCGGGAGAGACGTCCGTATTCTGCAGGGAACAAGCTTCCAGAATCTATTGGGGATAAGCTTTAAGACCTGCCGGGGGTAAGAATTCCACTTTCCTGGGGAAACTTTTGGAATTGTACTGAGGTACTGATATTCTGCCGGGGAATGTTGTGCCTTTTCAGGATCGACGGGGAACCAACTCTGCTTGGGGAAAGTATTGCTGAATCTTGTCTTAACCTACGGGGCGTTGAGATGATTTGGTCACATTCTTCAGTCGAATCTACCTTGGCACCTTGGCGGACAAAGCAACCAGACTGCATCGGACAACTCCACATTGCCCCTGTTTCTGATGTCACCTGTAATTAATCTTTTGTTTCATATGCAAATATTTATGAATCAGCAATTTAATGTCAAATGCATATATAAAAAATGAACATTGGACGTTCTTCGCAAGACAAAACAGAAAAAGGAAAAACAATGGCAATTTGTATGGACAAGTGAATTTGTATTGATTTGAATTTTGCCTGTGAATAGGCGTTTTTGTACAAGAGGCTGACATCCTAGTAAGAGAATGCCGCCGAATAACATAGAATTTACAATTTTGAAAAGGAAACAAAACATCTATGTGAACAATCCCACTGGGTTCCAACTCTGCTATCGCCTTTATGTCTTCAAGCGTCTCAACACTTTGCTCCCTAGTTGAAGATGAAGCTGATTGGTCGATGCCGAAGTCTGAGCCAGATAGTTGATGTCGAATTCCGGATGCGAAGTGATCCAATGAGACATAGTGTTACGCTTTATCCCTAACTTTTGCCTGGACCGCCCTTTCGGGTTTTCAGTCCACCGGGATACCCATTTTTGCCCAAGCCGCCTTTTCAGGTTTTCGACTTGCCGGGTGTACAGATTTTTTTCATTTCATCCCTTATTTTTGCCCGAACCCTTTTGGTTCGCCGGGAAGCCCTTATTTTTGCCTAGGTATGTCAACCTAGCGGGTCTTTTATTCATGCGTAGTATCTTTTCACTATGTCTGCATTGGCGGGGTGAGGAAGGTCGTCACCATCCATGGTGGTTAGGATCATGGCTCCTCCTGAGAACACATGTTTAACCACAAATGGCCCTTCGTATGTAGGGGTCCATTTGCCCCGGGGATCACTTTGAGGAAGGATGATGCCTTTGATTACCAGGTCCCCAACTTGATACTCTTGTGGTCTGACTTTCTTGTTAAATGCCCTTATCATCCGTTTTTGATACGTCTGACCATGACAGATAGCAGTGAGCCTCTTTTCGTCAATCAGGTTTAATTGATCAAGTCGAGTCTGGATCCAGTCATCTTCATTCAAGTCTGCATCCTTCATTATCCGGAGAGAGGGTATCTGGACTTCAATTGGCAAGACTGCCTCCATGCCATAGACCAAGGAGAAAGGAGTTGCCCCGGTTGACGGCCTTGCTGAGGTACGGTACCCATGAAGAGTGAACGGTAACATCTCGTGCCAATCTTTATAGGTCACTGTCATCTTCTGCACAATTTTCTTGATATTCTTATTGGCTGCCTCTATAGCCTCATTCATCTTCGGCCGGTAGGGAGAAGAGTTGTGGTGCTGTATCTTGAATTGTTCGCAGAGTTCAGTGATCATCTTGTTATTGAGATTGGTACCATTATCCGTAATGATTCTTTCTGGGACGCCGTATCGACAGATCAGGTTATGCCGGATGAAATGTGCCACGACGCTCTTGGTTACCGTGGCGTAGGAAGCTGCCTCAACCCACTTCGTGAAGTAATCGATCGCTACCAAGATGAAGCGATGCCCGTTGGATGCCGTCGGTCGGATCTCACAGATCATATCAATGCCCCACATTGCAAAAGGCCAAGGTGCCGTCAGGACGTTCAGAGGAACCGGAGGAATGTGCACCTTGTCAGCATAGATCTGGCATTTGTGACAAGTTCGAGAGTGTTGGTAACAATCGGCTTCCATTGTGGACCAGAAATATCCTGCCCGAAGGATTTTCTTAGCCATGGTGTGTCCACTGGAATGTGTTTCAAATGTACCTTCATGCAGTTCTATCATGATCTTCTCTGCTTCAACCTTATCCACACAACGCAGTAGAGTTGAATCATGATTCCGTTTGTAGAGAATGTCGTTGCTGAGGAAGAATTTTGCCGCAAACCTTCTCATGAACTTCTTGTCATTGACAGATGCACCTTCAGGGTACTCCTGAGGTTCTAAGTACCTCTTCACCTCATGATACCAGGGTTTTTCAGTCACCTTTTCAGCCTCAAGATCGCAGCAGTATGCCGGTTCGTCTAACTTCCAGATGATGATCCGGGGAGCCTCATTGTCCCATTTAACTTTGAACATTGAAGACATCATAGCTAGTGCGTCCGCTAGTTGATTCTCCTCTCTTGGGAAGTGCTCAAAAGTTATCTCTTCAAAGTGGGGAAGCAAGGTCAACACATACTCCTTGTAAGGAATAAGATTTGTGTGTTTCGTATCCCACTCGCCTTTGATCTGATTGATCACGAGAGCGGAATCTCCGAAGACACTCAGAAATTTGATCCTTAAGTCGATTGCAGCTTGTAGACCCATGATACATGCCTCATATTCTGCCATGTTGTTGGTGCAGTTGAAACATAATCGGGCGGTGAGTGGAGTATGAGTTCCTTTGGGAGATATGATTACAGCGCCGACGCCGTTACCCAAAGCATTGGAGGCTCCGTCAAAATGCATAGACCACCGGGATCCTTCCTCAGGTCCTTCATCTGGTCCAGGTACTTCACAGTCAGTTACCACCATGATGTCTTCGTCCGGAAATTCAAAGTTCAATGATTGGTAATCGTCCACAGGTTGGTGTGCCAAATGATCTTCCAATACACTTCCTTTAATTGCTTTCTGAGTCGTATACTGGATATCATATTCTGTTAAGATCATTTGCCATCTTGCTATTCTTCCCGACAGAGCAGGCTTTTCAAATATGTACTTGATGGGATCCATCTTTGAAATCAAAAGAGTAGTGTGAGTCAGCATATACTATCTCAGCCGGCGAGCAGCCCATACCAGAGCGCAGCAAGTTTTCTCAAGCAGTGAGTAACGAGACTCACAGTCGGTAAACTTTTTGCTCAGGTAATAAATAGCGTGCTCTTTTCGGCCAGACTCGTCATGCTGCCCCAGCACACACCCCATTGAATTGTCAAGTACTGTTAAGTATAGTATCAGAGGTCTTCCTTCCACTGGTGGCATAAGAATGGGTGGTTCTTGGAGATATTCCTTTATCCTTTCAAAGGCAGCCTGACATTCATCGTTCCAGCGTACTACTTGATCTTTCTTCAGTAATTTGAAGATTGGCTCACAAGTAGCAGTTAGATGTGAGATGAATCGAGCAATGTAATTCAGTCGTCCCAGGAAGCCTCTAACTTCTTTCTCTGTCTTTGGAGTCGGCATCTCTTGTATGGCTTTTACCTTGGCAGGGTCCACCTGAATATCTTTATCACTTACAATGAAACCTAGCAGTTTTCCGGACCTCACCCCAAAGGTGCATTTGTTGGGATTCAACCTCAGCTTGTATAACTTTAGTCGGTCAAACAGCTTCCTCAGATGATCAAGGTGCTCCTCTTCAGTTTGAGACCTTGCAATCATGTCATCGACGTATACCTCAATCTCATGATGGATCATATCATGAAATAAAGCAACCATGGCACGTTGATAGGTTGCCCCAGCATTTTTCAATCCGAACGGCATGACCTTGTAGCAGAAGGTGCCCCACTGAGTCACAAAGGTAGTCTTTTCCATATCTTCCGGAGCCATCTTGATATGATTATACCCTGAAAAACCATCCATGAAGGAGAACACCTTGTGTTGAGCAGTATTGTCAACAAGAACGTCGATGTGAGGTAAGGGAAAGTCATCCTTGGGGCTTGCCCTGTTCAAATCCCTGTAGTCGACACACATTCTGACTTTACCGTCCTTCTTCGGCACTGGCACCACGTTGGCAACCCATTGAGGATAAGAAGTTACCGCTAGAAACACGGCATCGAATTGCTTCATAACCTCAGCCTTGATCTTTTCAGACATCTCTGGGCGCATACGGCGGACCTTTTGCTTTACCGGAGGGCAGTCTTCCTTGGTTGGCAGGTGATGAACTACAATGTCGGCATCCAAACCAGGCATATCTTCATAGGACCAAGCAAATATCTCCATGTAATCATGCAGCATCTGGATCAATCGTTGCTTCACGCTGAGCTCTAGATTGGCACCAATCTTGACCTCTTTCCTATCTGCCTCAGTACCCAGGTTCACTGTTTCCACCGGCTCTTCATGTGGTTGAATAGCCCTCTCTTCCTGGAGTAGCAGTCTCGCGAGTTCACCAGGCACTTCGCAATCATCTTCACCTTCGTCTTCGGCCAAGTTGATCGGATTCTCGAAGTCATAACTGGTGGTAGCAGAGCTGTTACCAGTGAGATCCAGAGTGGATTGAAACCTGTATAAGTGAGTGTGTGTAAATATAGATGTTTTGCAATATATAACACAGAAAGAAAAAGAGCACAAGATTTGAAATGCAACAAACGTCCAATGTTTTGATTGATGATATATGGAAATGTCATACAAAAAGCCCTCACAAATGGAGCTACGATGCCCCGGGTAGGACACCGAGCCAACAAAGTTTTAACATATTGTTTGTTACAAATTGGAAATCAAAAGAATTAATTACTGCGTGACAAATGTGATAGGTGTAAAATCCTTTGTCGTCCAGTTGCTTGGTCCATTGCTGGTAGTTGGATAGATCCAACTGTCAAACTCTGCTTCCTCTACATCTTCCTCGATAGCATTCACCCTTGGGTTGGAGATAAACACCGGAGCCTTTCTGATCTTTTCCTTGCGCACAGCCCTCTGAGCCTCTGCAGTAAAGCCCAGCCCAAACTTGTCATTCTTTTGAGTGAAGTCAGGAAGCTGACCTCAATTTGCACAGTTGCCTTTCTCGATTACAGCCCGGGCATCCTTCAAGGACGCCATCTTCAACGGAAAGTCTTCTTCAACCACTGTTTCAGCTGATGCCAACGTTGGAGGTACCTCCTCAAAATGCTGAAAGGGGGTTTCAATAAACTCCCCGTCCATCTCGATATACCGGAATGAATTCAAGTGACTAACCATGTATTCCTCCTCACCCTGCACAGTAACAATCTTCCCTTTGACAGGGTATTTGAGCTTTTGGTGTAGAGTGGATGTTACTGCCCCAGCCTTGTGAATCCAGGTTCGACCCAACAAGCAGGAGTAAGATGGAGGAATATCCATTACATAGAACGTTGAGTTGAAAACTTGGGAACCCACACGAATAGGAATGTCTACTTCACCGTGCACCATCCTCTTAGAATCGTCGAAGGCTATAACAATGATGTTACTAGGTTTCAATTCCAGGCCCTCACAATCCAAGCGATCCAATGCCTTCTTGAGCAAAACATTCAGGGAAGAACCGGTATCCACTAACACGTGTGCGAGAGTAGTGCCCCTGCATTCTATGGAAACATGCAGGGCATCATTGTGATTTTTCCCTTTGGCGGTAAGGTCAGCATCCGAGAACCCCAAACCATTGTCAGCTGTCAAATTAGCCACACAGTCGGTGAATTGATCTGCGGAGGTCTCTTGCGGCACATGGGCCGTTTTCAGAAATGAAATCAAGGCTTTTGCATGGGCCTCTGAGCATAGCAGCAATGATAGCATGGAGATTTTGGAGGGGGTATGCCCCAACTGTTCAACAACATTGAAGTCACTCTTTTTGATGATTTTAAGAATTTCCTCCATTTCTTGTTGGGAGGCTTCCACAACAGTCTTTTTTGGTGCCTCTGTCCTGGCAGGCAAATCGGTAGCAACTTCTTTGCCCCGAGTATCAGAGGACTCAGCGGTAGTAGTAGACACAGGAACTTGAATTGGAACATGCACACTTGCGGGTGTGATGGTGAGAGGTTTTCGGATAACTGGAGGTGCAATGTCAGGCGAGAAGAGCCTGCCACTGCGGGTAATCTTGGCGGGACCAGTGATGTTACTGATACTGGTATTGGTGTTAAACTCCTGCTTCACCCCAAGCACATATACGTCGGCCCCATAATGCCATGGAACCACTTTATCAGACTCATATGGGAGAGGCCCCGGAACAGTAATAGTAATGGGTGTAACAGACATAATTTGGACTGGTTTCTTCATGGGAGTTTTGGCAGGATTATAAATTGTGACAACAGATATTTCTTCAACGGAGACAAACGGAACAGCAGTTTTCTTGAACATAATTTCCTTGCTATCCATCAGGCTTTGGATGCCTGATTTCAGCAGCGGACAACCGGTAGGGATAACAGCATACAGGAGGCAACCCTTTCTACAACCCGGAAATAAACCGGCTAGTAGTAAGTTCCTCTTAACAGTCAAAAGAGGGGTAGCAACATCATTCACCGAAACAGCATACAAATCTTCCTCGATGGCATTTACTCTATGCTGGGGCATAGGAGCAGTTACAACATTCGGCCTCTCAGGCGCTTCAAACTGAATTTCCTTCGCGTCGATAAGATCTTGCACTTTATTTCTCAAGGCCCGGCAATCATCAGTAGTATGCCCGGGGCTATTAGAATGATAAGCACAACGGGCATTCGGGTTATACTTAGGAGATGCAGTATTAACGACCTTAGGAGCTTCTTTGATGGTCACCAAGTTGGTTGATAACAGTTGCGGTAAAATTTGTGATAAGGTCATACTCAGTCGAGTATACTGCCTCTTGGGCCTTTCACCTCTTTGTTGATTGTACTGCTGAGGAGCAGCAACAGGTTTTGAAATGACCAAAGCATTGACGGCTTGGCGACTTTCCGGCTTGACTTGTCTTCTAGGACCATAGACGGCACTTGCTTCTTTCTTGAAAGGTCTCTTCTCAGTACTTGTGGAGGCAGCTTTTTGTATCTTTCCTGACCTGATGCCAGCTTCAATTCTCTCACCTGTCAGAATCAAATCCGTAAACCCAGCGGAGGAGTTACCAACCAAATGATTGAAAAATGGACCAGACAAAGTCCCTAGAAACATATCAACCAGCTCACGATCAGTCAATGGAGGCTGCACCCTGCCAGCCAAATCTCTCAATTTTTGTGCATATTCTTTGAACCCTTCGCCCGTTCCTAGAGACATACCCTGAAGTTGGGCACGCGTAGGAGCGAGATCAGAATTGTATTGATATTTTCTGTAGAATGCGGTTGCCAAATCTTCCCAGTGTCGGATGCTAGTTCCATCTAGTTGGTAGAACCATTCAAGCTGTGACCCCGAAAGGCTATCTTGGAAGAAGTGAATCCAAAGGTTTTTATCTGCCGTGTAAGGTTGGATCTTCCTTACATACGACCTTAGATGCAGCTTTGGACAGGAAGCCCCGTCATATTTGGCAAAGGCAGGCGCCTTAAACTTGTGTGGAATTACTACCCCAGAAGATAATCCCAAATCTCCGAAATCCAGCCCCGGCACATTCTGAATCTCCATGGCGCTCAAGCGGTCCTCCAATTGCTTGTATCTGTCAGAAGCAGGTGGGTATTGTTCGTCATTGTAGTCCGTCTCGTTGTCAGAGACTGCAGGACTAGGAGCTCCTCCCTCTTGGGGACTGTTTTTCTCAGCAGAAGAAGTAGTTGGTTCAGCTTCATTATGGAGTGTGTTCCCGAATCTGCGTCCAGTGTTGAATAACACAGTCCTCTTTTTCTTCTTCTTCTTCAGGAGTAGAGTCTTCAACTCTTGCTGACCTTGGGCCAGGCTCAGGACCATTTCTTGAAACTGGGCACTTTGGGCCTGAAGGGCCTTGATTGCTTGATCACTGGATGAGTCTGGATTCATGATGACTGTTCAAATAAACAGCGAAGAAGATTAAGCAACCTGTGAAATAGGGTACCTGCTATGCATATGGTGCAATGAGATGCGTATGTTTTATGTTTTCAAAGACAAACAAGATTCAACTTTGTAGACAAAAGGGAAACACACTTCATTAGATTAAAATTTTAATTGTTCAATAACTTTGCCCTTAGGCATTACAGGAATGTAAAATACTGGAAAGGAAATAAAAGCTATAAAGGGAAATATCCAAAGCTCATCAGTGCTCCCATGGCCTCCTCTTCTCAGTGTTGATGTAGTTGTTCAGGACCCGTTCTTCCTCCAATTGCTTAGTCAGCCTTTGGATCTTCTGTTCCTGCTCGTTGAACTTTTCCCGATAGAAATCCCGTTCTTCCTTTAGCTGCGCCCAAGATCTCTTCATTGTGTCAAAATCAGTAGGTATCTGAGGAGGGAGGACAGTTGGAGGAACCCCATCTTCATCAGGAGATTCAAGAATGATCGGTCTGACAGCTTCGTACGGCATACCTAACTTCTGATCACAGATGCGGACCCATTTGCAATAGGGTTCCATTGGTAGAGAAGTCTTTGGTCCCAACTCATGTGGGTCAGCTTTGTGAATTCTGTCCCAAGCTCGAATGAATCCATGGCGTAGTTTGTCACCGTCTGCCTGAAACTCAAAATGGAAGTGAGGAACCAACATTTCATGAGGCCCAACTCTTCTGGCTCTTCCAAACTGGCGGAGAGCTAAGCATGGATTATAAGAGATTCCTCCTTGGATACCAATCAACGGAACATTAGGGTATTCTCCGCAACGATCAATAACAGCTACTTCATCCAAACCTCTGAGAGTCCAAGTGATGTCATTATCAGTGAGAGACATTAGCCTACGAGCCCAACCTTTTCCTTCTTCATTCTTCAGCACGAACTTAGGAAGGTGCGAAATAAACCACCTCACTAGCAAAGGAGCACAACACCACGGAGTTCCCCGTTTTCGAGCAGTACGAGCATAGAGTTGTTGCAGGATATCACCCAAAAGAGTGGGTACAGGATTCCGAGACATGAAAATCCTTATGGCATGGATACTGATAAAGGTGTCAGGATTAGGAAACAATACCAGACCGTAGATCAAAAGAGCCAGAATATCTTCGTACGCCTTGAAGTCCAAGTCATTCCAGAAATCATTAGCCTTGCCAACCAGAAATTTGACCAAAAAGCCCTTAACTCCACTTCTAGTTTCCCAGTTGGCCAATACCTCTTCTTTGGTCAAGGGCAGAATTGCAGCAATCTCTTCAGGCCTAGGAGTCTTTTCCAAACCAGTGAATGGAGTTTGCTCCAAGACAGGGATCCCAAGCAAATAAGAGAATTCTTTCAGGGTAGGAACCAGCTGGAAGTCTTGAAAGGTAAAACAATGATACAGGGGGTCATAAAACTGGGTCAGAACACTTATCAGTTGTTGGTCCCACTTTGCAGTGATCAAGCCAAGGAGAGAACCATGCCTGTTGATGAAGGAGGAGGTGTTTGGAATCCTACCAACCAAATCCTTGAGCAAAGTTGGTGGTTGAACAAAGTTGAGCCGGATAGTATTCCTACGCCCGGGCATCATGATGTCCTACAAAACAGAGCAAAGATGAAACTTTTTGTCTTTGAAATGGGTTAGTCCTTTATACAGGATGCATGCAATGGTATGATGGCATGATGCTATGATGAAGCACACCACAAGTATTCACACAGGCAAACATGATAAGGCACACAAGTCACACAAGACAACCCTTAGGTTTCAGGCCAGCATGAAGTTTAGGTATTACCCTCTTTTGGTTTCGTTGGTTAAAACCTGTCCTATCAAAAGTAACCGGGTTCTAGAAGATCTCAAATCATTGACTACCCTCAATCGGTCATAACTCCAGCATCGCAATCTTTTCTTGCGGCCAGAACCATCGCGAGAGTTTAGCCTCAATGAGTGTAGCATACTGCTACTGTCCTAATGGCCAAGTTTGGTCAATTTAGGGTTCTAAGGTTGGTTGGTGTTTAATGACTCCTTAGAAGACCTATATTCTCCTTATTGCAACACAAGGGATATAGGTACAGACCAAGGTGCCACACCAATGTAGCCACTGCTTCACCCATGTCGGTCTACGCCGGACAGGTCCCTCACAGATTATGCTACCTAAAAGGGTATTTCCCAGATCCGGGTTAGGATCTATGAAACTCCGATGCAAAGCCCACAAACATAAAAGCAAACAAAGCAAACAATTGAAAACAAAGGTGATCTAAGCCCTAAGGTTACTCCACTTTTAAAATTCTCCCCACCAGAGTCGCCAGTTCTGTGATACGGTAGGAGAACTGACTATGGGTTTTGCGTTTGTTTTCGCAAATGTTTCGGTTGAGCAAGAGTCGCCACCGACTTTTTATTTTATCCTAAGGAAAGGTTAAAAAGCACAGCAAAAACCTTTTGAGATGTTTCTTGGGTTCGGGGAGTATATTATAGAAAGGGAAGGTATTAGCACCCTTTCTATCCATGGTTATCCATGGGCTCTTAGTTACTTGCTTAAATCACTTGCCTTTTGTTTTCAATTGTTTGAAATGGTGCTTGTGTGTGTGGGTTTGAAAATGTTTTGAAAAGAAGCCAATGTGGTGGCAACCTTTGTAATGATCCATGTGGGGATGTATACAAAGATGTATGTCTTTTAAAAAGGTTTTCATTTTGTTCTTGAAAGTTGTTTTGAAAGTGTTGTGAGATGTGTTTTTAGAAAATAGGCAAGTGTTTTGTTTTTGCAAGTTTTGATTCAAGTAACTAAGAGGTTATCTACTCCTAAATTTCTCAAAGTTTATTGCTATGTTTTAACCCTTTTAACAAGTTTGTTCCACCATTGTATTTGGTGGACAATCTCATGTTAGGATGTGAAAGGGACGGGCGCGGGTCATCGTTTAGACCAATTGCAATGGTGCCAAGTATCTTTGGGCAATTTTCTTTAAGGGACTTGATCATTTGTTTAGGCAACTTTTGAAAGCGTCATCGAGGGACTATGATCATTTTGATTTGTGTTTGTTTAGCCCAAAGAGACCTAACATGCAATATGGTCCATTTTTGAAAGGCAACAAGTGGAGTACCCTAGGGGGTGCAAGTGTGATTTGTGTGTCCATTTTCATGCTTGTTTATCTTGAAATTAGGTCAAAACTATTTTCGTTGTTTTTTCGCATACAAACCCTAATTCTAACATGGTATAATTAGAAAGCAATAAAGTGCGAAAATAAATTTACTAAGCTATTACAAAACCATATATGGGAAGGGGGGTACAAATGTTCAAATGGGGATTTTGACAAGGAATTTAAACCTAAACTATTACATCAATATTGAATTATTTACAAGATAATTTAATTGCACAATTTAAATAAAAATAAGAATAAATATGCAAGATGCAAAAAATGGTTTTTTGTATGTATGAAAAAAAGTATTTTTATATGTCAAAATAAACAAAAATAAAAGTAATATTTTTTTGGGAGTTTTTCATGTTTTGGGTTAAACCCTAATTCTATTAAAATAAATGCATTATTTATTTGTCATGTACAAGTATTTATTTATTGTATACAAAAAAAAAAATGAAGTATATTTGTCAAAAGATATTTTTATATTTAAATATTAATAAAAATAAAAAGTGTATGTATTTTGCATTTTAACCCTAAATATATATATATATATATATATATATATATATATATATATATATATATATATATATATATATATATATATATATATATATATATATATATATATATATATATATATATATATATATATATATATATATATATATATATATATATATATATATATGTGTGTGTGTGTGTGTGTGTGTGTGTGTATTATTTACTAAATATGTATTATATATACAAATTAATAATATTTAATATTTAATTAAAAAAATTATTTTTTCTATAAAATATTTTCAGAAAGTAAAAACAAAATAAAAATGTATAAAAATGTATTTGCACTATTTTAGTATTTTAAATAAAAGTATATGTATCTATTTATTTATGTACAAACTAAAAGAAAACCAAATAAATGCCTAATAAATTCAAAAATGGTGAGAAAAATATTTTTTTATATTTTTAATATTATGAGAAAAAATAAATAAGTCAATCCAAAAAATAAAAAGTCAAAAAGTCAAAGAAATAAGCAAAATGGGCTCAGGGGGTGCAGAAGTAAAAATATGGTGCAAAAAGAAATGTCAAACAGGCCCAGCCCAGAACCAAGTCATCTTCAACCTCAGAACACCTTTGTTCAAGCCAAACACGCGTTTTCTATCTCCCAATTCCTGGACTTTTAAGCAAAACTTTCAACATGAAAAATGTAGAGCATGAGAAGACGAATCCAACCATGTAAAAAACTTGACTTAACTCTCTAAGATGAGGGAGAATTTCTTCTCCCCCAATTTCTGACCTAGTTTTTGTGTCATGTTCAGACTCAAAATTCTTGCAGCACACATAATATAAATGAAATCTAATTACATGGGCATGTTCAGGGCTATGAATGTGACATATTCTCTTCACAAACCTAAAGCTAACAATGTCTAATAAGAGAGATACGAGTTCATGAACTTACCTGTTCAGTTGAAGTTCTATCTGGCAATGGAGAAGCTTTCAGTGCAAGGTGATGATTGGTATAGCTTCCTTGATGTCCAGGGATGCTATTCCAAGCTTTACTTTGTCTTGAAACCTTTTGAATCGTGCTGTAGCACTTCACCTGCAAATCAAAAAAGTAAAAATGGCCAAAAGGATTAGAGGAGTTACAGGTTGCTTCTAATGCTTTGGATAGTTTGGATTGATGGTAGGGAAGGTGTTTGAAGTGGTTTGGGCAAGAATGCTTGAAAGGATTAAGAGTTGGAACTCAATCTGCAGAGGTTGCTCTGTTTTTGCAGTTTGAGAGTGATTTTGGCAATGGGGAGGTATTGGTGATGAAAGGCTCGTGCTTCAGCTTAGGATCAATGTTTGGAATATGTTTGATATCTTTCTCTAAGGCTTGGTTGACTGATATGGAAGTTGGTATGTCATATGCAATGTTTCTTGAACTTTAAGCAAACAATGGTCACTTGATGTTTCTAGCCTGTACAGGCCCTCACACTATGCTACATACATTGGCCTTGATTAGTGCAATTTGCTCATAAACTTGTGCCAAGAAGATTTGGACTGTACCACTTGGATTTGCAAAATGGACATAAAGTTCTACTTTTTCAAAATGGAAATAATGATTTTTCTAATTAAGGGTTAATTCTCCATGTAATGTCCAAATGCATAGAACAACATCTTGGCACAATGGTTTTGCATTGAATTATTGAGTGATAATGGGATTAGAGGCCTGCAATGTAGCTTAAGCATGCTGAATTCAAAATGGCACCAATGTATGAACATGTCTTGGCCAAGAACAAAAGTGACTTTTTCCCATTTTGCAAAATTCGATTCTTCCTAACCATGAGGTTGTTTGAGAATTTCTTGGACATTTTGGAAATCTTGGAATGTGTACTTCAATCCGTCTTTGAAATGCAAATTGAAATTCCAAGTGGAAGTGTATGAAAAATGGTCTTGAAGTTAGGTAAAAAACTTGCCTAAAAGGGTCAAAATTTTCACTAAGTTAAGAATGGTTTGGCACCCTTGTTCCAAAAATTGTAACTTGAGATACAAGCTTCTTTTGGGAAAACTTTGTGAATCAAAGTTGTAGATTTTGTAACAAGCTACAACTTTCATGTTTTGACTTTTGCTTGAATCCAAATGAATCTTGGTGAGAAAGTGGGGCAAAGTTGGGAAAAAATTAGGGTTTTCCATAACTTAGAAAAATTCTAAGTTATGAAAAATTTCCATTTCAAAACCTAATTTGCATTTCTTGATTTCTTGGTGAACAAGTTTCATGATTTGGCATGTTTTGATGAAAAATGAATCTTGACTTTTGATTTTGACCAAAAAGTCAAAGTTTGACTTTTCAGTATACAGTCAAAATTGATCAATTGACTGGGAAATTCAACTATCAACCTTGTGTATTTGGGATCCTTTGAACTTGTTGAGCATGTCAAGATAATTCCATGGGGTCCTTGAGTCCATATGTGAGCTTGGTTTGCCATTGGCTAGGTCAAACAATCAAAAATTGCCTTTGTGCAATCAAAACCCTAAAAATGACCATTTTGCCCTTTTGGTGATCTGATCAAATTTCTTGAGGAATTGTGATCCAAACTTGATCAAAAGGTCCATGTGAGTTCATAATGTTGATGTGGGTTAATTTTCATGATGTTTGATTGTCAATTGGCCACATTTGACTTTTTCCCCAATACAGTTGATTTCTAGGTCATTTGTCCAATTGACTGGGCAAAACTTGGAATCAAGACTTGAAACTTGGTATGGGTAAACTTGGGAGTCCAATATGAAGCATGAAAGTCATCTTAGGCACTTTAGGTCAAAATCTCTTTGTGCAAACACAAACCCTAATTTGGGTCAACAGTGCAAGGAGAAGTCTTGAGCAGAGGAAACCCTAACTGTATCTTGATCTCCAAGGGCTTTGTGATGAGAAAATGTTGAGGAAATGGGAGGGCAAATTTTGGGGTACAACAACTGGTATGCTTCGATCTGCAGCTTTAATAGGCAATGGGTGTTCTGTGTGATGCAGTATGTGTGGTATTTGGAGGCAAGGTTTTCGTCTTGTTAATACGTGTATAGGCAAAATGTTTCTTCGTCTCTGCAAAAATGTTTCGGTGGCAATGTTTTTGTGTCTCAATGGTTTTTTCTCTGCCCTTGCAATGTGTCTTTAACCCTATATTTATAGGAGGTGGAGGAGACAAGGAAATGGGGAAAGAAACATGGTATTAAGGACCAGCCATTAAACATGGCTTTGAAAACAAAATTAGACAAATTAACGGATTGCCATTTTGAATTATTCATGCCGTTTTGAAATTTTGAGTGAACCTGGACATGTTTCACCCCTTAACTCCTTCGAATGCCCTCAAGCCTTGTTATTCGATTGGCTCTGAGTGGATTCCTTCGATGGATCTGGGCTTCAATTCGATTTGTTTATGGTTTCATCCTCATGGCTCCTTCGATTGAGTCCATTTACATTAGTTGTTTGACCTGGAAAATTCTCCTATTAGCCCAATCGAACACTTCCTTCTGGCCAGTCGAAGCTTCTTTTTTTATTTCCTTCAAATGTAATTGTGCAGGAGGCTTGGGTTTGGCAGCATGTAGGACTTTGGCCAGCAAGCATCTTGAACCAAACTCATCAGAAGACAAAACAAACTTGTTTCCAACAATTATGTGTCCTTCGAATGGACCAATTGTATTTCCTTCGAAGGCACCACTTATGTGTTCTTCAAATGGGACACCAATGTATATCCTTCGAAGGCACCACTTGTGTGTTCTTCGAATGGACCAATTGTATGTCCTTCGAAGGCATCACTCGTGTGTTCTTAGAATGGATCACATGCACCACTTGTGCGTTCTTCGAATGGGCCAAAACTATGTCCTTCGAAGGCACCACTTGTGAGTTTCTTTGAATGGGTCACCAATGTGTGTTCATAATGTAGAAATTATATGTTGAAGGGTTCAGAGGCAAAATCGAAGCAAGCCATTTCAGAGGGAGCTATTTCCCAGTCGAAGATAGCACAAAGGAAGTCAATGCCTTGTGAATTCTAGCATGAGGGAGGCCATTGCTTTGTGGATCAAAGCAAGCACAAAGGAGGCCATTGCCTAGTGAATCTAATCAGGCACGAAGGAAGTATTTTCCTAGTGAATTGAAGGCAAGCCTGAAGGATGTACTTGTCTAGTGAATCGAAGGCAAGTCTGAAGAAGCCTTTGCCTTGTGAATCTAAGGCAAGATTGAAGAAGCCTTTGCCTTGTGAATTGAAGGCAGATCTGAAGAAGCCTTTGCCTTGTGAATTAAAAGAAAGTCTAGAGGAAGTCTTTTCCTTGTGGATCGAAAGCAAGTCCAAAGGAAGTCTTTTACTTGTGGATCAAAAGTAAGTTTAGAGGAAGTCTTTTCCTTGTGGATCGAAAGCAAGTCCAGGGGAATTCTTTTCCTTGTGGATAGAAAGCAAGTTGAAGGAGGCCAAAGTCCATTTGAATCTTGGGAAATCGAAGCAAGCTTTCCTTTTTCTTTGATTTGATGCCTGAAGGCCCAATGTGATCCATGGAAACTATATATGGCATCAAAAATCCAATTGTATTTGTGCAAACTTGGACTTTTGAAAATCCTTGTGAGAAAACTATCTTGAGAAAAGTGAGGGCAAATTTTGGGGTACAACAACATGAAATTTTCGTGACTTGGGTAGCAGTGATGTGTTTCTAGATACCACTTACTATTTATTATGTTAAATGTGTAATTTAATATAATTGCCAACGCCATGAAAACCTACAGGGTCACACACATAAGGATAGGTTGATGAGAGATAGAGTAAATAAGGAACACCTTAAGGTACGGTGCACTTAAGTGAAATATGGAATGTGGTAAGGTACCACGCTGTTGTACCCAAAAATTTGCCCTCCCATATCCCTCAAGATTTGCCAAGAATGATCTTCAAGTTGCTCAAGTTGGCTCAAGGATTGGACAGTCAAATCACCTCCTAAGGCAGTCAAGTCAAAATTAGGGTTTGGTGTTGCATTAAGGTCCTCATATACAAATGACCTCAAGTTCTTCCCAATGACTTAATATGTTCTTAAGTTCATCCATGTCAAATTTCAAGCCTTGCAGAGAAAGTTTGGTCAGTCAATTGGTCAAGAGACCCAAAAATCGACTGTGCTAGGGCAAAAGTCAACTGTGACCTAAATACAGTCAAACCTCAAGATTTTTTGTCAACATTCTCATTTTGAAGGATAATTCATCATTTGATCAAGGGTTAATCATTATTCATCAAGGATTGCTCAAGGTTCATCAAGATTCAAAAGTTGCTAATTTAGGGTTTTGCAGAAAAAGTCAACTCAACTTTGACCAAGCATAAATTTCTCATACTTTATGAGAAATGACCCATCCAAAGCTCATTTTGAAGAGGATGCAATTTCCTACACTCCATATTCACACCCAAAGATCAATAAATGCACTCACAAAAAGTTACAAATTTGGACATTATAGGTCATTTTTGAAAGTCAACAAAAACACCTTTTTTCCAAAGCTTATAACTTGATCATGGAACATCAAAATGAGATGAGACCAAAAGGTTTGATTATAGGACATCTCAAGGTTTCTAAAAAGTCCAATAACACTTCCAAAAGTTCAAAATTGAAGAAGTTATGCATTGTTGAAGTTGGGCATTTTTCCAAAATTGTCAAAAGTCAACTATCCTCAAAACTCCAATTTTTGACAAAAGGGCCCACTTTTTTCCACTTGATATGGTCTTGTCATACCACACACGTGTCCCATATTTGATTTCATGGCCATTCATTTATTTTTCTATTTTATTTAATTTTTATTGATTTAATTCATTTATAATCAATATTAAATCAAATAAAATCTAAAAATTGATGAAATAATATCTTTGTGATTTGTACAACTTTCAATTATCATCATGAACCAAATCAAATTCGTATCAAGCTTGGTTATGCACAAAAAATCAGATTTGGCCTATATTTGGAAACTTGATAATGGTGATCATATCAAATCTCAAAACCTTGAATGCACTTGGATAAAAGCCCAACTCTTGACCTAATTCACTTCTAATATACATGTGCAAGCAAGCCAGACCAAGAACACGCACAGGATACTGCTGAAATGTCCAGAACAACTTTGGAAAAAAGCTTGGAAACTTGAATTCTGAAATCCATCTTGGAGCTCGATACAAAGCAAAAGCTTGACGTAGCTCTCTTCCCTGCCATCCCCTGAAGCGATACCAATCAAAACCAAGCCTTCTCATTGCCTAAATTTCACTGTAAGTCATCACGAACCAAGCTCTGAACATGGCATCATGAAATCATTTTCTTGCATCCTCTTGCCAATTTTATTGTACATTCATACTCACCATTCAATTTCCAACGATTCTGTAATATTTAATTTTATTTTTATGGCTTGTAACCTCGTATCCAGAACTAGGGTTCTTGTTCTTGCTTTTTAGGCATTTTTGATGCAGGATAAATTGAGGCCAATGATGGATATAGGAATGACCAGGAGGAAGAGACGAGTGCATTGGTACTCTTAGGTTTCGTTTACATGGCCTGGAGAAGGTTTTTGAGATGCCCTACGAATCTTCCTGTGGATAAAAATCTGCAGGTAAATAACCAGGGTATTTGAGGAAGACGATCACGTGTCTTGCTTCCATTGGCTTGTTTGAATCATTAGCGCGTTTTTTTTATTTTCAGGTTTAGCGTTTTGTTTTTTATATAATATTTACTTCTTATTCTAATATCAACTAAACAAGCTGGTTGGATTGGTGAGCGTGCTATTGCCAAAACCCCTTGGGACCTGGGTTCGAATCCCAGGTCCCCCAAAACCTTATTTGATTTTTTCTTCAGGTATTCATGTGCAACGCTTAGGGTGTGGTGCATCATATGCCTCTAGATCTCAGCTGCCAAGTGGCCCACCAGGCAGATCCAGTGATCCAGATTGGAGGTTCACCATGGACTAGAGTCAACAAGCACGCGCTGAATTTCCAAGGTTAAACAGGTTGGACGTTCTGGGCCTGGGAATTGCCATTCAAACACCTTCTTCAGGCCCACACCCCCCTGAGTTTGTTCTTTTTTTATTTTATTTCCTTTTCATTATTTTTTCTATTTCTATTTTATTATTATTATTATCTTAATTAATTAATTAACCAATTAACTTTTTCACTAAAAAAATCAGAAACAACAAAAATAATATTTTTATTAATTCCATTTATTTTATTATTTTATTTTTGTAAATAAACAATTAATTTATTTATTTAGTTTTAATTAAGTATAATTTTAACATATTTTGCAATAAATTAAAATTGATTTAGAATTAGGTTTTTAATATTTTTAACCATTCTTATTTTATTTCCTTAAATAATAAAAAAACAAAAATCTTTTCATTAATTAATTCAGTTATTAATTTAGACTAATTTTTAATTCAAAAATAACAAAAAAAATGCTTTATTTAATAAAAAGGGTCAAAACCCTAAGGCACTCCAATTTAATTTTCTCGCGCGTGAATTATTTTTGATCCATATTTCAATATTGTAACTGCTTCGGGAATGTAATAGTTTTTAACTTACGACTTTATTTATTCATTTATCGCTTTTATTTACTTTTCGCAATTTAATTTTAAAGGGTTTGTCTTTGGCGATGTAAATACCTGACGCCTTGTAATAGCTTAGATTTATTTTCCGCAATTTAATTTCCGCAACCATTAACTGTTAGATGCTTGAATAATAGGAAATGCATGACAAGATCAACTTTTAATTTAAAATCAACAGTAGCTCACCATTAACATGTACAAAGATAAATAACTGAAAAAACGATACACTCGCACATGCACACTCTTAGGGTACACCTCACTTGGTTTCCTCGAGCGTAGTCATTGAGTATAGGAAGTTTTAGAGGTCGCCCTCTTGTCCAAATATCATAAGTTGCCTCGAAACGGTTGCCTCGGATAAAATGATCTAAGACATTAGGGTTACCGCTAAGGCGTCCTAACATTACTTTAGTGACCACACGACCCTTAATCGAATTGACCCGAAAACTCTAACGACGGTGCTACCTACTCCTCAATAGTGGGATAGCATTGTCTAAAGGACACTTGCACAATTTAATTCCTTTTTGAGTAGGTAGATGGTTCTTAAGTACTTGCTCCTTTTAAAACAAAACAAAACTTTTCGCACTTAAACTCTCTTTCAAACAAAAACTCTTTTCAAACCCACAAACACAAAGAAAAGAAAACTTTTGAAAACATAATGAGCAAGTACCTAAGAGCTCGTGGATAACCACGGATAGAAAAGGTGCTAACACCTTCCCTTTCTATAATCTACCTCCCGAACCTGAGAAATATCTCAAAAAGGAATTTTTCTGTGCTTTTGTCCTTTCCTTGTTGGATAAAATAAAAGACGGTGGCGACTCTTGCTTACCGCGACATTTTGCAAAAACAAACGCAAACGCTAACCGGAATTCCAAAACAGTCAATTCTCTTTTCCACCGATCACACACGCGCTTAAGTGATATGCGGTATATCATAAGGTATGATACTCGTATGCTTAATTGGGCTTTTAGCTTGCAGCCTTAATTGGGCTTTTAGCTTGCAGCCCATATAAAGGGTTCTATAAATAGAACCCTTGTGCTGAAGCATTTGACTTGATGAAAATTTAGTCTTAATTTCTAGACGTATATTTTTTCTCATTCTCTCACTCAAAGTTTCCATTCATAAATAGCTAGCATTATGTTCGAAAGTGATCTGTTTGTGTGGACTGAGTAGAGACATTGATATTCATCAACGTTCGTGATCACAACATCAAAGGTCTGAATCATCACAAGAGGTAATGATATATATCACTGACCATTCCCATTCGAAGGATCACTAAAGGAAATTTTTTATTTTCCGCTGCATTTTGGATTGCAATTTTCCTTCATGCTCTTGCATTGCATTCATTATTATTCATGCAATTGCATTACATGTTTGGTAATGTTTTATGCTTGTTATCTATTTTTTTGCAACATTACATATATATGGGGATATGTAATTGTATGCTCTTCTTTGTAAAAATGCCTTTGTGCGATATATTAGTATTAGTATTGGAATATGATACTTCTCACGAGTTGCCTTCTTTCTTTTTGATGTTGTCAAAGAGGAAGAAGAATATGAGATATGAAGATGGGAAGAACACAGTCAGGGGGAACCTTCGATAACTACCTGAAATGCATCGTCTCAATTTTTGCCATCATCAAAAAGGGGGAGTTTGTGAGTGCAACTTTATTATTAGATGTTTTGCATGATGTCAAAACTCTAAAAGTTAGCATTTCAGTATAGTGGACGGTATCCTTATGTCTTTTGGCATCCATTTGCATTAGGGGTCTTAGGAATCATTTAAAACAACTTTAAAATTGATACCAATAATGAAAAATCAGTTTTTGCACAAAATCAACACTTATGTGTCGACCTGAAATTTCTATGTGTCGACACATAAATTATGCATTTCTGCATTTTCTTAAAAGCTTCAGTATGTGTCGACACATAACTTTTTCAGGTTGACACATGTACTGAAATATTAAAGCTTTAAGCATTTCTACTTTAAAACACAGGCATATGTATCAACACATACAATTTTTAGGTTGACATATGTACTACATTTTTAAAGTAAAAAAGCTATTATTTTGCATATGTCGACACATAACATTTTCAGGTCGACACATATTGTTTTGAGGGTCATTTTTTCTTTATTTTTTCATTCCAAAACTACCCTATTTTACCTAAAAAGAGTCAAACTATAAATGTATCATTCATACATCATTCCAACTTGATGATACCATAAAATTAGCTTACATTTCCTCTTCTTCTTAGACCTTCCAATCTATGCATATACACCAATATTACATTATTATTATGTTCCGCCGGGCTGTCATCTAGACAAGGAATTGTGGATTTCCAATTGGTTTGGGTTGAGATTTGTAGGGGTCTTAATCCTTGAAAAACCATCGGGTTTATCCTCCAAAATCATTTGTTGATTTGAGGGTTTTCGTGCAAGATCGTGCGAGATGGAATCGTCCATGTGAAAAATCCCTTGGAGTGTTTGAAATCTTTTCAAGGAACCTTAGAGTGTTTGAAATATTTATAAGAAAGTAGCAAGAATTAGATGATAGAATCGGTGATCTTGTGTTGATAGTTTGGAATTGGATTTACTCGAGTGAAAAATCCCTTGGAGTGTTTGAAATCTTTGCAAGGAACCTTGGAGTGTTTGAAATCTTTTCAAGGAAGTAACTTAAGCGACGGATAGGTTCCATCTATCGGTCTTGGTCTTGTTGAAGATCAAAAGAAGAAAATGGGTTGAATCGATATATGTGATCGGTGGAAATAGAATTGACTGTTTTAAAGCTGGTTCGCGAAATGTCGCGGTAAGCAAGAGTCGCCGCCGTCTTTTATATTCTCCAACATGGAAAGGACAAAAGCACAACAAAATTCCTTTTCGAGATGTTTCTCGGTTCGGGAGGTAGATTATAGAAAGGGAAGGTGTTAGCACCCTTTCTATCCGTGGTTATCCACGGGCTCTTAGGTACTTGCTCACTATGTTTTCAAAAGTTTTGTTGATCTTGTGTTTGTGGGTTTTTGAAAAAATTTAGTTTGAAAAACTTCTAGGTAACTCTTGTATCAGTCCTCAAGAGTGTATGAAGTATGTGTTTGAAAACTTTTTGAAAGTGTATGTGCGAAAAGTAGTTTTTGTTTTTTGAAAGAGCAAGTACCCAGGAGAAATCTACCTACTCTAAGGAATTAGGCTGTGTAAGAGTCCTTTAGACAGTACTATCCCACTATTGAGAAGTAGGAAGCACCGTCGTTGGAGTTATTCGGGTCAATTCAATTATAGGGACAATGTGGTCACCAAAGCAATAGTAGGACGCCTTAGCGGTAACCCTAATGTCCTATATCCTTTTTTATCCGAGGCAACCGTTTCGAGGCAACTGGATCTTTAGACAAGAGGGCGACCTCTAAAACACCCTATACTTGATGACCACCTCGAGGCAACCAAGTGAGGCGTACCCTAAGAGTGGCATGTGCACGTGTGTCCAGTTTCAGTTTAAGATTATCTTTGAACATGCATCATTGTGAGCTACAGGTTGATTTTATTTTTCATGCAAGTCTTGTCATGCATAATTAACAGTTAATAATTTGCGGAAAATAAATTGCGGAAAATTGAATCTACGCTATTACAAGGCGTCGGGTATTTACATCGCCAAAAACAACCCTTGAAATAAAATGCGGAAAGTAAAAATAAAGCGATAAATAATTAAAGTCTTAATTAAGAGCTATTACATTCAGGGAAACAGATACAATAATATGATAAAATAGATCGCGTGCGGGAAATTAAATTGGATGCGAGTTTTTTGGGTTTTGACCCATTTTTATTAAAGAAAGTGATTTTTTGGTTATTTTTGAATTAAATGGAATTAAATTAAATGAACAATTCAATTAAATTAAATAATGAAAATATTTTTAGATTTTTGAGTTTTTTAAAGAAATAAAATAAATTGAATTAATACTAATAAAAACCTAATATTCTAAATTGATTTTAAATATTGCAAAAAATATTAAAAGTTAAATCTAATTAAAGCTAAATTGATTAAATTAATTTATTTACAAAAATAAAAGTGATAAGTTAATTTTAATAAATAAAATATTTTTTATGTTTTTGATTTTATTAGGAAAAAATGTTAATTGGTTAGTGATTAATAAAAAGAATAACGATTAATTAATTAAAGGAACATAATACAAATAGATAGAGAGTTTAGGAGTATATGTGCCTGATTGGAGGGGTGAAACAACTATTGGCGTCATGTGTAAACTGTTTTGTTTTGGCCATTTGTGTTTTGACTTTTGGCCATTTGTGTTCTGGCTTTTGGCCATTTGTGTTCTGGCCTCAACGTTCCTTAACCTTCTCAGGATGTCTGTCTCGCCATGTATTGGTGTCATGTGTAAGCTGTTATGTTTTGGCCATTTGGCTTTTGGCTTTTGGCCATTTGTGTTTTGGCCTCAACGTTCCTTAATGAACCTGCATGAGATCCTGTCTAAATCTGCAGTGTTGAATCTCATGAACACATTAAATAAATTACTATATATCATAAAATACAAATAAAGCCAATATATGAAGAAATTTAATGTTTAGGTCAATATGACATGTATGAATGATTATACCCTTTGATCATGGAGATCAAATCAACCTTACCCTTACTGAAGAAGTAGTAAGATGTTGGTTTGTAACTGAGATGGCTTGTTTGTAGTGAGAGAGAGATTTGTAATAAGGATTTCAAGGTTTTAGGGTTCTTGAAAGAATTTGATATTCTGACAGTGTTGTGGCAAGGTTTTTTTCTCTCTTTTGGTTTGTGTGAAAAGAATGTGATTATATAATGGAAATTAGGGTAAAGAAAATGGGCTTTGAATGTGCAATTGGGCCTCCAATGTTCACTTGAGTTCGTCACTTTCCAGGCTAAATCGCAGGGACTTAAGTATAATTTTTGAAGTTGAAATGTGAAAACAAAATGTAGCCGACATCGATAACTAACTCCTGTTTGAAAATCGGCTCAATCGGATAAATGGTGAATTAGTTATGAATTTTTGAAGTTTCAGCTCAGACAAACTTATTTTGGGCTCCAGTGTCGACTCTGACACGTTCTTCAATAAAAAACTGGTATTGATCGGAGCATAATCCGATCTCGACTTTTGAATAAAAGTTGTAGATTTATGAGTCAGTGACCTTGTGTAAAAATATGAGCCCAATCCGATAAAAATTGACCGAGTTATGAATTTTCGAAGTTTCGGCCCAGATGAAATAATATTCAGCATTCAGGATTTTCAGCGTGTCACGCATTCTGAGCAAAAAACGAAGGCCTTTTGAATACCGTTTGAACTTAATACCTTCTGTGAAAATGTAGCCAACTCAATTTGTGAAATTATGGCGCCGGAACCAGCTCGATACGATGAAAATCGACCATGTTATGATTTTCTGAACATGACGCAAATAAACTTCTGTCACAAATTTTCTGTACGAAAATACTTGATAAATCCACATTTTTGAAGACCTTCTGATCGAAATTGGCTTCCAGTCGTGAGAGATGAAAACATAGATAATGTCAAGACGGAATTTTGGCCACCAAAACGGGTTCAAAACGAGCCACGATCTTTAAGTTATGAATTTTTTAGCGCGTAAAAACTGCACTTTCAGCATACTTCTTCACCATATTTCTTCGAGAAAACTCACACATTCGGATACCTTCTTTAAACAATTGACTCTTGAGCCGAACCTGAATTTGAGAATACGTTATCAGAGATATCTTGGAGAAAGAACACCTGAATATGACGCGCCGGGTTGGACTTGTGAATTTTTCTTGAAATGTTTTGAGAAATATGGGAGGGCAAATTTTGGGGTACAACAGTTGCCCCTGTTCAATCTTCTTAGACCTGAGGATGTAGATTGGCTTGCGTGCCTTTCGTGATCCAAAGGTGGAAGATGATTGAACACTAGAGTGCCCAGAAATTTGCACTCGCATAGTAGAATATCAGCAACGTGATGTCGGGAATGGGCTTATAGATGCCATTTGGAGATATGATGGATAGGAGGATGGGCTTATAGATGCCATCTGGAAGTGTGACAGAACCTTGTCGGGAATGGGCTTATAGATGCCATTCGGAAGTGTAATGGATAGATGTGGAGATGGGCTTACAGATGCCATCGGGAGATTGTCGATCGCGTAAGAGATTCCTTAGCGAGAACTTGCGTACCTGAGAAAGAAAGATAATTTCCTGGCCTGCTACAGGTGTTGATCTTCAATCTCTTCATGCAGATATGCCCTGGCTAGATACAGGTATCGAATCTACAATCAATCGCTCACAGATATACCCTAGCTAGATACAGGTATCGAATCTACAATCAATCACTCACAGATATGCCCTGGCTAGATACAGGTATCGAATCTGGAACTAGTCGTCTACAGATATGCCCTGGCTGGATACAGGTATCGAATCTCTAAACTCTTCATGCAGATGTGCCCTGGCTAGATACAGGTATCGAATCTACAATCAATCACTCACAGATATGCCCTGGCTAGATACAGGTATTGAATCCGGAATTAGTCGCCCACAGATATGCCCTGGCTAGGTACAGATATCGAATCTGGAACTAGTCGTCTACAGATATGCCTTGGCTGGATACAGGTATCGAATCTCTAAACTCTTCATGCAGATATGCCCTGGCTAGATACAGGTATCGAATATACAATCAATCACTCACAGATATGCCCTGGCTGGATACAGGTATCGAATTCGGAATTAGTCACCCACAGATATGCCCTGGCTAGGTACAAGTATCGAATCTGGAACTAGTCGTCTACAGATATGTCCTGGCTGGATACAGGTATCGAATCTCTAAACTCTTCATGCAGATGTGCCCTAGCTAGATATAGGTATCGAATCAACAATAAATCACTCACAGATATGCCCTGGCTGGATACAGGTATCGAATCCGGAATTAGTCGCCCACAGATATGGCCTGGCTAGGTACAGGTATCGAATCTGGAACTAGTCGTCTACAAATATGCCCTGGCTGGATACAGGTATCGAATCTCTAAACTCTTCATGCAGATGTGCCCTGGCTTGATACAGGTATCAAATCTACAATCAATCACTCACAGATATGCCCTGGCTGGATATAGGTATCGAATCCGGAATTAGTCGCCCACAGATATGCCCTGGCTAGGTACAGGTATCGAATCTGGAACTAGTCGTCTACAGATATGCCCTGGCTGGATACAGGTATCGAATCTCTAAACTCTTCATGCAGATATGCCCTGGCTAGATACAGGTATCGAATCTACAATCAATCACTCACAGATATGCCCTGGCTGGATACAGGTATCGAATCCGGAATTAGTCGCCCACAGATATGCCCTGGCTAGGTACAGGTATCGAATCTGGAACTAGTCGTCTACAGATATGCCCTGGCTGGATACAGGTATCGAATCTCTAAACTCTTCATGCAGATATGCCCTGGCTAGATACAGGTATCAAATCTACAATCAATTACTCACAGACATGCCCTGGCTAGATACAGGAATCGAATCTGGAATTTGGTCGTCTACAGATATGCCCTGGCTAGATACAGGAATCGAATCTCTAAACTCTTCATGCAGATATGCCCTGGCTGGATACAGGTATCGAATCTACAATCAGTTACTCACAGATATGCCCTGGCTAGATACATGAATCGAATATGGAATTGGTCGTCTACAGATATGCCCTAGCTGGATACAGGAATTGAATCTCTAAACTCTTCATGCAGACATGCCCTGGCTAGATACAGGTGTCGAATCCATAATCAATCATTCACAGATATGCTCTGGCTAGATACAGGTATCGAATCTGGAACTGCGACAGTTGATAGTAATCATCTTTGGATTGACCTTTTTCCTGAAAAGGCAAAACATCAGTTGTATGCAATGTCATGATGTATGAAATGCATGATGTCATGATGTTCTCAAGAATAAATGAGATCGTGTGATATGATGCGTATATGCATGTATCAGGATGTATAAAATGTGAAATGTTTATGAAGGTATTTCGTCTGGGAAAATAAATCCTTGACGAATGCTGGGAGCTTGAATCCTGGGCTGATGTTGAAGCGTAGAGTTCTTTGTTTCCGCTGGGGATGATGATTGCAAGAATAAACCGGTAGGAGGAGATGACTCCGTTGGGGAATAAACTTGGCGACGAGATTACTCTGCGGGGAATTACTCTGTGGGAAGAGATGCTTCGCTGAGATTTTGATGAGAACTCCGCTGGGGATTCCGTTGATATGTTTTGTTGGAAGATTTGATGAACTCCGCTGGGGAATAGGAAGAACTTCGCCGAGGACGATCTTTCTGTGGCAATTAGCTGAGGATAACCCAGTTATAAGCTCTGGTGGGGAATAACCCTTGAATATGGTCGGGAGAGACGTATGTACTCTGCAGGTGACAAGCTTCCCGGATCTACTGGGGATAAGCTTCCAGAGTCTACTGGGGAGGATGATTCAACTCTCCGGGGGAAACCTTTGGACTGTACTGGGGAGATGGCTCCACTGAGGTGTCTGGTATTCCGCCAGGGAACAATCTTATATTAAGACTTCCGGGGATGCTTGTTGAGGAACACTTGTATACTCCGCTGGGGAACGTTGAGATCTTCTGGGGATACCCAACTTCCTTGAGGCTGGCAGTAGACTAACTCTGCTTGGGGAGAGTATTGCTGACTTGCTAGGGATACTGAGCCTTTTCGGGGCTGATGGGAGACCAACTCTGCTCGGGGGAGAGTATTGCTGAGTCTTGTCTTGCTCTGCGGGGAGTGGAGGTATCCTAGTCGTATTCTTCAGTTGAACTACCTTATACCTGGAGGACAGAGCAGCTAGACCGCTTAGACAATTCTGATTGCCCCAGCTTCTGTGGGAGAAGGTACCTGTAGAGGTCTTGATAACTTCCGATTTGACAAATCTCCTTCTGGTAGGCAAGTGACGAGATGACAGGACATAGTCGTACGCTTTGATCCCTAATTTTTGCCTGGACCGCCCTTTCGGGTTTTCAGTCCACCGGGATACCCATTTTTGCCCAAGCCGCCTTTTCAGGTTTTCGACTTGTCGGGTGTACAAATTTTTAATTTTCATCCCTTATTTTTGCCCGAACCCTTTTGGTTCGTCGGGAAGCTCTTATTTTTGCCTAGGTGTGTCAACCTAGCGGGTCTTTGATTTTGCGTAGTATTTTTTCGACTATGTCCGCACGCTCAGAATGGAGAGTTGTCACTATCAGTAGTGTTACCATGTTATACCACCAGAAGATCTTAGTTTGATCGTCCAATGCCCCAAGTGATCCAGATGGAGATTTGCCCCAAGCTGGTTGGCCTTTTGAGAGATTCTCCGAATCTTGACTTAACTGCCCTAGATGATGGACAATGATCATGCCATGCCCCTTGGTTGGAAGGGCTTTTGTTTACTAGATATTCTTCGTGCGAATTTCTCTGCTGTTCGAACAAAAAGTCATATGCAAAAGAAAGTTATGTTAAAAATGCAAAGCTTATGTCTGTCTTGAAGTTTTTGAAAATGCATTTTTTCATAAAACAAGTGAAATTTTTGTAAACTGTGATGTCAACTCGTTATTTTACCGCAAGCCTTAAGGAGTCAGGATACCTTTCGTAACAGTATGCTTTCGAACTAACCCGTGCTTCAGCTAGGACTTTTAAGGGTTATAACGTAGCCTGGTTCACGGTTTAAGAAACAAAGGAAAAGGCTCAAATTTTATTTGTACCCACCCGCTCTTCGTGATGTTCTTCAAACCTAAACTCAGCTAATCGTGCGTTAGACCTTATTTGAGTCTTTTCTCTGATATTCCAGTGACGGTTCAGATATTTACAGTTTATTTGGAATAGGCAGTCATTCCTTTTTTGTTGAGGGTTTGTAGGACCTCTTTCTTTTTTATTTTGTTATCCCTGTCTTTTGCCTGAACTGTTTCTTTTATGATTACAGTCAGCAGGATGCCCTAGTTTGTAAGTCCCCTTCATAGGTTTTGACTTAATGGGCTTTCATTTTTGAGATATAATGACTGCCTGTCTTTATGATTATTCAGAACCATCATCGTCTTTTGTTTTGTAAGAACTCCTTTGGTGCCATTCGTTGTGCACTTGGATCAACTGAGAGAACTACCCTGCCCCAGGTTATGATTAAGGGTTTTAATTTTCGAAAAGAAAAACTCCTACTTCTTTGGCTCGAAGGGGTTGACAAGGGATTATCTTCCTTATAACTCCAGTGTTTAGAAATTGAAACAATGTCTGTACCTCATCAGCGGGGTCTGTTCAAAAGCATACTGTAAAGATCGTGGTATCGTTTTCGTCATCCTCCCTCAAAAGGTTTGGAATTTTTTTATCGAGAGTTGAACATCACAAAAAAAATGAAAGCAATTTGAAAATAGTGAATACAGATGGATTGATTCAAAACAGACATATGCGATGCATTGATAAAGTAATAAAGTTTTCCATGACAATAATTGTTTGAATAAGCAAAGAAAAATACAACTTCAGAATTCAAATGAACAAGAGTTTCTTAGTTTAAACTAGTCCTCTCAGATGGAGAATTCTTAGCGGAAGATTTTCATCTCGCCATCCGGCATGAACTCCAGCACCCTTCCGTCAATTAGGTCTTGGATCTTGTTCTTTAGAGACCAACAGTCGTCGGTATCATGTCCCGGACTGCCAGAGTGGTATGCACACCTTTCATCAGGGTTATACTTTGTGGAGGCTGTGTTGGGATTCTTAGGAGGGTCCCTTAGCATTACCATATTCAATCTCAACAGGCATTGCAAAGCTTGAGACGGTGATACGTTGAGCTTGGTGAATTGCCTCCTGGGCTTGTTTGGCTTGCTCTGATCAACCTGTTGTTCTTGGTGAGGTGATTGTTGGACCCTTGATGTAGTAGCACCTTGGAGAGGTCCATTCTTCACCATACCAAACTCCTGTCTTCTTGGAGGCTGATTACCGGTTTGATCCCCAGCCTTGACCGTTTGCTTCATGTTATTGTATCTGTCTTGATGAAGCTGGTTGATCATGGCTCGCAAATCTTCTTGCTCCCGAGCTAAACCTTGGATAAGGGCCATTTGCCCCAGCATCTGGGTTCTCATTGTATCTACCTCAGCTTGCAGACGTTTCAGTCATTCGTCCTTATCGTCTTCAGGACTGCTCTTGACCAAATTCCCCATGAGGAGTGTTCTCAACTCTTCCTGCCCCTTGGATAGGCTTAGGAAGATTTCCCTGAACTGACTCTCTTGAGTATGAAGGTCCCGGTTGTCTTATTGGGAAGCCATTGCTGAAATAAACAGCGAAGAAGATAAGTGACCTGTACGGGGAGACCTGTTATACAATGATATGTATGGTATACGTATGCAATGTTTTCAAGGATCTCGCGGGGTACATAAGAAAATTGTTAGAATTTGAATTTTGTAGCTTGATGGAAGGAACTTCATGTTGTTGAGAGTCCTTCTTCAAGAGTCAAGGCTCACCATATCGAGTGGGTCATAGCCCCTGACTCAAGTCATCATGTTTTGATCTCCAAACAACCTTGGCTAGAGGAAAATAAATCCCCTTTGCCCCTTGCTAGACATTTGGTTCATCATGACCTGCATCACAAACCCTTGAGATCCTTGAAATGGGTTAGTCCTTATGCAGGATGTATGTAATGTTATGATGGTGTGATGTTATGCTATGTGTGGAGTGATGTAAGTAAACCCTGTTATAAGCCCGGATTAAGGACTGTAAACAAAACATGTAAGGAACTCATGTTGTCAGATAACAAGAATGTGCAAGTAGTTCAAGTTTGAAGGCACACAAGTCACACAAAAGAGCCCTTAGATTTCAGGCTGGCATGAAGTTTAGGTACTACCCTCTTTCAGTTTCGTTGGTTAAGACCTGTCCTAGAAAATAGTAATCGGGTTCTAGAGGATCTCAATATCATCGACTACCCTCAATCGGTCATAACTCCAGCATATCGCGAGAGTTTAGCCTCAATGAGTGTAGCATACTGCTACTGTTCTATGGCCAAGTTGGGTCAATTTAGGGTTCTAATGTCGGTTGGTGCTTAATGACTCCTTAGAAGACCCATATTCTCCTCGTTGCAACACAAGGGATATCGGTACAGACCAAGGTGCCACACCAATGTAGCCACTGCTTCACCCGTGTCGGTCTACGCCGGACAGGTCCCTCACAGCTTATGCTACCTAAAAGGGTATTCCCCAGATCCGGGTTAGGATCTATGAAACTCCGATGCAAACCCACAAATATAAAAGCAATCAAAACAAGCAATTGAAAACATAAGAGTGGTCTAATCCTAAGGTACACCTCACTTATTATTTTTCCGCAGCAGAGTCGCCAGTTCTGTGATCGGTGGAAATAGAACTGACTATTTTAAAGCTGGTTCGCGAAATGTCGCGGTAAGCAAGAGTCGCCACCGTCTTTTATGTTCTCCAACATGGAAAGGACAAAAGCACAGCAAAATTCCTTTTCGAGATGTTTCTCGGTTCGGGAGGTAGATTATAGAAAGGGAAGGTGTTAGCACCCTTTCTATCTGTGGTTATCCACGGGCTCTTAGGTACTTGCTCACTATGTTTTCAAAAGTTTTGCTTTTCTTGTGTTTGTGGGTTTTTGAAAAAATTTAGTTTGAAAAACTTCTAGGTAACTCTTGTATCAGTCCTCAAGAGTGTATGAAGTATTTGTTTGAAAACTTTTTGAAAGTGTATGTGCGAAAAGTAGTTTTTGTTTTTTGAAAGAGCAAGTACCCAGGAGAAATCTACCTACTCTAAGGAATTAGGCTATGTAAGAGTCCTTTAGACAGTACTATCCCACTATTGAGAAGTAGGAAGCACCGTCGTTGGAGTTATTCGGGTCAATTCGATTATAGGGACAATGTGGTCACTAAAGCAATAGTAGGACGCCTTAGCGGTAACCCTAATGTCCTAGATCCTTTTTTATCCGAGGAAACCGTTTCGAGGCAACTGGATCTTTAGACAAGAGGGCGACCTCTAAAACACCCTATACTTGATGACCACCTCGAGGCAACCAAGTGAGGCGTACCCTAAGAGTGGCATGTGCACGTGTGTCCAGTTTCAGTTTAAGATTATCTTTGAACATGCATCATTGTGAGCTACGGGTTGATCTTATTTTTCATGCAAGTCTTGTCATGCATAATTAACAGTTAATAAATTTGCGGAAAATAAATTGCGGAAAATTGAATCTACGCTATTACAAGGCGTCGGGTATTTACATCGCCAAAAACAACCCTTGAAATAAAATGCGGAAAGTAAAAATAAAGCGATAAATAATTAAAGTCTTAATTAAGAGCTATTACATTCCGGGAAATAGATACAATAATATGATAAAATAGATCGCGTGCGGGAAATTTGTTAGAACAATGTTTGAATCTACTACCCTATATTTAAGTTTTGATGATAACAAAGTGAAAAGATATAGTATTTATAAGTTTCATGAATGAACTATCTGCTGCCTAAAATTATTATGTTCTGACTTGCAGATACTCTGATTGGTATAAGCAAAGATCACGTCTTTTCAGCATCAGAATTTGATTTCATACACCAGCATCAGAAGTTGCTACATCAGAACGTCAAGATCAGATAATCAACTCACGTACATGCTGAAGCTTGATGAACAAGACTGCGCTCAAACACTCTGATACAGAAACACAATAGTTCATCAGCAGCGAAGCAGAATCAGAATGAGCCAAGCCAGAACTTGCATTAAGTAACCAACGGTACTGTGCATTGAAAGCTAATCAACTCCAACGGCCTCATTCCAGACAAGATCTGCTCAAAAAGGAAAGCTTGTTATTAGCATTGAATCAAGAATATTGCATTCAACGTTCATCTTTTCAAGTGCTATATAAACAAGGCTTTGAAGATTATAATGGCTAATGCTCTCCAAATCTCTACACGCACAAAGCTGAACCATAATCTTCATTCTACCAGTTTTGCTAAACCACATACTCTGATATTCCATTATTGGTTAGCAATCTAGTTTCTAAGCTTCATTTTGTGTATACATCACAGTTGTGATAAAGTTTTGTAGAAAACATTCACACACATAGTCTTATCTTTTTTTAAGGAAGTGTTACCTTGACAAACCGGGTTGTGGTTTGAATCAAGAAGGCTTTAGCAGTTGTTAAAGCAGTCTGTAATATTCAGTTGAATATAGTGAATTAAGACCTCGTTGGAGAGAGGCGAAATCACCTTGACGGGTGGACTGGAGTAGTTTGAGATCAAACGAACTAGGATAAAAATATCTTGTCAATTGCTTTAGATTTCAGTTTTACAATTCAACCCCCCCTTCTTGTGTTTTTCACCCCTTCAATTGGCATCAGAGCGCCTGGTTCTGAGCTAAAACACTTAACTGTGTCAGTACAAGATCCAGCGTCAGAAAAACACAAATGGCAGGAAACAATTCTCACATCAGCAATGACAACAATGAGGACAGAGACAGATTCAGTGGCAAACCTCCAGTCTTTGATGGAGAAAACTTTGATTACTGGAAAGACAGAATTGAAAGCTTCTTTCTAGCACATGATGCTGATCTGTGGGATATGGTGACAGATGGATACACGCACCCTGTGAATGCAAGTGGTCAGAAGATTGATAGAAAATCAATGACTGATCAACAAAAGCGTGACTTCAAGAATCACCACAAAGCCAGAACCATACTCCTAAGTTCCATCTCCTATACTGAGTATGAAAAGATCTCCAACAGAGACACAGCAAAAAATATCTTTGATTCTCTCAGAATGACGCACGAGGGCAACGTTCAGGTCAAAGAAACAAAAGCTCTGGCGCTCATTCAGAAGTATGAGGCGTTCAAAATGGAAGAATTTGAATCCATTGAAACTATGTTCTCTAGATTCCAGATTCTGGTAGCTGGTCTCAAAGTTCTGGACAAAGGATACTCTACTGCTGATCATGTCAAGAAAATAATCAGAAGTTTACCCAAGCAGTGGAGGCCTATGGTTACTGCTTTGAAGCTAGCTAAAGATCTCAACAAAATCACTCTGGAGGAACTTATAAGCTCCCTCAGAAGTCATGAGATAGAGCTAGAAGCTGATGAGCCTCAGAAGCAAGGTAAGCCTTTTAGCATTAAAATCTAACAGAAAATTTGAGTCTAAAGTTTTGCAGGCAGTTGAAGAAACATCTGATGGATCCTCATCAGAAGAAGACGAACTTTCCCTTCTCTCCAGAAGAGTAAATCAACTGTGGAAGCAAAGACAAAGGAAGTTCAGGAATCCCAGAAGATCTGATCAGAACGAGTCTTCTTCCAGATACAGAAGGACAGATTCTTCCTCTGGATACAGAAGATCTGAAGGCTCCTCCAGTAGCAAGAAGCCAAACACAAAAGACATCATCTGCTATGAGTGCAATGAGCAAGGACACTACAAGAGTGACTGCCCAAAGCTTCAGAGGGAAAAGCCCAAAAAGAAGTTTGGAAGAGAGAAGAAGAAAAGTCTCATGGCCACATGGGATGACTCTGACTCGTCTGAAGCTGACTCAGAATCAGATGATGAAAGGGCAAACATAGCTCTCATGGCAAACATTTCAGAAGATAGTGAAGCTTCTGAATCAGACTCAGAATCAGACACAGAAGAGGTATTTCCTAACTTCGCTGTTAACTTTACAAAGGCTGAACTTGCTGAAAGCCTCAATGAAATTCTGGAACGTTATCAGCAGATTAGAGCTAAATTCAGAGACCTGAAAAGGAATCTTGAATCTGACTCTAATAAGTCTGAGAGTCTCAAATTGGAAAATTCTGAGCTGAGAGATAAAATTTCAAAATTAGAAAACACTTTACAAAACTCTCAGAAGGAACCAATTTCTGAAACTCCCAGCAACGCTGATGAGATCATCAAGGAGTATGATTACAGTTTCCAGAAGTTCCTTGCTAAAAGCATAGATAGAAGCAGAATGGCTTCAATGATCTATGGAGTTAGCAGAAACGGCAGGAAAGGAATAGGATACCAAGGTAAGGTTCCTACACCAAAGAATGTCATGGACTTAACCATTAAACACACTCCTCTAAATTCACACTTTGTGTATGGTCACACACATGACATCAAATATACTAGCAGTAAGCACTCTGTGAAACCAAAATTCAACCAGAGTTTTGGTAAAACTAACAAATTAGGACCCAAGAAAATCTGGGTACCTAAGGATAAAATAATACATGTTGCAGATATCTTTAGCAGCAAGTCAGAAACACCAGTCATGGTACCTGGACTCTGGCTGCTCACGACACATGACGGGAAGAAGGCATATGTTCCAAAGCCTGGAACTTAAGCCTGGAGGCCACGTTGGCTTTGGAGGCAATCAGAGGGGAAAGATAATTGGCTCTGGAACTGTAGGTAATGGAAATCTTCCCTCTATTAATAATGTTCTGCTAGTAGATGGATTGATGCATAATCTGTTATCCATAAGTCAATTAAGTGATAACGGTTATGATATAATCTTTAATCAAAAATCATGTAAAGCTGTTAGTCAGAAAGATGGGACTATCCTGTTTAATGGTAAGAGGAAAAACAACATTTACAAAATCAAACTTTCTGAACTAAAGAGTCAGAATGTAAAATGTCTTCTGTCTGTTAACAACGAGCAGTGGATCTGGCACAGAAGATTGGGGCATGTTAGTATGAGAAGAATATCTCAGATTAACAAACTCAATCTGGTCAGAGGACTTCCTAATTTGAAGTTCAATTCAGATGCTCTGTGTGAAGCATGTCAGAAAGGCAAATTTGCAAAGCCTTCTTTTAAATCCAAAAATGTTGTTTCCACCTCTAAGCCATTAGAACTTCTGCACATTGACTTATTTGGACCAGTTAAAACTGCTTCAGTCAGTGGTAAGAAGTATGGGTTAGTAATCGTAGATGACTATAGCAGATGGACATGGGTAAAGTTCTTAAGACACAAGGACGAGTCACACTCTGTGTTTGTTACCTTCTGTAACCAAGTTCAGAATGAAAAAGATCTTAGAATCGTTAAAGTCAGAAGTGATCATGGTGGAGAATTTGAAAATAAAGATTTTGAGTCATTCTTTAATGACAAAGGCATTCTGCATGATTTCTCTTGTCCTAGAACTCCCCAACAAAATGGAGTTGTAGAACGAAAGAACATAACATTGCAAGAAATGGCCAGAACCATGATCAATGAGACAAACGTTGCTAAGACTTTCTGGGCAGAGGCAATAAACACAGCGTGCTACATTCAGAATAGAATCTCAATAAGACCTATTCTGGAAAAGACTCCATATGAATTGTGGAAGAACAGAAAGCCCAACATTTCATATTTTCATCCATTTGGATGTACTTGCTTTATGTTAAATACAAAGAATTATTTGAACAAGTTTGACTCTAAGGCACAGAAGTGTATTATGTTAGGATACTCTGAACGCTCAAGAGGGTACAGAGTATACAATACAGAAACACAGATTGTGGAAGAATCAATCAGTGTTCGTTTTGATGATAAGCTTGACTCTGAAAAGTCAAAGCAGAATGAAATTTTTGCAGGTATAGAAATTGAATTTGCAGGTTCTGAAGACAAGTCATCAGAAGCTCTCAACACAGACATTCCTTCAACGTCTGAAAGAAGCACTGCTAGAAATCCTACAACAGCTGCTGATCAACCTCGGAAGAGATTACCCAGAAGCAGCTTGGATCACCCAGAAGAGACTATCCTAGGAAGAAAGGAAGATCCAATCAGAACAAGAGCAAGCTTCAGAAACTCTGAAGAAACTCTTATGGGACTTGTGTCTCTGATTGAACCTTCTTCTATTGATGAAGCACTTCTGGACAATGACTGGATTCTGGCAATGCAAGAAGAGCTGAATCAATTCACCAGAAACGACGTATGGGATCTCGTTCCCAGACCAAAAGGATTCAACGTCATTGGAACAAGATGGGTGTTCAGAAACAAGCTAAATGAACAAGGTGAAGTCATCAGAAACAAGGCACGACTGGTTGCACAAGGTTATAGTCAGCAAGAGGGGATAGACTATACAGAAACCTTTGCCCCAGTCGCCAGGTTAGAATCTATCAGACTCTTAATTTCATTTGCTGTTAATAGAGGCATCACTCTGTATCAGATGGATGTCAAAAGTGCATTCTTAAATGGTTATATAGAAGAAGAAGTTTATGTTCACCAACCCCCAGGTTTTGAAAATACAAAACATCCAGAACATGTTTTCAAACTAAAGAAATCACTGTATGGTCTGAAACAAGCTCCCAGAGCTTGGTATGAAAGGCTAAGTAACTTTCTGCTTGAAAATGAATTCACCAGAGGGAAAGTGGACACTACTCTATTCTGTAAAACAGTTAAGAGTGACATCTTAGTCTGTCAAATTTATGTTGATGATATCATTTTTGGTTCTACTAATCCTTCTCTTGGAAGAAAATTTGCTAAGTGTATGCAGGCAGAATTTGAGATGAGCCTCATGGGGGAACTGAAATTCTTTCTAGGAATTCAGATCAATCAAACTCCAGAAGGAACTTACATTCATCAGAGCAAATACATCAGGGATCTTCTGAAGAAATTTGACCTCTCAAAATGTAAGCCATCAAAGATTCCAATGCATCCCACGTGCATTCTGGAAAGAGAAGAGGTAAGCAAAAGTGTAGAACAGAAAGTCTACAGAGGTATGATTGGTTCTCTCCTCTATCTGACTGCTTCAAGACCTGACATATTATTCAGTGTTTGTATCTGTGCTAGATTCCAATCAGATCCTAGAGAATCCCACTTAACAGCTGTTAAGCGAATTTTCAAGTATCTGAAAGGTACTACTAATCTGGGTTTGTTTTATAGAAAATCTAGTGATTACAGCTTAGTAGGCTACTGTGATGCTGATTTTGCTGGAGACAGAGTGGAACGTAAAAGTACTTCTGGAAGCTGCCAGTTTCTGGGAGAAAATCTGATCTCTTGGTCCAGCAAAAGGCAATCAACAATTGCTCTGTCAACAGCAGAAGCTGAGTACATAGCAGCAGCAGGATGTAGCACACAAATGCTCTAGATGAAAAGTCAGCTTGAAGACTTCCAGATTTTTGAGAGTAACATTCCTATACTTTGTGATAATACTTCTGCTATTTACTTAAGTAAGAATCCTATTTTACATTCTAGAGCTAAGCATATAGAAATAAAACATCACTTCATTAGGGACTATATTCAGAAAGGTATTTTGAACTTAAAATTTATAGATACAGATCATCAATGGGCTGATATCTTTACTAAACCCCTTTCAGAAGATAGGTTTAATTTCATTCTGAAACATCTCAGCATGAAAGTGTGCCCAGAGTAAAAATGTTTTAATTCCATATATTTACCTTCAGAATGTAATTATTTTACTGTGAACTTCTGATCAATCTCCTTTCAGAAAGATAGAACATGCAGATTGTATCAGATGCAAGTCTAAAGATCTGAGAGTCTAATCTCAAAGACAGACGTGCTGATCACTACATCAAACAAGTGTCATCCAATCATCAGCATATCTCTGAAGCAGAACGCGTGCACGCTTCTGAGAAGGCAAAGCGCTGATTGGGTGCATTGAGACACATGTCTGGTAACCGTTTTTAAGTATCTTTCTCAAATCCCCCAAAATCAGCAAGCATTTAATGAAAAGTAATCACGCTTTTTAAATGGCAATCATTATTTTTCTCTCTCTTAAAAACGTTTATCTTTTCAAAATAATTTTGAAAACTCTATTTAAGCACATTAATCTCTCATTCTTATTCTTTACGCTTTCTCATTAACACTCAAGCTTTTTCTGCATATTTCTGAGTTCATCCTTTGCAAACCTTTTTTTCTCAATTCATTCTCAAAGCTTTTTAGTGTGAACAATGGCATCCTCCAGCATTTCTGCAGGCAATCAGAAGAAAGCAACCTCTGAACAATATCAGGTGCCACTCAGAACTCTTCTCACTCCGGTAAAGAACCTTGAAGTGCTTTCTGAGTTAATCATTGACTTTGAAAGCTTGAAGGAAAATGGTTTTGACCTAACTGAAGAAATTAGGGCTCAAAAGTGGGAGAGGTATTTCGATAGGTTGGTTGGACCAACATTCCCAGCGCTAGTCAAGGAATTTTGGATTCACGCCAAGGTTTCAAAACATCTAGTCATCTCCTCTGTCATGGGGAAGGAGATTGTGATTTCTGAAGATCTCATTGCAAGGCTAATCGGTCAAAGTGGTGGTGGCGTCCGTTGTGTGGACATGGCTGAAAGATGCGCTGATGTAGGTGTGGTAGCCAACAGGATTTTCACTCTTGGAATGCCCAGCAGCAAGATTAAGGATCTGAAGGATCACTGCAGAGTATGGGCTAAGATTATTCTGGGATGCTTCAACCACAGGAAACCAATAAGTTCTCCTGATTATATAAATGTGGATCAGCAGTTTCTGATCTACTTTATTGATCAGAAGATTAAGATCAATCTGGCTCACTTCTTGTTCAACCATCTCAAAACCAGTGTGAAAGAAACAAGGGAAGAAGAAAGGACCAAGAGGGACTGGATACCTTTTGGAAGGCTTATATCAGATATTCTGACAGAGAATAGGCTGATTGAACATCTGATAGAAGCTTAGGAGCTGAGCACTATTGAACCAACAATTGGGAAACCGCTGAACGCTAAGAATCTGAAAAAGATGAAGCTGATAGAGAATATTCAGAAGGAACCCAGAGCTACTTCAACTGCTGATATCTCCAGCAGAAGAGTGCCTCTGAGTGATTTTCCGGTATTTTCTGAAATGGAATCCAAACCAGAGATGTTTCTCAGGTACCCAGATGCGTACAAGGCAGAAGATACAGGTTCAAAGCTGAACATCAAAGATCTGAGTCAACCCTAACCAGAAGTGACTCTGAAGAAGACAAAGAAGAGGAAAGCGCCATCAGAAGGTTCATCTCAGCAGACTCCAAAGAAAAGAGGTATTTCATCTGCTGCCCCTATTTCAAAATCTTTTACTATTCCAGCATCTATCCCTCCTCAAACCTCTCATAGAATATTAATTCCAATCCCTACCATTGATGAAACCATACAAGAAGAAGACCCTTCTGAGGCCTTACTACTCAGAAGACCTAGAACTAAACAACCCAAACAACCAACAATTTCAACAACAATAGCACTTGACCAAGTGCTGGCTGATATTGAGCGTGAACATGCTTCTGCTAAACCAAACCCTGAACCACAAAATGTTCCTCCTCCACAACCAGAACAACAACCTGAACCAGAAATACAACAACAACCAGAACCAGAACCACAACAACAACAACCACTCACAGAAGAACCTCTGATCCCTGAGCAATCAGAGATTCCAACTCCCTCTCCCCAACCAGAAATAAATCCTCCTTCACCACAAACAAAGTTTCACCATTCTGAAACCCCTTCTCCTCATAAATCTGACCCTCACTCACCTCAACCTTCACCGCTGGCAATCCAGTTGCCATGTGGAACCACTATTGTCATGCCCCAGTTACCATCTTCAGAAGAATCAACACCTCCAAAGACTCCCAAAACACCACCCACTCCAATCGAAATATCTGACTCTGATACCCCTCCTCCAAAACAAACAGCCTCTCAGCAAACCTCTGAAAACCCCAGCAGGACTTTCATTGACTTAACAAGTCTTGAACGTCTTGCTGATCTAAGACACAAAATTGCCATCCCAAAACCAAAGCAACCAGATGTTGGCTCTGGTATCTTGAATTTTGAAACAGGTGTGCTGCAATGGATTGCTTCTTTAAAGCAAGTCTGTCCTGGGATGATTGACCCAGCTGCTTCTGATCAGCTCTGGTCACAGTTCAGACTATGGGTACGTGCTGAAGCCCTCAAGTTGCAGGATATCAACTATGAGCAGGCACAACAGAACTTCAGCAAGCTGCTGAAGGAAGTTGAAAGTCAGCTGCCTCAGGAAGCCGTGCTCCCTCTGGACAGTGAACCTTGGTCTGAGAAACAGCAAGCTGCAAAGGTGCAACCATCAGAAGAAGACAAGACCATTCAGGATGAAAGTCAAGCAGCGGATGTTGCTGAAAGTTCTGAGAAGCCTCCTTCTTCTGATGCTTCTCAAGCTGCCTTGGACAGGCAGACTCTGGAAGAACTAAGGCTGAATGACTTGCGTCTACAGCAGCGGATGGACGACAATGATCAGAAGATGAAAGCAAGAATGGATGTGCAGGACAGCAAGATTGACACTGTTGTCAGCATGGTTCATAAGCAAAATGAAACTTCTGAAAAGATTCAAGCGATGCTGGAGCGCCTGTTTACACGCTTGCCTCCTCAACCTTAAATCTTTTTCATGCATGACCTTTTTCATGTTTTCTTCATTTTCTGATGTACTGTTTTGATTAAGTTTTTGTAATATTTTCTTGCTCTGATTCTGAACTATCTTAATATAATTTGTTTTTCTGATCTTAATTGTTTTAGCACATCACCAACACTTTTTGATTGCTGACAAAAAGGGGGAGAACAAGAATGATATTTAAATCAATAACGGGCTAACTAGACAGAAACTCTCAAACATTCTAACTCTATTACTTGAAATGTTTTTCTGTTTTGTTTAAAGTCTACAGGCACAAGGAAGCTCCTGGACACTCTGAAGACTAGAAGCTCTGATCAAAATGTAGAAGCTCTGATCAATGTTGCTCTGATCAATATGAAGTTCTGATCGTCCTAATACTCTGATCCAAAGCAAAGCTCTGACAGGAAAAGCTCTGAAGCTCTGCTCTCTGATAAGTCAAAGACTCTGATAATCTGATGTTCAAAGAAAGAAAAAGATCTGATCCTGAAGAACACGTATAATCAAAGGGAAGAAATCAACTCAGGGGGAGTATCTCTTAACTCTGACTTCTCCGTACTTCTTACTCTGATACTTTTTCCAGATACCTTTTCACGTTATTTTTCATTTAAAATATCTAGTTTTTGTCATCATCAAAAAGGGGGAGATTGTTAGAACAATGTTTGAATCTACTACCCTATATTTAAGTTTTGATGATAACAAAGTGAAAAGATATAGTATTTATAAGTTTCATGAATGAACTATCTGCTGCCTAAAATTATTATGTTCTGACTTGCAGATACTCTGATTGGTATAAGCAAAGATCACGTCTTTTCAGCATCAGAATTTGATTTCATACACCAGCATCAGAAGTTGCTACATCAGAACGTCAAGATCAGATAATCAACTCACGTACATGCTGAAGCTTGATGAACAAGACTGCGCTCAAACACTCTGATACAGAAACACAATAGTTCATCAGCAGCGAAGCAGAATCAGAATGAGCCAAGCCAGAACTTGCATTAAGTAAGCAACGGTACTGTGCATTGAAAGCTAATCAACTCCAACGGCCTCATTCCAGACAAGATCTGCTCAAAAAGGAAAGCTTGTTATTAGCATTGAATCAAGAATATTGCATTCAACGTTCATCTTTTCAAGTGCTATATAAACAAGGCTTTGAAGATTATAATGGCTAATGCTCTCCAAATCTCTACACGCACAAAGCTGAACCATAATCTTCATTCTACCAGTTTTGCTAAACCACATACTCTGATATTCCATTATTGGTTAGCAATCTAGTTTCTAAGCTTCATTTTGTGTATACATCACAGTTGTGATAAAGTTTTATAGAAAACATTCACACACATAGTCTTATCTTTTTGTAAGGAAGTGTTACCTTGACAAACCGGGTTGTGGTTTGAATCAAGAAGGCTTTAGCAGTTGTTAAAGCAGTCTGTAATATTCAGTTGAATATAGTGAATTAAGACCTCGTTGGAGAGAGGCGAAATCACCTTGACGGGTGGACTGGAGTAGTTTGAGATCAAACGAACCAGGATAAAAATATCTTGTCAATTGCTTTAGATTTTAGTTTTACAATTCAACCCCCCCTTCTTGTGTTTTTCACCCCTTCAAAATTAAATTGGATGCGAGTTTTTTGGGTTTTGACCCTTTTTTATTAAAGAAAATGATTTTTTGGTTATTTTTGAATTAAATGGAATTAAATTAAATGAACAATTCAATTAAATTAAATAATGAAAATATTTTTGGATTTTTGAGTTTTTTAAAGAAATAAAATAAATTGAATTAATACTACTAAAAACCTAATATTCTAAATTGATTTTAAATATTGCAAAAAATATTAAAAGTTAAATCTAATTAAAGCTAAATTGATTAAATTAATTTATTTACAAAAATAAAAGTGATAAGTTAATTTTAATAAATAAAATATTTTTTATGTTTTTGATTTTATTAGGAAAAAATGTTAATTGGTTAGTGATTAATAAAAAGAATAACGATTAATTAATTAAAGGAACATAATACAAATAGATAGAGAGTTTAGGAGTATACGAGCCTGATTGGAGGGGTGAAACAGCTATTGGCGTCATGTGTAAACTGTTTTGTTTTGGCCATTTATGTTTTGGCTTTTGGCCATTTGTGTTCTGGCTTTTGGTCATTTGTGTTTTGGCCTCAACGTTCCTTAACCTTCTCAGGATGTCTGTCTCGCCATGTATTGGTGTCATGTGTAAGCTGTTATATTTTGGCCATTTGACTTTTGGCTTTTGGCCATTTGTGTTTTGGCCTCAACGTTCCTTAATGAACTTGCATGAGATCCTGTCTAAATCTGCAGTGTTGAATCTCATGAACACATTAAATAAATTACTATATATCATAAAATACAAATAAAGTCAATATATGAAGAAATTTAATGTTTAGGTCAATATGGCATGTATGAATGATTATACCCTTTGATCATGGAGATCAAATCAACCTTACCCTTACTGAAGAAGTAGTAAGATGTTGGTTTGTAACTGAGATGACTTGTTTGTAGTGAGAGAGGGATTTGTAATAAGGATTTCAAGGTTTTAGGGTTCTTGAAAGAATTTGATATTCTGACAGTGTTGTGGCAAGGTTTTTTTTCTCTCTTTTGGTTTGTGTGAAAAGAATGTGATTATATAATGGAAATTAGGGTAAAGAAAATGGGCTTTGAATGTGCAATTGGATCTCCAATGTTCACTTGAGTTCATCACTTTCCAGGCTAAATCGCAGGGACTTAAGTACAATTTTTGAAGTTGAAATGTGAAAACAAAATGTAGCCGACATCGATAACTAACTTCTGTCTGAAAATCGGCTCAATCGGATAAATGGTGAATTAGTTATGAATTTTTGAAGTTTCAGCTCAGACAAACTTATTTTGGGCTCCAGTGTCGACTCTGACACGTTCTTCAAAAAAAATCTGGTATTGATCGGAGCATAATCCGATCTCGACTTTTGAAGAAAAGTTGTAGATCTATGAGTCAGTGACCTTGTGTAAAAATATGAGCCCAATCCGATAAAAATTGACCGAGTTATGAATTTTCGAAGTTTCGGCCCAGATGAAATATTATTCAGCATTCAGGATTTTTAGCGTGTCACACATTCTGAGCAAAAAACGAAGGCCTTTCGAATACCGTTTGAACTTAATACCTTCTGTGAAAATGTAGCCAACTCAATTTGTGAAATTTTGGCGCTGGAACCAGCTCGATACGATGAAAATCGACCAAGTTATGATTTTCTGAACATGACGCAAATAAACTTCTGTCACAAATTTTCTGTACGAAAATACTTGATAAATCCACATTTTTGAAGACCTTCTGATCGAAATTGGCTTCCAGCCGTGAGAGATGAAAACGTAGATAATGTCAAGACGGAATTTTGGTCACCGAAACGGGTTCAAAACGAGCCACGATCTTCAAGTTATGAATTTTTTAGCGCGTAAAAACTGCACTTTCAGCACACTTCTTCACCATATTTCTTCGAGAAAACTCACACATTCGGATACCTTCTTTAAACAATTGACTCTTGAGCCGAACCTGAATTTGAGAATACGTTATCAGAGATATATTGGAGAAAGAACACCTGAATATGACGCGCCGGGTTGAACTTGTGAATTTTTCTTGAAATGTTTTGAGAAATATGGGAGGGCAAATTTTGGGGTACAACAATATCAAATGGTTATGTTTTTTATAATTGCTCTGAACACTTCTCTTGTAATCATACTTTTGCAAAGTAAGAAGTTATTCTAATTCCAAATTTGGAATTGGGGGGAGATGTAGCCATAGTGAGGATGATTGTTGAACTTTCTAAAAAAATCCTTGTGTCTCTTTTCTTTTATTGCTTTACTTGCTTTAATCTTCATACATCGATTTGTCAAATAGTATTAAGCAATTATCGACGCGTAGGAATTTTTTGAAATTGTTTTTGTTTTGAATTGTGTGTTGAGTTTCTTATAATCACTTTTGATTATAAGTGTTTTTTTCATATTAACACAACACAAAGAAAAATTCTGAAACTTTGATTGCACTCCAAGTGTTTGACAAATTGTTTAGCTTGTTTAACTTAAAAGAAAATTGTTATGTTCTATCTCTTACTTTCATTTACTCTCTATATGCAATATGTTGAATGTGTTGTTTGATTGATTAATTCTGTGATACGGTGGGAGAAATGACTTAAGGTTTTTGCGTTTGATTGCAAATGTTGTGGTTAGCAAGAGTCGTCACCGACTTTTCTTTTATCCAAAAGGAAAGGTGAAAAAGCACAGGAAAGACCTTTGAGATTATTTCTTGAGTTCGGGGGGTCGATTATGAAAAGGGAAGGTATTAAGACTCTTTTCATCCATGGTTTTCCATGGGCTCTTAGTTACTTGCTAGATCACTTTCTTTTTGTTTAAAATTGTGCTTGATGTGATTTTTGAAAGTATTTTGTAAAGAAGCCATTGTTTAGGCAATCTTTGTAATGATTCTTGTTCGTAAGAATGTATACAAAGATGTTGATCTTTTGAAAATGTATTCAAGTTTTGTAAGATGTTTCGAAAGTGTAGGTGTTTGTTTTTTGAAAATAGCAAGGATGTTTGTTTTGAAATTGAGCAAGTAATTAGGAGCATTCTACCTACTCAAAAAGTATTTCTTGTTCATTTTCCTTTCCTTTGACATTGTTGTCTTACCATTGATTTGGTAAGCAACCCTATCTTTGGATGTAAACAGGACGAACGTGGGTCATCGTATAACCATGATTAGCAATGTTGCAAGGTATCTTAGCATTCTTTTTTAGGGACTAAGATCATTTGAAAGGCAACTTAGATAGCGTCATCGAGGGACTATGATCTTGTATTTGCTTGTTTTTGCTAAGATACCTTACATGCGTAATATGGCCATTTTGTATAAGGCAACCAAGTGGAATAACCCTAGGGGTGCTTGTGTGCAACTGTATCATTTTCATGCTTGTTTTTGTCTTGAAGTAGGGTTTTCTAAGAATTGGTTTTAGTTTTTCCATACAAACCCTAATTACTAGCATGTTATATATAAAACCGATGATTGCGGAATTTAAAGTTACTACGCTATTACAACATTTGTGGGAGGGGGTATACAAATTTAATGGGGATTGCAAAAAATATAAACCTAATTAGTCTATTACAAGCATATTGAATGGGTATCAATGTACAATGAATTAAATGAATACAATGTATAAAAAAGAATAAATGTACAAAAATGCAAAATGTAAAGTAAATGGATATATGTTTTATTTTTTTAGAAAAAAGAGATTTTGTCTTAATCTAATTAATTAAAGAAAATAATAAATTAAACTTAAATTTATTAAGAAAAGATTTTTAAGAAAAACCCTAATTCTATTTAATTGATTGGAAGAAAATAAATTTAGAAAAAAAAGTATTTTTGGTATTTTGTCTTGAAAATATTTATAGTCTTATAAAATATTTTTGGCCTTTTTTAATATTAAACAAAATATATTTTAATAGGTGTGAAAATAAAAATAAATACTAACATAGTTTTAATTTAATTTACAAGACTAGTTAATAAAAATAAATAATGTATAGTTAAATAAAATATTTTTTTGTGAGAAAATAAAATAAACCAAGTTAAAATAAAAATCTAATTTTTTTAATATTTTTAATGATTTTTAATAGTAGTAAAAAAAATTAAGAAAACAAAAGAAATAAAAATAAATAAAAAAAAAACTGGGCCAGGGGTGCCATTAGTCAACAGGGAGGTCAGCAAGAAGAAAAAAATAGAGGACCAAAGGAAGGCCCAGCGCCTGTAAAAATGAAAGTCAGAAATGCAAAATGTGTTAGGGCTCGAACCCTGGTCCCAAAGGTTACAGGCGTGCGCTTCTACCACCGGGGTGGCTATACATCTGTTAACATAAGCAAAACAATAAATATGTATGGCAAAACGCGCCCTGATGACTTCATATTCAACCTCCAGCCAGACCAATTGTAACTTGCTCATTTCTCATCAAAAATGAAAACTGTAAACATGAAACTTGTAGCAAATTTTCTCACGGTTTCAGAAATGTAAGGCATTAAAACTATAGATCAAATATAAGCATGAATTTTAATGGCCCTAATCTGAATCCTAAAAATCTCAGAAGTTTCAGTTTCAAAATTCTCTAAGCTCAAGAAAAATTAATGGAAACTATGGACATAGTTAGCTTCAGGGCAATGATATCTACATGTTTTGTTCACAAATAAACTATTGATGGTGTCTGTATGAAGAGTACCAAGTTGAGAAAACTTACCTCAAAACTGGAAATCATGTTTTGAGTTTGAGCTTGTTTCAAGTGATGGTGATGGTCAGGTTAGCTTCCTTGAGGTCCTAGGAAGCTAATGCAATGATTAGCTTGAACAATGGATGGCTGAAATGGTCTGGAGAAGTCAATGTGCAGAGCTGAGTTTTTGAAAATGGAGGATGGTATTAATGGTGTTACAGTTCTAAAACAGGGTGTGAGATCCACTATATATGATGTTTAGAAACTTTAGAAACCAAAAGGCCATGAAACGCACGAGTAGGTTATGAGTTTCAAGTTTTTGGTCAGTTTGTGTGAAAATGGAAGTGTGATTCTGAGTTCTAGGTATATTCAAGGCTTGAGCATTCGTGTGTTTGTGTCAAATGGTTTGTGTATGTATAAACAAAAGTGTTTCAAAGCTTTGGCAAGTCATAAGTACAAGTTTCTAGCTTTTGGCTAGGTTACTTGATTTTGAAGAAAAGAGGGAATCAAGTTTTAAGAAGAGGTACAAGCATGGGATGGGTGATTGTAAGTGTTTGAAACATTTCTCATGAGTTATAGGACTGGTTTGATCATAAGAGAACAAGTGCAAGGCTCAAGAACAAGTTTTGTACAAAAAGTTGCTTTATCAAAATGGCAATGTAACCTTTCTTCCAAAAATGGATATAAAGCATGTCCATGCATTGAATGCTTGAAGTGAGGCATCTAACAGCTGTGTAAACCAATAATTATGGAGTGCCTAACAAGTTTGAGGCCTGCAAAGTAGTGTTTATGCAGCATGGTTTGAATTTGAATTTTGTTCATCACTAAAATGACTTGTAATTAAAGTGACAAAACCCTAACTTCATCTCTTCGATTCTCCCTACTCAAGAATGATCTCAAGGAGTTCTTGGATATTTTGGAAATCTTGCAATGTCCTCTACAACCCATATTTGAATTTATTTTGAAGATACCCCTTGGAACTATATAAAAAGTGTCATGAAGTTGGGTCAAAATCCTGACCAAATTAAGGCAAAATTTCACTAAGTGTTTTGTTTCATGACCCTATGTTCTTAAAATTATAACTTGAGATCCAAGCATTTTTGGAAGGAGTTGTGTAAAGAAAAGTTATAGATTTCATGGATATTTACAACTTCCATGTTGTAAGTTTCTCTTGAATTATCTTGCATCATGGTCAAAAATTTGTTCAAAGATGTAAAAAAATATGAAATTTCCAACACTTAGAAAAATTTCTAAGTTTAGAAATTTTGACTTTTAAAATGAATTCTTGACTTTTTTATTTATTGATGAATAAGTTTCATATTTTAACATGTTTTGATGAATTATGATCTTTGGCACTTGAATTTGACCAAAAAGTCAAAGTTTGACTTTTCAGTATACACTTGACTTTTGATCAGTTGACTGAAAAATTCACCTGTCAATCCAATGGACTTGCAATGTTTTAGACCATGTCATTAGGTAAAAATGATGCTATTGGATTCTTGAGATCATGACTTAAACCAATTGACCATTTTCTAGGTCAAAAATCAGAAAATACCCTTTCCCAATCAAAACCCTAATTTTGACCATTTTGCCCTTTTGGAGATTTGATCAAATTTCTTGAGGAATTGTGGTCCAAACTTTATCAAATGATACATATGAGTTTAAAATGTTGATGTGGATCAAAGACTATGAAGTTTGACTGTAAATTGGCCATAGTTGACTTTTTCCCCAATACAACTGATTTTTAAGTTAATTGTTCAATTGACTGAGCAAAAGTGTGATTCAAAGCTTGAAACTTGACATGAGTGATCTTGGGGGTCCATAATGATCCATGAAAGTCATATGGGGCATTGGAAGTTCAAAAATACTTGTGCAAACTCAAACCCTAATTTTGGTCATCAGTGCTTAAGGAGGTGTCTTGAGCTGATCAAACCCTAATGTAGTCTTGAGTCAAGGGAGATCTTGTGAGAAAATTCTTGATATGTGAGAGGGAAATTTTTGGGGTACAACAGCTTCCCCTATTCAATCTTCTTAAGCCTGAAGAGTTAGATTGGCAAGTTTTTCCATTCGTGACTCGAAGGTGGAAGATGATTGGACATTTAGAGTGCCCAAAAATTTGCACTCGGTGATGTGATGGTTGATGGAATGGGCTTAAAGATGCCATTTAGAGAGATGCTAGAAATTTGTTGGAGATGGGATTGTAAATGCCATCTAGAAATGGTTGCTGAATCGTAGCTGTAAGTTGAAACTGAATGAGTATCAGAATGACGTCTGTGTCTGGAGCGTATCTGAGCTGTATCTGAAAGCTGAATCTGAATGAGTATCAGAATGGCATCCGTGCCTGGAGCGTATCTGAACTGTATAAGAGATTCTGAATGAATATCAGAATGGCATCCGTGTCTGGAGCGTATTTGAACTGTATAAGAGATTTTGAATAAGTATCAGAATGGCATCCGTGTCTGGAACGTATCTGAACTGTATAAGAGATTCTGAATGAGTATCAGAATGGCATCCGTGTCTGGAGTGTATCTAAACTGTATCTGCTAACTTTGAACATTGTTAATGGTAGTTGTTAACCTTATCCTAAAAAGGGTAAAATTTTAGCTATAATGCAAAGTCATGTTGTATGAAATACATGCATTCGTGTTATCAATGTTTATGATATATGGATACGATGTATGCGTATGTGAGATAATTTACTGCACTGCTGTTGGATTGGGGAAAATAAATCCATGAATGCTGCAGAGGATATGGAGTGTAAGTCTTCATGTTGTGAAATTGAAGAATTTCCACTTAGAGAAATAAACTTTGTTGTAAGGGAAATGCCATGTACTGCTTGTAAAATCCTGTTGGGAAATCCTGAAAAATTGGATGACTTTTACTGGGGATTGATAACTGGAAACTTTGTTCTGTTGGGGGTTAAACTACACAGTGCAGGAGATTTTGTGAAAATATCTTAGAGAGATTTCCCTACCTTAAAGCCATCAGTGATTTGTCTTTTATTTTGTTTATTTGTAAACAGTGATTATGTTCAAATGCATATGTTCAAAAATAAATCGTTGGACGTTTTTGTAAACAAAACATAAGAGCAAAGAAAAACAGATAGCTTTGTACTTTTAAAGGGATATCTTTGTATTGATTTGAGTAAGTATTTTTGTACAGTGAGACAAACATTCTAGTAAGAGAATGCCATCGTAAAAAAAATGAAAATTTGATACAAAGAAAAGATAGCTATGTGCAATAATCCCATGGGGTTCCCATTCTGCTATAGCCTTCGCGTCTTTGAGAATCTTGTCTATTTGTTGCCTTGTCCGAAGCTGATTGAATTGATCAGAAACGTCGCGTTTGCAGGTTGTCTGTAAGGTGATCCAACGGGACATAGTCGTACGCTTTAATTCCCTAACTTTTTCCTAGACCACCCTTTCAGGTTTTCAGTCCACCGGGAAACCCTTTTTTGCCCAAGTCGCCCTTTCGGGTTTTCAACTTGCCGGGTGTACATATTTTTTTCCGTTTTATCCCTAATTTTTGCCCGAACCTTTTTGGTTCGCCGGGATGCCATTATTCTGCCTAGGTGTGTTAACCTAGCGGGTCTCTTATGCGTAGTATCTTTTGACTATGTCTGCGTTCGCAGGGTGCGGCAGGTCGTCACCATCCATGGTGGTCAAGATTATTGCTCCACCAGAGAATATGTTTTTGATTACAAATGGTCATTCGTATGTAGAAGTCCATTTTCCCCTGGGATCACCTTGCGGTAGTATGATACATTTGATCACCAAATCCCCGACTTGATACACTTGGTGTCTGACCTTTTTGTTGAAAGCCTTGATCATCCATTTTTGATACATCTGACCATGACAGATAGCAGTAAGCATTTTCTCATCAATCAAGTTTAGTTGATCAAGTCAAGTCTGGATCCAATCGTCTTTGTTCAGCTTTGTATCCTTCATAATTCTCAGAGAGGGGATTTGGACCTCAATAGGCAAGACAGCCTCCATGTCGTATACCAGAGAAAAGGGTGTTGCCCCAGTTTATGTGCGAGTCGTGGTACGATACTCGTGGAGAGCGAATGGTAACATCTCATGCCAGTCTTTGTATGTGACTGTCATTTTCTGTATGATCTTTTTAATGTTCTTATTCGCGGCTTCGATAACACCATTCATCTTTGGCCAGTAAGGGGAAGAATTATGATGCTGAATCTTGAATAGCTCACACAGGGAGGTGATCATAGTATTGTTCAGGTTCGTACCATTGGCTGTGATGATCCTCTCTGGGGTACCGTATCGACAGATGAGATTCTGCTTGATGAACCGGGCGATAACATTCTTGGTCACGGAAGAGAAAAAGGCTTCTTCAACCCACTTTGTAAAATAGTTAGTGGCTACTAAGATGAAGGGATGTCCATTGGAGGTTGTTGGCTTGATTTCCCCAATCATATATATGCCCCACATAGCAAAGGGCCAAGGAGCCGTCAAGACATTCAGAGGAACCGGAGGTACGTGCACCTTGTCAGCATAGATCTGACACTTGTGGTAGGTTCGAGAGTGTTGATAGCAATCTACTTCAATGGTAGACCAGTAATAGCCTGCCCGTAGTATTTTCTTTGCCATCGTATGCCCACTGGAATGGGTGCCAAAAGTGCCTTCATGTAATTCAACCAAGATCCTTTCAGCTTCAACCTTTTCTACACGCCGAAGTAACACAGAGTCATGGTTGCGTTTGTAAAGAATTCCATTACTAAGGAAGAACTTAGCAGAGAATCTCCTTAAGAACTTCTTATCGTTGACTGAAGCTCCTTCTAGATATTCTTGAGCCTCGAGATACCTCTTGACTTCGTGAAACCAAGGCTGGTCCACTACTTCTTCAGTATTAATCTCTAACAGTGTGCTGGTTCATCCCTTCGTTCAATGGTGATCTGGGGAGCTTAGTTATCCCATTTAAGTTTAAACATAGATGACATTGTGGCTAGTGCATCTGCTAGCTGATTTTCTTCTCGCGGGAAATGTTCGAAGGTAATCTTCTCAAAATGTGGGAGAAATTTCAAAACATGTTCTTTGTAAGGGATAAGGTTAGGGTCTTTGGTGTCCTATTCCCCTTTGATCTGGCTAATGACCAAAGCTCAATCTCCGAATACATTCAAGTATTTGATCCCCAAGTCTATGGCAGCTTTGAGACCAAAGATGCATGCTTCGTATTCTGCCATGTTATTTGTACAATTGAAGCAGAGTCTTGCGGTAAATGGAGTATGACACCCTTCAGGAGATATGAGTATATCACCAATACCATTTTTGAGTGCGTTAGATGCCCCATCAAAAACCAGGGTCCATATGGATCCTTGTTCAGGTCCGTCATATGGCCTGAATTCTTCACAATTGTGTACCATCATGATGTCTTCATCTGGGAATTCGAACTTCATGGAGTGGTAGTCTTCTACATCTTGGTGAGCAAGGTGATCAGCTAGTGCACTATCCTTTATTGCTTTTTGGGTAGTATACTATATGTCATATTCCGTCAGGATCATCTGCCATCTCGTTATTCTCCCAGAGAGGGCAGGTTTCTCGAAGATGTACTTTATCGGATCCATTTTAGATATCAACAAGGTAGTATGGGTCAGCATATACTGTCTTAGATGGCGAGCATCCCATGCCAGAGCACAACAAGTTTTCTCGAGCAGTGAATATCTTGTTTCATAGTCGGTAAACTTTTTGCTCAGGTAATAAATAGCATGCTCTTTTTGGCCAGGCTCGTCATGCTGCCCTAGTACACACCCCATTGAATTTTCCAAAACAGTCAGATACATGATCAATGGCCTTCCTTCGACTGGTGGCATCAACTTAGGAGGCTCTTGTAGGTACTCTTTGATCTTGTCGAAAGCAGTTTGGCACTCGCCATTCCATTTGACCACTTGATCTTTCTTCAGTAATTTGAAGATTGGTTCACAAGTAGCTGTCAGGTGAGAAATGAATCTGGCAATGTAGTTTAAACGTCCCAAGAATCTTCTGACTTCCTTCATAGTACGAGGAGCAGGCATCTCTTGTATCGCTTTCACCTTGGCAGGATCTACTTCAATACCCTTATTGCTGACGATAAAGCCTAAGAGCTTACCAGACCTTACTCCAAACGTGCATTTATTTGGGTTTAACCTCAACTTGTACTTCTTTAGTCTCTCAAACAGTTTCTGTAAATGATCAAGATGCTCTTCTTCTGTTTAAGATCTAGCTATCATGTCGTCAACATAGACTTCTATTTCGTGATGTATCATGTCGTGAAATAGAGCTACCATGGCACGCTGATAGGTTACCCCAGCATTCTTCAGTCCAAATGGCATCACCTTGTAGCAGAATGTTCCCCATTATGTGACAAATGTTGTTTTCTCCGTGTCCTCAGGCGCCATTTTGATTTGGTTGTATCCTAAGAAACCGTCCATGAAGGAAAACACTTTATGTTGTACCATATTGTCAACTAGAATATCAATGTGGGGGAGTGGTAAATCATCCTTAGGGCTTGCCCTATTCAAATCTCTTTAGTCCACACACATTTGCACTTTGTCGTCCTTTTTGGGTACGGGAACAACATTGGCAACCCATTGCGGATAAGAGGTGACGGCCAAGAATCCAGCATTGAATTGTTTCATGACTTCGGCTTTAATCTTCTCCGACATATCTGGTCGCATACGAAGGACTTTTTGTTTTACTGGTGGGCAGTCCTCTCTTGTAGGTAGACGATGTACCACAATGTCTGCATCAAGTCCTGGCATGTCTTCATACGACTAGGCAAAGACCTCAACATACTTGTGTAGAAACTGAATTAGACGCTCCTTGACACTGGGTTCTAGATTGGCACCCACTTTAACCTCTCTTTTGTCTTCTTCGGTGCCTAGGTTGATGGTGTCCACTGGTTCCTCGTAGGGCTGAATGGTTCTCTCTTCTTGTTGTAATAATCTGGCAAGTTCCGCTGGTACTTCACAATCTTCCTCACCTTCGTCTTCGGCTTGGTAGATTAGACTTTCAGAGTCACAGAAGGCCATAGCAGAACCGTTACCCATGGGATCCCGAATGGATGTAGACCTGCATTGTGAGTGTGAGTGTGTGCGTGAGTATAGCTATCTTTGAAAGAAATGAAAAATGTAGAAAAGAAAAACAATGAGCACAAGTTTTTATGCAAAAACGTCCATGATTCATTAATATCATATGGAAATGAGATAATAACCCTTACAAATAGACCATTGTGCCTCGCGTAAGACACAAGGTTGTAAGAGTCTGAATTGTTTTAATATTACAGATCCAACAAAATGTAAAGACAAATTACTGTGGGATAAAAGTGACCGGGACAAAATCTTTGGCCTCCCAGTTGCTGAGCCCTCCATTGAGAATTGGGAAGATCCGATCCTCCAAGTTGTAGCCATCTTCATCATCTTCCACCGCATTGACTTCGCGGTTGTTGATCTTCAAGGGTGGTCCTCCGGCACGAGCGTGGCGTATAACCTTCTGAACACCTGAAGTGAAACCCAGGCCAAACTTATCAGACTTGTATGGGATATCTGGGAGTTGTCCCTAAATAGTGCACCCACCTTCTTCTATCACTGTCTTGGTGTCCTTTAAAGATGACATCCTGAGTGGAGGCCTTGTAATCTTGGGAACTAGAGACACGGCTTTGGTCACTGCCACATTTTGAGGGACTTCTTCAAAATGCTGGAATGGATTTTCAATAAATTCGCCATCTAATTCCACGTATCTGAAAGAATTGAGATGGCTGATCATATATTCTTCTTCTCCATGAACGGTGATAATCTTCCCTTGAATCGGATATTTCAGCATTTGGTGCAACGTAGAAGTAACAGCGCCAGCATTGTGAATCCATGGTCGGCCTAGCAAGCAGGAATATGAAGGGAGAATATCCATTACATAAAAAGTTGAATCAAATGTTTGGGTTCCAACCTTTATGGGGATATCCACTTCCCCATGCACCATCCTTTTCGAGCCGTCAAAAGCCATTACTACTATATTGCTCAGTTTCAATGTCAATCCCTCACAGTCAAGCCTATCAAGAGCCTTTTTAGGCAATACATTCAGAGACGAGCTTGTGTCCACCAAAACATGAGCCAAGGTTGTGCCCTTACATTCAACTGAGACCTGTAATGCCTCATTATTCTTCCTTCCTCTTGGCGTTAAATCAGCATCCGGAAAACCTAGACCATTATCTGCAGTCAAGCTGGCTACGCAGTCTTGGAACTGATCGGCAGATGTTTCTTGGGGTACATGGGAAATTTTCAGGAATTTTACCAAGGCTTTTGCATGAGCCTCGAAACATAGTAATAAAGCCAACATGGAAATTTTAGATGGAGTTTGCCCCAGTTGCTCCACTGCATCGTAGTCGCTTCTTTTTATGATCTTTAGAATTTCCTTCATCTCTTTCCGGGAGGTCTCAGGGATAGCTAATGATTGTGCTTTCATCCGGACAGGCTCAATCAGAATACTTTTACCTCAAGTTTCAGTTAACTTGGTAGCAGGAATGTCAGCAGGAGTAATAACAGGGGTTGTGTCAGTTTTGTCAGTTGGAGTACTAGCAGAGATGATTGTAGGACTGGGAATAACCTTTGGAGGAGCAACAACAACGGGAATGATTATGGGTCCAGAAACTGCTTTTAGGGGAGTAATTTCTGGAGAGAATATCCTTCCACTTCGGGTGATCTTGCTAGTCCCTTCAATATTACTGATATTGGAGTCAACTTTCTCATAACTTGAATCTTCGGCAGCTGGCCAATCTTGCTTGATACCGTGGTAGTAAACATCCCCTCCATAATTCCATTGTACGGTTTTGTCTGACGAATATGGGATTGGTCCAAGCATTGTAATTATCAAAGGAGCTACTTTTGGAACTGATGTAATTCTAACGGGTCTTTTGGTGGAGACCCTGGAAGAATTGGCGGAAATGGTAACGATGGAAACATCATTATAAGGAACAGGTGGAACATAAGTCTTTTCGAATAAAATTTCCTTGTTATCTATTAGGAACTGAACGCCTGTTTTCAACAAAGGACAGCCGGTTGGTGAGGTCAAACAGAAATGATAGCTTTCATCACAGCCTGGGAAAACACTGACATTCAATAAGTTCTTTTTGATAGTCAGGAGTGGGGTCATAATTTCATCAACTGAAGTAACAAACATATCTTCCTCAATGGCGTTGGTATTATGGCCGTGTTTGGGCATAGGGGCAGAAATGACATTGGGCTTTTCTGGCGCATCGAATTCAATCTCTTTGGCTTCAAGGAGGTCTTGTACTTTGTTCTTTATAGCCCAACAGTTATTAGTTTCATGGTCGGGACTCTCGGAGTGGTATGCACAGCGGGCATTGGGATGATAGTGAGGAGAGGTTGTGTTAGGATTCTTTGGAGCTTCTTTCAAAGTGACTAGGTTAGATCTTAACAAATGTGGCAATACTTGAGATAGGATCATGTTAATTCTGATGAATTGTCTGATTGGTCTTTCCATTCTTGGTTGGTTGTTTCTTTGCTAATCAGGCGCAGGTTTAGGAATCATAATAGCCCCCACCATTGGAAGGTGTTCGGCCCTATCTTTATTTCTCTGAGGATATACAGCAACCACCTCTTTCTTTCCTATGAATGGCTTCCTTACAGCAGCAGAGGATGTATCTTTTGAATCTTTCCACTCTTTATCTCGGCTTCTACCCTCTCTCCAGTCAATTTCAGTTCAGTAAAACCTGCCGATGAACTTTGAATTAAGTGATTGAAGAAGGAACCAGACAAGGTGCCTAAGAACATATCAACTAACTCTCTTTTAGATAAAGGAGGCTGGACTCTCCCTGCCAAGTCCCTCCATTTTTGCGCATAGTCCTTGAAGCCCTCACTTGAAACCATGGCCATACTCTGGAGTTGAGTACGGGTAGAAGCAAGATCAGCGTTGTATTGGTATTGTTTATAAAAGGTTGCAGCGAGATCTTCCCAGTTATGAACATTGGCTCTTTCTAACTGATAAAACCAATCAAGTTGAGTTCCAGACAGACTGTCTTGGAAGAAGTGTACCCATAAATATTTGTCAACGGTATGGGTGTTGGCTGAAGATTTTGATAATATTATTAGAAGCCAAGCGAGTTGAACGTTTCGATCGAAATGAAACAAAAGCGTCATGTTTCGAAGTAGCAGAAGCAATGTTTAGAATAAGCATATCAAAAGCTTGGAGCTTCGAAAGGCAATTATGGGAACATATCTAAAGAAGTCTTGAAATAACAACAAGGCTGTGTCTGAGAAGTGCGTTCGAAATGGAGAAGTACCAAAGCATTTGAAATTCAAATGGAAGCGGGACATTCGAAGTTTGAAATTTATGCGCTGGAGCATTTGGAGACACGTGGAAAGAAGAGAGAGGCGTTGTTCTGAACGTGGCATAATCCTATAGCAAGACCGTTATGGTCGAATTAGTATAAATAGAAGTCTTAGTATTAGGATTTCGTGTGTCATATCTATTGTACTAAATACTCAGTAACATTCAAACTACCACATGGCAAGGGAAACGAATGCAAGAGCAATGTACGTATGATAGCACCACATATTTATGATTTAATGAAAACCTTTTATCATTTCCAGCACTTTCCTTTATCTTTCTGCCAAATAACCTTTACAAGTTTTCTCATGCAAAGTCTTTTTACTTCGAAATCTCTTCATTAAAGCCTTACATTTCAATGCTTTCTCTACATTTCAAGCACTTTACATTTCAGAAAACTGTCATACTTTTCATGCCTTTATATTCAAGCTTTATCCTTCGAACGCCTATTTTTACTTAAAGTCATTTACAGATTTCTTGCATTAAACGCTTTCTTCATATTTCAAATCTTTTACGTTCCAAAACATCCTTTACATTAACTGTTTTTATAATTCGAAGCCATTTACTTCCCTTTTATGCAATTTTATATGTCTTTACAATTAACATTTATTCATGCAACTTAGTTTCGTACACGCACATTTTGATTACATCTTTAGACCTTTAAGAGAGAAATTGAAATAAGCCAAACACCTATACAACACTCAAATATCAACCATGAATATCTGTTCGATCATGAGAGTTACCCTAATGACCAAGGAATCCTAGGATCAATCTAGTCGATCCTGTGAGTTACCAAAGAAATTGAATAACAGTCAGTAAGTTTATTCGATAGTTTGGAAGACTAGCGGTTGTTTACCAGAAATCACTGGAAACAAATTGGCACACCCGGTGGGACCAATAATTGGACATTAGAAATAAAGATTGTTGAGACATAACCATTATAAAAACGTTGGAACCTAAGAAGTTTGTTGTTTTATGAACCTGAGAAGTGGTAAAATAACCAACAGCAACCAACCCTTATCCAGAAGAAAACGTTTGACCAAGATGTCTAATTCTGACAATCAACAAGGGGAACAAAATGCCCCACATACAACAGGCACTAATGTGTCCACTTCGATGGGAACATCTAATGTGATCCCTTCGAATGCATATTCTGTTGCATCTTCAACCAGTAATATAGCCACCAATGGAGCAAGTGGCATATCAACTAATAGTTCGATCTTAGGAAATACTGGAACCATTGGTTACCCTGGGGGATTCGTTCCACCATCAGGGACACAATCCCATTTCGCCACTCCACTAACTAGACCACCCGGTTTCGATGGTAATAGAACCAGAAACTCCTCTTATGGGATGCCAACTTCCTTTATGGCAGGTTTACACAATTCCACATCGAATTCATCACCACAATTAGGGTCTGGGTCTGGGGCGAATCAGTTTATGACAAACAACCAAGGGTCAGTGGGTTATAGCACAATGCCTATTTTAACCACAGAAAACCAGTTGGCTTTTAGGCAATTGATGGATGACAGTAACCATAATATGATAGGGGTGTTAGCACAAACTATGCAGGAAATATTTGCCCCAATAGTACAAAATGTGACTGTGACAAACAGGGAAAACGCTGACAACATGAGTCGAATAGCAGATTTCTTTGCTCCCCCAGAAAGGCGTAGGCAGAATCTGGCGGGATTTCGAGCAAACATGCCTGTTGTAGAACAAATTGCTAACGACCCAATTTATAGACCACCCAGAGAAGAAGTTAACTTAGGGGTCAGGGCACCAAGGTGTTTCCAGTGATTTCTGGTAAACAACCGCTAGTCTTCCAAACTATCGAATAATCTTTCTGACTGTTATTCAATTCCTCTGGTAACTCACAGGATCGACTAGATTGATCCTAGGATTCCTTGGACATTAAGGTTACTCTCACGATCGAACAGATATTCATGGTTGATATTTGAGTGTTGTATATGCGTTTGGCTTATTTCGATTTCTCTCTCAAAAAGTCTAAAGATGTAATCAAAATGTGTGTGTACGAAACTAAGTTGCATGAATAAATGTTAATTGTAAAGACATGTAAAATTGCATAAAAGTCAAGTAAATGGTTTCGAATTATAAAACAGTTAATGTAAAGGATTTCTGGAACGTAAAAGGTTTGAAATATGAAGAAAGTGTTTAATGCAAGAAATCTGTAAATGACTTTAAGTAAAAATATGCGTTCGAAGGATAAGACTTGAAGGTAAAGGTATGGAAAATATGACAGTTTTCTGAGATGTAAAGTGCTTGAAATGTGAAGAAAGCATTAAAATGTAAAACTTTGAAGAAGAGATTTCGAAGTGAAAAGACTGTAAATGAGAAAACTTGTAAATGTTATTTGACAAAAAGATAAAGGAAAGTGCTGGAAATGGTAAAAGGTTTTTATTAAATCAGAAATACATGGTGCTATCATACGTACATTTCTCTTGCATTCGTTTCCCTTGCCATGTGGTAGTTTAAATGTTACTGAGTATTTAGTACAATAGATATGACACACGAAATCCTAATACTAAGACTTCTATTTATACTAATTCGACCATAACGGTCTTGCTATAGGATTATGCCACGTTCAGAACATGCAGAACAATGCCTCTTTCTTCTTTCCACGTGTCCCCAAATGCTCCAGCACATAACTTTCAAACTTCGAATGTCCCGCTTCCATTTGAATTTCAAATGCTTTGGTACTTCTCCGTTTTGAACGCACTTCCCAGACACAGCCTTGTTGTTATTTCGAGACTTCTTTAGATATGTTCCCATAATTGCCACTCGAAGCTCCAAGCTTTGACATGCTTATTCAAAACACTGCTTCTGCTACTTCGAAACATGACGCTTTACCTCATTTCAATCGAAACGTTTAATTCATTTGGCTTCTAATAACATTATCAAAATCTTCAGCCAACACAAGGTTAGAAGCCCCAATAATCCCAGGCCCACAAAGAGAAATTATGGAACCAGGGGCAAGGGTCGAAAGGCTAGAAGCCCCAGAGTTTCGAGAAGAACAACCTAGGGGAATTGTCATGGTTGGTCGAAATCAAGATGTTGATGCTGTCGTTCATAGAATTCAAAACGATAACATATTGGCAGAAAACAATCTAACCACCATGATAGAGAGAGTCATGGCCCAGAATGGCCTCAACACAGGAATGAGAAGGCCAAATTATGCTTCTCCTATATTAGATTGCATAATGCATACTGATTTACCAAGGGGATATAAAGTCCCTAAATTTACAAAGTTCGCTGGGGATACCAATGAGTCAACAGTCGAACACATAGCGAGATATCTAACCGAAGCGGGAGATATAGCCCATAATGAAGATCTCAGGATCAAATACTTCCCAAGTTCCTTGACTAAAAACGCCTTCACATGGTTTACCACTTTGCCTCCTGGGTCCATTGATACTTGGGCTCTCTTGGAGAGATTATTCCATGAACAATTTTACATGGGACAATCGAAAATAAGCTTGAAGGAATTAGCCAGTGTCAAGAGAAAGTTCACCGAACCCATAGATGATTATCTGAACAGATTTAGGCTTTTGAAATCCAGATGTTACACAGTAGTGCCTGAACATGAGTTAGTCGAAATGGTCGTTGGTGGTTTGGATTACTCTATTCGAAAGAAACTAGACACTCAATATTTGAGGGATATGGCTCAGTTAGCCGATAGGGTTCGACAGGTCGAAAGGCTAAAGGCCGAAAAAGCCAGAGTCTTTAAGAATAGCAAGAAAGAAAGGATCTCCTATGTTGGAAATGAGGAAGCAGAAGAATGTCCCGAATTCGAATTCGAAGAGGTCGAAATCGACCTCGCTGAATTAAAATAGGCTCCACCTTACTCCTGCAAATTACTGGTTCCCACAAAAGGGAAAGAGGTTGTTGAAAATGAGAAAAGTGACAAATTCCCAAAGAAGGTTTATACCTTTGATGTCACCAAATGTGACGATATTTTCGATTTACTTGTCAAAGATGGCCAACTCATTGTGCCATCAAATGTCAAAATACCTCCTTTAGATCAGAGAAAGAAGAGAGGGTTTTGCAAATATCATAGTTTCCTAGGCCACAAAACCTCACAATGTTATCTTTTCAGGGACCTAATTCAAAATGCAATCAAAGATGGCAGACTAAAGTTTGCTGATAAGGTAAAGATGAAAGTGGACGAAGATCCCTTGGACATCGCAAACACCAACTACTCCGAGCCTGCATGCATTGGAGAGATTAACATGGTGGAAACTGACCAAAGCGACGCCCTAACAGGAGAGGAAGGTACTGAAACTGAAAATTGGGTGATGGTCGAAGTCGATAAGGAGGTCACTGAAGACATCCAGAAGATACCAGAGACTTCGATTGAAGCAGCACCTGTAGCTGTTGCAAGAGAAACCCAGGCTACTGAAGGCCAGGAAAATCAAAACCAAGAGCTAACACAGGTCACTGAAGGCTTGAGGCTGGAATTGGAGAAAGTCCAAATCACGAAGCCAACTTCCCCTCAGAAGGAAATATGGGACACTCTAGGGGAACCCAGTGGAAAATTTGACTATTTGGTCAAATATTTTGCCCCAGAGAGTTCGAAGGTTCAGATTGAGGATATAAAGCCCACAGGATGGGGCGATGATGAAGCTAAGGGGGAAGATGTTGAGATAAATATGGTGGATATGGAGAGGCCTCGCTCTGAGATGGAGGAAGTAGAAAAATACTTAGAAAAAGAGAAGTATAGAATGGAGGATAATCACACTGGCGATGCTAGTCTCAAGGATTACCTCATGACATGCCACAAAGGAGATTCAGGCATGATATTGTGCCCTAGGTGCAGCATCCTCTGCAATCAGAGAATCGCTGCGAATTTCGAAAGGGTACAGAGGACTCGAACTGGCAACAATTGGCGCCAGGATAACCAGCTGTTCAGGTGTTATCCTAAGGCTGGGGAAAGTTTGCTGGAATTTGTGTTTCGTTGCTACAAAGGGGCAACCAAGTGCTTGATTTTCCCAAGGTGTTCTGCTGTGTATGACCAAAGCATGGCCAGAGCCTTCGAATCGATTCCCTTCGCCCCTTGCTTGAACCATCAAGAAACTGTCCAGATGGGCCCACGTTTCGACAGCAGACACAAACAACGAAGGCCTGATAGCCCTCACCCCAAGGCTGCTCGAAGAGTGACTTTCAAACTCCCTGCTGAAGTGCCAACCGACAGATGGTTACAAGTCAGAAATGACAAAGGCAAAGATAGATGGAGAAACACCGAACGAAATGCACACCATGCTGTGACATACAGAAGGCAATTCAACACAGCAAAAAGGGAGGAGGTAAGATTAGAAAATTACAAAGGAAGGAACCCCATGTCAAGATCCCAGTGGCGCAGGCAACAAAGGATTCGAAAGGCTGAAAGGGAAGTTGTGGCAAACAAAGGGGTCACTTCAACAAAGAACCAAGGTGAATCTAGCACCAACATGCCAAAAAATCAAACTGAAGACAAACCTCCAGTTAATAGGAGGCTTTTCTCTGAAGTACAACGGGATGAACCAAAGGAATACACTCCAGGCCCCGAAGAGGACGAAGATATTATAACAGATAACTTCGAATCGGAGGGGGAATCTTCATTCAACCTGAACTGTAATGTGGTATCTGTGCTTCCCTGTGAATTTGGGCAGGAAACTGAAATTGATGAATATGAGGAAGAAGATACCACAGATTTGATGAAACATAGGCCTGTGTGCTACTATGTGATGGACAATGGGGCTGTTGAGGAACAAAATGCGTTCTTCGAACATCCAGAACCTGCTATGAAGAACCATCTTAAGCCACTATTTATTCGGGAAAAAGTTGGTGTCCATGGGGTGAACAAGGTTCTAGTGGATGGGGGTGCTGCAGTCAATTTGATACCCCATTTCATGCTGAAAAGTTTAGAGATCCGCGAAGGAGACATCAAGCCCCATAACATGGTTCTGTCAAATTATGAGGGAAAAGTGGGCAAAACACTGGGAGTGCTCTAGTTGGAATTGACAATAGGCTCAAGCTGTAGGCCCACCATGTTTATGGTGATCGAAGCCAAGGCCAACTATAACTTATTGTTGGGAAGGGAGTGGATCCATGGCGTGGGGGCAGTTCCTTCGTCAATGCATCAGCGACTAGTTCTGTGGAGAGATGATGGAATCGTGGAAAACATCGAAGCAGACCAGAGTTACTTTATGTCAACAGTCAATTTAGTTGACAAGAGGGATTATGATAAAAATCTGGCAAAGATTGCTCCGTGTGTTCCAAATGATGAGATTAACGAAACCAGAAACGCCCACTACTACATGACCCTTCGCCATGATGGCCTTTACTGGGATAGAATAATAATCAGTGAAGAAGAGGGAGTCGAAAGCACTATACAAGAACGGACAGCAGGCTGGAACTTCGACAACCTTATCCATGACTTAGTCCACCTTTTTCGAAAGGATTTCGGCCTATATGGCTGAGAACGAATCAAAAGCGGCCTTAGAGGCTGAAATAAATAAATTAACTGTAAAGATGAATGAAGCAAGTGGGGATGGCTCGAAATGTTCACCCTTCAGAGAATTTGAGATGGATCAAAGGTTGGATGCCATCTACGATAAAGAACCCTTAGGCTTCGAAAGGGACCCCATAAACTCAGGTGCCAAAATGTTGGCACAAGATCCACTCGAAGAAGTTAACTTAGGGGATGAAAAAACGAAAAGAATAACCTACATAAGTGCAAAACTTAGCCCAGGCCTCAAGAAAGAAGTAATCGAAGTCCTCAAGAAAAACAAGGATTGCTTCGCATGGGATTATGACGAAATGCCTGGTTTAAAGAGGGAGTTGGTCGAACACAGACTGCCAATCAAAGATGGCAAGAAGCCCATCAAACAAACTCCCAGAAGATTCGCACCAGCGCTTCTCACAAAAATTAAAATTGAGATCGAAAGGTTGCTGTGTTGCAAATTCATCAGAACAACAAGGTACGTCGAATGGTTAGCAAACATAGTACCTGTTATTAAGAAAAATGGTTCTTTAAGAATTTGCATAGATTTTAGGGATTTAAATACTGCAACCCCTAAAGATGAATATTCCATGCTTGTGGCAGAAATGCTAGTAGATTCTGCTGCAGGGTTCGAATACTTGAGTGTGTTAGATGGATACTCTGGGTATAATCAGATTTTCATTGCTGAAGAAGATGTTGCAAAGACAGCATTTCGTTGCCCAGGAGCCTTAGGCACCTACGAATGGGTGGTGATGCCTTTTGGTTTAAAGAACGCTGGGGCAACTTATCAAACGGCAATGAATTCAATTTTTCATGATTTCATTGAAACCTTCATGCAGGTGTATATTGATGATATAGTCATCAAATCTATATCTGCAGAAACACATTTGCATCATTTGAGCCAATCATTCGAGCGAATGAGAAAACATGGCTTAAAGATGAATCCCCTTAAATGTGCATTTTTTGTGCAGGCTGGAGATTTTCTTGGTTTTGTGGTTCACAAGAAAGGGATTGAAATCAACCAGAACAAAACCAAATCCATAATGGAGACGAAAGCACCTACGTCAAAAAGGGAATTGCAATCTCTGCTAGGGAAAATTAACTTCCTCAGAAGATTCATTTCGAACCTGAGTGGAAGAACCCAAGCGTTCTCTCCGTTACTTCGTCTAAAGCAAGGCCAAGCCTTCGAATGGAACGAAGCCCACCAGGAGGCATTTGACAGGATAAAAAGATACCTCTCTCAGCCTCCTATTTTGTCTCCACCTTCATGGGGGAAGCCCATGAGATTGTACATATCTGCCTCTGAAGTTAGTATAGGTAGTATGCTAGCACAAGAAGATAGCAATGGTATCGAAAGAGCCATATACTATTTAAGTAGAGTGCTAAATGATGCAGAGACCAGATATAGCAATTTAGAAAAGCTATGTCTCTGTTTGTATTTCTCTTGTATGAAACTCAAGTATTATATAAAGCCTGTTGATGTTTATGTTTCATCTCATTTCGATGTCATTAAACATATGCTTTCAAAACCAATAATGCATAGCAGAGTTGGTAAATGGGCTTTAGCCTTAACAGAATATTCTTTGACTTTCATGCCTTTAAAAGCTATGAAAGGTCAAGTGATTTCTGAATTCATTGTGGACCATTCTTTGGTTGAGCAGACTGCCATGAGTTACGTCGAAATGCAACCATGGAAATTGTACTTTGATGGTTCAACCCACAGGAATGGAAGTGGCGTTGGAGTCCTTCTAATTTCTCCTGAAGGAATTCCAACAAAATTCAAGTATAAATTAGATGGTCCTCGTTGCTCGAACAACGAAGCTGAGTATGAAGCGCTCATTGTTGGACTTGAAGCTTTGTTGGAATTGGGGGCAACTAGAGTCGAAATTAAAGGAGACTCAGAATTAGTGGTCAAAAAAATTACAAAGGAATATAAGTGCATAAAGGAAAACTTAATGGTATACTTCGTCATAGTCAATAGGCTATTGAAGAAATTTGAATACATGGATATTCAACACATACCAAGAATAGAGAACCAAGAAGCAAATGACTTAACGCAGTTGGCTTCGGGTTATATAGTTTCTACCAAGAACTTTAAGGATTTAGTCGAATTAAGGGGTAGAGTTATGGCTACTAGATTCACACCATCGGATCTGGAAAGTATGAAATTGGGATATGCTGAGAAACAAGGATTCGAAATATTAGCCATAAATACTTTGTCAGATGCAGATTGGCGAAGTCCACTGAAGAGTTATTTAGCAGACCCAACTCTGAACGTGGATAGAAAGACAAAATACAGAGCATTGTCATATCTCCTCATGGGGAACGAATTGTTTAAAAAGACCCAAGAGGGCGTATTATTGAAATGCCTAGGAGAAAGTGAGGCATATTTAGCATTGTCAGAAGTCCACAATAGGGCATGTGGGGCACATCAAGTAGGCCATAAAATGAAATGGTTGTTATTTCGATACGGCTTGTATTGGCCTAGCATGCTCAAAGATTGCATAGACTTTGCTAAAGGATGTGAGGAATGTCAGAAACATGCAGGGATTCAACATGCCCCTGCAAGTGAGTTGCATTCGATCATCAAACCATGGCCATTTAGAGGATGGGCATTGGATTTGATAGGAGAAATAAATCCCGCTTCGTCCAAAGGACAGAAATATATCTTGGTAGGAATAGATTATTTTACCAAGTGGATCGAAGCCATACCACTAATAGTTGCTGATCAAGAGGCTATTATTGAGTTTATACAAAAGCACATTATCTATTAGTTCGGATTGCCAGAGAGCATAACCACAGACCAAGGCTCTGTGTTTACTGGTAGAAAGATGCAAGAATTTGCCCAAGAAATGGGGTTTAGATTGCTAACGTCAACACCATATTATGCTCAAGCAAACGGTCAAGTTGAAGCAGCCAATAAAGTGATAATAGGATTAATCAAGAAGCATATTGGCAAAAAGCCAAGAAACTGGCACAAAACTTTGGACCAAATATTATGGGCTTGTAGAACATCTCCTAAGGAAGCTACTAACACTACGCCTTTCCAACTCACATTTGGTCATGATGCAGTGTTGCCAGTAGAAATTCATCTACAATCGGTTCGAATTCAGAGACAAAATGAAATCCCAGCTGCATTATATTGGGAAATGATGATGAATGAATTAATTGAGTTGGACGAAATTAGATTACATGCATTGGAAATTTTGATGAGACAAAAAGAAAGAGTGGCCAGAACATACAACAAAAGGGTGAAGAAAAAAGTATTCATTATTAATGACTTAGTTTGGAAAGTCATATTGCCCATGGACAAGAAAAATAAAGTATTAGGTAAATGGTCACCTCATTGGGAAGGACCTTTTCGAATATTAAAAGTGTTCTCAAACAATGCATACGAAATCGAAGAATTGGTGGATGATAAACGTATCCTAAAGGTTAATGGGAAATATTTAAAGAAATATAAGCCACGCCTACAGGAGATTCGAATAGTAACAATGTAACCAAGATATTATAAAAAGGCCAAAATGGCAAGATAAGATGCCAAAATGGCGTTGTTCGAATATTACATATAAGAAACCAAAATTGTGGTCAAATAAACACTAAAATTTAGAAATAAGAGTTATTTTTTAATCGGTTGAAAGTGATTTGAAATGATTCAAGCCTCTGCTGAGCGAAACGCCTGGCTCCTTCCAAGGTTGCCACTTCTCCTTTAAGTTGTTCTGCAGTTTCCATTTCTGCAAGCCCCTGGTTGAGAAGCTCTTCGAATTGGTTACCAGCAGTATTGGTTTCGAAGGCCATTTGTTGTTCTTTAGCCTCCTTAACCTTCTGTTGAAGTTCCAGAATCTGCCTTTCCCAAAGAAGTATGGACTCAGCTCGAGCCTCATAATCAGTTTTCGCCTGCTTTAGATGCATAGCTCGATCCTCAGCTTCTTGAGAGAGTTTCGAAGCTTGTTCATAAGCAGCATCCATTGCAATGCGTTTCTCTTGAACCTTCTTGGCAGCAGATTCGTCTTGGAGAAGGTAACCAGTTACGTTGTCCAGCAAAGCCTGAAGATCGAACAAGAGAGTACTAACTGGCAAGGAGCAGGTAGAAAGATTGACCGTTGTAAGCAACTCCTTCATAGTATAGCAAGCAGTACTATCTTGTTTGAGCACTTCGAATATGTCCACATTGAGAATTGTTTTCCTAATCTTATTAAGAAGCACAATTCTTTCATCTGTGGGAAGAGGATAGCTGGTCGAACTTGTGCCAGCCCTAGCAAGTGGGACGTCCCTTTGAGCCAGCTTTGCCTTCATGTACCCAATAGGGTCATTTCGTCTCAGGAGTGCAAGCTCCTCGTCAGTCATTCGAGACAAAGAGGATTGAGGGAGTTCCACATGTAGGGGAGTCACATCCATTTCAACCTCCATGGGTTCGTTGGTTGTGTCACCATCCCCTTCATTCGTTTCGTGCTCATGATCTTCTTCATCATCATCCAAGTCTACCATTTCGATTCCTTCCCTTTCACTGCTATTTGCGTTGGACTCCGTCCCAGCAGTCGAACCATCATTAGCATTCTCCTCCTCAGACTCTTCGTCTGCAGATTCTTCGTCTCTTTGGCCAGAATCAGCTTTCTCTCCTTCGGTTTGAGTGTCCTTTGGGTCCTCTTGAAGAGTTTCAAGAGGAGACTTTTGAAGAGAAGCTCTTTGCAAATCCTCTGCAGATGTTTGAAGTGGCGTTTCGTATGTCTCTTTCAGAGGAATGGAGGTACCTTGATCATCCTGCTGCTCAGAAGTTCCAGCCAGAACCGCCATATTGGAGGAACCTTTATTCTGTACAAGGTTGCTGGAATCTCCTTGAGGAGAGGAATTAAGTGGAGCAGCAGCTTTGGATGGTGAGTTCGAAGTAGTGGAAGCTGGATTCAAGATGTTCTGCAAGGAGCAACAGAATGTTAAAAACATGCACCAAGGTAATAAGAAGTTATTATTGTCAAAAAGATTTAAAAGTTCAATTTACCTGTGGACTCTCGGAGGAGAGGTTACTAGCTATGCGTTCCAACATTGTGTTGGAGGTCGAAGGTGGAATTTTGGATTTGGGTGAGGGAGCAGCATCCCTGGAATCTAGTCCAGAGACACTAGTTAGAACGGTACTTTTTGAAATATCTTTCTTTGGCTTCTTCTTCGAAGCAGTTGTTAAGTTTCCTCCAGCCTTGGGGTCTTCCCCAGTGGTACTTGATTTCCGCTTCTAGGGAGTAGTAGGAGGAAGCTTGTTGGTCTGAAAGGTTTTAAACAAAGAGTTAGATGCAAACCATAAAAACATGGGTGAATTCGAAACATCAAGGCTAAGTGATTACCGTTGGAGTTGGAACACTGGTTGTTGTAGGTATTGTTGTTGTTGTGGTTGCAGCAATAGTGGTTGTTTCGGGTGGAGTCACTTTGTCAGTAGTTTCGATGGAGGCTTGAGAGGCACTCCCTTCTTTCGACTTCGAGGCAGCTGTCTTTATCCTGATGGCTGAAAATCGAAACAATTAAAGCAAAGGTTAAAGATATGAAAATAAAGACGTTTGGGATTTTCCCAAGCATTCGCACCTGTGCCTTGATCAGATTTAATTGACATGGCAGAAAGGTCGTATCGAAGGTGTCCTGGGAAATCATGAAGCCAGTGTCGAGCCCATGTCACAGCCTCCGATGGCTTTGGTTTCCTTTGAAGATGTTTGAACATCTCTTTGCAAGTGAACCACCAAGGATATGGGGGAAACCAAGCCAGAGCCAGTTCTGAGGTAGGTAATCTGGGAAATTTAGGTGGATGCATTTCGAATGCCAACCTATACATATCCTCAGGTGACAACCCTGAAGGAAGTTTTAACTTAGAAACTTTTTGTTTAAATTTTTCCTTCAAGGTCTCAGCCGCTTGATGCACAGTGGAGTCCAAGCGCGTGGGGTCATAAGTAGTTTCAAAATAATTTTGGAAAGCTTTAATCTCTTTGGCATGAGTAAACATACCTTTCTTTGCTGGTACCTGCACATCGAAGGCATCAATTAGTTTCTGTTGAATTGTAAGTGTATCGAACATATAAGTTTGATAAAACTTGGTCCACCATTCCAGAAACCCTTTAGCTGTGAGATGGGTAGGTTCGAAGGTTATCAGCTCAAACTGGGCAAAGCCTTGATATTGTTCTTGTTGTATTTTGGCTTCCCGTGCCTTGAAAGTTCGCCCAGAAGTAATGGCACTCTCAGTTTGAAATAAAGGTTCAGGAATCAGTTGGCATAAGCCAAACTGTCTCGAAACAAAATTTGGCTGGTAAGCGAAAAGAAAAATCTGGTTCTTGGCTGGAGTTATTCTTGAAGAAATGAGTCTAGGTAGCAAAAAAGCTCTCCATACATCCTGAATCTCCTTGCTCTTGATAGCTTCTGAGAGAGCCATGGTGAACCAGGAAGGTCCATGAGCCCTCGAAGCAAAAGGCGCCATGCTCTCTTCGAACTTGTGCCTTTTGGAGAATATCATGATGTACTTCGAGAATAGGACTTTGAAGTCATCTTTGTCGTCATTTGGAGTTAATCTTCGAAGCCTAGTGCCTTTGACTATCCTATCAGTTATCTCAGGGTCTTGTTCGTCAATGGTGTTGGCAGTTGACAAGGAGGGTTCGAACATGGCATTTAGCCATAGTTAAAGTAACCAAAAAGGGCCAGCCAACAGGATATTCTTGGAGGTATGGGATTTGAGGCTCGAAACAATTGACCTTAGGCTTTCATAGAGGTCAACTAAGAGCAGTTCACTTAAGCACACTCTTCGATTTTCATGCAAATCCCTAGCTAGAGGAATAAACCTACTAGCTACCTGTAGGGATCTACTGCAGAAGACATATCTTGACAGCCATAGGGTTAAGAAAGCAATGTGTTCTACGTCAGACACATTGTCTCCCTCAGCATGGTAGTGACTGATAAACTTGGAAAAACTTGCTAGCTTGACTTCGAAGTCAATTATGCTTGAATGTTCTTTGTTGTCAGGTATGTATGTTTCTCCTACTGGCGATAGCCCAGTGATGGCCGCTATGTCGAAGAAGGTGGGGGTGATCATTCCACCTGGGAGATGGAAAGTATTATAGGTACTGTCCCATAAATAGAGGGACGCGAATAGCAGAGGGTGGCTGTAGGTGAAACCAGGCTTCGATAGCTTAATCAAATTATAGATACCTAATTCTTCCCATTGCTGGGATTTCTTAGCTTCTACTTTCTTGAACCAATTTTGATAAGCAGTATCGGAGGTGGGGCAAGATCGAAACGGTTTAAAATTACTTTTTACATAATCCAATACAAAGGGGTCCTTAGGAGGAACAGTTGGATTTTCTATGGTGTTTGAGCCAGAAGATTCTATTGCCTTAGGGGCGTCCATTTTGTTAAACAAGGGTTTGAAACTATAGCAAACTGGGAAAATCGTCATGGTATGTTTTAAAATTTCAAAAACCGTAAGAGGGCCATTTAAAGCTAACCTCTTACCGGCAACGGTGGTAGGAATGAGTACCTGTGACACATACAGCATTTCTTTTTCCTTTGATATCATCTGAGGAGCAAGAACATATTGGCCTTGGTGAGTAATAATCTTACTTTCCATTGTAGTGCCTGCAGTTTTTCCTTTCTTCTTGGAAACCTTTTTGAGTTGGGATGAAGTGGAAGAAGACATTTTTGAAGGATGTTGAAAGCTTAGGGTTTTTTGGCGAGAGAAGGAGGGTAAAAGATTCAGAGTATGAAAAGAAAAGAAAAAGACTAAGTGGATGATGTTTTATAATGTGGAAGTTTAAGCATCCACTGAATAAGGGTGTGATACGTGGAAATCATGGGTTGGTGTGATGAAGAGGTGGCGTAAGGTTAACATGGGTAATAGGCGTGATTTAAAGATAATCATTGTTTGTAACTGCACCATACTGTGAAGTGGCTCCAGGCGGTTAAGGAATCCAAAAAGTGCTATGATTGACGTGACTGGAGTCAAATGTATTAAATGTTACGATGATTCGAAGGTCACATCAAAATCTTGTGTAGATGTTTAAAATAGGTATTTCTCAGAGAGATCGAAATACATATTTTAAAGGGGCAATTTGTTGGCTGAAGATTTTGATAATATTATTAGAAGCCAAGCGAGTTGAACGTTTCGATCGAAATGAAACAAAAGTGTCATGTTTCGAAGTAGCAGAAGCAGTGTTTCGAATAAGCATATCAAAAGCTTGGAGCTTCGAAAGGCAATTATGGGAACATATCTAAAGAAGTCTCGAAATAACAACAAGGCTGTGTCTGAGAAGTGCGTTCGAAATGGAGAAGTACCAAAGCATTTGAAATTCAAATGGAAGCGGGACATTCAAAGTTTGAAATTTATGCGCTGGAGCATTTGGAGACACGTGGAAAGAAGAGAGAGGCGTTGTTCTGAACGTGGCATAATCCTATAGCAAGACCGTTATGGTCGAATTAGTATAAATAGAAGTCTTAGTATTAGGATTTCGTGTGTCATATCTATTGTACTAAATACTCAGTAACATTCAAACTACCACATGGCAAGGGAAACGAATGCAAGAGCAATGTACGTATGATAGCACCACATATTTATGATTTAATGAAAACCTTTTATCATTTCCAGCACTTTCCTTTATCTTTCTGCCAAATAACCTTTACAAGTTTTCTCATGCAAAGTCTTTTTACTTCGAAATCTCTTCATTAAAGCCTTACATTTCAATGCTTTCTTTACATTTCAAGCACTTTACATTTCAGAAAACTGTCATACTTTTCATGCCTTTATATTCAAGCTTTATCCTTCGAACGCCTATTTTTACTTAAAGTCATTTACAGATTTCTTGCATTAAACGCTTTCTTCATATTTCAAATCTTTTACGTTCCAGAACATCCTTTACATTAACTGTTTTTATAATTCGAAGCCATTTACTTCCCTTTTATGCAATTTTACATGTCTTTACAATTAACATTTATTCATGCAACTTAGTTTCGTACACGCACATTTTGATTACATCTTTAGACCTTTAAGAGAGAAATCGAAATAAGCCAAACACCTATACAACACTCAAATATCAACCATGAATATCTGTTCGATCATGAGAGTTACCCTAAAGACCAAGGAATCCTAGGATCAATCTAGTCGATCCTGTGAGTTACCAAAGAAATTGAATAATAGTCAGTAAGTTTATTCGATAGTTTGGAAGACTAGCGGTTGTTTACCAGAAATTACTGGAAACATTGGGGCTGGATTTTCCTTACATAGGACCGGAGATGCATTTTTGGGCATGAGACTCCGTCATACTTGGTGAACACAGGTGCCTTGAATTTTGGAGGAATGACAATCCCCGATACTAAACCTAATTCCTCAAAGTCCAATCCAGGCACTTTTTGGATTTCCATTGCGCTCAACCGCTCTTCGAGATGTTTATACTTGTTATCAGCTGGAGGGTGTTATTCTTCAGAATAGTCTTCTTCTTCCTCTTCCTCTTCTAATTTTGATTGGACAAATGTTTCCTTTCCCCTCCCATCTTGATTGTCTTTCTCACTGGATGTTGTCGCAAAGTCTAAGGCCCTTCTTGTCTGCCCTTGGAATCTTCTTCCCATGTTTAGAACTCTGGTTATCTTCTTTGTCTTCTTTTTCTTTTCCTCGGCCAGCAAAGTCTTCAACTCTTCTTGTCCTTTAGCTAGGGTCAAGAACAGCTGTTGAAACTGTGCATTCTGAGCTTGGAGGTCCTTCACCGTTTGCTCGAGATCCATCTTACTGAAATAAACAGTAGAGAGATGAGGAGACTTGTTGCAATAAACTTGCTTATGTTATGATGAATGATAAATGCATATGCAATGTTTTTAAGGATTTCAATATTCAAATTTGTTTTAGACAAAAAGGAAACACACATTATATTAATAAGTTAAAGTTTTAAGTACATCAGTTCCTCCTTGGGCAAAATAATACAAAAACTCTAAGATAAAAAGGTAGTACGCATCCTCTTTGGTGCAATGTAGGCATTCAAATTCTGTTCCTCATGAAGTAGCCTAGTGAGTTCCAAAACCTTCTTCTCGCTTGCGTAGAATTGGGCTTCGAAAGTATCTCGCTCCCCCTTGAGTTGTATCCAATCTCTTTGTAGGTCTTCAAGAGAGGTGGGCATGTCAGGATGTAGGATAGTGTATGGAACGTCTCCTTCCATGACAGGCTCAATGATTACCGAGAGAATGGAGGGATAAGGCATCATAAAACTCTGAGCACGAGTTCGTACCCATTTGAGGTAAGGCTCAGGAGGAATGGAATTTTTATGCCCCAAAGTCTTGCTATCTACCTTGTTCAACATCCTCCAAGCTCGGATAAATCTCTGGCGAAGACCTTGATCGTCGTTGTCATAGTCAAATACCAAACCTTGAATCAGCATCTCATGCGGGCCATCCCTTCGGGTGCGACCAAACTGTCTTAAAGCTAAGCAGGGGTTATAGGCGATACCTCCCCTAATGCTGAGTAAAGAGACATTAGGAAATTCCCTACAACGGTCGACAATAGTAACATTCTCTATGGATCAGGAGCACCAATGAATGTCGGAATGTTTGAGCGTCATCAACCTTTGTGACCACCTTGAACCTTGCTCATTCTTTAATACATATTGGGGAAGATGTGAAATAAACCATCTTGCCAAGAGAGGAGCACATAAGGACACCTCTTTTCCTTATTGTACGAGTGTGAAAAGAGTGTAGGAGATCCCCTAGAAATGTAGACATCGGGTTGCGGGATATGAAGATTTTGACGGTGTTCACATCTATGAGTTGGTCAGGATTTGGAAACAAAACCATCCCATAGATGAGGAGAGACACAATTTCCTCAAAGGCTTGCAAATCCAAGGAATTCCAACATTTTTGGGCTTTCTCGAACAAGAACTTTGCTAAGAAACCTTTGACACCACTCCTTGTTTCCCAATGAGTTGTGACATCAGATGAGTGCAAGTGTAGAGCATGAGCAATCTCTTCTGGCTTTGGGTCTCTTTCCGTACCGTTGAAAGGTAGTTGATTGGGAATGGGAATCCTCAAGAGTCGGGATAATTCTTCCAAAGTAGGCACAAGTTGATAATCAGGAAATGTGAAGCAATGGTGTAAAGGATCAAAGAACTGAAAGAGCACCTTCATCATGTCCTCGTCTGTGTTAGAGGTGACCAAGTTGAGTAGGCAATCATGTATCTCGATGAAGGAGAGTTTTCAAGAATCCTTGAAGCTAGCTCCTTAATTTGTGGAGGGATCCTTACAAGGTTGACTTGAATAGTTTTCATGTGAAGTGAATCCATATCCTACAAAACAAGAACAAAGATGAATCCCAAAATCCTTGAAATGCTTAGCGAATGTGTATGATGTTATGATGTTCATGATGTTATGTACAAATATGTATATACAAATAAAGCAAACAAGTCCTTAGGTTTAGGCTTGCATGGAGTTTTATAGGTAAGTACCCTCTTGAAGTTTAGTTGGCTCAAACATGTCCTAGTAATAGTAACCGGGTTCTAAGGAGCTCAATATCACTGGTTTGTTTCCTTGGTCCTTGTTTCAGCACAAGCCTATTTAATGGCGACCAAAATATCCCAAGAAACTAAACCTCAATGAGTGTAGTATCGAGTATCTACCAACTTCGGACTGTACCAAAGCCGGTCATCTCACTACATCCTAAATGGCCAAGTTGGTCAAGTAAAGGTTCTATAAGTTCATTAGTGCTTCATGACATCACTCAGCGGCCCGTATTCTCTTTGATTAACTCAAAGGCTACCAGTACCCACAAATATGTCGCACTAATGTAGCTATTGCTTAGACCATGTCGGTTTAACCTGCACAATTTCCATAACGTATTGCTATTTACCTATAATGTATCCCAAATCTGGGTAGAGGATTCAAACCCAAGCAAAGAACCATAATGTAAAGCATACCAGTCAAACAATGCAAGTAAGTAAATGTGATCTAACCCTAAGATAACCCCACTTTTAGAATTGTCCCCAGCAGAGTCTCTAGTTCTGTGATACGGCGGGAGAACTGACTTGAGGGTTTTGCGTTTGATCGCAAATATTGCGGTTAGCAAGAGTCGTCACCGACTTTTCTTTTATCCAAAAGGAAAGGTGAAAAAGCACAGGAAATACCTTTGAGATTGTTTCTTGAGTTTGGGGGGTAGATTATGAAAAGGGAAGATGTTAGCACCCTTTTCATCCATGGTTTTCCATGGGCTCTTAGTTACTTGCTAGATCACTTGCTTTTTTGTTTGAAATTATGCTTTGTGTGTTTTTTTGAAAGTATTTTGTAAAGAGGCCATTGTTTAGGAAATCTTTTTAATGATTCTCGTTCGTAAGAATGTATACAAAGATGTTTGATCTTTTGAAAATGTTTTCAAGTTTGTAAGATGTTTGAAAGTGTAAGTGTTTGTTTTGAAAATAGCAAGGATGTTTGTTTTGAAATGGAGCAAGTAATTAGGAGAAATCTACCTACTCAAATGTCTTTCTTGTTCATTTTCTTTTCCTTTGACATTGTTGTCTTACCATTTATTTGGTAAGTAAACCTATCTTTGGATGTAAATGGGACGGGCGTGGGTCATCGTATAACCATGATTAGCAATGTTGCAAGGTATATTTGCATTCTTTTTTAGGGACTAAGATCATTTAAAAGGCAACTTAGATAGCGTCATCAAGGGACTATGATCTTGTATTTGCTTGTTTTTGTTAAGATGCCTTACATGCGTAATATGGTCATTTTGTATAAGGCAACCAAGTGGAATAACCCTAAGGGTGCTTGTGTGCAAATGTATTATTTTCATGCTTGATTTTGTCTTTGATTAGGGTTCTCTACTTGTTTGGTTTTAGTCTTTCCATACAAAAACTAATTACTAGTAATTGTATAAAGCGGTAAATTGTGGAAAATAAATATCCTATGCTATTACAATCATTAGGGGGATGGTGTGTACAGAGTATAAATGGGGATTACAAGTAAAATTAAAATCCTAAGTTACTATTACAACCATATTGAATGGATAAGAATGTACAAGAAATGTAAAATGAACTTGTTTTGTTTAAGTAAAGAAATAAGTTTTATTTAAGAAAATATTTTGATCTTTTTATGTTAAAAGAAATAAAATAAGACATGTAAAAAATGTAAAATGTTTTTGGTGGTTTTTATTAGTGAAAATAGAAGTGATAGCAAAAATAATAAGGAAAAAAAAGAAAATAGAGTCACCGCATTGCTGAACTAAAAGAGATCAGAAGTTCTGACTCTGGCGTGCTGCAAAAACAAAAATCATATTAGCAGAAATAGGTAAAGTCAGAAGTTCTGGATCCACTGGGAACAAAGAAGATTTCAAAAGTTATGATGCCACTGGCAGAACTTCGTCTCCCTCTCCGTGCTAGTCAGAACATCTGTAACTTAGTTATTTCTCAACAAAACAGAAGTTGTGCATATAACAGTTATGGCGAGTTTCATAATGTTTCAGAAACAAGAGATATCAGAACTATAAATCAGAAGCAAGCATGAATTTGCTAATCCTAATTTTGAGTCCTAATTTCTTCAAGAAGTTCTAGACTGAAATTCTCTCTACCTAGGCAGGCAAATATATGAAACCTCATAATATGTACAGCATCAGAATCATGATGTTTACATTGTATTTTTGAAAATGCAAATCTGACAATGCCTAAGTAATATGATGAGAGTCAGCAGAAACTTACCTTGCAGTTGGAAAATAATCTGTGAGCTGAAGTCTGGTTCTGAACGCTGGTGATGTTCTGAACAACTTCTTCATGTGCTCAGCAGGCTAGAAGCTTTCAACTTGGGCTATGAATGGTTAGAGAATTCTGGAACAGCTAAGGGGTAAAGTTCTGACTTCTTTGAGGTGGATGTGGATGGAGAGTGTGTTACAGTCTGAACATAGAAGTTAGGATAGCTTCTAATATGTGAATCAGAAACTGTATGGATGGTTTTGGTCAAGAAACACTTGAGAAAAAATGGAGTTTGAATGCAAGAAATCAAAAGTTAACAGGTTTTGTATTTTGTGTTTGCAGTTTTGGATTCTTGGAATTTTAGCAGAGGTTCAAGGCTTTTTCTTTAATTTTTCGACCTTTTTACAGTTGCCAATGAAGTCCAATTTATAGGCAAAGGTTTAGTAGCTTGGAGAGGTCACGTGGCATAACCATCATATGCTAGGTGCTGACTTGTTCTTGAAGTAAGTTCAAATAAGTATGGTGGTTAGCAGTTATAACAGCGCCCAAGCTGGATTTGTAAGCAGGAAATAAGGAAAGATAACCTCAAAAGAAAAAGCAACGTATGGGCCCAGCACACTTTTGTACAAAAGTTTTCTTTTCTAAGACAGTAAAGGTACTCATATGCCACACGTGGGGAAATCTTTTGGATAAAGACTCAAAAGTGGTTGTGAGTATTAAATGATGATGAGATTTATCAAACCAGAAATCCTGCAATGTGATATTTTGCATCATTGCTTAATTCTGGATCAGAAGTTCAGCTTCAGCGTAACTTAGAATAGACATCCAACTTCTGATCTTTGTATCTCTTTACTCCAGCTTGTTCTGAAGGAGCTCCCAGACTTTCCAGGAAGCTTGCAACACGCTTTGTAAACCTTCTTTGAATTGCTCTTGCAACTTCTGACTGAGCCTATGTGAAAACTGACCCAGAAGTTGTAGACAACTTCTGACTTGAAAATGCTCAGAATTTGTTAAATGCATAAGCTTTAGAGACGTGCCTTTGAGGATGTATAAATTGAAATCTCAGCATTTCTAGAAGAAGTTCTGTTCTGCAGTATTTTAGATCTCATTGAAATCTATAACTCTTGTGTTAGAAGTTCTTCCAGAATCAGCTTGCATCATGGTGAAAATCTAGCCATAAGTTATGAGCTCATCATATTTCCTAAACACTTGGAAAAATTTCTAAGTCTTTGGAAATTTGACTTTTCCAAAGCAAATTTGACTTTTGATTTTCTTAATGAAACAAACTTCATATTTTAACATGTCTTAATGAAATATGATTCTTGAAACTTGAGTTTTTTCCAAAAGTCAAAGTTTGACTTTTCAGTGTGCAAATGACCATTTTGCCCTTGTGGATGACTTTCTTGGAAAATTTGTAATTCAAGGCTTGAAATTGAATGGGAACAAACCTGAGGGTTCAGGGTGATCCTTTGAGAAATGAGAGGGCAAATTTTGGGGTACAATAGTACCCATTTGAGGTAAGGCTCAAGAGGGATGGAATTTTTATGCCCCAAAGTCTAGCTATCTACCTTGTTCAACATCCTGCAAGCTCGGATAAATCTCTGGCGAATACCTTGATCGTCGTTCTCGTAGTCAAATACCAAACCATGAATCAGCATCCCGTGCGGGCAGTCCTTTTGGGCATAACCAAAATCTTTTAAAGCTAAGAAGGGGTTGTAGGTGATACCTCCCCTAATTCCAAGTAAAGGGACATTAGGGAACTCTCCACAACGGTCGACAATAGTAACATTCTCTATGGATTGGGAGCACCAATGAATGTCTGAATGTTTGAGCGTCATCAACCTTTGTGACCATCTTGAACCTTGCTCGTTCTTTAATACAGATTGGGGAAGATGCAAAACAAACCATATTTCCAAGAGAGGAGTGCAACACATAAGGACACCTCTTTTCCTCATTGTGCGAGTGTGAAAAGAGTGTAGGATGTCTTCTAGAAAAGTGGGCACCGGGTTGCAGGATATGAAGATTTTGACGGCGCTCACATCTATGAGTTGGTCAGGATTTGGAAACAAAACCATCCCATAAATGAGGAGAGCCACAATTTCCTCAAAGTCTTGCAAATCCAAGGAGTTCCAACAATTTTGGGCTTTCTCGAACAAGAACTTTGCTAGGAAACCTTTGACACCACTCCTTGTTTCCCAATGAGTTGTGACATCAGATGAGTGCAAGTGTAGAGCTTGAGAAATCTCTTCTGGCTTTGGGTCTCTTTCTATACCGTTGAAAGGTAGTTGATTGAGGATGGGAATCCTCAAGAGTCGGGAGAATTCTTCCAAAGTAGGCACAAGTTGATAGTCGGGAAATGTGAAGCAATGGTGTAAGGGATCAAAGAACTGAAATAGCACCTTCATCATGTCCTCATATGTGTTGGAGGTGACCAAGTTGAGTAGGAGACCGTGTCTCTCGGTGAATGGAGAGTTTTCAGGAATCCTTGAAGCCATCTCCTTAAGTTTTGGAGGAATCCTTACAAGATTGACTTGAATAGTTTTCCTGCGAAAAGAATCCATGTCCTACAAAACAAGAACAAAGATAAATCCAAAATCCTTGAAATGGTTAGTGAATGTGTATGATGTTATGATGTTCATGATGTTATGTACAAGTAATGTATATTCAAATAAAACAAACAAGTCCTTAGGTTTAGGCTTGCATGGAGTTTTATAGGTAAGTACCCTCTTGAAGTTTAGTTGGCTCAAACCTGTCCTAGCAATAGTAACCAGGTTCTAAGGAGATGAATATTACTGGTTTGTTTCCTTGGTCATTATTTCAGCACAAGCCTCTTTAATGGCGACCAAAATATCCCAAGAAACCAAACCTCAATGAGTGTAGCATCGAGTATCTACCAACTTCATACTGCACCAAAGTCGGTCATCTCACTACATCCTAAAGGCCAAGTTGGTCAAGTAAAGGTTCTAGAAGTTCATTAGTGCTTCATGACATCACTCAGTGGCCCTGTATTCTCTTTGATTAACTCAAACGCTACCGATACCCACAAATATGTCGCATAAACGTAGCTATTTTTTAGACCATGGCAGTATACCCCGCACAGTTTTCATAATGTATTGCTACTTACCTATAATGTATCCCAAATCTGGGTAGAGGATTTAAACCCAAATAAAGAACCATAATGTAAAGTAAACAATTCAAACAATAAAATCAAGTAAATGTGATCTATCCCTAAGGTAACCCCACTTTTAGAATTTTCTCCAACAGAATCGCCAGTTCTGTGATACAGTGGGAGAACTGACTTGAGGGTTTTGTGTTTGATTGCAAATGTTGCGGTTAGCAAGAGTCGCCATTGACTTTTCTTTTATCCAAAAGGAAAGGTGAAAAAGTACAGGAAAGACCTTTGAGATTATTTCTTGAGTTCGGGGGGTAGATTATGAAAAGGGAAGGTATTAGCACCCTTTTCATCCATGGTTTTCCATGGGCTCTTAGTTACTTGCTAGATCACTTGCTTTTTGTTTGAAATTTTGCTTGATGTGATTTTTGAAAGTATTTTGTAAAGAGGCCATTGTTTAGGCAATCTTTGTAATGATTCTTGTTCGTAAGAATGTATACAAAAATGTTAATCTTTTGAAAATGTCTTCAAGTTTTGTAAGATATTTTGAAAGTGTAGGTGTTTGTTTTTGAAAATAGTAAGGATGTTTGTTTTGAAATTGAGTACGTAATTAGGAGCATTCTACCTACTCAAAAAGTCTTTCTTGTTCATTTTCCTTTCCTTTGACATTGTTGTCTTACCATTGATTTGGTAAGCAACCCTATCTTTAGATGTAAACGGGACGGGCGTGGGTTATCGTATAACCATGATTAGCAATGTTGCAAGGTATCTTAGTATTCTTTTCTAGGGACTAAGATCATTTGAAAGGCAACTTAGATAGCGTCATCGAGGGACTATGATCTTGTATTTGCTTGTTTTTGCTAAGATGCCTTACATGCATAATATGGTCATTTTGTATAAGGCAACCAAGTGGAATAACCCTAGGGGTGCTTGTGTGCAAGTGTATCATTTTCATGCTTGTTTTTGTCTTGAATTAGGGTTTTCTAAGCATTGGTTTTAGTCTTTCCATACAAACCCTAATTACTAGCATGTTATATATAAAAGTGATAATTGCGGAATTTAAAGTTACTACGCTATTACAACATTTGTGGGAGAGGGTGTACAAATTTAATGGGGATTGCAAAAAAATGTAAACCTAATTAGTCTATTACAACCATATCGAATGGGTATCAATGTACAAGGAATTAAATGAATATAATGTATAAAAAAGAATAAATGTACAAAAATGCAAAATGTAAAGTAAATGGATATATGTTTGATTTTTTTAGAAAAAAGGGATTTTGTCTTAACCTAATTAATTAAAGAAAATAATTAATTAAACTTAAATTTATTAAGAAAAGATTTTGAAGAAAAACCCTAATTCTATTTAATTGATTGGAAGAAAATAAATTTAGAAAAAAAAGTATTTTTGGTATTTTGTCTTGAAAATATTTATAGTATTATAAAATATTTTTGGCCTTTTTTAATATTAAACAAAATATATTTTAATAGGTGTGAAAAGAAAAATAAATACTAACATAGTTTTAATTTAATTTACAAGACTAGTTAATAAAAATAAATAATGTATAGTTAAATAAAATATTTTTTTGTGAGAAAATAAAATAAACCAAGTTAAAATAAAAATCTAATTTTTTTATATTTTTAATGATTTTTAATATTAGTAAAAAAAAATTAAGAAAACAAAAGAAATAAAAATAAGAAAATAAAAATAAACTGGGCCAGGGGTGCCATTAGTCAACAGGGAGGTCAGCAACAAGAAAAAAAACATATAGGCTCAAAGGAAGACCCAGCGCCTGCAAAAATGAAAGTCAGAAATGTAAAATGTGTAAAAAATGCAAAAAAGGGTACCACTGAGGCTCGAACCCAGGTCCCAAAGGTTACAGGCGCGCGCTTCTACCACTGGGGTGGCTATACATCCGTTAACATAAGCAAAACAATAAATATGTAAGGTAAAATGCGTCCTGATGACTTCATCTTCAACCTTCAGCCAGACCAACTGTAACTTGCTCATTTCTCATCAAATATGAAAACTGTAAACATGAAACTTGTAGCAAATTTTCTCATGTTTTTAGAAATGTAAAGCATTAAAACTATAGATCAAATATAAGCATGAATTTTAATGGCCCTAATCTGAACCCTAAAAATCTCAGAAATTTCAGTTTTAAAATTCTCTAAGCTCAAGCAAAATTAATGGAAACTATGGACATGGTTAGCTTCAGGGCAATGATATCTACATCTTTTGTTCACAAATAAACTATTGATGGTATCTGTATGAAGAGTTCCAAGTTGAGAAAACTTACCTCAAAACTGGAAATCGTGTTTTGAGTTTGAGCTTGTTTCAAGTGATGGTGATGGTCAGGTTAGCTTCCTTGAGGTCCTAGGAAGCTAATGCAATAATTAGCTTGAACAATGGATGGCTGAAATGGTCTGAAGAAGTCAATGTGCAGAGCTGAGTTTTTGAAAATGGAGGATGGTGTTAATGGTGTTACAGTTCTAAAACAGGGTGTGAGATCCACTATATATGATGTTTAGAAACTTTAGAAACCAAAAGGCCATGAAACGCACGAGTAGGTTATGAGTTTCAAGTTTTTGGTCAGTTTGTGTGAAAATGGAAGTGTGAAGTGTGATTCTGAGTTCTAGGTATGTTCAAGGCTTGAGCATTCGTGTGTTTGTGTCAAATGGTTTGTGTATGTATAAACAAAAGTGTTTCAAAGCTTTGGCAAGTCATAAGTACAAGTTTCTAGCTTTTGGCTAGGTTACTTGATTTTGAAGAAAAGAGGGAATTAAGTTTCAAGAAGAGGTACAAACATGGGATAGGTGATTGTAAGTGTTTGAAACATTTCTCATGAGTTATAGGACTGGTTTGATCAAAAGAGAACAAGTGCAAGGCTCAAGAACAAGTTTTGTACAAAAAGTTGCTTTATCAAAATGGCAATGTGATCTTTCTTCCAAAAATGGATATAAAGCATGTCCATGCATTGAATGCTTGAAGTGAGGCATCTAACAGCTGTGTAAACCAATAATTATGGAGTGCCTAACAAATTTGAGGCCTGCAAAGTAGTGTTTATGCAGCATGGTTTGAATTTGAATTTTGTTCATCACTAAAATGACTTGTAATTAAAGTGACAAAACCCTAACTTCATCTCTTCGATTCTCCCTACTCAAGAATGATCTCAAGGAGTTCTTGGACATTTTGGAAAGCTTTCAATGTTCTCTACAACCCATCTTTGAATTTCTTTTGAAGATACCCCTTGTAACTATATAAAAAGTGCCATGAAGTTGGGTCAAAATCCTTACCAAATTAGGGCAAAATTTCACTAAGTGTTTTGTTTCATGACCCTATGTTCTTAAAATTATAACTTGAGATCCAAGCATTTTTGGAAGGAGTTGTGTAAAGAAAAGTTGTAGGTTTCATGGAGGTCTACAACTTCCATGTTGTAAGTTTCTCTTGAATTATCTTGCATCATGGTCAAAAATTTGTTCAAAGTTGTAAAAAAATATGAAATTTCCAACACTTAGAAAAATTTCTAAGTTTAGAAATTTTGACTTTTAAAATGAAATATTGACTTTTTGATTTCTTGATGAATAATTTTCATATTTTGACATGTTTTGATGAATTATGATCTTTGGCACTTGAATTTCACCAAAAAGTCAAAGTTTGACTTTTTAGTATACAGTTGACTTTTGATCAGTTGACTGAAAAATTCATCTGTCAATCCAATGGACTTGCAATGTTTTGGACCATGTCATTAGGTCAAAATGATGCTATTGGATTCTTGAGATCATGCCTTAAACCAATTGAACATTTGCTAGGTCAAAAATCAAAAAATGCCCTTTCCCAGTCAAAACCCTAATTTTGACCATTTTGCCCTTTTGGAGATTTGATCAAATTTCTTGAGGAATTGTGGTCCAAACTTGATCAAATGATATATATGAGTTTAAAATGTTGATGTGGATCAAAGATTATGAAGTTTGACTGTAAATTGGCCATAGTTGACTTTTTCCCCAATACAACTGATTTTTAGGTTAACTGTTCAATTGACTGAGCAAAAGTGTGATTCAAAGCTTGAAACTTGACATGAGTGATCTTGGGGGTCCATAATGATCCATGAAAGTCATATGCGGAATTGGAAGTTCAAAAATACTTGTGCAAACTCAAACTCTAATTTTGGTCATCAGTGTTTAAGGAGGTGTCTTGAGCTGATCAAACCCTAATGCAATCTTGAGTCAAGGGAGATCTTGTGAGCAAATTCTTGATATGTGAGAGGAAAAATTTTGGGGTACAACAGATTCGTATAGAATTTCTCTTTGATTATTAAATTTTAAATTTCCTTATTGATTAGCTTATAATCCCTTTGATTGTAAGTGTTTTTTCATATCAACAAATCTCAAAGAAAATTCTGAAAAATTGATTGCGCGCCACATGTTCAATAAATTGTCATATTGTTTTTTTAATATGATTTCATCGAAAATAGTAAACCATTGTGTTGAATATTAAACGGTTAACTGATATATTATTATGTTGATTGATTTTATCATTATGATTAATTCCATATGGCTCATGCATATCCGAGTTTCCAATAATTAGGTTCGTTTAGACTACTATATTGATCTAGGCCAAAATACTTTCGCTCAACATTATTTTTCAAATAAGTTTTAAATAATCATTTTGAAAGGTAATTTTTATTTGAGGATCTATTCACCCCCCCCCCTCTAGATATGGTGCTGTAGTCTAACAAGTTGTATCAGAGCTCCAGTTAATTATGTGCTTTGAAACTCTTATTAGAAAATGGCGTACGAACCTAAAGGGATTTACAAAACATCCCCAAAAACTTTTTTCAGAAGAAAACTATAGTTATTGGAAAGCTTGTATGCACATTTATGTTAATTCATATGACAAGGATATGTGTGATGCTATTACTCAAAACAATTCTAATAGTGTTGTCACATCTAAGCAGAAAGCACTATGAAATAATAATGATAAGAAAATTTCATTAAACCTTATTAATTGTTTGAACGCACTTGGTAATCTTATTTCCAATGAAATTGCTACTAACAAAGTTGTGAGATGTCTTACTAGGAATTGGAAACCCAAGGTCACTACGTTCAAGGAAGCTAATGGTCTTACAACACTTGATCTCATTATATTGATTGGTAAGTTTTAAGAACATGAGCAAGAACGTACTTGCTTGGACAAGCATGAGAAAAAGCGTGAGAAGAAGAATAAAAAGGATAAAGACATGGATAAGGAGGAAAGAACAAAGCCTATAGCTCTTAGGGTGTCATGTTCAAGGTCCTCAAATTGTGAGCACATAATACGATAGAGATTTTGAGGTACCTGAGGGGGATGATGTACCCGAGCATTTAGAGGTACCCGAGGAGGATGAGGTACCTGAGCATGTTGAGGTACCCGAGGAGGAAAACCAGGGCTATCCAGGAAGGCCTTATGACACCTCTTACTTAATCTACTATAATAATCATATCTCTCGGTATGTTTGGGATGGAGAGGTATATTTTTGGTTTCACTTTTTCATTTTAAAGGTTTACTCAAAAATATCAATTTAACGGTTATTACTTTTTTTGTTTTAGGAACGGTTGTCAATTAAGTTTGTGAATCACTCGCAGAAAATATTTGAATTGTTTATACATGTGATTGCTTAGTTCCATGAGGTCGTGGTTGGATCTGGGTTTGTTGGGCTATGTTGTACTGGTTACAATACTATAAGCCACTGCATGCAGGATGCATTTACCGAGAGGTGGCACAAGGAGACATCATCTTTCCACTTACCTGTTGGGGAGATGACAATCACACTTGATGACGTTGCTTGTTTGCTCTACCTACCTATCAGAGGTAGGTTACTTAACCATCGCAAGGTACCACGAGCTGAGGCGATTGAATGGATGATTGAGTATCTGGGAGTTGATCCATATAGGGCAGCTGGGGACTGCAGAACCACGAATGGGTCACATGCAAAGTTCTCCTACCTGGAGGAACTATATGAGGAGCATCTAGTTGCAGTAGTAGGGGCCGATGATGAGGGTGACAAGGTTTTTATCCAGTACCACTGAGATTGTGCTTTACGGTGTTATTTCATGTTTTTGGTTGGCACGTCCCTCTATTTGGACAAAAGTACCTACTACGTAGATGTGACATGCCTCCGGTATTTTATGGATCTGAGTGTAGTTCATGAGTGGAACTGGGGGGTTTGAACTGTGTTCATAGAAAACATTCCCTTTTAAAAATTCTAAGTACTCAAATGATAATAACTATAAAGACAATAAAGAGAAAATGACACAAATATTTTATCCAGATTCTTCGTTAACTAGGTTACTCTTATCCACCCTCACAAGGATGATTTCGCCTTATCCAAGGACTTAATCCACTATAACCAAATTGATTACAAACGCACGGGCATTCTCCGGTGACTAACACACAATGACACGTTCAGTGATCCAACTGGATATAAAGTTCATTGACTCAATAGAATATGATCCCTCAAGATCTTCTACCAGGGTTTACTTTCAATGATATCCATAAGTGATTTCACAAGAGTTTGACCTTCACTCGGTCCCTTTTGAGATATGACTATCATTGACCTAACAGAATTTGATCCAGCAAGATCTCCTATCAGGATTTTCTATAATGACAGTAACGATTATCTTCTTGAGATTTGACTTTCATCAAGTCTCCTAAGGAATAAATCAACAGCAATTGATGGTGATCTTGTGTTTACATGAATGCTTCTTCTAAGCATATTACACAAGTGTTTTAAGCATATATTGTTTAACACTTCTTCGAGCAACAACTCAAGTGTTAAAACAATTTACATGAAAAGATTCAAACATAAAAACTATATAAGAAACAACTCTAGTGTTCATTACAATGTTCTATAAAGATGTATATGACCAAAAGTTGAGTAGCATCTTGTAGTGTTCTTCTTCATCTTCTTGTTGAGCAAGTTCCGAGCAACAACTCCTTGCTTCTTCTGAGACCTACCAAGATGTATGTGTTGGCTCCTAAATTTGACACCCATGTTTATTATCATATAGACCATTAATTATGAGCCAGAAGAGTTTCCTACATAAGAAGGCTTCGACCAGCTGATCATGTCGAAGGCTCATCAAAGAATGACCAGATACTTAGAGAAATTCCTTTAAGTTGGAATCTTGTTGTCTTCGACGTCGAAGGAACCTCTCGACAAAGGTCCCTGATGCCCAAGGTCGAACGGTTTGAGATTTGAATTGTTGGAGGGAAAACGGTTCCCAGCAGTTGCCAAGTGCAACGTGCCGAGAACATAGGCGTCGAAGGTTGTGAGCGTGCCATGTGGCGTCATCTTGAAGCGGTGTAACTGCCCAGCAGTTACTTAGGATTTGTTTTAGTATAAATACTAAGTGTTCACGTAGTTTTTGCGTGTGTTCATCATTTTATACAAGTCACTCGTTTAGATTCAAGTACCCAGCGTGAGAGAAAGAATCATTGAGAATGTATGTGTGAAACACCATTTAAATTAATCAAATCTTTTATATTCAAGCAATTTACCGTTGTTCATTTATTTACTTCCGTCGAAGCCTTTTACTTAACAATTCCTTAACGCTTTTATTTATTCTACCAAGTCTTTCTTCATGCAATTTACTTAAAGTGTCTTTACTTTACGGGCATTAATCACCATTAGGATTAGTTAAACCACAAAAATCAACCATGTCTTAGGATCAATCTGATCGATCCTGCAAGTCACCAAATAAGTAACCTTTTGGAAGATCAGCGGTTGTTTACCATTTTTCAGAGTAAACAAATTGGCACACCCGGTGGGACTTTGTGTTGATTTTACGATTAACCATGTTATATAAAATATCCTCCTTTTTCGAGAGTATTGCATGTTATTGAGAAGTGGTAGAATATACACCAACGAAACCAATATTAGGAGAAGAAGTGAAGAAATGGCGAATCTGCCAAACAATGGAGAAATCCCACAAACAAACGTGGGAGCAATGGTTATCCCAACCGTAAGTGAAGTGGTAACCGCTGGTTCAACGCCAGCAGTAACGGTTACACAAACGGGGCCATTACCTCCATTTACAGGCCCCAGAATGCATTTGGGAACTCCCCCACCAAGGGGAAACCAAGGAACTAGGCCATATGTTCCCCCAGGTTTTTCGACAGTCGATTTAAATCGAGAATCACTCTATGGCATGCCAACTTCTGAATTGGCTAGCCTGACGAATGTTGCGTCCACTTTTTCAGATCCTTTAGTGAGCGCCTCTTCGCCACTCCAAGGCTCTGGGGTTGGTATGGCGAACAGGGGTAGGACCCAACTCTTAGGAGGAACGTCCCAAGTAATGCATGGCCTTATGAATGCCTCGACAGCAGTCTTGAGGCAGCAAATGGACGAAAGCAACCACAACATGGTTCAAATGTTGGCACAAACTTTAAGTACAGTGTTAAATCCTCTAGTACAGAATACCACCCAGTCAAATCAGCAAATGACGGTGCAAATGTCGTGCCTGGCTGACTTTTTTGGGGTACCCCAACCTATTCGACAGCCCCAACGGGCACAGATAAGGGGAAACCAAGGTGTACTTTTAGAGGAAGAAACCACTATTAACCAAGTCCAACAGCCTGTCGAAGAGAACCTTAGGGTATGAATGGAACAACCCGGGGTCGAAGAGCCTAGAGTCATAGCCCCGGAAGTAAGGATGGTTAATAGAAACCAAAACGCTGACGAAGTAGTTCAGCAGATCCAATACCAGAATGTTGGTTTGGAGAATAACTTGACAGCCATGATTGAAAGAATCATGATGCAAAATGGGATGAATACGGGCTTTCGTAGGCCCAACTTCACATCCCCGCTGTCAGAATATGTGTTACAAACGGACTTGCCTCCTAGATGCAAAGTCCCTAAGTTTACTAAGTTTTCAAGGGACACGACAGAATCCACTGTCGAACATGTGGCAAGATACTTAATCGAAGCAGGAGAAATTTCAAACAATGAGAACCTGAGGATTAAGTATTTCCCAAGTTCCCTAACCAAGAATGCGTTTACTTGGTTCACAACTCTCCCCCCCAATTCGATCCACCATTGGACCCAGTTGGAGATATTATTCCATGAGCAATTCTACATGGGACAAACCAAGATAAGCCTGAAAGAGTTGGCCAGTGTAAAGAGGAGATTCACTGAACCTATAGACGAATACCTAAATAGGTTTAGATTGCTCAAGGAAAGATGATTTACACAAGTGCCAGAGCATGAGTTAGTCGAAATAGCTGCAGGAGGTCTAGATTACTCCATTAGGAAGAAATTAGACACTCAATACCTGAGAGACATGGCCCAATTGGCCGATAGGGTTCGACGGGTAGAACGCCTTAAAGCTGAAAAAGTCGGGGCGACGAAAACTCATAAAAGAGAAAGGATAGCGTATGTCGAAATGGACGATGAAGATCCAGAAACGTTCGACGAACCTATAACCATCGAAGAAAGTGAGGTCGATTTAGCTGAGTTAAAACAAGGGCCACCATACTCTTGCAAACTACTAGTCCCCTCAAGTGGAAAAAACCCCACTGGTTCTGAAAAGGCCAACGATAGGTTCCCTAAAAAGACTTACAGTTTTGATATTACGAAATGTGATGAAATTTTTAATTTACTTGTAAAAGATGGCCAAATGATAATACCCCCAGGGATAAAAGTGCCTCCTCTTGATCAAAGAAAGAAAAGAGGCTATTGTAAATATCATAACTTTCTGGGCCATAAAACATCTCAATGTTTTCTTTTCAGGGATCTCGTGCAGAATGCTATTGAAGAAGGGAGGCTGAAGTTCGCTAACAAGGCCCCCTTGAATGTGGATTCGAGCCCTTTGCAGGCAGAAGCCCACTATGCTGAACCTTCAGAGGTGAATATGATCGAGGCTTCCAGGAGTCAGGTGAAAAGGCCAGGGATAACTATCGTCGAAGTCACCAAAGATCATATCAACATGCCAATCTTTGGCAGTTTTTCTGGGAATCTTTCTAGAAAGACAATCGAAGTAGTCCAAAAAGTTACTGAAGGCCCAAAACTGGAGACAGGTGGAGCCTCAAAATCTGGAGCTAAACCCATTTCCTACTTGGCTGCAGCGCAAGGCCAGACAGAAGACCTGGAGGCCCAAATGAAGCAGATGACTCTTGCTACTAAAGACAACATGAATGTCAACATGGTTGAAATCTCTGAATCAAAAGTTTCAGAGGAGGCCATTAGGCAAGAGCAAGCAAACAGAACGGCTTTCCCTCAGGAAAACAAAAATCTAGAAGAATTCTTGCAAAGGTGCCAGAAGAAAAAATCAGAAGTAATGTTGTGTCCTCAATGCAGCTCTATTTTTGACAAGAAAGCTGCTGATCACATCGAAGGTGTGAGAGCAGCAAACAAAAATTGGAGCAGGAATGCCCAAAGAAAGGAAGGCTCTGATGTTCGACATGATCCCAGAAGAACCTACCAAAAGGGTTCAAGTCAGGAAAAGAGGCCACTAACTTTCAGGCCTCCAACCAATGTGCCAGTTGATACATGGCTCAAAACATCGGGTCGAAAGAGACCCAGCGAAGAAAGGTGGCATTCCTTTGAAGTTCCAAGAGGTTCATCTTTGACACTCAAGAAAGAACCTCAGATAGGTGCCTCCAAAGTGACCCAAGTATCAAGTAACTACAAGGGAAAGAACCCAATGTCTCGATCTCAGTGGAGAAGATACCAAAGGCGGCGCAAGGCTGAGAGGGAAGCTGTCAACGAACCAAAGCCAGAGTCGAGTTCAAATGTCCCCCAGCGAAAGCAAAGAAAGCCTTTGGAGAGGGAACCGTTGTCTAATAGACTGGTATGGCCTAACCAAGGCGAAGCTGGTGACGAAGATGGCTTTGAGTCTGATGACACACTAGACATCATGGTAAATATAGTTTCGGTCTTGCCAAGAGAATTCAACCGCCAAATGGAGGTCGAATCGAATGACTGGGAAGTCGAACAAGAAATGGCCAAGCATAGGCCAGTATGCTACTTCGTCATGGGTAATGGCTGCACTGAAGAGCAAAATGGTTTCTTCGAACCACCAAATAAGGCGATGAAAAGTCACCTCAAGCCTTTATTCATAAGGGCAAAGCTCGAAGAAGCCACTGTAAACAAGATCTTGGTGGACTGTGGGGCAACCATCAACATAATCCCCCACTTCATGCTAAGAAAAATAGGCAAGAGTGATGAAAACATTAAGCCTCATAACATGGTCCTATCGAACTACGAAGGCGGAATAGGGACCACCATGGGTGTGATCCAACTAGACCTCAAAGTAGGGTCCATCCTTCGACCAACTATGTTTATGGTCATATCGGCTAAACCAAATTACAATCTATTGTTGGGCCGAGAATGGATACATGGTGTTGGAGCAGTACCATCATAAATGCACCAAAGGTTAATATTATGGCGTCCTGATGGAATTGTCGAGAATATAGAAGCATATCAGAGCTACTACTTGGGTGAAGTAAATCACCTAGGGAGAGATGACTTCGACAAAAATTTGGCTCACATTGGGCCATGCCCAGCACCTGACTTCGACATGGCGCCAGCGCCAAATGCTATTTGTTCCTTGTACCTGCATCCTGATCATGGGTTTCAATGGGACAAAGAAGACTTGTCCCACATTGATTTCAGTGGGCTAACTGACATCCAGCCAACTGGTTGGGGAAGTGAATTCAGTGATAATGACTGAGTCACAAGCATTATAGCGAATTTCGGCTTACGTAGCCGAAACAAGGATGATAGCGGCTCTCGAAGCCAAAGTAAAATATATGGCCACCAAGGCCAATGACCAAGAGCTACCTTCTGCAGGTCCTGGAAAAGACTTCGACCCAGAACCACCGGATATAGGTCCTGGAAAAGATTTCGACCCAGAACCTCCTGATATCATGACAGAAGGAATGCAGGATCAAAGGCTCGACGCCATCAACGATGATGAGCCTTTGGGATTCGAAAAGGACCCCCTGGCGAACAACATCAAAATGTTAGCACATGATCCTTTAGAAGAAATCAACTTGGGCGAACGGTTAGATAAAAGGCCCACTTACATCAGCGCCAAAATAGACCCAGAGCTCAGGGTTGAAGTGATCCAATTATTAAAGGAGTTCAAGGACTGCTTTGCATGGGATTACGACGAGATGCCTGGTCTCGACAGAGGATTGGTAGAACTTCAGTTGCCAATCAAACCTGGAAAAAAGCCAGTCAAGCAATGTCCAAGATGCTTCACTCCAGAAATAATGTCGAAGATCAAAACGGAAGTCGAAAGACTGCTGAAGTGCAAATTCATACGAGCTACGAGGTATGTCGAATGGATTGCAAACATTGTGCCAGTAATTAAGAAAAATGGTACGTTGAGGGTGTGCATAGATTTCAGAGATTTGAATGCTGCAACACCCAAAGATGAATATCCTATGCCTGTGGCAGAAATGCTAGTTGATTCTGCCGCTGGCCATGAGTACCTGAGCATGCTCGACGATTACTCAGGATACAATCAAATTTTCATTGCTGAAGAAGATGTGTCGAAAATAGCTTTCGATGCCCCGGAGCTTTAGGCACTTACGAATGGGTAGTGATGCCTTTTGGCCTAAAAAACGCTGGGGCAACATATCAGCGAGCGATAAACTCTATCTTCCATGATTTTATTAACACTTTTATGCAAGTATATATTGATGATATTGTTGTAAAATCTGTTTCCAAGAAGAACCATATAGACCACCTTCGACAATCATTTGAAAGAATGAGAAAGCATGGTCTGAAAATGAACCCTTTGAAGTGTGCGTTCTGTGTGAAAGCAGGAGATTTCTTGGGCTTCGTCGTCCACAAGAAAGGAATCGAAATCAACCAGAACAAGACAAAGGCAATCTTGGAAGCGAAAGCGCCAACGAACAAGAAGGAACTGCAATCTCTGCTGGGCAAGATAAATTTCTTGAGAAGATTTATATCTAACCTAAGTGGAAAAGCGCAAGCCTTCTCACCCTTACTTCGATTGAATAAGGAAGGATTCGAGTGGGGGCAAGAGCAACAGGAGGCCTTCGACAAGATCAAAGGGTATCTCACCAAGCCACCTATTTTGGTGCCTCCTTGTAGAAATAGGAGTATGAGATTGTACATAGCTGCATCCGACAAAACTTTGGGAAGCATGTTAGCCCAAGAAGATGAAAATGGAGTCGAAAGACCCATTTACTACCTTAGCAGAGTTTTGAACGATGCAGAAACTAGATATAGCGAAGTTGAAAAATTATGTATATGTCTTTATTTCTCTTGTACAAAGCTTAAACAATATATAAAACCAGTTGATGTGTATGTTTCGTCTCATTTTGATGTTTTCAAATACATGTTATCGAAACCCATCTTGCACAGTCGAATTGGCAAGTGGGCGCTAGCATTAACTGAGTATTCATTGACCTTTATGCCTCTTAAGGCAGTAAAAGGGCAAGTGGTAGCAGACTTTATAGTCGACCATTCAATTCAGGTTGAAAATATAAATTACGTGGAGATAGAACCCTGGAAATTCTACTTCGATGGTTCCAGCCATAAAGATGGAACAGGAGTAGGGGTCTTAATTATTTCTCTAGAAAAAATTCCAACAACATTCGAGTACAAGATAGAAGGTACTTGTTCGAACAATGAGGCTGAATACGAAGCTCTAATTACTGGCCTTGAAATATTGTTGGAATTGGGGGCAACTCGAGTCGAAATAATGGGAGACTCAGAGTTAGTCATCAAGCAAGTCACAAAAGAGTACAAATGCATAAGAGAAAATCTTATTATGTACTTTGTGATAGCAAATCGTTTATTGAAAAAATTCGAAGTGGTTAATATTCGACACATACCTAGATTGGAAAACCAAGTAGCCAATGATTTGGCACAAATTTCATCTGGGTACAAAATTTCAAAGACGAGATTACAAAGATCATTCAAAGTCCGAGAGAAAATAAAAGCAACCAGCTTGTCTCCAACAGATTTGGAATCGACAAGACTAGGGTATGCAGACCAAAGGAATTTCAAAATTTCGTTCATAGAAAATTTATCAGAGCAAGATTGGAGGAAACCCATTGTAGATTATCTACAAAATCCAGCAGCTTTGACAGAACGAAAAATAAAATATAGGGCGTTAAGTTACGTACTCATGGGTAATGAGTTGTTCAAAAAGACGCCTGAAGGGGTATTATTAAAATGCTTAAGCGAAACCGAAGCATACATAGCCCTTTCAACTATGCATGCTGGAGCATGTGGGGCTCACCAAGTAGGTCATAAGATGAAATGGTTTTTGTTTCGACAAGGACTATATTGGCCCACTATCTTGAAAGATTGTGTTGAGTTCGCGAAGGGTTTCCAGGAATGTCAAGTCCATACTGGTATCCAACATGTACCAGCAAGCGAACTTCACTCAATAGTGAAACCTTGGCCCTTTAGAGGATGGGCGTTGGATCTTATTAGAGAGATTCGACCAGCATCATCAAAGAGCCAGAAGTATATACTGGTAGGCATTGATTATTTCACTAAATGGATCGAAGCTATCCCTTTAGTCAATGCAGACCAAGAAAATGTCATTGAATTTATTCAAAAGAACATTATCTACAGATTTGGAATCCCTGAGACTATAACAACTGATCAAGGGTCAGTGTTTACTGGTCGAAAGATGCAGGAATCCGCTCAAGAAACAGGCTTTAGACTCCTAACATCAACACCTTATTACGCACAGGCAAATGGTCAAGTCGAAGCAGCGAATAAAATAGTGATTGGCCTGATAAAAAAGCATGTAGGAAAGAAGCCAAAAAATTGGCATAAAATGTTAGACCAGATTTTGTGGGCCTGTCGAACGTCCCCAAAAGAAGCCACAGGTACAACACCATATCGGCTAACTTACGGTCATGACGCAGTACTGCCAGCAGAAAGTTGTCTTCAGTCAGCAAGGGTTCAGAGACATCAAGATATTCCCTCTGAGGTTTATTGGGATATGATGTTAGACGAAGTAGTAGATTTATACGAAGAAAGACTACGAGCTCTCGACCTACTGAGAATTCAGAAGAAAAGAGTGGAAGACTCTTACAATAAGAAAGTAAAACCTAAGGCATTCTCGCCTGGAGAATTAGTTTGGAAGGTAATTCTCCCCATGGATCAAAGAGATCGAAGCATGGGAAAATGGTCACCCAAGTGGGAAGGACCGTTTAGAATTATTCAAACTTTTTCTGGTGGAGCATATGAGGTCGAAGAGTTAAGCGAAGATAAAAGACTCTTGAGGGTAAACGGCAAATATTTAAAAAAAATATAAACCTATGCTCCAAGAGATCAAAATAAATAACAGTTAATAACTACGTTAACCATAAAGCCAAAATGGAAAATGATATTAATTAACCAAAATGGCTACATTGTATTACAAAAATTACAGTACATGGTCAATGAGGTGCTGAGCAAATTAAAAAGGGATGGAAGCTTTAAGTCGAAGATATTTGGCTCGCTGTAACTCCATTCGTTTGTTACACAAGGCATTCGCTTGAGAGAGTTTGGAAATCTGGTCATCCAGAGGCTGGGCCCTTTCAGCGAACTCTAAGCCTCGAGCAACTTCATCTTGGCTCTCTGCGTCTGAAACCGTCGAAAGGAGTTCTTCCTTGCGCTTAGTATTAGCGTTTAACCTGGATTCCAACTCCTCGATCTGCGCTCGTATAGAGGCATTATCTTGATCGATGGCTTCGATTTCCTGTTGCTTAGAAGTTCTCTGTTTCGACAATTCTGCAATTCGAGAAGTCGATTCAGATACTGAAGTCCAAGTAGAGGAACTCTTGTCGTGCAGCGTTTCGAGTTGGCTGTTGAAACCCCTTCGACGATTGTAGTCCGCAGAGACGTGGTCAATAATGGAGTATAACTCCAAAATGAAGCTGGAAATCTCTGGAGAAACAGCAAGCAAATCAACTGCACCCAAGACAGCTCCCAAACAAGAAGGGGCAGTAGGATCCCCCTCCAAAGCCTTCATTAGATCCCTCTTGAAGAATTGAGCCTTGACTTTCTTCAAGACCTCATCGAGAGGAGAAGTCGAAGTAGACTTCCCTGATGCAGTAGAAGCATCATGGCTAGTGTCAGATGAATTTTCCCTGCTCTCGATGATGGCATTCAGGTAGCCAATTGGATCATTTTGATTCAAGAGGGCCAAGTCCTCTTTAGACTTGGGCTTTGTTGAGGTAACCGTTTCCGTAGCAATGTGGGATTGGGGCTGAGTATCTTCAGCAGCGTCAGCAGCAACATGACCCTCTTCATCATGTTGCTCTTCTGTCTCATTGACCACTTGAGCTTCCTCCTGGTGGTGCTCCTCTGTTTCAGCAAGGACTTCATCATCCACCAGTTCCTCCTCTCGTTGTCTGCTATGGTCAGCAGAGTCTTATGGCTCTGAAGTTTGATTTATTTCGTTAGCAGAACTGGCAAAAGAAGAAGGATGGTAAATGGGTTCCCCTGCGCTATTTACAAACGAAATCAGAACCTTCAACAGGATGCCCAGTTGATGCTGAAGTTCCAGCGGTCTCCTGAAAATAGAAAAGGAAAAATATTATGTTTAAAGAGATGCACAATCGAAGGTGATCATCGACACCTAAGTTAAAAATGGTCGAAGGCTCTACCTGTAAAGGAACTTCAGCCCCAGGGCTAGACTTGTCACTCTCAACAGGTTTATTGAGCAAGACGTTTAGCTCCTCCTCCGTGGGCTCTTCGATGATCACAGGAGGTGGCCTGGGTTTATTCCCTGCGACCTTGGTTCTTATCACAGGTCGAGGCTCAGGAGCAGGGGCAGCCTTCTTCAGCTTTCTCTGTTTGAGAGGAACAGGAGGAGATTCATCCTCTTCGCCACTCGAAGTTTCGACCGTTAATACGGGTCACTTCTTTGGCGCAGGTTCCTGAAAATCCCAAAAGGGGTCGATTTAAAACACAGCATCGAAAACCAGGATATTTAAAACCAAAGGGGGGAAGCAAAGAAAGTTTGTTACCTGTACGGGAGGTTTTGTAGAGGGACCTCCACCCTGTTTACCATCTGTGGCCTTCTTAGTCACAGGTTTTCGAACAACTGAAAGAAAAAACGTTCACAAGTTATAATTGACAGATGTAAGTCGAATTGGAAAGACAAATATAATTTGAAGAGGGAACGTACATTTCTTTATTTTGTCAAGAACCAAGACGAAGGACTTCTGGAGTTCATCTGCAAAATCCTTTTCGTCGAAGAACTCTTCGACATAATATCTCTTCCACCAGTCTTCAAAAGATGGTGAACAGAGGAAGTTGAGTTGGTAGTCGAACAATGATAGTATGGTCCGACCAACGTACCTACTAATATGCCTAGTAGCGACATCCTCAGAGTAGTCATTACAAAAGTACAACAACAATTTCTCCCGAGGATAAAGTAGAGAAGGAAGCGATTGGATAATGCCAAACTGTCGAGAGACAAGATTCGGCTGGTAGGCAATCAGGCTCAGCTGATTTTTTGAACTTTTGAAGCGCAACGGCATTATCCTTGGTGTAAGAAACACTTCCCACATTGTTGTGTACTCTTCAAGGTGAGGATCCTCTGAAGATCTAGGATGGGGCCTGGTAAACCACCCTGGACCAAACTTTCGACCGGCGAAGGGGGCCATGGTCGAGGTAAATTCCTTCCTCCCTGCAAACATCTGAACAAAGTTTGCAAAGGTCTTCTGTAGTTCCAGCCCATCCTCAGTGGGAGTCAATAAGGAAAGCCTGGTGCCTTCGACACGCCTTCTGGCTATCTCAGGAGCCTTTTCATTTATTTGAGTCTTCTGGGGTAGAAAAGACTCAAAAGTGGCATTTAGCCAGAGTTGAAGTAGCCATAAGGGTCCAGCAAGCAGCAAGCTGGCTCTATTTTCTATTATTTTTAATTGAGCCGCTACACTGCTTATTGACTCATACAAGTTTGCCAGTATTAATTCGGCCAAACAGATGTTTTGACCGTGATGAAGCTGAGTAGCAAGGGTGACCATTTTCTTCGTCACCTGTAGGGATTTCGTGCAGAACACGAAGCGTGACAGCCAAAGGGCTAGAAACGCGATGTGCTCCACATCAGTCACCACAGCCGTCGATTTGTCATGGTAGTGGTTGGTGTAGGTGGTATAAGTGGGTTTGGTAGCTGAAAACCCAATCTGGTCTTCAGACATTTCCTCTGGGTCGAAATGATCCCCAGTTGGTCGAAGACCAGTAATAGCGGCCACGTCGAAGAGAGTGGGCGTTACCATTCCACAAGGCAAGTGGAAGGTATAGTGAGTATAGTCCCAAAACAGCAAAGAAGCTACCAACATTTCAGGGCAATAGTTGAGACCAGTTTTGGACAGCATGACTAGGTCATAAATTCCCATGCCTTTCCAAATCGAAGCCTGGCACTTCTCCATCTTGTTGAGCCAAGCGTTGTATTCTGGTGTAAGGTTAGGGCTAGACCTAAAAGCCCTAACCCCCCCTGTTAAAAAACCGAAGATCTATTTTCTCTTTTGCAGGATCTTCGGTATCATCTGTCGCCTTCTTGGAGCACCCAATGGGCTTGAGTGCCTCATGCACGGGGAAGAAACCCTAGATTTTCGTTGGGTTAGCGATGCATGTAGAAAGGGGGCTGGACATAGCAAAAACCTGGTTGGAATATCCAACAGGAATCAGCAGTTGAGAACCATAAGTTTCACGCTCAGCATCTCCCATGGGTTCAGGAACCCTTCGCATTCCCATGGAGTTAACTATCGGAGCGATTGAGAAGATTTCCGGTTGAGTAGTTTGAGAGGGAGTGCTAGATCTAGGGACATTGGAAGCACGAGAACGTGAAGCCATTTTTTTGGTTTAAGATGAAGATGGATGAAGAACAAAGATTACTGGGTTTGGAGAGGAAGAAGCAAAGGTTTGCTTGCAGAAAATTTTGTTCGACTGAAGGTTTGGATGAAAGAAAGCGTAAAGAGTCCAACAGAGGCATTTAGTGTTATTTATAGTGATTGAAAAATCACAAGACTCGAGGTCATTTAATGTCTCAGACAAGAGTGGGGCACGCGGCACTCATTTGGTGATGTAACCGTTCTGAAGAACGGAAACGTTGCAGCGTGTGTCCTCGTTTTCGGGAAATAGTCATGATGACAACATTTGAAAGGACATCGGGCGTGCAAAATGCCTTACTGAAGCGACGTCTTGGGAAAAGGTGAAATGATGACTTTTTGAGATTGTCAGTTGGTTGGTAGGAGACGGGAAGCACACAAACTAATTTGTGGCTGAGAATAAAGGACAGGTGTCGAATGGAATATCAAAGAATGCCTTTTTCTTTTAAGTGTCGAAACAAGACATTCTTGGGGGGCAATTTGTTGGCTCCTAAATTCGACACCCATGTTTATTATCATATAGACCATTAATTATGAGTCAGAAGAGTTTACTACATAAGAAGGCTTCGACCAGCTGCTCATGTCGAAGGCTCATCAAAGAATGACCAGATACTTAGAGAAATTCCTTTAAGTTGGAATCTTGTTGTCTTCGACGTCTAAGGAACCTCTCGACAAAGTTCCCTGATGCCCAAGGTCGAACGGTTTGAGATTTGAATTGTTGGAGGGAAAACGGTTCCCAGCAGTTGCCAAGTGCAACGTGCCGAGAACATAGGCGTCGAAGGTTGTGAGCGTGCCATGTGGCGTCATCTCGAAGCGGTGTAACTGTCCAGCGGTTACTTAGGATTTGTTTTAGTATAAATACTAAGTATTCACGTAGTTTTTGCGTGTGTTCATCATTTTATACAAGTCACTCATTTAGATTCAAGTACCCAGCGTGAGAGAAAGAATCATTGAGAATGTATGTGTGAAACACCATTTAAATTAATCAAATCTTTTATATTCAAGCAATTTACCGTTGTTCATTTATTTACTTCCGCCGAAGCCTTTTACTTAACAATTCCTTAACGCTTTTATTTATTCTATCAAGCCTTTCTTCATGCAATTTACTTAAAGTGTCTTTACTTTACTGGCATTAATCACCATTAGGATTAGTCAAACCACAAAAATCAACCATGTCTTAGGATCAATCTGATCGATCCTGCAAGTCACCAAATAAGTAACCTTTTGGAAGATCAGCGGTTGTTTACCATTTTTCAGAGTAAACAGTATGTGATTAGAAGTTGAATAACATCTTGTAGTCTTCTTCTTCTTGAGAAAGCTATGAGCAATAGCTCCTTGCTTCTTTTGTTTCAATCAAGATGTATATGATGATAGTTGTATGACATCTTGATGAAATCTTCTTTCTTTATTTTCTCCCTTATTTATTGGTCTTCAGAATATGTAGCATTGCAACTTCAATATCTTCAGCATCCAATGCTTTCCTTTCACAAGATGAAGCTTGATGGCCAGCGATAACTTTCTTTGAATCTTCAATCTTCTTTTATAGCCTTTGACAGAGAGAGATACGTTGTGAGGATAGAAAGGACTTTTCCTACACCAACAGTTAGTTTCAAACGGATATAATAAGGTGTAAGAGTTTAGACTGTATAAAATAATATTTTTGTATCCTGTCACTGTTTAATGATAGCTTTCCATCTTTTCTCTGAATAATGTTTTTCTATTAAGCTTGTAAACAGAGATCCGTTAAGTAAAGAAATATAGTTGTAAATCCAACCGTTTATTCCCAACGGTCACAATGAGAGTGGTTGACAAAACAGTATAAAGGATTATCCTTACGCCGCCCTAGAGGGAAGAGGTCACAGACACTTTATGTACCTTTTGTACAATATCACACGTTAACCATTTGAACTTCTTCTTATCATCAGAGGCTTCAGATATTTGAATTTTGAACGTTGAAGCTTGTTGTAGAAGATTCACTCTTAAGTCTTAGAACCTAAGTCTTGGAGTCTTCATAACTTGTCACATAGAACTTTGTCTTCAGAGTCTTCAGTACTTGGTTGTAAGAACTTGTTTTTCTTCAGATCATCAGAATTTGTTCAACGAAACCTCGTCTTTATAATCTTCAGAACTTATAACACATAGAAGCAAAGCTTTAGAAGACCTTCAAAGCTTAATCATAAAGTCACGATCAAAATCTCTTGTACTAGCATTCCTTAGACATGTTACAGAAGACAGATTCAGAACCTTGACTTCAACTGTAACACATAATCACATGTTTTATTCTAGTAGTGTATGTTCATAATCTAATGACGTCACACGCCTTGTAATAGAGTCAGAATATTATAGTCGCAGCTACACACTATAATGAAATCATTAGTGTATATAATTATTCTCTAAGATAACATGTAAAGTTATCATCAAAATCTCAAGACCAGATGTAGAAACACTTCTTGTTCTTACAACTGGCTCTTGCACACTCCTCGCGGTACCTTTCATTTCAACTATTAACTTTAATTTAATTTTTATAATTTGTACTTACATATTATCTAATTTTTGTTTCAGAGCTGGATAATCTCTCACTTCTACCGCATTCATGGTTTCGAACCAGATCCGGTTTACTGACGACATGTCGAGGGATGCAAAGTATGTCCTCCACAAAGGGAATCACAAAGTGTCGCCTTATTGGGTGTATCTTGATCGTACTAATCATGATGACATCAAATGGATGCCATTTGAGGATTACAAAGATGTTGTCCCATTCGATCCCATCTTATTTTATTCGGGTGGCTAGCATGTGGGTCGAATCTTATGGTCTGGTATCTTCTGAAACGGTGTATCTGGAAGTTTGGTTGTGTGTAGAAGATACCGATATCTCCTTTTCAGGTTGCTCTTGACACTACGGTGCAGCGGGATCTTGATGGCATCTTCCAAGATTGGGAGAATCATTTGGTGCCACCGGAGTATCAGATGATACCTCCATCCTAGAGTTGGCATTGTGCAGAGGGTTACGTGATATGGTTCTTTAACGTGTCACACCCTATCATGACACCGAATGGTCCTGGTCGTCCACCTAGGTCAGCTCATGAGGAGCTCTTTGAGAACCAACAGGCCGAGGATGACCATGCCGCTGATCTTTTATCAATCTGTCAGAGTATCCACCTACTTGGGCAGGAGGTATTGAATGCTGGGATTATCGAGATGAATGGTTCTGAGGCGGTTGCCATCGTTGAAAGGATGGTTAGGGAGGCATCCATTGCAGTGCAGTATAAGAGGCAGAGGAGGTCACAGGAGGTTAGGATTAGGCATACACAGTAGCAGTAGCCTATGTTATGTATTGTTTTTTGTTACCGATGTAATTTTTTGACATTACGCACTTTCACAACAACTTATGTACTAAATTATGTTTCCCTATGTCTGAACATCTAATCTAATCGTTATGTTTGTATTGTTATGTCTGTTTCATATTTTCGAAAAAAAAAATATAAAAAAATTGTTCGTTTATAAGATATCTCTGTATTGATGTAGTTTTAAACAAAAATGACAAACAGATAAAGTTTCGGATATGCGTATCCGAAACATTTGTACAGGTTGTTTCGGATGTACATATTCGAAACAACCTCTAAAATTTTACATCCAACGTCTAAGTATTAAAACATGTTAAAAAGGGTATCTTCAAATATACACATCCAAAACAATGCTGGGATGTGTGTTCGAATGTGCATATCCGATGAATATTTTCGAATTTTCAATGGTGAAAATCACCACTACTAGGTGTAAAGAAAAATTCTCTTATTATAATTGTTAATTATTATTAATGCAATAGATTACCAATGGAATTGAAAATTAAGAATATGAAATTAGATCTATAATGAATTTTCAATTGGGTTAATAAGTAATTTTGGTAGTCTTATATATAGATAAGGCTATGGTAAATGTTTTATCATATCCAAAATGGGGTTACCGTGAGGACATCCATCAAAATTCTGAAACATGCCAAAACAGGATTCAAATAGTGCAGTCAAGTCATAAAACATCTCAATTGAAAGTGTCAGACACTAGAGTTTAATAAATGAACAAAATATGCAAGGTACCTAAAAGAACGATGATCAGCTACAGAGATCTCGGCGTATTTACCCCTTGATATGATCTCTTTGTGGAAATCAATCTTCTCATTAAGTTTCTCATAGTTAAATTGTTCTACAAAAATAAGTTATGTTATCAAGTTAGTTAGTAGATTACAAAACCCAAAGAGAACCCTGATTGCATTATCATTTATAGGAAGAATAATTACACTCTAATATGGAGAATTAGTACTCGAATTTTCAGGCTACATTACTATTCTATTTCCTTTCATTTGTACTCTATAAATTCCTCTCATGTATTATTTACCAAATTAAGGAAATATATTTACCTTTCTTTCTAGTCCCAACGTACACACCAATCTGTCTATATGTGTATCTCACAGGTAGAGGTAAGATTGACTACATCACTCAGAAAAGAAACAGCACAATAATGGTACTAATTCATAGTGATATTAGAGGGCCTTCAAAAATTAAAATTGTCTAAAAACATGGTTTGACATTTATTGATGATCATATGTGTTGGGATTACCTTATAGGAAATAGAGTAATGCTAATATGTGTCCTTAGGGCACATGTTAAGAGTTAAATGTGTTAGTGCAAGGTGATGAAATTGAGGAAGAAGAGAGAAAAGGAATAAATGCTAAAAACTGCCACTAATGATTAAAGGAAATTGATTGTATTAAATGTAAACCTAGTACACCTATTTATACACAAAAATAGTAAAGATAAGAATGCCACATAGGGCCTAATGAGAATATCCAACAAATGACAAATACTAAATTACCCTCTAATACCATCCCGTAATTTAGTAACTTATCAGAAGTTAACAACACCAATTTCATCTCTCAAGCGAAGAAATTGGTATGTTTTTATCGCCTTTGTCAGAACATCTGCCAGCTGCTTCTGAATGCTACAGTGCAGAACTTCTAACACTCTTTTCTGCACTTGACTTTTGAGAAAGTGATACTTCGTCTCAATGTGCTTGCTTCTTCCATGTAGCACTGGATTCTTTGCAAGATTAATTGCAGACTTATTTTCAATCATCAGCTTCAGAGGTTCCTCAACTTCAACCTTCAGATCATGCAGCAGATTCAGAAGCCAAACTGCTTGACAAGCAGCTACAGCACCTGCAATGTATTCAGATTCACATGTTGACAAAGCCACAACAGGTTGTTTCTTGGAACTCCAAGAAATTGGACCTCCCAGAAACTTGAACAAGTACCCATAAGTACTTCTTCTGTCAACTCTATCTCCACACCAATCAGAATCAGAATAACTCAGAAGTTCTGATTTGATCTTTCCTCCAGAAGGAAATAACACTCCATATTTCAGAGTTCCTTTTACATACCTCAGAATCCTGACAACAGCTTGGTAATGAGACCACTTTGGTTTGTTCATGTATTTGCTAACCATTCCAACTGCATAGCAAATATCAGGTCTGGTATTACACAAATACCTCAGAGAACCAACCATCTGTTTGAAGGTTGTAGCATCCACATCCTCTCCATCAGAATCAGAGTCCAACTTCTGATTTGTATCAGCAGGTGTGATGGCAACCTTGCAATTTGATAGCTCAAATCTCTTCAGAAGCTCTAGTTCATACTTCTTATGATGTAAAATGATTCCTTTCTCAGAGTATATAAATTCCATTCCTAGAAAGAAACTCATTTTTCCAAGATCTGTCATCTCAAACGCATTCATCAGAACTTTCTTGAACTCAGTTGTTTCTTGTTCAGAACTTCCTGTGAGTAATATGTCATCAACATACAAACAGACCAAAATCATATTACCTTCTGAAGTGTGCTGAACATAAACACCATGCTCCATCTCACACTTCTGAAACCCTTGTTCCTTGAAAAACGAATCAATCTTCAAATTCCAAGCTCTGGGCGCTTGCTTCAGTCCATACAGAGCTTTATTTAACCTGTATATCATCCCTTCCTGATTCTTTTTCACAAATCCATGAGGTTGTGACACATAAACTTCTTCCTGTAATAGACCGTTCATAAATGCAGACTTCACATCTAGATGTATCAAAGGCCAATTTCTGTTTGCAGCTAAAGCAATCACCAGTCTGATTGTTTCGTGTCTAGCTACAGGCGCAAACACCTCAAAGTAATCTAGTCCAGGTTTTTAAAGAAAACCTCTGGCCACTAGTCTTGCTTTGTGTTTGCCAATCGATCCATCTGGCTTTAGCTTCTGCTTGAAAACCCATATGACGCTGATGGCTTTCTTGCCTTTTGGAAGTTCTGTCAGCTTCCAAGTCTTGTTTCTTTCAATAGCCTCAAGTTCTTCTTTCATGGAATTCAACCATACTTTCTTCTTGAGATCTTCTTCAATACCCACTGGTTCAAAATCTACTAGCATGGCACACTGAACGATTTCTCCTTCAGAATCTACTTCAGTATCATGCAACATGCTAAAATCTGCAAACCTACTTGGTATTCGTCTGATTATCTGTGGCCTCTGATCTTGTTCTGAAGCTTCTCCAGAACTCGGAACAATGCTAGTTTCTGGACTTTGTCCAGAATTATTTCCTTCAGAATTACCACCTTCAGAGTTACTTCTGGAAACTTGTTCTACAGACCCCATGTCTTCAGAGTTTTCCCTTTCAGAAGTATAATCACCACCAGATTCTGGATCATCATCAGAATCTGGATCAGAATCAGATCCACTATCAGAATCTCCCTGAGATTCTGACTCATCTTCAGAGTCTTCATCTTCTGACTCTGACTCGTCTTCAGAACTTTCTGAAGGATCTTCAAAAACTAACCCTGGTGTTGGAGCTGCACCAGAATCTGATTGAAGCTTGTTCCAATCCCATGTTTCTGACTCTTTCACAATGACGTCTCTGTTGATTTCAACTTTGTTGGTTTCTGGACAATAAATCTTATAGGCACTTGTATTGTGGTACCCCACCAGTAACATTATTTTGCTTCTATCATCCAGTTTTCATCTTCTAGCCTCTGGAACGTGTTTGTAGCATACAGAACCAAACACCTTCAGATGGCTAACACTTTGCTTGTCTCCAGTCCATTTTTCTAAAGGAACAATTTCCTTCAGCTTCTTTGTTGGACACCTATTCAGAACATATGCTGATGTGGCAACAGCTTCTCCCCATAACATGTGAGGTAACTTCTTCTCTTTCAGCATACTTCTGGTCATATCAAGCAAAGTTATGTTTCTTCTTTCAGCAAGACCGTTGTGCTGAGGAGTATATGGAGCAGTAACCTCATGTTCTATTCCATTCTCTTCATAGAACTTCTGGAACTCTATAGAGTTATACTCACCTCCACCATTTGTTCTCAGAATCTTCAGCTTCTGACCACTCTGCTTCTCAGCCTTCACCTTGAACTTTTGGAACTCAGTAAACACTTCATGCTTGAACTTGATGAGTGTTACCCATGTCATTCTTGTGAACTCATCCACAAAATACACAAAATATTTGTTTCCTCCAAGTGAAGGTACTAGAAATGGTCCACACACATCAGAATGTACTACTCCCAGAGCATGCTTTGCTCTGGGGGCTACTTCTGATGCAAATGGAAATCTGGGTTGCTTTCCTTTCATGCATATCTCACATGACTTCTGAGGCTTTACAATCTTCGAAATGCCATGTAAGAGCTTCTTAGAACTTAGATGCCCTAAGCTTCTATAGTTCAAGTGCCCCAACCTCTTGTGCCACAGCTTACTGTCAGCTTCAGCGCCTTCTGCACTAAGACACTCCGCTTCAGAAGTTTCTACATTCACCTTGAATATTTTGTTGCTTCCCTGCTCAGACTTCATAATCAACTTCTGATTAGAATCATACAACGACAAGATGTTGTCCTTCATAACCACTGAAAAACATTTTTCAATAAGCTGACCCACACTCATCAGATTGCTTTTAATTCCAGGAACATACCAAACATCTTTGATCAGAATGTTTTTTCCATTCTTCACTCTGACTCTGACATTTCCCATACCTTCTGCATTAAGGTACTTATCATCAGCACATCTGATCTTTGTTCTCCTTCTGGAGTCAAAGTCTATCAGTCATTGTTTGTTCCCAATCAAGTGGTTTGAACAGCCAGTGTCCATATACCACCAATCTTCTGAACAGTTCCCATCAGACTCAGAAGCCATCAGTAGCACAGGTTCATCATCAGAATCTCCTCTGGCTATATTTGCTTCTTCTGATTTCCTTCCTCTGTTTCTACAGTCTCTGGCAAAATGGCCAAACTGTTTACAGCAGTAACATTGAACCTTCTTCTTGTCATACCTTTCCTTTCCCTTCTGATATTTCTTTTCATCAGAAGTTGATGTTTCTGACTTTTGGAATTTATCACCATGTTTATTCTGCTTCTGGTCCTTCTTGACAAAAGAAGCTTTCAGAGCTTGCTCCACTTCCCTCTCAGAAGTTCTTTCAGTCAGACGCAACTCTTGCGCTTCTAGACTGCTTTGCAACTCTTCTATTCTCATGGTTTCCAGATTTTTAGAATGTTCAATAGAAACAACAATGTAATCAAACTGAGGAGTAAGTGACCTCAGAATCTTTTCTATGATTACCTGTTCAGAAAGTGTTTCTCCACAAGCCTTCATCTCATTAGTGATCAGAATCATTCTGGAGATGTACTCAGAAACTTTCTCACTGTTCTTCATGCTGAGATTTTCATATTGTTTTCGCAGGGACTGAAGCTTTACCTTCTTTAATGACACGTCACCACCATAACATCTGGTCAGTATATCCCATGCCCCTTTCTACGTCATCAAATCAACAATCTTCTCAAACATATTTTCATCCACACACTGATGGATAAAGAACAGAGCTTTCTGATCCCTCTTTCTCGTAGCTCTTTCTTCTGATTTTTGTTCTTCAGTAGCATCTACTGAAACTGAAACATAATCTTCAGAAACAAGGTCCAGAACATCCTGAGCACCAAACAGCACACACATTTGTATCTTCCATCTGTTCCATTTTTTTCCATCAAAAACTGGAAGTTTAGTGTTCAAACTACTGCCTCCATTCATCTTAAACCTTGCACAAAAACTCAGATCTCAGATTTCTCACTCAGTGTTTCCCAAACTCACAGAATCAGTGTGATTCTATTTCAGATTTTTGTTCAAGATTCAAAAATCAAACACACAGCTCACTATCACTCGTGTTTCCCAGAATTTCAGAATAAACCAGGAGCTATAGATACCAATTTTTTAGTGCAAGGTGATGAAATTGAGGAAGAAGAGAGAAAAGGAATAAATGCTAAAAGCTGCCACTAATGATTGAAGGAAATTGATTGTATTAAATGTAAACCTAGTACACCTATTTATACACAAAAATAGTAAAGATAAGAATGCCACATAGGGCCTAATGAGAATATCCAACAAATGACAAATACTAAATTACCCTCTAATAAAATGTAGAATTTTTTAAAAAAAAATTGTATATTATTTTAAATAAAAGTGGACCATTAATTTTTTCATTATTTTTTTCAACATAAATTTTCTATTTTTAGGTTTCTTAACATGTGTCCTTAGAGCACATATTAGCATTATCTTAAAAAATAAATCTGAAGTGGAACAAAGGTTCAAAGATTTTTTTCAAATGAGGGAAAACCAATTTCAAATCAAGATTGACATTCTAAGGTCCGACAATGATATTGAATATTTCAACAAATATTTAATTGCATTCCTAGTAACTAATGATAATTCATCAATCCACTTGTCGTGATACTCCATAACAAAATAATATTACTGAAAGAAAGACATCAATTCAAAGTTATTAGAGCTGTTATGTTTTCTATGAATGTCATCTCATGTTTTAATATATGAGACTTAATGTGTCAATTACTGAGAGGAAATGTATCTGAACATGCACTAAACAACCCATGTCAAATAACTTGTCATATGACAAGTTATCACACACTTACAAGACATATGTGTCTAGGATTTCTAGTTTGTTTGTGCCTAGAACTATTCATGAAGCATTAGATGATCCAAATTGGAAACTAGCTCTGAAAAAAAGAGATAGATACTCTAAGAAAAATTAATACTTGGAATATTACTAATCTACCTAAAAAAGCAATAGGATGTAAATGGGTCTTTACAATGAGATGCAATGTTGATGGAAGTGTGAAAACGTACAAAGCAAATGTTTTTACTCAAACTTAGGGTATAGACTATGAAGAGACTTTTGTGTCAATTGCTAAAATTAATTCCATTATAATTCTTTTCTCTCTTGTAGTAAATTTCAACTGGCCACAACATCATTAATTTGATGTTAAAAATGATTTTTTTGAATGGAGAATTACATAAAGAAGTATATGTGAGCATTCCTCTTGGATTTAAAGAAAACATTGGAAGAGACAAAGTTTGCAGATTGAGAAACTCCTTATATAGATTAAAATAATCACCAGAGGTCTAGTTTAAAAGATTTAGAAGTGCGGTTAAGAAACATGGTTTCACCCAAATTCAAATAGAATATACTTTATTTTTCAAACACTCACGTGAAGGTAAGATTTTTATCTTAATAGTGTATGTTAACGATATTATCATGATAGGAGATGATGACAATGGAATTACATATTTAAAGAGAAAACTAGAGGCTGAAAATTTCCTAGGAATGAAGTTCGCAAGGTCTAAAAAAAGGAATCTTTCTCAACCAGAGCAAATATATACTTGATTAACTCCCAGAAACAGGGATGATATGGTGGAAGACAATAGAAACACCAATGGATCCTAATGTAAAACTAAAGGTAGCATTTGAAAATGAAGTGGTAGATAAAGAATGCTACCAACGATTTGCTAGTAGACTAATTTATATGTCACATTGTAAGAAAAATAGAAGCTATGGTAAGCTGGTGGAAAAGAGATGAATAAAAACCACAAAATAATAAAGATAGTTTTTAGAGAAAAAGGTTATGTTATTAAATTACATAAAGTTGAAAAATACTACAAAATATATAGAGTCAAGCAATAAGCTTTCTTGTTGGAATGGAAATAAAATCTAAAGCAACACTATTCTAAATAGTATGCATCATTAGTTATTGCCTACTTTTACAAGCAAGGATATAATCATTATAGTAACAATGACAAGTAAAGTGACACAACAAGTAAGACACAAGTAAAGTAAGACACAAGTAAAGTAACATGTTAGAAAAATATTAATTTCTAGAGTTCCTCTTTGAGATTTTTCTTGAATACTCCAAGTATTGATCTCAACTCTTCAAACTTTTCCTTGGAAAGAGCTTTAGTCATTATATCTGCAATCTGATTTTCTGAATTGCAATACTCTAAACTGATTTCCTTTGTCTACAAGATGCCATATTTTATTTTTCTTTATCATCTTTATCTCCTCCTGCATGGCAGCTTTCCATCTCTCAACATTAGCAGCTTCAACATATCGTGTAGGCTCTAACGTAGCTATATTGCACATGACATAAATATCATTCAAGGTTCTAGTACCTCGGATTGGAAAATCAGCATCACTATCATAATTTTCTCCTTCATCTTCTGAATTTTGATCTTCCAAACTATCTTCCATAGGCAATACCTTACTTGGACCTTCAACTTGACTTTTCTCCCAATTCCATTTAGAGAACTCATCAAATTTCACATCTCTGCTAACCAGAATTTTTTCGGTCTCCAAATTATAAATTCTATACTCTTTGGAGTTACTGTTGTACCTCAAAAATATACCGACCACAAACTTTGTTTCCAATTTATCTCTTTTCACATTTAGAACATGGACATAGCACACACATCCAAATATTTTTAAATGTTGAACAAACGGCTTTCTTTTATACCATACTTCAACGAGTCTTTTACCCTTAAAGGCTTTGGTAGGCAACAAATTCAGCAAGTACACTAAGGTGTTGACAGCCTCAGTCCAAAAGTTTTTAGAAATATTTTTCTAAAAAAGCAAACGTCGAGTCATCTTCATGAATGTCATGTTCTTCCTTTCACTCACTCCATTTTGTTGAGGAGTGTAAGGAACAGTAAATTAATGTTGGATTCCAGCTTGTTCATAAAAAGTTTTGAATTCTCTTACTGTATACTCAATTTCATTATCAGATCTGAGCTTTTTAATTTGAAAATCAGCCTCTTTTTCAACCATAAATTTGAAACTATGAAATGCAGTAAACACATCTGACTTCCGTCTTAGAAAAAATATCCAACTCATCTTTATAAAATCATCAATAAATAGCAAAAAACTCTTGTTGCCTTTTAAATATGTCGTTGGCATGACCACACATTTGTGTGTATGAGCTGTAACTTTTCAGAAGCTCTCCAGGTTGACACAACAGGAAATAATAATCTACTTTATTTTCTGAATTGACATACATCACGTATGTCAACAACATCATCAATGATTGATAAATTTTCAACCAAATCAGGAGAACTCATTTGTTTTAAGGTTGAGTAACTAAAATGATCCAACCTTTTGTGCCACAAGGAGGAATCACAAACAATACTTGAAAATGCATGCGTGGTTGTTTGCTTCCATTCTACTGGAAAAAATTTACCTCTCATTTCAACCATTATTAACTTAGATCCAGAAGGATCTAAAATAGTATATCTCATGTCTTTGAAATGCAATGAATATTTCTTTTCCATCATTTGCCCCACATTTAAAAGACTTTGATTTATTTCAAGTATAAATAAAACATCTTAAATATATTTGACACATGAGGGAGTTTCAATAGCTACAACACCTTTTCCTTTGACATCAACATGTACTCCATTACATATAGTAATTTTAGTGTAGAAGGACTTATCAAGTTCCTTAAAAATGTCAATATTGTGAGTCATGTGATTAGTGCACCCGATATCTATTAGTCATGTTTCTTTGCTACTATTGACTGAATAGCAAGAAGCCATGAATAATTTCTCTTTTTGTTGGTGGTGTTCAACAACTTGAGCTTGTTGTACCTGCTGGTTTGCTTTGTTTTTTCAAACCTTCTCCACATGACCAAGTTGATTGCAGGCTCTACATTTAACTCCTAGTCTATACCAACAATACTTTTCTATATGAGTGTCCTTTTTGTAATGTTGACAAAATGGAAACTTCTTTTTCCAGCTCTCTCCTTTGTTGTGGAATTCCTCCCTTTTCCTTTTCCTTTCTTCTCACCAAAATACTTTTCCAAAAATGGTTGTAGCTTTGATTTTTGCCTTTGGTGTTGGCCACAAAAGCACCTTCAACATTTTCTTCCATCCTTAAGGATCTTCTCTGTTCAGTAGCTTGCAAAGTATTAACAAGCTCTGCAAGTGTAATTTGAGAAAAGTCCTTAGTTTCTTCGAGAGAGAATATTTTTCTTCAAACCTCTCTGAAAGATATACCAAAAAAAAATTTCACAACTCTTTGATCATTGAATTCCTCTCCCAGCAATCTGATTTGTGAAATAACCTTCGAAATTTTGTCATAAAATTCTCTAACAGTTTTGGTTTCTTTCATTTTTAGTGCTTCAAACTCTCTTCTCAAGTTCAAAACTTGCATCTTCTTTATTCTTTCACTCCCTTGGAAATCCTCCTTTAGCTTGTCCCGAGTTTCTTTTGCAATTTCAAGATTCAAGATCTTGATAAGTATATCATCATGTAGTGTTGCATGTATTATGGCAAGTACTCTTCCTTCTTTAGACACTTCTTCATTGTGATTTTTTATTTGAGCTACTGTTAGGTTATTGGGAAGAGGTTGTAGGTTGCTTCTATTTTCCACAACATCCCATAAACTTTGGACTCTCAAATAAGCTTTCATTTTTGCAGCCCACAAATGATAGTTTTCTCCTGCAAACACAAGAGGTGGAGGTAAATAACTATTTAGAAGTCATTTATGGTGTTTAAAGGCTTTTCGTGAATATTTTTTTTCATAGACCCGTTAAGATCAATGAAGCTCTAGCTACCATGTAAGAAAAATAGATGTTATGGTAAGGTGGTGGAGAAGAGATGAATATAAATCACAAAATAATTAAGATGGTTTTTAGAAGAAAAGATTATGTTCTTGAATTGCATAAAGTTAAAAAATACTACAAAATATATAGAGTCAAGCAATAAGCTTGCGTGTTAGAGTGGAAATAAAATCCAAAGCAACACTATTTTAAATAGAATGCATCATTACTTATTGTCTACTTTTACAAGCAAGAATATAATCATTATAGTAACAATAACAAGTAAAGTGACACAACAAATAAAGTAACACATAAGTCAAGTAACATGTTAGAAAAATATCAATTTCTAACACACATACAAGGCATGACATAGCCTTTGCAGTGAGTGTGATAAGTCAGTTTATACAAACACCAGAGTCTGCTCACTATGAAGTTATTTTCAGAATATTGAGATATTTGAAAGGTACTTTAGAAAAGAGGTTGATGTCAAAATGTTGTAGTCAGTCCAGAGATTGAATTCTACTTTATGGCCCATGGCTTTTGTGTTAAAAAAATATGAATGAATTAAAGATTTGTAGCCCAAAATCGATCAAAGTTAATTGTAATAATAAGATAGCTATTTTCATTGCCCATAATTATGTCCTACACAACAGGACAAAACATGTTAAAATGAATAAGCACTTCATTAAAGAAAAAATTGATGATATTTTGTATGTCCTATGTACCAACCATAGCTTGCGATGACTGACATATACATACAAATTTGAGGGAGAATGTTGAAAGTTATTGAAAAAAATCGACATAGAATTAACAACCAATTATGGCTAAATGTAAATAATAATTCAGCATTTCTATGTATTTATCACATTATAAATTAACATTTATAGGAGGAAATATTACTCGAATTTTCATGCTAGAATGGTACTCTATTTCCTGTACGTTGTACTCTATAAATACATGTCATGTATTATTTACTAAATCAGAAAAATACATTTATCATTAGTGTGTTTCTTTCTATATTAACACTATCTAATTTTTTTTTTGTAATAAAAATATAAATACGTTTTCCAAATTAGCCTTTTTTTTCATTTAATTTTGTATGAGAGCGTGTTTTATTTAAGGGTGTTTTAAAAATAATAGCTTTAATATGGTTTAGCTTATATTTTGGACTATTAGAGGAGTAGATCATAAGTAACTAGCAATTAAGCTCATGGTAGGATTAATGCACAACAGCCCAACCGTGTAACTAACTGTCTTAACACAGTTACAACAATCCTAACAAACTAACTGAGATGTGTAAGTCTGTACTAAATTATACCTCTTATAGAAAGTCATCAAAAGAATCTATAAATAGATCAAAGTCAGTGTAATCATAATCATTTCAATGCAAATCATAGTTATTCTCATTGATTTTGTTGAAAATTCCGCTTCATAGCAGTCCGCTCCTACTTGTCTAATTGCGGCATTTGATTTGTTTTTATTGCAGTTTCCAACATCTATATTGTATTACTTTTGAAATTGTAGATTTAGTCTTACATTGCTTAGAGATATAATATATGTAATGTTTATAGAGTTTGAGAAGCCCTCACATTATCAGTTGGTTTGTGGAGCTTGTAAGGTGTGGATTGCCCTGCTTATAGACATACGTTCATGTCATATACGGTTGAGTGTGAGACTCTTTAACATACCTCATCACGCGCATGAGTGGAAATCTAGAACGTGAATATAAATGGTAAATGACTCGATAAGAGAAATCTGATAGCAGCTGACTGACATATCTTAAATGATTCTATACCATCTTAGAATTTGTGGTTCAAGTAACTCATATTTACTAAAACGGCACCACTCCTGTAAACATATGTCTTGTATGAGGACTTTAACAACATTTATTTAAAAGAGTCATTATTAATATTGAAGTTTATAACATGGTACTAATAGAGCCTCGTAACGATCCAGTGGCATTGTCCAACATCTGAGATGCAGTGCTCACAGCCACACCACCACCAGCATCGGCAATGACACCACATTCCTCTTCTTCTCACTCGCCATTTTCCGCCATCTCTAAGAAGCTCGGTGATGAAAATTACCTTCTATGGTGCCAACAAGTCATAAACTCCAGCATTATCTCGTAAATCCTAAGACTCCTCCCAAGTTTACAATGACTGCAGACGCTAAATCTAATTCAATTTTCAGAGAGTTTGAGGTTCGGGAGCAATCATGCTAGTAAGATAATGCCAATTACGTTATGAACTCACAAATACAAGACTAGAAGGTTGCTCAAGTTCTTGAGAAAAATTGATTCCATCATTAGCTCTATTCATGCAATAGGTGACTCAATCTCACCTCGTGAACATAAATGTCTTTCTTAACGGGCTTTCTTAAGATTTTGAGTCCACCATATCACTAACTAGTAGGAAAATTGGTTGCATCTATATAAAACAAGTTGAAACTAAGCATGTCTTGAAAGGTGCAATGAGGCTGCAATGAAGTCGGAAATTCCAAAAGACTTCCTCACGTTCGGGCCTCAATGATGCATAAATCTCTACAAAAACTTATAAGGTGAAGCTTGTCAAAATCAACTTGTAAGGTGAGAGTTGTCCAAACTTTATAAACCTAACACAACCATGGTGTTGGAGGCTGCAATCAGAGTTGTCAATTGCAGCCGCGATTGCCGCTATCCCGGGCGCTCCGGTCGGGGCGGCCACCCATCTGGGGAGAACAAGGGTGCGGTTGCGCCAGTAAAATCGCGGCCGCTTTCTCCGCTATAGCGGGGGCGGAGCGGTTGCAACCCTATGGCAGATTGATACGTGTTCTCTTCTTCTTTCTTTTTTTCCTTCTTCTCTCTAACGGCTATAACCCTAACGGCTTCATCTTCCTTCGGCGCTTTTCCTCGGTTCGTTTACGATTTTGAAATCAAAAATGAAAGAAGAATAGAAAGAAGAGGAAGAGATAGAAGATAACGTGTATAGGTATTGTACCGTCTGCATCGATAACATTACAACTATATTATTTTTTATTGATAAATATGTAACAGCTGTAAGTAAGAAAAGGAAAAGTAGAAGATAAGGCTTTTTATATTATTTTTTATTGATAAATGTGAATAGTGTTGTAGAGCTGTAAGTAAGAAGAGGAAGAGTAGAGAATAAGATTTTTTATTTTATTTTTTATTGATTATGTTTATAGTTTTGTATAGCTGTAAAAGAGTAGAGTGTTGTAAATTAAAAAAATAAAAATAATAGTAATAACATTATCTAGTTAAGTTTTTTATCCATTATTATTTTATTAATTTGATTTTTATAAAAAGGTTATTTTTATAAATTATTATATTATTTATATTTTTATTCTAAAAGTAGTCAATTTTAAAAAGTCAACACAAAAATATTCCGTTATCCTATTTTTTAGGTCAGTCATTTTGTTTCGCTATTTAGATTAATAATTTTGACTACAATGAAGATAAGCTAAATACTTTAATTTAGGCAATTAAAAGGACGGACTGCAATGAAGGTGGAAATTTCAACAGCCTCCATATATTTCCAACTTTCCATCGTATCAAGATGGAAGACATGACACCTACATCTTTGACTTTAAAATTTACAGGGTAACTCTTTTATTCTCCTTGGTCTTCTACCACCACACAACTCCATCAACTAGCCGGTACCAAAATACTTTCATGCCCTAGCAAGTAAATTCATGCCATATGCTCGGGCCTTACAGTGCATGGTAGTTCTTTAGGCCTAAGCCTCGTAGAAAGCCTCAAAGTCCTACCATTTATATGTCATTTTATCCTAATTTTCCTCAATTTTCAACGATGTCCTCCATACATGGTGCCTCTCAATCTATACCACATGAAATGATGGTCAACTCTGAATCTAAAAGTTCATTAAATTGGTACCTTCATTCAGGTGCATCTCACCATATAACTTTCAATACTCATAACATCCCACAGTTGTCACCAGTTCACACGATAAAGCTCTCATATTCATCCCTCACTTATTTCTTAGGTTCATATTTCACAACCCTCTTCATCTCTTGAAACTGAAAAATTGCTTCAAATCCAGTTTCATATGAGAGGACAAAACATATTGAGATAGACTATCATTTTCTTATAGAGGAGATCGAATAAGACGACACTAACATAAGCTTTGTTAATTCTAATGATCAATTGGCACATATTTTTACAAAGTCTTACTATTAGCTGGCTATTTCGAATAAAGAAGAAATCACTATCAAAACAAAATTTCAAATAGAAGCGCCATTCTTAGAAGACGCGTGAAAGTCAGTAAACGTGAGAAGCCTGCATGCTTCGAACATGGCGTGATTTTAGAGTAGGACCGTTAGGGTCAAGACACTATAAATAGGTGTTTTTATGTTAGATTTGGCATGTTCATTTTCATGTACTAAAAAATCTCAAAACACTCAAATTACCGTGAATTAAGGGAAACGAGTCAGAAGACAAAATGTATGTATTAAACATCATGATTCTTTACAATTTCAATACAAGTCTTTTTATATTTAGTTCACTATTACAGTATTTCTGCCCTTAAGTCTTTCGATTTCCTTGCATTTCCTTGTTTTACTTGCCTTTAAACACAGTTATTTCTTTAGAAACTTCACTTTTACTTTATCCTTTTACTTGCCTTTACATTCAAGCATTAAATCCTAAGTCTAATTCGAAGCCTTTCCTTTCTACATCAGTCAGTTTATTCCTATAGACAATTTTAGAGATATTTCTTAAGAATCTCACATTCAAACTTAACATACAATATAAGTCTATCAAGATAATAAGTATGAACATAGAAATGAGTTATGACATATGTGTTCTAGGATCAATCTAGTCGATCCTGCAAGTAACCAATAATAATCAATAAATTGGAAGACTAGCGGTTGTTTACCAGAAATCACTGTAAACAAATTGGCACACCCAGTGGGACCGTGTCATAACAAAAAGTTTTATCAAATATATTAGAAGAACTTTTAGGATCTTCTGAGTGTGGAGCGCGTTTCGGTACATGAACCTTCGAAGCGGAAAAATAAAGAATAATAATCCATATATACCCAGAAAACAACGTACCAAAACAATGGTTAACACAACCAACCAAGATGGGGTGCAAAATCCCCCACAGGGGGCTGCAAGAATCATTTCAAGTTCGATTGATGCCTCCAATGCCATCCTTGTTGGCAGTTCGAATACGATCCCAGTAAGTACATTAGAAATGCCATCAAATGTGTCCTCAGTGCAAATTGTGCCACACGTAGGGAATCAACAGTATTCGACCCCCCCTAGGCCTCCAGGTTTCGAACCTTTGAGACCCAGAAACCCTCAGTATGGAATGCCAACTTCGTTTATGGCAGGGTTACATAATGCATCAACTTCGTACCCACTCCAAGGGTCTGGTTCAGGGATGAACCATTTGGGTACAAATTTCCAGAATATAGGAAACTTCGCCCAGTTGCCTACCCTTACAACCAATAGTCAAGCAGCGCTTAGGCAACAGATGGATGATAGCAATCATGATATGGTAGGAATCCTAGCCCGTGAAATGAATGCTATTTTCAATCCCCTAATCCAGAATATAAATAGAACAAACCAAGAAAACGCAGCCCGTATGGCCAGAATAGCAGATTTTTTTGGTGCCCCTAATGCGTCTGCAAGGCGTAGGCAAAACCCAGTGGTGATTCGAAATGAAGAACCCATAATCGAACAAATTCGACCCCCTGTACAAGTGGTCGAAGAAAGAAATATAGGGGTAAGATTAAGAGACCAGGAAGTTCAAGAAGTTCAGAATAAACAATCTAGACCTATAATGATGGTGAATAGGGACCAAAATGCAGACGAAATTGTTCATAGAATTAGAAATGACAATTTGGTGGCAGAAAATAACCTCACCACCATGATTGAAAGAATAATGGCCCAGAATGGTTTAAATTCAGGATTTAGGAGGCCAAATTATACATCTCCTATTATAGATTATGTTCTGCAAACAGAATTACCCAGGGGCTTTAAAGTCCCTAAATTCACGAAATTTGCTGGAGAGACGAGTGAATCAACAATGGAACATATAGCAAGGTATTTAACCGAAGCAGGAGATATAGCAAATAATGAAAATCTTAGGATAAAATACTTCCCAAGTTCTCTAACAAAGAACTCTTTCACTTGGTTCACCACCTTACCCCCTGGATCTGTGGACACATGGCCTTATTTAGAAAGACTTTTCCATGAACAATTTTACATGGGTCAATCTAAAATCAGTCTCAAAGAATTAGCAAGCATTAAGAGAAAATTCACGGAACTAATAGATGAATATTTGAATAGGTTCCGTTTATTAAAATCTAGATGCTTCACAGTGGTCCCTGAACATGAATTGGTCGAAATGGCTGCTGGGGGCCTAGATTATTCCATTCGAAAGAAATTGGATACACAGTATCTTAGAGATATGGCCCAACTAGCAGACAGAGTTCGTCAGGTCGAAAGGTTAAAAGCTGAAAAATCTAGGGCTAATAAAAATCATAAGAAAGAGAGAATAGCCTACATAGAGGCTGAAGAGGAAAACATAGATGATTCTCAAGACCCTTATAATTTCGATCAGTTCGAAATAGATCTTGCAGAACTAAAGGAAGCACCCCCTTATGCTTGCAAAGTTCTGCTTCCTTCCAATGGAAAGGATTCTGTCGAAAGTGAAAGGAATGATAAATTCCCTAAGAAAATTTATACTTTCGACATAACTAAATGTGATGAGATATTTGACCTGCTTGTTAAAGATGGCCAGTTAATAGTCCCTCCTAACCTTAAGGTTCCTCCATTGGAACAAAGGAAGAAGAGGGGCTTTTGTAAATATCATAACTTTTTAGGCCATAAAACCTCAGTGTTTTCTTTTCAGGGATTTGATACAAAATGCAATCAAAGATGGCAGGCTGAAGTTCTCAGACAAAGGGAAGAATCCAATGAAAGTTGATACGGATCCGTTGCTGATGGCGGAGACTAACTATGCTTAACCTCTAGACATCAATGTAGTAGAAATAGCTGAGGGGAAAGTTGAATCGAAAGTGGAATTCGAAGAAGATGGGGACTTCATCTTAATCAAAAACAAAAGAGAGGCTACTGATGTCCTCCCATTGATCAAAAACGAAAGAGAGGCTACTGATGGCCTCCCAAAGGTGCTCAAAGCAAAAATATTAAGTGACAAAAAATTAACTAAGGCCACTGAGGGTCTTAGGATGAAATTTGAAGAAGTCAAAATTTCTGATGATCAAATGCTGGGAGTGAATATGGTGGACTTCGAACAGCCTAACGCTGAAATGGAAGAAGTGGAACGCTGTTTGGAGAGGGAGAGAGAGCAAAGAAGAGAGAACTTGCCTAGAAAAGACGCGGGTTTGCGTGAATACCTCTTCCACTGTCATAAGAAAAATCAGGATAAGTTGATATGCCCAAGGTGCAGCATTATCTGCAACCCCAGAATTGTTGTTGAGTTCGAAAGGGCCCATCATGAACGAACAGGGGTCAACTGGAGACAATACAACCAATTGTACAAAGTCTATCCAAAATCTGATGAAAGTTTGCTCGAATTCTTGGTTCGCTGCCACAAGATTGGAACAGAGTGTTTAATATGTCCCAGATGTGCAGCGGTGTATGATAAAGAGATGGCTGAAGCGTTCGAGAGAATTCTGTTTGCATCAGGCTGGGGGCACCAAGGCAGAATGCCTTAGAATCTTATTAGCACTGGCAGAAGTATGCCAAGGAGGCCAGATAGCCCTTACCCCAGGGGAACAAAGAGAGTTTCCTTTAAACTACCTGTAGAAATCCCCACTGACAGATGGCTGCAGGTGAATGCTGATAAGGGAAAAGGGAAGTGGCGCAGCTATGACCGAGGAGGCAGGACTGCGATGGCTTACATGAGGCAATTCAATTCAAATAAGAGGTAAGAAATAAGATTGGAGAATTATAAAGGCAGAAATCCAATGTCTCGCTCTCAATGGCGCAGACACCAGAGAAATAAAAAAGCAGAAAGAGATTCGAAGCCTATGGGGATAGGTGAATCTAGTACTAATAACCCAACATCAGTGAACCAGACTAGGGGCAAACCCCCAGTGTCCAGGAAACTTTTTTCACCACAGAAAGACACTGAAGAAAATAAGGCTTAGAAGGAAGCTGCAAACGAAGAGGACTTAATGACTGATGACTTCGAATCAGAGGGAGAATCCTTCTTTAATGCAAACTGCAATGTAGTTTCAGTGCTTCCTTGTGAGTACAATCAGGATACAGAGGTTTATGCTGGTGAGGAGACTGATGAGGACGAAATGGCCAGACATAGGCCAGTGTGCTATTATGTGATGAACAATAGAGCGGCCGAAGAGCAAAACGCTTTCTTCGAAAAGCCAGATGAAGGAATGAGGAACCATCTAAAACCCTTATTCATCAGGGCGAAGGTGGAGCAATATGGTGTGAACAAGGTTCTGGTGGATGGTGGAGTTGCTGTTAATTTGATGCCTCAATTCATGCTAAAAAGGATAGGCATGCAGGATTCAGATGTTAGAGCTCACAACATGGTGCTTTCGAATTATGAAGGAAAGGTTGGCAAGACTTTGGGAGTAATACAAGTTAACTTAACAGTTGGTTCCCTCATAAGACCAACAATGTTTATGGTCATTGCTGCGAAGGCAAACTATAATCTGTTGCTTGGCAGGCAATGGATCCATGGAATTGGTGCATTGCCTTCTTCAATGCATCAAAGGTTGGTGTTGTGGAGGGACGATGGAATTGTAGAAAACATAGAAGCAGACCAGAGTTACTATATGACAGAAATCAACAATATGAACAAAAGAAACTTCGATCGAAATATGGCCAACATAGGGCCATGTCACCCACCTGAGGAATATTTCGAGCCCAATGAGAACGCTTACTATTCTTTAACCCTTCGTCCCAATGGATTCCAATGGGATAGGGAAATTATGTGGGACGGGCAGGAAATTGAGGAAGGTGGAGAGACTTCGACGATACGGCCAACTGGTTGGGCAAGCGAAGGTCATTATAACTAAGTCAAATTACTACCAAAAGATTTCGTCCTATCTGGCTGAGAACAAACGAAGAACGGCTCTCGAAGCCGAAATACAGAACATGGCTGTCGAAGCCATAGATAAAAAAGAAATAGCAAATCCTGAGGGAAACCATTCACCCTCACCATGTGATGGACAAACTTCTGAACTGGTGGATCAACGACTAGATGCCATTTATGATCAAGAGCTCTTGGGGTTCGAGAAGGATCCAGAGTCAACAAGCGCTAAGATGCTGGCCCAAGATCCTTTGGAGGAAGTTGATATTGGGGATGGCATCGAAAAAAGGGTTACGTACATCAGTGCGAAACTTAGTCCCAGTCTAAAAGGCAAGGTGGTTGAAATGCTCAAACAAAACAGAGATTGCTTCGCCTGGGACTACGATGAAATGCCTGGTTTAAAGAGGGAAGTAGTAGAACATAGGCTTCCAATCAAGGATGGCAAGAAGCCCATCAAGCAGATGCCTAGACGATTCGCTCCAGCAATCCTCTCAAAAATAAAGGCAGAGGTGGAACGACTCCTTCGATGCAAGTTTATCAGGACCACAAGGTACGTAGAATGGCTTGCTAATATTGTACTTGTTATTAAGAAAAATGGCTCTTTACGAATTTGCATAGATTTTAGGGATTTAAACACTGCCACCCCAAAAGATGAATATTCCATGCCTATAGAAGAAATGCTGATTGATTCTGCTGCGGGTTTCGAATACCTGAGTATGTTAGATGGATACTCTGGGTATAATCAGATTTTTATTGCTGAGGATGATGTTCCCAAAACTGCATTCAGATGTCCAGGCGCCTTAGGCACTTATGAATGGGTAGTTATGCCCTTTGGACTAAAAAATGATGGGGCAACATATCAGAGGGCAATGAACACCATTTTTCATGATTTCATTGAGTCATTCATGCAGATTTATATAGATGACATAGTAGTCAAATCTGTTTCTGATGAGGATCATTTGACTCACCTTTTCCATTCATTCGAAAGAATGAGAAAACATGGCTTAAAAATGAATCCTCTTAAATGTGCTTTCTTTGTTCAGGCTGGGGATTTCCTAGGTTTTGTGGTCCACAAGAAGGGGATCGAAATTAACTTGAACAAGATGAAGGCTATTATGGAGACGAATCCTCCTTCAACAAAGAAAGAGTTGCAATCTCTATTGGGTAAAATTAAATTTTTAAGGAGATTCATATCTAATTTGAGTGGGCGAACTCAGGCTTTCTCTCCACTCCTCTGTCTCAACCAAGGGAATTTTGAATGGACGGTGCAGCATCAGGAGGAATTCGAGAAGATCAACGCCTATTTGATGCATCCTCCTATACTTGCATCCCCTTCTAAAGATAAACCAATGAGACTGTATATCTCTGCCTCCAATGTAACTATAGGTAGTATGTTGGCCCAAGAAAATGATGATGGCGTCGAAAGAGCCATCTACTATCTTAGTAGGGTCCTAAATAAAGCAGAGACTAAGTATAGTAGCATTGAAAAACTATGCCTCTGTCTGTATTTCTCTTGTACAAAACTTAAATATTATATTAAACCAGTTGATGTTTATGTTTCATCTCACTTTGATGTTATTAAACATATGCTTTCAAAACCAACCATGCACAGCAGGATTGGCAAATGGGCTTTAGCGCTCACTGAGTATAATTTGATCTTCAAGCCTTAGGCTATGAAAGGACAAGTAGTTTCATATTTCATAGTAGATCACTCTGTGAGTGAGGACTTCGCGTTAGATTATGTTGAGATCCACCCATGGAAATTATCCTTCGATAGATCAACGCATAAAAACGGAAGTGGTGTTGGAGTCCTTATAATTTCTCCTGAAGGAATCCCAACAAAATTCAAGTACAAGTTAGAAGGCCCTCCCTGTTCGAACAACGAAGCTGAGTATGAAGCCTTAATTGCTGGACTTGAAGCTTTGTTGGTATTGGGGGCAACCAGAGTCGAAATTAGTGGAGACTCAGAGCTGGTCATCAAACAGATAACCAAAGAATACAAATGTATCAAGGAAAATTTGATCATGTACTTTGTTATTGCTAATAGATTACTCAAGAAATTTGAATATGTGGATATAAAACATATTCCCAGAATTGATAATCAGGAGGAAAATGACTTGGCTCAAATAGCTTCAGGATAAAAGACATCTAAAGAAAAACTCCAATACCTCATAGAAACAAGAGGCAGAATAATGGCTACCAAATTATCACCATTAGACTTGGAAAATTCAAAACTTGGTTATGCAGATCAGAAAGAATTCGAAGTACTAAGTATTGATACTTTGGCAGATACAGATTGGAGAAGTCCCATAGTAAATTACCTGAAAGAACCTTCAGTAAGTACAGAGAAAAAGATCAAATATAGGGCATTGTCTTATGTCCTAATAGGGAATGAACTTTTTAAGAAAACCCCAGAAGGTATCTTACTCAAATGTTTAGGAGAAAATGAAGCATATTTAGCATTGTCCAGTGTGCACAGTGGGGCATGTTGGGGCACATCAAGCAGGTCACAAAATGAAATGGTTGTTGTTTCGATATGGAATGTATTGGCCCACTATGCTTAAAGACTGCATAGAATTTGCTAAAGGATGCGAGGAATGCCAAGTGCATGCAGGTATTCAACATGCTCCTGCGAGTGAGTTACATTCAATTGTTAAGCCTTGGCCTTTTAGAGGATACGCATTAGATCTAATTGGTGAAATTCGACCAACATCATCCAAAGGACAAAAATATATCCTTGTGGGTATAGATTATTTTACAAAATGGGTCGAAGCAGTTCCTCTAGTGAATGTTGATCAAGAGGCTATTATGGAATTTGTCCAGAGGCAAATAATTTACAGGTTCAGAATACCAGAAAGTATCACAACAGATCAAGGTTCAGTTTTCACATGGCGAAAAATGCAAGAGTTTGCAAAAGAAATGGGATTTAAGTTACTCACGTCAACTCCTTATTATGCTCAAGCTAATGGACAAGTGGAAGCAGCCAATAAAGTCATAATAGGGTTGATAAAGAAACATGTAGGACGAAAGCCAAAGAGTTGGCACAAAACTTTGGACCAAGCTTTGTGGGCATGTCGAACATCTCCTAAAGAAGCAACGAATACTACTCCATTTTGACTTACATTTGGACACGATGCAGTGTTGCCAGTCAAAATACACTTACAGTCAGTAAGAATTCAAAGACAAAATGAGATACCAGCTGATCAATATTGGGAAATGATGATGAATGAATTAGTGGACGTGGATGAAGATAGGCTACATGCTTTAGAAGTTATGAGAAGACAGAAAGATAGAGTAGCCAGAGCATACAACAAAAGAGTTAAAAGTAAGTTATTCTCAACCAATGACCTGGTATGGAAAGTTATATTGCCTATGGATAAAAAGAATAGAGTATTAGGTAAATGGTCACCCCATTGGGAAGGACCCTTTCGTGTTTTGAAAACATTTTTGAATAATGCTTATGAGATAGAAGAATTAGCAGAAGATAGAAGAATCTTGAAGGTAAATGGGAAATACTTAAAAAGGTATAAGCCATGCTTGCAAGAGGTTAGAATCACTACAGGATAATTAAAAATAAAACAAATAATAAAGCCAAAATGGTATTATATAAATGCCAAAATGGTTGTGTTCAATCATTAACAATAAAAAAGCATTAACAAAATACATTCGAAAATCAGAAAGGGGCGTTTCGTTTCAACTTAGCAAACTTGCTCTTGCATAAGTTGATTTTGCATTGGGTAGTATTTCTGACGCTTTCGAGCCCCTTGATTTCTTCGCTTATTCCTTCAGCCACCTCCATCTGTTGAAGACTTTGTGTGACAAGATTTTCAAGTTCTTTGTCATCAACGGGCTTCAAGGCTGCCTGCTCATTTCGAGCACCCTCAATTTTCTTTTTGAGTTCTTCAATCTGAGATTCCTAAAACAGGATTGATCGAGCCAAAACATCATGCTTGTCTTTGGCCTGGATTTTAGCACGCTCCAACGCCTCTGCTTCTTCAGAAAGTCTTGAAGTTTGGTCATAAGCTTTACACAAAGCTTCTTGTTTGGTTCGAATTTTAGCCTCAGCATCATTAACCCTAATATATTCACTGCTAACCTCATTGAGAAAGATTTGCAGATCATATATAGTTTCACTTACTTCAAGTGGACAGATGCTGGGATCTATCTGAGAAAGCAACTTCTTCATCGAAAAATAGGCTGCAGTATCTGCTTTTAGAATGGTAAAAATGTCAGCCTCAAGAATAGTTTTGTTGACTTGTTGAAGAAGTTGGTCGAGAGAAGTAAGAGGAGCATTATCCTTAGTTTGGCTCGAATCTTCAGATTGATTTTTGCTAGAATAAGAATCCCGTTGAGCTAGCATTAGCTTGATATATTTCAAGGGATTACTCCGTTTTAGCTCTTCCTTCTGTTCCCCAGTCAAGATTGGAGGATCTGGGTTTTTAGTGAAAATAGTCCCAGTAGGAACGGGAACTTCCACCTCCTCTTACACCATCTCATCTTCTTCACCATCTGCGAAGTAACGACTCACAGTGTGTGTTTCGCTTTCCTCTTCAGATTGGTCAGCAAAATGTACCCTTCTGGGAGAAGAGTCACTAGGATTGTCATTGATGAGAGTATCGAGCACTGTGTATGGTTCGCCAGCTACATGGCCCTCTGTCAAAGAAGGTGAAGTTGCTTGTTGGTCTAAAGCTTCAACCATTGGAGGCGAGGTTTCTTGTTGATCCAAGGCTTCGACGGTCCCTGCAGGAGTAGCAGCAGTGGACGAACCTTTATTTAAAACAGCTTCGTTCAAACCTTCTGGTTGAGGAGAGGCTGCAAGTTTGGAAGCTTGGCCTTGAATGGCAGGAGGATCAGAAGGAGCAAAAGGAACGCTCTGCACAAAAACAATGGGTTAGCGTAAAGAAGATTACATAGTCAATTTAAAAAAGCATTGAGTGAGATTCACCTTTTGTTCATCAGAAGTTGCATTGCTACCAATGCGTTCTGAAATTACGTTCTTCGAAGACTGAGACTTCGAAGGTCCTTTGGATTTGACCTTGGGAGCAGTCACATTTACTTTACTTTTTGAAGGATTGGCAAGTTGAGAACCTTCGCCAGATTTGTTGATTTTCTTTTTCTTTTTTTCGTTTAAGAGGAGAAATGTCTTCATCTTTTTCTGATTCATTTTCAGAATGGGCACTATCGTGTTTTCGTTTCTTAGGAGACTTGGGAGGTAATCCACTCGCCTGGAGAAATGAAAAGAATAATTAATCAATTTAAAAAGTAACTTCAACAATAAGAAAGGAGTGAATGAAGTATTACCTTTTTCTTTTTTGAGGAGTCATCTTCTTGTTCAGAAGGAGGTTTTTCAGTATTGGTCATTGGCACTTTCAAAGAAGAAGTTGAGCCTGCCTTGGGTACAACTTTATCCTTTTTCAAAGATTTTAGATCAACAGCTGAAAAGAATATGAAATGGTCAAGTTTAAAGCGAAGTTTAGAAAGAATAAGGGAACTTCGAATTTCTTCAGTTCTGCACCTTCGCCGTTTTGAGACGTGATAGACATGGCTGACAAGTCATAGCGAAGGTGCCCCCTGAAATTGTCTAAATCACGTTTAGCCCACGTTACCCTTTGGGCAGGTTTTTTGGCATCATTTTCACACAAATGAAAAATGTTCCCACAAACGAACCACCAGGGATACGGAGGAAAAAAGGCTAAAGCCAGCTATGAAGTAGGTAGGTTTGGAAATTTTGGTGTTTGATGTTTAAAAGCCCACCAATACCTATCTTCAGGTTTTACATAAGGAGGAAATCGAATTTTTGAAAGTTGTTTTTCAAATTTTTCTTTCAAAGTTCTTGTTGCTTCGCAGACAGTTCGATGTATTTCCATAGGATTATAGACAATTTCGAAATATTTTTGGAAGGCTCGAATTTCCTTGACATGAGTAAATCTACCTTTTTTGACATGCTACTGCACAAAGGAAAAAGCTGTCATCAGTTGTTGTTGAATTTGGATGGTGCTGAACATATTCTTCGAATAGTAAGCCGTCCACCAAGTATAAAAATCTTTTGTCATGTAAAAGGAAGGAGTAAAGAAGACTAGTGAAAAGTCAGCAAAGCCAGCATATTTCTTCTGTCGAGTTTCGACTTCTTTGAGGGAGTAAGGCACCCTTGCTAAACATATCTCCCTTTTCTTGTTGAAGAGAGGCTCAGGTAAAATTTGGCATAGTCCGAATTGACGGGCCACGAAATTAGGTTGATAAGCAAGGATACACACTTGGATCTTCACAGGCGTGATCCTAGAAATAATAAGCCTAGGGTTTAAAAAGGAACACCAAATGTCCATGATTATCTCTTCTTCAATGGCTTGTTCAAGGGGCATGGTAAACCAAGTTGGACCACAGTTTCGATTGGCAAAAGGGGCCATTGAAGGGTCAAACCTATGTCTTTTGGAGAAAATCATTGTATAGTTAACGAAGCATGTTTTGAAGTTTTCTCTTTCATCGTTTGGGGTTAGTTTTAACAACCTAGTGCCTTCAATGTTGCGGTTTACAATGTCAGGATGTTCTTCGTTAATAACCCCAGAGGTTGATAGAGATGGTTCGAAAGTTGCATTTAGCCAAAGCTGCAATAGCCAAAAGGGGCCAACGAGAAGCAGATTAGTGCCAGCTTTGTAAGTTTTCAGTTTCGAAACTGCAGCACCTATGCTTTCATATAAGCTTGTTAGCAGTAACTCACTGATGCATACCCTTCGACCATGATGAAGTTGATTTGCGAGGGTGATGAACCTGCTAGCAACTTGTAGGGACTTGCTGCAGAAGACATATTTTGATAACCATAGCGCCAGAAAAGCTATATGCTCGACATCAGAAACCTCCTCCTCAGCAGAATGATAGAAATTGATGTATTTTGAGAAGCTGGCATTCTTGACATTGAATCCAATAAGGTTATTTGCGTCTTCATTTGGATCGAAAGTTTCCCCAATAGGGGAGAGTCCAGTGATAGCAGCAATATCAAAGAACGTAGGTGTCAGCATTCCACAAAGGGAGATGGAAAGTATTATAGGTGCTATCCCAAAAGTATAAAGAGGCTAGCAAGAAAGGTTGGCTGTAACTAAAACCTAATTTTGACATTCGAATCAGGTTTAGGATGCCTATACTTTCCCATTCCTGGGATTTATTATGTTCAACTTTCGAAAGCCAATCTTGGTATAATTGATCTGATGAGGGACATGAGCGAAAGGGTTTAAAATTCCCAGTAACATAGTCCATACAAAAAGCGCCCCTCGTGGGTTTTGACGTTTCTGTGTCATGTGCTTTCTCTTTTAAGGTTTTGGGCAGCCTAACAATTGATCCATCTTCTTTAAGTGTTAAAAGGGTGGATTTATTAACAATGGGTTTGGTTTTGGAATACGCGGGAAAAAATCCCTTCGTTTTTTCTAAACGATCCGTTGAGATTAGAGGACCCATAACTCCTAGGGTTTTATCAAGAATAGTAGTGGGAATGATTACCTGAGAAGCATAGATGGCTTTTTGTTCTTGAGTAAGTTTGGGGGTTGAGATGAACTCCTGATTATCAAGATTGATAATCTTGCTTGCTGGTTTAAGAATGGAAGGAGAAGCTTGCTTGGACTTTCCAGACTTCTTGGATGAGGAAGTTAGCGCTGAAGACATTGTGAAAATAAAAAAAATTCTGAAAATAAGAAATCTGGTTGTTTGAAGAATGAGCAAGATCAGAAAAGTTGGAATGAAGAAGATGAAGTATTTTTATAGCCTTCCTCAACGGTTTGAAATTTTTTGACCTTTGGAAAAAGGTGGGATACGTGTAACTCCCTCATTGGAAAGAGAAAAGGTGGATTTTTTGAACTTCCTAGGGAAGTGACGTTTTGTTGCTAATTATTAGCTATAACTGATGTGATTGCATGTTTTGGTATGATGATTGGACATTTTGCAGAAAGTTGGACACTTACTCTGCCATCGTGTGCAGTATTGTCATCATGAGTTTTTGATACTCTCGAAATAGCGTGGGTAAATCAAAAACAAGTATTTCTTTATATCTGTCGAAATACATGTTCTTGAGGGGCAATTTGTTAGCTGGCTATTTTAAATAAATATGAAATCACTATCAAAATAAAATTTCAAATAGAAGCGCCATTCTTAGAAGACGCGTGGAAGTCAGTAAACGTGAGAAGCCTGCATGCTTCGAACGTGGCATGATTTTAGAGTAGGACCGTTAGGGTCAAGACACTATAAATAGGTGTTTTTATGTTAGATTTGGCATGTTCATTTTCATGTACTAAAAAATCTCAAAACACTCAAATTACCGTGAATTAAGGGAAACGAGTCAGAAGACAAAATGTACGTATTGAACATCATGATTCTTTACAATTTCAATACAAGTCTTTTTATATTTAGTTCACTATTACAGTATTTATGCCCTTAAATCTTTCGATTTCCTTGCATTTCCTTGTTTTACTTGCCTTTAAACACAATTATTTCTTTAGAAACTTCACTTTTACTTTATCCTTTTACTTGCCTTTACATTCAAGCATTAAATCCTAAGTCTAATTCGAAGCCTTTCCTTTCTACATCCAGTCAGTTTATTCCTATAGACAATTTTAGAGATATTTCTTAAGAATCTCACATTCAAACTTAACATACAATATAAGTCTATCAAGATAATGAGTATGAACATAGAAATGAGTTATGACACATGTGTTCTTGGATCAATCTAGTCGATCCTGCAAGTAACCAATAATAATCAATAAATTGGAAGACTAGTGGTTGTTTACCAGAAATCACTGTAAACACCTACTAAGTCGTAGATTTGATTATATATGTGACAATCTTGATGCATTTGATTTATACCTTGAAGGGAGTGGTGATATTCGTAAATAAATTCTTATAATAGAATATTCCGTAGCTTATTCGTTAATATTGCATAGTATATTTCTTTTATAATAATTTGTTGGATAATAAAATTTGAGGATTTCTTACTCCACCCCATGTGGGAAATTAAACCTTATGTAATTCCTATAAGCCCCTCTAAAACCGGAACTATACTTTCGGTGTGCACCTTTTTTTGAAAAACTTGACTTAAAACCGAAAGTATTTTTGGTTTTAAACCGGCAATATATTTCTGATTCCGATGCTGCCAGTAGTAGAAAACCCAGTCTTGTAAGGAAATATATTTCTCGTTTTTTGGCATCACAAATTAAAACTTGTATAAACCATACACATCACAAATGGAACAATATATATATATATATATATATATATATATATATATATATATATATATATATATATATATATATATATATATATATATATATATATATATATATATTGTGATAGAGTTGTACACAACCCCAAAATGTAATCCAAGTACAAGTACGATATAATACCAAAAAAATTAAAACCAAAATATAAATGCATCAGCATAAACTACTGAGTATGGAGGATGGTGAGTCGGTATGTCACCCTCGAGGGTCCCTCCGCTGCCTCCTATAACACAGAGCCTCCTGAGCCTCTGCCATGATGGCATCCAAAAAACCTCTAATATCGGATCCATTAGAAAATAACCCTCCGTCAATACCATCCCGCACAAGCTCCATGATATAACAGTACCTAGGCAACACGTCATGAGCATGATCCATCCTAGCCTACTCCTCCTCTTGGATCTTCTGATGAACTGGCCTCAGTGGATTCCCTGAAGCATCATCTACCATGTACGGATGGGACACCTTAAAGAACCATATCATGTATTTGTACTCGTAACTCCAGTTGTCTGGTGCTACGGTACTCCTGGCCTCATCAGGAACAGGATAATTCTCAAAATCATCAAACATAGCATCCATATCCCTCTGTTTCACAGTCGGAGGAACAGATATAGCAGAATCCCGAGGAATGGTATAGGTAAACCTGAACTGATGCATCACCCATTCAGGCATATAAGTAGCAGTCTTGTGAATCCCGCAAGATAACCAAATTGTAAACAACGCAACCTTGTCAAATGATATCGTGACACGATGGTCGACGTATGAACCGAAGTGAATATCCTTATGCACCATCCGGTCAATGTAAACCCGAAAATGACTATATCGCCTGGTTCCCTCGGAGCGGGTTGTATGCACAGGCACGCGGCTTATCTTCAGTATAACTCGTAATAATGACCAACCCGAGATGAGGGGGAAGTGTCGTAGGATCCATCCCTGAAATAATAAAATTAAATAGTTAGTTCTGGAATCAAAATAATTAATAAACGCCACAAAGACAAAGAATTTATACTGTCATGAGTGACATGTTGTCGGTCATCTACTTTGTATCCCAATTAATGGCGTCATCCAACTAGGTATACAAGTAAATCAAGCAAGCAACCCCCCAATTCCACTAAATGATCGTCTCAAAATCATCAAAGTACCGCAGATACATGATATCGATGTAAGTGGCACTGGTTTTCACAAAAATATGTCTGCCAACAAAATACAAAAGGTATGATCTCATGGCAAACCCCTGTGAATGGTAACCTGCTCAGGATCACCATGAGCCTCTCGTGCACTCCTAATCTCATATGCGAACACCCTATCCAAATAGTTATACCTGACATGGCAACCACGAGTCTTATCAATCTCTCCTAGATCACTCTTAGTGGTAACTCCTAACTTCTAAACCAACAAATCCAATGCCTCCTCTTTGTTGATCCTATCATGATCCAAGAAAGTCCCTATGATCAGAAAATGAAGTAGACATGCGATGTCGTCGAGTGTGATCATCATTTCACCATGTGGTAGATGAAACGATGACGTATCATGGTGTCACCTCTCAATAAAAGTTTTGATCATACCCAAGTTGACCGTGTTGTATCCACATAGGGCCAAATCTTTCAACCCTGTAAGCCGTAAAAGCTCATCAAACTATGGATCAGCAGGCGACACAAGTCTACTGATCTTCCGCCCATAGCTAATGACCTTGAGCATATCATGTTCCTGCATAATAAAATTCAAGTCAAAATTCATAATAAAATTCACAATAAAATTCACAATAAAATTCATAATATAAATAAAAATGCAAAATTCATACTTGTCTGTCCCATATATGTCTAGCAACATGGTTGAGATAAAGAGGCAGAAGTGATAAATCAGATGCTCCTCCTCCAAAAGCTTGGGGGCCGCAAGTGCAGGCTGAGCTGGTGCGGCCTCAGGTGCCACTAGTGTAGCCTCGGGTGCCTGGGATGATTGAGGAACCGTCTCAGGTGGCGTCTGGGACTGAGGATGTGATGATGGTTGGGCCTCAGGTGTCGCCTAGGTACTAGATGTGGATTCTGCCTCAAATACGCTAGGTGAGGAAGTGCGTCTGCGGGAGGACGAGGTGGCGAAGGATGAACTAGAGAATCCCGCTTGCTGCGGGAGGACGACATAGAAGGCGTAGAAGCAGGCGCACCATAGATGAAACAGTAGGAGGTGCATTCGGTTGTTAGCTGGAAATTTTGACTAAGGATTTTAAAGTTAGACTTGAATATACTTCAGAATATTCCACTACTTTATTTATGTGAAGCCATAAAGGTTGAGATTTGAATTGAGTAAAAATTCGTTGGAAAGGTTTACCAATTCGAATTATTGAATAAAGATTATTATTCGAAATGTGGCTAAGGTTTCAAACATTTTTTAGTTCGACCGTCTTCAGAGATTGGCGCTCAAGATAAGAAGGAGATTCGAATTCAAATATTTTGATCTTATTCGAAAAGACGCGTGGAAGGCTCTGAGTTCGTCGAAGACATGCAAACAGAAACGTGGCATTAGTTCGTGTAGAAGACCGTTAGGGTCTAAGTAGTATAAATAGTGGCTTTAGTATTTCGATTTAGGTGGTGAACATCTTTGTACAAATTACTCAGAAATTACTCAAAGTACCAAGTGTTAAAGAGAAACGAGTTTATTGAGGATGTACGTATGATACACCCATTTAATATAAATGCATTTACTTTCTGCAGAATTTCCAGTAACATTTACTTAAGTCTTTTACCATTTCAAGTTTAGAAGTAATTTTACTTTCACTTTATATGCATTTGAATTTGACATTTGAAGCCATTTGTCTTCATATACAAAACCTGTTAAATACAATAATCAAGTTAAAAGATTAATAAAGACACTCGTGTCCTGAGATCAATCTGATCGATCTCGCAAGTAACTGGATCCGTGAAAGGATTTGGAAGATCAGCGGTTGTTTACCAAAATTTGAGGGTAAACAAATTGGCACACCCAGTGGGACCTGTGTCTTTATCCATCTTAGTTTTAACTTGTTTATTGCATGAGATTGAGAAGTGGAAAACTAGCCAAGAATACAAATCCTAGACCAAAAGGACAACACATTAGGGGAATCCTAGACCAAAAGGACAACACATTAGGGGAATGGCTAACCCACCCACTAGTGATGCGTAACAAGTTCACCCTCCTGTGGGAGGAAATACCAGCGCTTCGAATACAAACGAAGTGATGACAGTGAGTCAAGGGACTGCAACGATCCCTTCGACAACAAGCGCTGCAGTTTTACCCCAAAATACAAACGCTTCAACTATATCATCAAACACCCATAACGAACATACCATTGTGTCTATGGCCAATCAAAATCCACCATTAACACCCAGGCCTTCGATAGGTATGTCTAGAACTTTTCCACCAGGATTTACAATCCCAACATCAGATCCTATATATGGCATGCCAACTTCGTTCATGATGGAATTTTAAAATAATACGTCGACATGCACCCGTCCCGTAACATCTACTTTATCACCATTGCAAGGATCAGGGTCTGGGATAAACCATATGGCTAGAAACAATTCGCAGCCAATCCAAATACCTGCTATCACCACAAATACACAAGCAGTCATAAGGCAACAAATGGACGATAGCAACCACGAGATGTTGGGCGTATTGGCCCAACAGATGGGTACGATTTTCAACCCTTTAATTCAAAGCACTACACAAACTAACTTGAAGAATGCCCAAGCAAACCAACAGATGGCAGCGCAAATAGGGCGTCTTGTAGATTTCTTTGGTGCGCCCAGAGAAGTAGTTCGGCAGCCACCCCCACAGCCCACATGGGTAAGGGAGAATCAAGGCATCATATTCCAAGAAGAGCCAACCATAAACCAGGCCCAACCTTTGATTCACCCTGAAGCCGAAGTCCAACAACCAATTCGAAGGGAGGAACCACCCAGACCCCAACAGGCTATCCCTAGGGAGGAACCAGGGAGAAGGGTAGTTTTGGTGAATCGAAACCAAGATGCTGATAAAATCCTTCAGGGTTGTCGACAGAATGATATGGTGGGAAAAAATAACCTAGCAGCCTTAGTCGAAAGGATTATGGCACGAAATGGGGTAAACTTAGGTATGTGTAGACCAAATTATACATCCCCTTTGTCAGAATATATTCAACAAACCGAATTGCCAAGGGGATGGAAAGTACCCAAATTCACCAAGTTCTCTGGTGATACTAGCGAATCTACCATAGAACATATCGTCGGATACCTTACAGAGGCAGGAGATATAGCAAATAATGAAAATCTAAGGATTAAATACTTCCCTTCTTCGCTGACAAAAAATGCTTTTACTTGGTTCACCACCCTCGCGGCGAATTCCATCCATGATTGGACTCGTTTGGAGAGGCTGTTTCATGAACAATTTTATGTAGGACAAACCAAGATTAGTCTAAGCGAATTGGCAAATGTCAAACGAAAATTTAGTGAGCCCATAGACGATTACCTCAACAGATTTCGTTTGTTGAAGGAAAGATGCTTCACACAAGTGCCAGAACACGAGTTGGTCGAAATGGCAGCAAGAGGTTTGGACTTTTCTATCAGGAAAAAATTAGATCCCCATTATTTGAGGGATATGGCACAATTGGCTTATAGGGTTCGACAAGTTGAACATTTGAAGATCGAAAAGGCTAGGGCGAAACAAAGTCATAGAAAAGAAAGTGTGGCTTATATCGAAGCCTGCTCAGACGAAAGAGAAGTCGAAGAGGATTTCTCAAAAGTTGAAGAGCACGAATTAGATCTTGCAGAGTTGAAGCAAAGACCACCGTACCCTTGCAAAATGTTGACTCCTGCAAATGGGAAAAATCCTGTCGAACCAGAAAGGAGCGACAAATTTCCAAGAAAATCTTATACGTTCGACATCACCAAGTGTGATGAAATTTTCGACTTACTAGTTAAAGATGACCAGATGATAGTGCCCCCCGGTGCTAAAATTCCTCTGTTAGAACAACGGAAGAAAATGAGTTTCTGTAAGTATCATAATTTCTTAGGCCACAAAACCTCACAATGCTTTCTTTTCAGGGATTTGATACACAAAGCAATTCAGGATGGAAGGCTGAAGTTTGGGGAAAAACCCAAACCTCAAATAAGGATTGATGCTGACCCTATGCAGGTTGCCGAGACCAATTATGCTGAGCCTGCTGCCATCAACATGGTGGACATTGCTGGAGTCGAAGGGTTGCAAGCAGAACAAAACCAGGGGTCCGACAAAGCCTCAAAGCCAGGGTTTGCTGATGATCTCGTGGCGGAGAAGGAAACAAGCTCTACTGATGGCGCAATGAAGAGTGCAATGAAGACCAGGACTATTGATGGTCTTATGGTCAAGTTCGAAGGAATGAAACTTGCTGAGGGTCCAAAATTCAAAGTGAACATGGTGGACCTGAACAAATTCTCCCCAGAAATGGAGGAGATAGAAAAACGACTCAAAATGGAGAATGAAAAGATGAAGGCAGGCGACCAAAAGGTGAGTTTGGTGGATTACTTATTCCATTGTCACTCGAAGAACCCAAAGGGGCTTGTGTGCCCAAGGTGCAGCATCATGAATGATCAAGGAGCGACTGCTACCTACCAAAGGGTCTATCAGGAGAAGGCCAGAAACAACTGGAAAAGGGAGAAGGAACTCTTACCTTACCCCCAGATGGGAGAGAGTCTCATGGGATTCTTATTTCGTTGTCACAAAAGGGGTTGAGAAGTTCTTATGTGCCCATGGTGCAGCGCGCTATATGACGGAAGGACTGCTGAAGCTTACAAAAGGGTTCTATACTCTCGGTGTTGGAACAATCAAAGCTAGAATAGGGAACGCTACGTCAATAATACAAGAGGCATCCCTAAAAGGGTAGATAGCCCACACCCTGGGGCATGCAAACAGGCAACATTTAAGCCCCTAGCAAACATGCCAACGGGAAAATGGCTGAAAGCAGGACAAAACAGAACTGAAGCCAAAGGAAATTCGAAGTGGAGAAACTTCGAAGAAGGTGGATGTACTGCATGGGCCTTCAGGAGGCAGTTTCACTCCAACAAGCAACAATCTCATGTGTTGGAGAACTACAAGGGGAAGAACCCTATGTCTAGGTCCCAATGGAGGCGACACCAACGAAACAAGAAAGCCCAAAGGGAGCTTACAAACAAGGAAGTTGGTGAGTCAAGCACCAACCAAACTTCGACTGTCCCAGCAATGGAAAAGAAGTCCCCAACAAGGAGGAAACTTTTCTCTCCTACCAAGATGAAGGTCCCTGGCGAAGGGGACATCAACGAGCTGGCCAGCAATGGGCTAGTAGATGATGAAGATATGTTAACAGATAGCTTCAATTTCGATGGAGAATCTTCTTTGCAAATAAATTGTAATGTGGTTTCTGTCTTATCACATGAGTACGACCAGGTTACTGAGGTCGAAGACTCCGAAGAGGCTGACGAATTGGAAATGACAAAACACAAACCTGTATGTTACTATGTCATGAATAATGGCGTCGTTGAAGAGCAGAACGCCTTCTTCGAAAGGCCAGATGCAGGTATGAAAACCACCTTAAGCCTTTATTTATTAGGGATAAAATTGAACAGGTGGGCATCAACAAAGTTATGGTGGATGGTGGGGCAGCAGTGAACTTGATGCCTCAATTCCTATTGAAGAGGATTGGGATGTTCGACACCGACATCAAACCACATAACATGGTGCTGTCAAACTATGAAGGCAAAATTGGACAAACTCTAGGAGTGGTCCAAGTAGAATTAACTGTAGGTACCATAACAACACCCACCATGTTCATGGTAATTGCGGAGAAGATGAATTACAATCTTCTTCTAGGCCGTGAATGGATACATGGACTCGGGGCAGTTCCATCCTCAATGCACCAAAGGGTGGCAATATGGAGAGATGATGGGATTGTCAAAAACATAGAAGCAGACCAAAGTTATTTTATGGTTGAGGTTAATCATGTCGATAGAAGGAATTTCGACAGGAATTTGGCCAACATTGGGCCATGCACTGCAGTGGAAGGTGCATCAGCACCAAGTAATAATGCAATGTATTTCCTTACCCTTCACCCAACACACGGATTTTATTAGGACAAGGAAAACATGGGACCTGACGAAGACGTGCTTGGAGTCCCAGGAATGTGACCAACTGGCCGGGAAGACGAAGACCATGTCCATGTCTGAGTCTTCTTACTTCAAGAAGATTTCAGCCTATTTGGCTGAAAATAGGATGAAAACGGCTTTGGAAGCCGAAGTTAAAATTATGGTTGTTGAAGCCAAGGCTGAAGGAATTCACAACAAGGAGCCAGGAATTTTCTTCAAACCTGAACCACCTGACGAAGACACACTTGTCGAAGATAAAGACCAAAGGCTTGATGCCATCTATGACGATGAACCTTTAGAATTCGAGAAGGATCCAGCGGTATCCAACACGAAGATGTTGGCGCAAGACCCTCTCGAGGAAGTGGATCTAGGATATGGAACTCAAAGGAGGCCAACGTACGTCAGCGCGAAATTGAACCCAGAAGTAAGAGCAGAAGTGATCCAATTTCTCAAGGAGTATAAAGATTGTTTCACCTGGGACTATGATGAAATGCCTGGTTTAAGCAGGGAACTGGTCGAATTGAAGCTGCCAATAAAGGATGGCAAGAAGCCCATCAAGCAGAGCCCAAGGGGATTCGCGCCAGAAATCCTGTCCAAAATAAAAGAGGAAGTCGACAGACTCCTACATTGAAAGTTCATCAGGACCACAAGGCATGTCGAATGGATAGCTAATATAGTTCCTGTAATTAAGAAAAACGGTTCTCTTAGAGTATGCATAGATTTTCGTGATTTAAATTCAGCTACTCTTAAAGATGAATAACCAATGCTTGTGGCTGAAATGTTAGTAGATTCTGCTGCTGGTTATGAATACCTTAGTATGTTAGATGGTTATTCAGGATACAACCAGGTTTTTATTGCAGAAGAAGATGTGCCAAAGACAACGTTTCGATGCCCTAGCGCAATAGGCACCTATGAATGAGTGGTTATGCCCTTTGGCCTAAAAAATGCTAGGGCAACCTATCAAAAGGCAATGAATTCAATATTCTATGATTTCATTGAGACCTTTATGCAGGTTTATATTGATGACATAGTGGTGAAATCTATATCAGGGCTAAGCCATTTGGATCACCTTCGACAATCATTCGAAAGAATGAGAAAGCATGGCCTAAAAATGAATCCCCTTAAGTGTGCATTTTTTGTGCAGGCAGGTGATTTTCTGGGCTTTGTGGTCCATAAGAAGGGTATAGAAATCAACCAAAACAAGACAAAGGAAATTTTGGAGGCAAAGGCGCCATCGACAAAGAAGGAGTTGCAATCACTCTTAGGAAAGATAAATTTCTTATGAAGGTTTATATCCAACCTAAGTGGTCGAACTCAAGCTTTTTCCCCACTCTTACGATTAAAACAAGAGGCCTTTGTCTGGAATGAAGAACATCAGGAGGCATTCGAAAGGATCAAGCAATACTTGGTGCATCCACCAATTCTTTTGCCTCCAAGAAGAAACAAGTGCATGAGATTGTACATTTCAGCGTCAGACAAAACGATTGGAAGCATGTTGGCCCAAGGAGATGATAATGGTGCCGAAAGAGCCATTTACTACTTAAGTAGGGTCTTAAATGACGCAGAAACTAGATATAGCAATATAGAAAAGATGTGTCTTTGTCTATACTTCTCATGTACAAAATTAAAATATTATATAAAGCTAGTTGATGTTTTTGTTTCTTCACACTTCGATGTTATTAAACATATGTTGTCCAAACCAATTTTGCACAGTCAAATTGGTAAATGGGCTTTGGCTTTAACAGAGTACTCTTTAACTTTCATGCCTTTGAAAGTAATGAAGGGGAAAGTAGTCTCTGATTTCATTGTCGACCATGCAGTGGTCGGAATATCCTAAAACTTTGTGGAACCAGAACCGTGGAAATTATTCTTTGATGGCTCTGCACATAAAAATGGAAGTGGGATTGAAATCTTGATTATTTCTCCAGATCGAATTCCAACAAAGCTCAAGTATAAGATAACTGGTTCTCGTTGCGCAAACAATGAAGCAGAGTATGAAGCACTCATAGCAGGACTTGAGACTTTATTGGAATTGGGGGCAACTAGAGTTGAAATAATGGGAGATTCTGAGTTAGTAATCAAGCAAATTACCAAAGAATACAAGTGCATAAAAGAAAACTTGATGTTCTACTTTGTGATGGCAAATAGGCTGCTTCGAAAGTTCGAATACGTAGGCATCCAGCACATCCCCATACTAAAGAATCAAGAAGCAAATGATCTGGCTCATATAGCTTCAGGATATAAAGTATCGAAGGAAAGACTAGAAGGCCTAATTTAAGTACGTGGTAAGGTACTAGCAACTAAACTTTCTCCAATAGATTTAAAGAATTCAAGGATAGGTTATGTGAATGATTCATATTTTGAGGTTTTAGCCATAAATAGTTTAGCAGATACAGATTGGAGAAGTCCAATAATAAACTATTTGAAGGACCCAATAGTGGATGTAGAAAGAAAAGTAAAATATAGAGCCTTGAGTTATGTGTTAATAGGCAACAAATTGTTTAAGAAAACCCCATAGGGAGTTTTATTAAAATGTTTAGGGGAAAGTAAGGCTTACATAGCACTATCCAATGTACATAGTGGGGCATGTGGAGCACATCAAGCGGGTCACAAGATGAAGTGGTTGTTGTTTCGATATGGTATGTATTGGCCTACAATCTTGAAAGGTTGTATAGATTTCGCCAAAGGATACCAAGAATGTCAGGTTCATGCAGGAATTCAACATGCTCCTGCAAGTGAACTTCATTCAATTATCAAGCCATGGCCTTTTAGGGGTTGGGCATTGGATCTGATTGGCGAAATAAAACCATCATCGTCAAAAAATCAGAAATACATTTTGGTAGGAATAAATTATTTCACAAAATGGATAGAAGCAATACCTCTGGTGAATGTGTTGGCTCCCAAATTCGACACTTATTGTATTTGGTCTTTTGGACCAAACAACTGGAATGAACCAAACCAGGAGGTATGATTCGACACATGATATAACTTAAGAAAAAAGATCTAATTTATGATAGGAATCTTCGACCAAGGGCTCATTCGACTGAAGCAGACTTATGTCGCTCGACTGAGAGAAAGTGTTCACGCTTTGGCACATGGAACGAGGACTATTTGAATTTTGAATTATTGGAGGGAAAGGCAGTTTTCATCAGCGTCTGAGAAGAGGCAACGTGGCCAAAAGCTATGGGTCGAGAGACATGCAGAAGACACTTGTCTTCATCCTAGCGCAGAATGTCCCCTCGACGGTTACCTACTTTTAGTATAAATTAAGAAACTTGTGTAATTTTCAAGTGTGTTCAACTTATTGTACTAAATCTCTCAAATATTATCCAAGTAACTACTGTGTGAGAAAGGATAAAGCTGAGCAATGTACGTTGGAAACACCTTTTTACCTTAATAAAAGTCTTTTTACATTACTTTACCATTATCCTGCAAAGTTATCTTTTTACTTCTTTTACTTGCATTTCTATACTTTTGCTTACTTTTCAACAATCTCAAACATCTTTTCTCTGGGTCGAACGTGCGTTCTTCCTTCTTACTCATTTTACATAAAATTAGCATATGCCCTGGGATTAGTTTGATCGATCCCATAAGTAAACCAAAAAACACTTACCTTTTGGAGATCAGCGGTTGTTTACCAAAAACAACGGTAAACAAATTGGCACACCTGGTGGGACGTTGCTAATTTTCTATGTTAGTGTGTTTTTCCTGTACAGTTATAACATTGCATGTTATTAAGAAGTGGTAGAGTAACCAACAAATATGTTGTTAGGAAGGAAAATAGAGAGAGTAGTATGGCTAACGAGCCAAACCATGGAGAAATACCTCCACCGATCACAGGAACAGCGGTTACTACTGTTGTCGAAGGGAATATCCCAACTTCTGTTGGATCAATGCCAGCTTTAACCACGAATCAAACTGGACCCTTACTTTCGTATGTGGGTCCAAGAGGTCCTTTGGTAACGCCTCCACCAAGGATAACTCTAGGATCTCGATCAACTGTACCCCCAGGCTTTTCGACAACCTGGATGGGTCGAGAACAGCCATATGGCATGCCAACTATGAAGATGGCTAGCCTTATGAATGCTGCGTCCACCTTTTCAGAACCTTTGGTGAATGCAACATCGCCATTACAAGGGTCTGGAGCCAGTAGAAACCAATTTTTGGGAGGGCCATCTCACATGATACCAAGCCTCACAAATACTTCGACAGCAATTTTGAGGCAACAAATGGACGAAAGTAATCATCAAATGGTACAGATGTTAGCACAAACTTTAAGTACAATGCTAAATCCCCTCATTTAGACTGCTACTCAGTATAATCAACAGATGACAGCGCAAATGACGCGCATGGCTGAATTCTTTGGGGTACCCCAAGTTGTTCGACAACCCCAGAGGGTACCAATAAGGGTAAATCAAGGGGTAATTATGGAAGGCGATTTGACCGTTAATCCGAACCCCCAAATTCCCAGGGTAGAAGTAGAACAACCAAGAATAGAGATACCTCGAAACCATCGAGAAATCGATCAAGGCGTTATTATGGCTAATAGAAACCAAAATGCTGACGAATTAATACAGCAAGTTCGACACCAGAACTATGGGACGGACAATAATTCAACTGCTATGATCGAGAGGATCATGCTTCAAAACGGGATGAATGTAGGGTTTCATAGACCAAACTTTGCATCCCCATTGTCAGAGTATATTCTGCAAACAGACTTACCACCTAGGAGAAAAGTCCCAAAATTCACTAAATTTTCAGGAGATACGACAGAGTCGACTGTCGAACATGTGGCTAGATATTTGATAGAGGCCAGAGAAATAGCAAACAATGAAAACCTTAGAATCAAATATTTCCCAAGTTCCTTGACTAAGAATGCTTTCACTTGGTTCACTACCCTCCCAGCCAATTCGATCCACAACTGGAACCAATTGGAAAGATTGTTCCATGAACAATTTTACATGGGTCAAACCAAGATAAGTCTAAAAGAATTGGCTAGTGTAAAAAGAAGGTTCACATAGCCAATTGATGAATATTTAAATAGATTTCGATTACTCAAAGCCAGATGCTTTACCCAAGTGCCTGAGCATGAATTAGTTGAAATAGCAGCAGGGGGCCTGGATTATTCGATTAGGAAAAAGTTAGATAGACAATACCTAAGAGATATGGCCCAACTTGCTGATAGAGTTCGACAAGTAGAACGCCTTAAAGCTGAAAAGGCTAAAACTGCCAAAACTCATTGACGAGAAAGGGTAACTTATGTCGAAATGGATGATGACGATCCAGAGACATACAGCGATCCTATAGATGTCGAAGGAGGCGAAATTGATTTAGCTAAATTAAAACAAGGACCACCATATTCTTGTAAATTACTAGTGCCATCAAATGGGAAAAATCCTGTAGAACCTGAGAAAAACAGTGATAAATTTCCTAAGAAAACTTATAGCTTCGACATATCCAAGTGTGATGAAATATTCGATCTATTAGTTAAAGATGGACAGATGATAGTGCCCCCAGGGGCTAAATTGCCTCCTTTAGAACAAAGAAAGAAAAGAGGTTTTTGTAAATACCATAATTTTTTGGGACATAAAACCTCACAATGTTTCCTTTTCAGGGATCTCGTTCAACAAGCACTGAAGGAAGGAAGGCTAAAATTTGCTGATAAACTAGCAATGAAAATCGACACAAACCCACTGCAGATAGAGGCTCATTATGCCGAACCCGTTGGTATTCATATGGTGGAAGTGTCTGAAGATTTCATCACAAAACCTATCTTTGGAAGTTTCACTAGAAACATTTCCAGAAAAACTATTGAAGGGGTGAGAAAGGCCACTGAAGGCCTGGATCCGAAAAAGGAAGTTGGCCAAGGGTCGAACAAGAAGGCTGTTGGTAGCCTGAAACTGATCAAACGGGTTACTGAAGACCCAAACAAAATCAAAGGAGTTGCTGAAAGCTCCAGCAAAAGAACCACCACAGGTTCTTATTTGGCTGCTGCAAAGGATTTGACAGAAGACTTGGAAGCCAAAATGCAGAAGATGAACCTGGTTGCCAAAAGCAACATGCAGGTTAACATGGTTGAAGTCTCTGGAGCCAAAGCTTCAGAGGAAGCCATTCGACAAGAAGAAGTAAACAAAACTGCCTTCCCAAAGGAAGATGAAGATTTGGCAGATTTTCTGCATAGGTGCCAAAAGAAGAAATCAGAAGTAATGATATGCCCTAGATGTAGCTCTATTTTTTATAAGAAAGTCGTTGAACACATACAAGTGATGCGGGTTGTAAAAGAAAAACAGGGCACCAATGCCCAACAAAGAATGGGTCCAGAAATTCGATTTGACCCCAGAAGGGGACATCAACAAAGACCCATGAATCAGGAAAGGAGGCCACCGACTTTTAGGCCTCCAACCAATGTGCCTACAGATACTTGGCCAAATACCATAGGTAGGAAGTGGCCAAATGAGGATAGATGGCAGGCATTCGACGTACCAAGAGGTTCTTCTCTAGATTATAGAAAGGAGTACCATGCTTCTGCGTCGAACAAAATGACCCATGTGTCGAGCAATTATAAAGGAAAAAATCCTATGTCTCATTCACAGTGGAGAAGGTTTCAAAGACGGCGAAAGGTCGAGAAAGAGGCAGCCGGACCTCATCCAGAAGTTAGCACTAATGTATAGAAAAAACAAAGGAAGCCTCTAGAGAGAAATCCTGTGCCTTGGGCGGAAGAGTGTGGGTCGAATGATGAAGACGACTCTGACTCTAGTGACAGTTTAGACATCATGGTGAATGTCATATCTGTGTTGCCCAAAGAATACAACCGTGAGGTCGAAGTCGAAGAAACCGACCTAATGGTTGAACAAGAACTGGCTAGACACAAGCCAGTATGTTACTATATAATGAACAATGGATGCGTGGAAGAACAAAACGCATTTTTTGAACCACCATCAGAGGCAATGAAGAGCCATCTGAAACCATTGTTCATTAGAGCAAAGGTTGGAGAGGTAACCATAAACAAAATTCTGGTTGATTGTGGGGCAACCATCAATATCATACCATAATTCATGCTGGAAAAGTTAGGCAAAGGAGATGCTGACATAAAGCCACATAACATGGTCTTATCCAACTATGAAGGGGGCATTGGCACCACAATGGGTGTCATTCAACTGGACCTCAAAGTGGGCTCAATCCTTCGACCCACCATGTTCATGGTTATTTCAGCAAAGCCCAACTACAATCTACTCCTTGGTCCGGAGTGGATACATGGCATTGGAGCAGTGTCATCTTCGATGCACCAAAGGGTCATAATGTGGTGCCCCGACGGCATTGTGGAGAACATTGAAGCAGATCAGAGTTACTACTTGGGTGAAATAAACAGTGTCGGAAAGATAGATTTCGACAGAAATTTGGCTCACATAGGGCCATGTAACCCACCAGAGTTTGATTTAACACCGACTCCTAATGCGTTCTGCTCCCTATACCTACACTCCGATCACGGCTTTCAGTGGGATAGAGAAGACTTATCCAACATCGACTTTGGAGGAGTTAGTGATATACGGCCAACAGGCTGGGGAAGCGAGTTTGATGATGATGACTGAGTCATCAACTCTCCAAAAGATTTCGGCATATGTAGCCCAAAACAGAATGATAGCGGCCTTAGAGGCTGAAGTTAAATATGTGGCTTCCAAATCCAATGAACAAGTCCTTTTGAAGACAGGGTCTGGGAAAGATTTCGACCCAGAGCCTCCTGACTTGGGAACAAAAGACTTTCTAGACCAGAGGTTAGACGCCATCTATGACGACGAACCTCTAGGTTTCGAAAAGGACCCGCTGGCGAACAATGTCAGAATGTTGGCGCAAGATCCTCTAGAAGAGGTAAATCTAGGCGAAGGTCCTGTGAACAAACCCACATACATAAGTACAAAAATGGATCCGGGACTCAGGGTCAAAATGATCAAATTACTAAAAAAGTTCAAGGACTGTTTTGCATGGGACTATGACGAGATGCCTGGTCTCGAAAGAGGATTGGTCGAACTACAATTACCAATAAAACCTGGAAAGAAACCCGTTAAGCAAACTCCAAGACGGTTTGCACCAGAGATTTTATCAAAAATCAAGACGGAGGTCGAAAGGCTGCTGAGATGCAAGTTTATAAGAACGACCAGGTACGTCGAATGGATTGCAAATATTGTACCTGTTATAAAGAAAAACGGTACCTTGAGGGTGTGCATCGATTTCAGAGATTTAAATGTTGCAACACCCAAAGATGAATATCCAATGCCAGTGGCGGAAATGCTTGTAGATTCTGCCGTTGGTTTCGAGTACATGAGTATGCTGGACGGCTACTCTGGATACAATCAAATCTTCATTGCTGAAGAAGATGTGTCGAAAACGAAATTTCGTTGCCCTGGGGTTTTAGGCACCTATGAATGGGTAGTGATGCCTTTTGGCCTAAAGAATGCAGGGGCAACGTACCAAAGAGCCATGAATTCGATCTTCCATGAGTTTATTGACACTTTCATGCAAATTTATATTGATGATATTGTTGTCAAATCTGTTTCAGGGAAGGCTCACATGGATCATCTTCGACAATCCTTTGAGAGGATGAGACACTACGGCCTAAAGATGAATCCTCTGAAGTGTGCTTTTGGTGTAAAAGCAGGAGATTTCTTAGGTTTTGTGGCCCACAAGAAAGGCATTGAGATAAACCAAAACAAGACCAAAGCTATCTTGCAAGCCAAAGCACCAACTAACAAAAAGGAATTGCAATCCTTACTTGGGAAGATAAATTTCCTAAGGAGATTTATATCCAACTTTAGTGGGAAAACGCAAGCCTTTTCGCCATTACTTTGACTCAACAAAGGAGGATTTGAATGGAGGGAGGAACATCAAGAGGCCTTCAACAAAATCAAAGAGTACCTCATTAAACCACCTATTCTGGTGCCTCCTTGTCGAAGTAGAAGTATGAGGTTGTACATAGCTGCGTCTGATAAGACTTTAGGGAGCATGCTGGCTCAGGAGGATGAACATGGTGTCGAAAGGCCCATATACTACCTCAGTAGAGTTTTAAACGATGCAGAAACTAGATATAACGAAGTTGAAAAACTGTGTTTATGTCTATATTTTTCATGTACAAAACTTAAGCAATATATAAAGCCAGATAATGTTTATGTTTCGTCTCATTTTGACGTTTTCAAGTATATGTTGTCGAAACCCATTTTGCATAGTAGAATTGGCAAATGAGCACTTGCATTAACTGAATATTCATTAACTTTTATGCCTCTCAAGGCTATGAAAGGCCAAGTGGTCGCAGACTTTATAGTCGACCACTCCATACAAGAAAGATCACTAAATTATTTGGAGATCGAACCATGGAAACTTTACTTTGATGGTTCTAGTTATAAAGATGGAGTTGGAGTCGGAGTCCTTATTATTTCTTCAAATAAAATTCCAACAACATTTAAATACAAAATAGATGGGGATTGCTCCAATAATGAGGCTGAATAGGAAGCATTAATCGTAGGCCTTGAAATCTTGTTGGAATTGGGGGCAACTAAATTCGAAATAATGGGAGACTCAGGGTTAGTCCTAAAACAAATTACGAAAGAATACAAATACATAAAAGAAAACCTTATTATGTATTTCGTAATAGCCAGACGGTTGTTGAAAAACTTCGAGGCAGTTAGCATTCGACACATACCCAGATTGGAAAATCAAGCAGCCAACGACTTGGCACAAATTGCTTCTGGGTATAAAGTTTCGAAAGATAGGCTGCAACAAGCAATCGAAGTTAGAGGGAGAATAACTGCTACTAAGTTATCTCCATCGGATTTAAGGACCACAACGTTAGGATACACTGATCATGAAAATTTTGAAATTTCGTTCATAGACAATCTAACAGAGCAAGATTGGAGAAAGCCTGTAGTGGACTATTTATAAAATCCAGCGGCTTCGACAGAACGAAAGATAAAGTACAGAGCGCTGAGTTATGTGCTGATGGGAAATGAACTATTTAAGAAAACACCAGAAGGCGTGCTTCTAAAATGCTTAAGTGAAACAGAAGCATATATAGCTCTTTCCACCATACACGCTGGGGCATGTGGAGCACACCAAGTAGGCCAAAAGATGAAATGGTTATTGTTTCGACAAGGATTATATTGGCCCACTATGTTAAAGGATTGTGTTGAGTTTGCAAAAGGGTGTCAGGAATGCCAAAAACATACAGGCATTCAACATGTGCCAGCAAACGAACTTCATTTGATTGTGAAACCTTGGCCTTTTAGAGGATGGGCCTTGGATCTCATTGGATAAATTCGACCAGCATCTTCCAAAGGTCAGAAGTATATATTGGTGGGCATTGATTATTTTACTAAGTGGATTGAAGCGATTCCTTTGGTCAATGTAGACCAGGATAATGTCATCGAATTCATTCAAAGGTACATCATATACAGGTTTGGAATCCCTGAAACAATAACTACAGACCAAGGATCAGTCTTTACTGGTCGAAAGATGCAAGACTTCGCTGCAGAGATGGGGTTTAAACTGTTAACATCTACGCTCTATTATGCGCAGGCTAATGGCCAGGTCGAAGCAGCAAATAAAGTAGTGATCAGTTTAATAAAGAAACATGTGGGAAAGAAACCCAGAAACTGGCACAAGACACTAGATCAAGTCTTGTGGGCGTGTCGAACTTGTTTAAAAGAAGCCACAGGGACAACACCATTTCGCCTAACCTATGGTCATGATGCAGTGTTACCAGTGGAAATCCACTTGCAAGCGACAAGGATTCAGATACATCATGAGATCCCTTCTGAAGTCTATTGGAGCATGATGTTGGATGAACTAGTAGACTTAGACGAAGAAAGGTTGAAAGCTTCGGATCTTTTGAGACTACAGAAGAAGTGAGTCGAGAAATCCTACAATCGAAGGGTAAAGTCCAAGACGTTTCAGCCTGAAGATCTGGTTTGGAAAGTAATACTCCCAATGGATCGAAAAGACAGAAGCTTGGGAAAATGGTCCCCTAAGTGGGAAGGACCTTTTAGGATTGTGCAAGCATTCTCAGGCGGAGCCTATGAGATCGAAGAATTAAGCGAAGATCAAAGACTCTTGAAGGTAAATGGTAAATACCTGAAAACGTATAGACCTATGCTTCAAGAGATAAAAATAAATAATATATAATCACTGTTAATAGAGAATGCCAAAATGGAAACTTAAAAATTTCATTAAAAGTGCCAAAATGGCTCTGAATTCGTTACAGAAAGTGATTACATAAATGAGAGGAACAAGATTCAAAAGGGAAGATTAGCTTTAATCTAGAGATACTTGATTCTCTGCAACTCTAGCCGTCGATCACATAGAGCTTTCGATTGGTGAAGAGTTTCGAGCTTAGCATCCAGAGATTGAGCTCGATCGGCGTGTTTTAACCCTTCAGCCAATTCTTCTTGGCTTGCTGATTCATTGTTCACAGTAAGAAGCTCCTCTTTCTTTTTGTTGTTGGCAGCAATTTGAGCTTCCAACTCTGCAATACGCACCCTCAGTTGAGCATTATCTCGATCTATTTCCTCGACTGCTTTTTGTCTAGCCTCCTGGGCCTTCGACAAGTCCTTTACTCTAGAAGCGGATTCAGTAGCAGCATGCCAAGCAGCAGCCACTTGACCATTGGCTTCTTCGATCTCACGATTGAGAATTCTCTGACGGTTGTAATCCGCTGATACCTGGTCAAGAATAGAGAGTAAATCCAAGATTACACTGGCCACATTCGGAGGAGTAACAAGAAGATCGACAGCTTTCAAGATAGTCTTCAGAAAGGAAGGAGCTGCTGGTTCCCCCTCTAAATTTAACATCAAATCTCTTTTAAAGATTTGTGCTTTAACTTTCTGAAGAGCCTCGTCGAGAGGGGAAGTCAAAGTAGATCTTCCAGATGCAGTCGAGGCGCTGCGATCAGAGGAACTCTCTCGACCCTCTAGAATTGAAGTCAGATAACCTAACGGATTCTGTTGCTTCAGTAAGGCCAAATCCTCCTTGGTTCTGGATCCCGTCAAAAGGATACTTTCGTTGGCTGTAACAACCACGTTGGCAACTTGACTTGGGATTGTTTCAGTGCCTGGAGGATTTTGGTTTCCTTCAGCAAAAACTTCTTCACCGCCAGCCTCGAGGATCTCTACATTCTCCCTTTCTATTTCAGTTTCAACGCCAGGGATACCTTCCTCCTCAGTCTCTCGCACTTCAACCAGCGGAACCCTAGTCTCCTCTTGGTTTCCTGCAGCTTCTTCTTCATCAACTTCTTCTATGGTTTCGTGCTGAGGTTCAAAAGTCTGATTTACTTCGTTAGCTGAGCTCATAAAAGAGCCTTTCGCTGAAGAGGGCCTATAAGTAGGATCCCCTTCAATATTTAAGAGAGTGACCAAATCCTCGACATGAGTAGGAATTCGTGTGGAAGTACCAGCAGTGTCCTGGGAAATAGAAAGAATTTGTTTCTTTTAGAATCCTCACAAAGTAAAAGAGAGTGGAGGAATAAATAATAAGCAGTCGAAGTAAAATACCTGGACTGGGATTTCAGCACCAGGACTAGAGTTGTCACTTTCGCTGGGATTGTTTAACCTAGTGATTACCTCCTGTTCAGTGGGTTCATTGATGACTACAGGAGGAAGCCTCCCAGCTGTAGTTTTAATCCTGATTTTTGGATGGGGTTTGACGGCAGGAGCTGGTTTTTTCAACCTTCGTCTCTGCAAAGGAACAGGAGGGGACTCCTCTTCTTCATCGCTAGAGATTTGGATCTCTTGAACCTTCCGTTTTTTGGGGGTAGGTTTCTGAATACCCAGGAAATCAAGTCGAGGGGATCAGTACCTATGTTAGATAAAAAATGAAGGTATGAAGGAAAAGTAAATACCTTGGGAGAAGGGTTGACGGCGGAGTCTCCCCCTTTTGAACTCTCAGCAGTTTTCTTCGAGGCGGATCTCTTGATAGTTAGACAGAAGACAAGACAGCTATAGTTAATTAAGTGTCGAAAGACAAATATAAAACAAAGAGATGGAAAAGAATAATACCTTTCTTGACTCTGTCGAGAACCAGCTTAAACGCCTCACGTAGATGGTGGGAGAAGTCCTTCTCATCGAAGAACTCTTCGTCATAGTACTGTTTCCACCACGCCTCAAAAGTGACGGAACTCAGAAAATGAAGGTTAAAGTCAAACAGGGTCAGTATAGTTCGACCGGAATACCTACCAATGTGCTTGGTAGCGGCATCTTCTGAGTAGTCTGCATTATAAAAAAGTAGCAGCTTCTCTCGAGGATAAATAGGTGAAGGGAGTGATTGAGCAATACCAAACTGTCGAGAGACAAGATTTGGTTGATAAGAAATTAAGCTCAATTGATTTTTTGAGCTCTTGAATCTTAAGGGCATGATCCTGGGGCGCAAAAATGATTCCCACATGCTCACGAACTCATCAGTCACGTCATCCTCCACATTCGAAGGGTATGGTCTGGTGAACCATTCCAGACCAACTTTTCGACTGGCAAAGGGAGCCATAGTCGAAACAAAGCTCTTTCGCTTCGCAAACATCATTATGAAGCTTGTGAAAGCCTTTTGAAACTGTTGGCCTTCATCAGTGGGAGTTAGCAATGCAAGCCTGGTACCTTCGACTCTCCTATTCAAGATTTCAGGAGCCTCTTCGTTAATCTTGTTCTTTTGGGGAAGGAAAGATTTGAAGGTGGAATTGAGCCACAATTGGAGAAGCCAAAAGGGACCAGATAGCAGCAAGCTCCCCCTGTCTCCTAGAACCTTAAGTTGAGTCACACCATTACTGATGGACTCATATAAGTTGGCCTGAATCAATTTGGCCAGGCAAAGGGGGTATTTGTGGTGAAGCTGCGTTGCGAGCGTCAGCATTTTTTTCGTCACCTGCAGTGATTTAGTACAAAAAACAAAACGAGATAGCCACATAGCCAAGAAGGCTATATGCTCCACCTCCGACACGGTACTAGAGGTTTTGTCATGAAAGTGGTTTATAAAGGTGGTGTAAGTGGGTTTTGTAGCAGCAAACCCAATAGGATCCTCAGACAAGTCTTCATGGTCGAAATAGTCACCAGTGGGTCGAAGACCAGTGATGGCAGCTATGTCGAATAAAGTGGGGGTCATCATCCCACAAGGAAGATGAAAAGTGAAATGTGAGCTATCCCAAAAGTACAATGAAGATACCAGCATAAGGGGACAGTAAGGCAATCCTGTCTTTGACAACATCACCAAGTCATAAATGCCCATCTCCAGACAGAAGCTTGTGCCCTCTCCATTTTATTCAACCAGTCTGAGTATTCAGAAGAAAGGTTAGGGCTTGATCGAAAGATTCGATTCCCTTTGTTCATGAACTGGAGGTTGATATCATCTGTAGTTTGAGGATGCTGCTGGTTAGCCGGTGTAGCGTCTTCAGGGTCCGCCCTAGGTTTCTTCGCGCAACCTATGGGTCTAAGCCTTGGGTGAGTTGGAAAGAAGGCGTGGTTTTTCAAGGGATTTTCGACGCATGAAGATAACGGACCAGATATAGCGTACATGTTTCCACCGTATCTCATGGGAATAAGAAGCTGAGAATCATATTCTTCTCGCCATTCTTTCGTCATAGGTTCAACAATGTACTTGTTAGTCGAGGAAGAAGGAGGGTTGGTGGAAAAGATCTCTGGTGGTTTCTGGATATCATTAGCGTTTTTTGGTTGAGGATTGTTTGGTGCATTTGAGAGGAAATCCATTGTTGAGGTGTTGAGAGAAAAAACGAGGTTGACAGTGCAATGTTGTGAGAAAGCAAGGGATTTGGAAAAGCTGGAAATGGTAAAAGTTCCAAATAGAAAGGCTTGGAAGTATTTATAGCCTTCAGAAGAGGGAGATGTCTCGTCAAGACCATTTAATGTTTCGCAGGTAGTGGGACACGTGGAGAAACGTGAAATGGTTACCGTGCAGGCATTGGGAAACATTGGGACATGCTTGCCTAGGTTATAGGAATATGGCCATCATGGCAAGCGTGGTAACGGCAGTTTGAAGAGACATCTTGGAGAAAAAGTAATGATGGTTTTCTCAAGTGCAGAAGCTCTTGGAAGGCGAAAAGCACACGTCAAGACTTGGTGGACAACTAGGAATACAGGTGTCGAATAGGAAGTTCAAAGAATGGTTATTTCTTTGAGCGTCGAAATAGACATTCTTGGGGGGCAATTTGTTGGCTCCCAAATTTGACACTTACTGTATTTGGTCTTTTGGACCAAACAACTGGAATGAACCAAACCAGAAGGTATGATTTGACACATGAGATAACTTAAGAAAAAAGATCTAAGTTATGATAGGAATCTTCGACCAAGGGCTCATTCGACTGAAGCAGACTTATGTCGCTCGACTGAGAGAAAGTATTCACACTTTGGCACATGGAACGAGGACTATTTGAATTTTGAATTATTGGAGGGAAAGGAAGTTTTCATCAGCGTCTGAGAAGAGGCAACGTGGCCAAAAGCTATGGGTCGAGAGACATGCAGAAGACATTTGTCTTCATCCTAGCGCAGAATGTCCCCTCGACGGTTACCTACTGTGATACGGTGGGAGAACTGACTAGTGTTTTGCGTTCGTATTCGCACTTGTGCGGTTGAGCAAGAGTCGCCACCGACTTTTTATTTTATCCTAAAGGAAAGGTTAAAAAAAAGCACAGCAAAAACCTTTTGAGATATTTCGTGGGTTCGGGGGGTAGATTATGAAAAGGGAAAGTGTTAGCACCCTTTCCATCCATGGTTATCCATGGGCTCTTAGTTACTTGGTTTTTTAGATCACTTGCCTTGTTTTTCGATTGCTTTGAAAATGGTGTGTGTGTGGGTGCTTTTTGAAAATGTTTTGGAAAAAGATGCCTTGTCTTAGGCAACTAATGTATTTGACTCGTATTTGAGTGTTTTACAAAAGTGTGAATCTTTTCGAAAAGATGTTTCAAAATGTTTTTTGAGAGTTTGTTTTGAAAGTGTTGTGGATTGTGGTTTTTGAAGAGAAGGCAAGTGTTTTTGCAAGTTTGATCTCAAGTAACTAAGAGTTTTGTCTACCCTATTGTACTCAAAGGTTTTTTGTCATGTTTTAACCCCTTTTAACAATTTTGTTCTACCATTGAAATTGGTAGACAATCTTGCGTTTAGGAAGTTTATTCGGGACGGGCGCGGGTCATTGTATGGACCATGAATGCAATGATGCCAAGTGTCTTTGGCAATTTGCTTTGAAGGGACTATGATCATTCCGTTTTAGGTAACATTCGAAAGCGTCATCGAGGGACTTATGATCATTTTGAATTCGTTTAGCCAAAGATACTCGACGTGCAAGCATGGCCCATTTTGGAAGGCAACATGTGGGAGTACCCTAGGGGGGTGCAAGTGTGATTGTGTATTGATTACATGTATTTGTCTTGTATTAGGTTATCTAGCGTTTGATTTTATGTACATACAAACCCTAGGTCTAACCATGGTATAATTGGAAAACTGTAAATTGCGGAATGTAAAATCTACGCTATTACAAAATAGTGTCCGGGAGTGGGGGTATAAATGTACAAAAGGGGATGAGACTTATAGTATCCAATAATTTACAACCAAATCGAATGTGCGATCAAATGTAAATATCGAATAAACAAATGTAAGATAACAAATGTGTATAGGGCAATGTATGTATTTGTGTAAGTGTACATGTATATGAGTATGTGTAATTATTTACAGGCGCGATATGTGAAATTGAAGCGTATTAGGGTTTTTGACCTAGACATGTATTTTAACGAATCTTTGATTTGTATATTTAATTATGTACAAAAGGAAAAATGTTTTAACTTAAAGGTTCAAGTTTTAATTAAGAAATGTATCTTTATTTGTTTATATACAAAAAGTATTTTAATCAAATGTTTGTGAATTTTAATATTAGAGAAAAGATGTATTTCTATTATTATGTACAAATGTATTTTAATGTGTTATGTGCAAAAATATTTCAGGAAATCAAATTATACAAAAAAAGTTTGCAAAATATATTTTAATTAAAAGAAGATGTTTTCAAATTTAATTATATGATAAAAAAGTATTTTATTATTTTATATACAAATATATACTTAAAAAAAGATATTTTAACTATATGATAAAAAAATGTATAATATGTACAAAATATATTTTAAATAAAAGAGTAAATAAATAAAAAGAAACAAGTATTTTCAATTTTAATATATGAAAAAATGTTAAGTTAGAAAAATATATGGTTTAGTAAAAAGAAAAAGATTAGTGTTTGTTATAAAAAATGTTAGGTGATTTTGTTGGGCTTCAGAGGGATTCAAAACGGGTCAGGCCCAATGCTGGAAACAAATTCTTAGGGTTGTTTGGCGTTTCAATTTGGAACGAAGGTTTTAGGGTTAGCAGCGGCGCGCCGTTCACTGAGGTTCATCGTTCTTCTTCGCTTTCTATTAGTCGCTGAATGTAATGTCTATTCCAAATGCCGAGCCACCCAACGCCACCTCCGGTTCCGCTCATCTCCGTGGTTAGACCAAACCCAGACGGAAAGGGTAACGATCTCGTCTTTTTCACGCATTAGGGTTTTTACTAAGTTTCTTGTTTTTTGCTTAGTTTGACTTCTGATTCCACATGCTTATTATTGTTTGTTATTCGAGATTAAAGAAGAGGAACGAAAAGCTACCTTAACCTTTTTGGGGACGGAGAAAAGGGAACCGGAACTGGGAGGCGTTGAGGAGGAGGCCCGGTGAAGGGAATGCGTGATGAGAGCTTTCTTGATGTCCCTGGTACCTTTTATCTGATTGATATTTTTAGGGTTTGATGATGATCTTAACTGAGAAACCCTCTTGAATTTGCCCTTTTCTTCTTCTTCTTTTCTATTGCGTGCTTGTTGCTTATGTTGGATGCTATGTATTTGAATGCCTATGATGTTAATAGCCTGAGGTTTGCATGTATACCTTCTTTGTCTTCTCGTGTTGCCTATGTATTGATTGGAATATGATGCTTTGAGATGAACTTTCTCTCTTCTTCTTGAACACTGTATACTTGTTGCCCCTTGAACGATTGTTTATGTTGCCCTGTGATGTTTGTACTGAGGGCCTAGGTTGCCTTGAACCTTTGCTTCTGAGTATGCCTCTTCTGTATGCTCTTTTTGCCTTTGGATATGCTTCCCTGAGTTTGAAATGTGATGCTTTGAGGTTTGAAACTGGACAGGTATGATGCTTAACAAGTTTATGCTTGCTGTAGCTTTTGTGTTTTTCTTTTTTGGAGGGGGGTTTCAGGCCAGTATGCTTGGCTGGTAGATGGTTTCAGCAGGTAGTGCAGTAGGCTATGTTGTTGGACAGTATGGTGGTTCTGGTTTAAGGTTTAAGCTTCTGTTCTGAGTTATGCAGGTTATTGGTTCTAGTTTTGAGGTTAAGTTTCAGCATGTTATGGTGTTTTGTTTATCAGGTTTTTTTGAAGGTTTAGTTACAGGTTTTTATGTGTATGGCTTGTATATTGAGGCAGGTCTGGTGAGGTTTTTGACAGCAGGTCAGCTTTTTGCTTGGTGGTTTATCAGGTTGCAAGTTATGTGCTTGTTTTGTTGTGAGGCCTGTGTCTTTGAACTTGGTAGCAGGTTCACAGTTTTGTATATTTTTCTCTCTTTGGTAAGAAGTTCTGCCCTCTGTGAACTGTCCTGTATATTTCTTGTATATCTTTTCTTCTTATCTCTGCCTAAGGCCTGAACCCTGGAAACCTGCTTCCTTTTCTCTCTTTTTCTCTCTCTATAGTACAGCTGAATATTATTATATGATTCTTTTTGTACTTTTTCTGAAGGGGCCCTAATGGGAAATGATGATTAAGATTTTAGCTTGCATAACACACTACTTCTCTGCATCTTCTTTATCTCTTTTTGACAGCTTTGGATCTGACTTTGCATTTTGACAGTAAATTGCATTTCTTTGATTTTTCTTTGATATCTTTGAGTAGATTTTGGCATTTGACAGCAAACTGTACCTTTTGCTTTTTGATAGAAAGTGGAATTGGATTTTCAGTTTGACTTGGATTTGAACTATGCAGTTTGAACTTTGGAATTTATGCATTTGACATTTGAATTTATGAATAAAATTCTTCCCTCTCTGTGAACCGGGAGAAATCCCGTGATTTGCAGAGAGGGTCAACTGATCCCAGTCAGTGGCCCCTAATGATGAGCAAATTTTATCTGTCTTTAATTAAATCAACTGCTTCCTGACTTTTCTTCTTCTTTTTGCAGATAAAAAATGAAGCACCGGAGCGAAGTGAAGAATGAAGAATTAGAAATAGGATAGAGTTTTTATTTTCAATTTAATTTTTGTACACCATTATTATTTTAAATACTTTGTAATAAATACTCGTATCCAAACAATAACAATTGTAACAACTATTAAATATGAAATAAAAATTCCATTGACATTTAATTCTTTTCAATTCCTTTTCTTTATTTACTTGTTATTTATAATTCCTTAAATTAAATAAAATGAAAGTTAAATTTCAAGTATTTAATTCTTAGAACCATAAATAATCAACTAAACCTTGTTGATCAAAATAAATGAACTGGTCGTATCCATCATTCAAAGCAATGCACAGTCGAACACAAAAACTGATCAGATGCAATCCTTTTTCATTGATTCTTACCAGGTACTGTAAATCCAAACTGCACACCTTCTTTGACTGGCTCAAACAACATGAATTCAAACCACTGTCTCTTTCACTGATTAAATCAAAACAACACGAATTTTAACCCGAATCTCGGAATAAACTGCAAAGTGCTGTGGAATTTAAATCCTTCTGAGAACATGTCCATAAAACCTTAATTCTTGATTAAATGCCAAATGACGTTCGCCTGATCAAAATTGAACCAAAAATCATCCAGAACCCTAAGCCAATTGTGAAACAATCCAGAGTCCTGAAAATCAGTAAAAACCCTAATTTCGCTTGACTGACAAGAAAAGTCCGTTTGTCCGATTCTTGAGCCAGTTTAAAAAAATCAGGAAAGGCTTGAAGCTGAGATTTCTTGTGAAAAAACGCGAGGGCAAATTTTGGGGTACAACACCTACTTTTAGTATAAATTAAGAAACTTGTGTAATTTTCAAGTGTGCTCAACCTATTGTACTAAATCTCTCAAATATTATCCAAGTAACTACTGCGTGAGAAAGGATAAAGTTGAGCAATGTACGTTAGAAACACCTTTTTACCTTAATAAAAGTCTTTTTACATTACTTTACCATTATCCTGCAAAGTTATCTTTTTACTTATTTTACTTGCATTTATATACTTTTGCTTACTTTTCAACAATCTCAAACATCCTTTCTCTGGGTCGAACGTGCGTTCTTCCTTCTTACTCATTTTACATTAAATTAGCATATGTCATGGGATTAGTTTGATCAATCCCGTAAGTAAACCAAAAAACACTTACCTTTTGGAGATCAGCGGTTGTTTACCAAAAACAACGGTAAACAGAATGTCGACCAAGAAGTCATTATCGAATTCATACAGAAGCATATTGTGTATAGATTTGGAATCCAAGAAACCATTACAACTGATCAAGGATCAGTGTTTACTGGTCGAAAGATGCAGGAGTTTGCTAAAGAAACGGGTTTCAAATTGTTAACATCGACACCTTATTATGCACAAGCCAATGGGAAAGTTGAAGCAACTAATAAGGTGATCATAGGGCTAATCAAAAGACATGTGGGAAGAAAGCCAAAAAAATTGGCACAAAACCCTATATCAAGCTTTATAGGCCTGTCGAACATCTCCCAAAGAAGCAACGAATACAACTTCATTTCGTCTAACATTTGGGCATGATGTAGTCTTGCCAGTAGAAATTTATTTACAATCAGTCAGAATTCAAAGGCAAAATGAGATTCCTTCATATCTCTATTGGGAAGCAATGATGAATGAACTAGTAGATTTGGACGAAGAAAGACTGTATGCTCTAGAAGTCTTGAGAAGACAAAAAGAAAGGGTAGCCAGAGCATACAACAAAAGGGTTAAGGGTAAAATCTTTTCGAATGATGATTTGGTTTGGAAAGTAATTTTGCCAATGGATAGGAAAAATAAGTCGTTAGGAAAATGGTCCCCGCATTGGGAAGGCCCATTTCGAATCATCAGAACCTTTACTAATAACGCCTACGAAATTGAGGAACTGGCAGAAGACAAGAGGATCTTAAGAATTAATGATAAGTATTTGAAAAAATATAAGCCTTTCATTCAAGATCTAAAGATTTTGACAGAGTAACAAAGATAAAATAACAAATAACAAGGCCAAACATGGTATTGGAGTGCCAAATTGGATTTGTTCGAAATTACAGCATAAGGCTCTTTGGCCTATACAAAAAACAAGAATCGAATTGGTCAAAATACAAGTTATCAGAAAGGTAGGTTGGTCTTCATCTTATCATATTTGGCCCTGGAGAAGCCTAGCCTGCAGACAATAGAGGCTTTTGCAGTTCAAAGAGCAGTTACTTCACCTTCTAAGCTCCTAGCTTCATCAATACATTGGATGCTTTAGTTCAGCTCTTCGCTGGCTCCGTCATTTTTCTCTGCTTCGAGAGCCTGATGGCGTTTTTCAGCCTCAGAAATTTTCTTCTGCAGCTCTTCAATTTGTTTTCTCCAGAGGGAAATATAAGAAGAAATCTTGTCTTGCTCCTTTTGGGCAAGTTCTTTGGCTTTCCCGCGCTTCTCAACCTTATCTGATAACTCAAAAGCTTGTGTCCACTTCAAGTCTTGAAGTTTTTTCTTCTCCGTGAGTTTGGAATCCACATCCTTCTCTCTGAGAAAGTCAGATTCCAAGTTATTGATAAGTGTGGTCAAATCAATCAGAACCTCAGCAATCTCAGGGGGACATTTCCCCAAATCGACTTTATGGATAAGCATCCTCATAACGATACCTGCAGTTGTGTTTGTCTTCACCAATTCAAATAAATCTGCCCCAAAGATTGTGCCTTTGATTTTCTGAAGCAATGCTTCATTGGATTCATCAGTAGAAGTATCACTTGAAGCAGTAGTTAGGTTGGGGCAAGAACTTTCTGTCATTAAGTCCTTTCTGGATCTAAAAAGTATGATATACTGCACAGGGTTCGTCTTATTTAAAAGCTCCATTTCTTCGACGGGAGGAAGAGCATCTTCAGTAACTTTGGAGTTGGAAGGCTTTGTTGTAGGATTCTCATCTTCATATGAAGTTGGAATGTTTTGGATTTGTTGGTCTTGGTCCTTAGTGTCATCCATGTTGGTATCTTCGTGTGGAATGATGTTATCTTCATTAGTACACTCATTGGCATCACTATTAGATTCTTCTTCATCAGATTTCCCCCTATTAGCCTTTGGAGAAGCATCAGCAGATGGAGTATCGTCTGAACTGGCTTGAATAAGTTCCCCTTGAGCAACAGTATCGGTTTGTTCGTCCGTTATTATTTATCGCTTCGATTTCTGCGGTGATTGAGGAGAATCAGGGTCTTCTGTTTGGAGATCTTTCATGTGCGCATCAATGGTCGAGCCTTTGTTTGAGACATTCACTAAGGAAAGTGGGATAGATGGCGTGCTGACGTTGTGAGGAACCCCATGTTGAACTGGAGATTCACTAAGGGTGATTGGTTGTTCCTGCGAAATGAAACATGGGTTAAAATATGATTGATTTGAAAGTTGACTTTAAAAAAAATTATAAAAGTTATTTTGTTCCCTCAGCCCCAGGGCTGGAGTTATCACTTTCAATTTCTTCAAGTACTCAGGCTACAAGTGAGGCCACACTATCTTTTGTCTTTTTTGGACTTGGAAGGAGTTAGTTTTTGGTACAAGTTTCCTTCGAAGGAGAACCTGCAGTGGAGGATTTTATTTTCTTTTTCTTCTTTTTGGCTTTGGTAAGGTCTGCAGATGGCATGGTGTTTGTAACACCCCAGTTTCAATTATTTGATTTATTTAAATTTGGGAAATTATTTTATTAGAATTAATAAAATAAAAAGGGATTATTTATTTTGAAATATGGAGGAAAATAAAAGAAATAAGAAAATGCTGAGTTTTTAAGTTATTGGGCTTGGATGTTGTTAGTAAAGAGTGGGGGTGCAAAAGAAGTAAGGATATGTTTTGGAACTCAAGTTATTTTCTCATTTTTCACGATAAACAGAAGTTGGGATTTTGGGAAGCAGAGCTCTGAAGGTACGAAGAACGAAGAACATCGCTCAAAAAGTTCAAAGCTGCTAATTGATAAGGTAAGGGGGGCTATTACTCGATTTACCTTTGTTTATGGGTTTATGTACGGTTGATTTGGGTAATCGTAAGGAAAAACCCCAATTGTTAGATGTTACTAGGAATCGATACCCTTAGGATTGAACCTTGTTAGAAAAGGGTTAGGTTCCCAAATTTTATGAATCGATTAGGAATTTTAGGTTCCAAATGGTGGATTGGGAGTATATCTGCATGATCATGAATTTACCTTAGAGGTTTAGGGATAACCTTAATGTTGTCAGAAATTCCCTAAAAAGGACGAGTAATCACTGTTAAGGTTACTATAATGATTGTTGGTAATTAGGAAATTGAGGTGTTGTTTTGAACTATACAAACTCGATGTCGTGAGGTACCGAAATGCGCGTTTTGGCTGGCATTTTCCCGCGTTTGGCTGCTGTTCTGAGCTGCTGAGGCACCCGTGTTGCTCTTATGTGTTGCACAACACGGGCCGTGTTGCACAACACGGGTACCCGTGTTAGGTCCCCTGTAATGAGAAAAAAAAATGTGTGTTTTCTGGACGCGCTCAACAACACGGGCCGTGTTGCACAACACGGGCACCCGTGTTGCTCTGCTGTGTTGATTTTTATGAATTTTGTTTTTTGTGCGTTATTGTGGATTTTATTGTCGTGCTTTTGGATAATGTTATCGAGCATGAATTATGATATGACTTGATATGATTGATGTTTAAATAGTATGCTGAGTGATTACATGCTATCCATATCCTGTTATGATTGATGTTGTTGATGTGCATGATATGTTAATTGATGTTCATAGTATGCTGAGTGTTACATACTTACATATCATGTTGCATTTGTTAATTCCCATTGTGTGGAATTAACATGGTGGCCAATATACGTGTCCGCGATTTAATGGAACGTTGAGGTGGTAGCCGTGTCCGTGATATAATGGAACGGTGAGTTATCCGTGACCCGAGATTTAATGGGGCGGTAAAGTGGTACCACATGCATGGGTGTGTTGCATTACCTTGAATATAACATGAATGGATGATTTTTCCAATGTTGTATTTGATTGTTTGTATGCACGTATGGTTGCTAAATGGTTGACGATGTTTGATGTTAATTGCAAATATGAAAAGCAATATATTATGGTCGTATGAATTGCAAAGGTTTTTGTAAACTATGAAATATGCTAATTGTTGGGTGATGCTTATGGTTTCCTGAATTGATTGTTATGAACGCATAATCAAATGTATAATTGAGATGCTCACCCTTACTGTTGAATATTTCAGATTGAGGAGCTTCGTTCAGGTGCTTGGCGAAGGCTTGTGGTTTCTAGTTTATTTCCGTTTTAGTATTGTCCGGGTCATGCTCTGGTAGTTGTAACTCCGGGAACGTTTGTTTGTCGAGCTGCTTTAGTCAGACTCGTTTATTTCCTTATATTTGTTATAATATGAGGTTGACATTTCTCCAGGTGTTAATCCCTGATGATTTTGAAAAATATTATAACATTGGTTTTATTAAATAAATTATTCCGATGTGTAAACATGTATGAGTTACTACTAAGATTATGCATGACAGGAATTTGTTTTATTAAAAGAGAATTGTAGCATCCTCGTTAGTACATGTACTCTGAAAATATGATTTTAATTATTTGCGAAAATTTGTTCGGGGTTTTTAGAGGGTGTTACAATAGTGGTATCAGAGCATAGTCGGTCGTTGCGACCAGAGTCTTGAGTCAGTCATCCCTTTTGTATGCGATTAGTGTAAGGTAACACTGTCGATACTGTATTCTAATGTGGAATATGTTTTAATTCTCAGGAATATGGCTGGAAGAGGTAACGGACGAAATGATGCTGCACTAGCTGAGGCTTTGGGGATGTTAGCTGGTGTACTTGCTGGAAACCCAACTGGAGGCGTGATTGGTGCTGATAGGCAATTGGGAAATTTCCAAAGGAACAATCCTCCGTTGTTCAAAGGTACACATGACCCTGAAGGTGCTCAGAAGTGGCTGAAGGAAATCGAGAGGATTTTCCGTGTGATCGATTGTGCTGAAGATCTGAAAGTCAGATATGGTACGCATATGTTGGCAGAAGAAGCCGACGACTGGTGGGTTGCAACAAGGACTGAAATGGTTCAGGATGGAGAGGCACTGACTTGGGCTAACTTCAGAAGGGCTTTTCTGAGGAGGTACTTTCCTGAAGATGTTCGGGGAAGAAAGGAAATTGAATTTTTGGAGCTTAAGCAGGGCAATCTGACTGTTAGTGAGTATGCTACTAAGTTCACTGAGCTGGCAAAGTATTATGCATACTACAACAATGATGAGGCTGGGGAATTCTCTAAATGTATCAAATTTGAGAATGGTCTCCGAGATGAGATTAAGCAGGGAATCAGGTACCAGCGTATTCGTAGATTTTCTGATCTGGTGGATTGTAGCAGGATCTTGGAAGAAGATATTACCAAGAATAGGTCGTCTCACTCTCGTGGGGCTGTTGATAAAAGAGGAAAGCAACATATGGACCGTGGCAAGCCATATGGTAGAGATAACCAGAAATCAGGTGGATGGAAAAGGCCTAGTGGGGGAGATTCTAAGGCTCCTATCAGATGCTACAGGTGTGGTGAGTCTGGTCATCACATTCGAGATTGCAAGAGTGATGAGAAGAAGTGCTATAAATGTGGAAAGGCTGGTCATTTGTCTATTGATTGCAAAGGGAAGTCTGTTACTTGTTACAATTGTGGCGAAGAAGGTCACATTCGTCCGCAGTGTCCTAAGCCTAGGAAGGATCAGTCAGGTGGAAAAGTGTTCGCTTTGTCTGGATCTGAGACTACTCCAGAGGATCGATTGATTAAAGGTACGTGTTTTATTCATGGCACACCTTTAGTTGCAATTATTGATACTGGTGCAACTCATTCTTTCATTTCTTTGGATTGTGCTGAGAGGTTGAAACTGGACATATCTGGTATGCGAGGTAGCATGGTTGTTGATACTCCTGCATCGGGTTCAGTGACAACTTCACTTGTATGTAGGAATTGTCCTATTGAGATTTTTGGTAGAGGTTTCGGTATGGATTTAGTGTGCCTACCGCTTGAACAAATTGATATTATCCTTGGGATGAACTGGTTGGAATTCAACCGGGTTCATCTGAACTGCTTTGCTAAGACGGTGATTTTTCCAGAAGCAGTTGGTGTCGAGAATTTGACTATGACTGCTAGGCAGGTACAAGAAGCAATGGAAGACGGTGCTAATGTGTTTATGTTACTTGCTTCGTTAGATGCAACAGGAAAGGTCAGGAGTGGGGAATTTCCAGTGGTGTGTGAATTTCCAGAAGTCTTTCCTGATGATGTTGGTGAGTTACCTCCTGAGAGAGAGGTGGAATTTTCTATAGATTTGATTCCTGGTACGAGACCGGTGTCGATGGCGCCATATCGTATGTCTGCGTCTGAGTTGGCTGAATTGAAGAGTCAGTTGGAAGATTTACTGGAGAAGAAGTTTATTCGTCCAAGTGTTTCACCTTGGGGTGCTCCGGTATTGTTGGTTAAGAAGAAAGAAGGTTATATGAGACTGTGTGTTGATTACAGGCAATTGAACAAGGTAACCATTAAGAATCGGTATCCATTACCGAGGATTGATGATTTAATGGATCAGCTAATTGGAGCCAGTGTATTCAGTAAGATTGACTTGAGATCTGGATATCATCAGATTCGTGTGAAAGCGGAAGATGTTCAAAAGACTGCTTTTCGAACGAGGTATGAGCATTATGAATATTCTGTTATGCCGTTCGGAGTTACTAATGCACCTGGTGTTTTCATGGAATATATGAATAGGATTTTTCATCCGTATCTGGATAAATTTGTTGTGGTTTTTATTGATGACATTCTGATTTATTCCAAGAACGACAAAGAGCATGCGGAACATCTCAGAATTGTGTTAGAGTTGTTGAAAGATAGGAAGTTGTATGCAAAGTTGTCCAAATGTGAGTTCTGGCTGAATGAAGTTAGTTTTCTTGGACATGTGATTTCTAAGAATGGTATTGCAGTGGATCCTACAAAAGTAGAAGCGGTATCTCAGTGGGAAGCGCCGAAGACTGTTTCTGAAATCAGAAGTTTTCTTGGTCTTGCAGGTTATTACAGAAAGTTTATCGAGGGATTCTCAAAGTTAGCATTGCCGTTGACGAAATTGACTCGTAAAGGACAAGCGTTTATTTGGGATTCTGATTGTGAGAAGGGTTTCCAAGAATTGAAGCGGAGATTGACTAGTGCTCCTATTCTGATTTTGCCGAATCCGGTGGAATCTTTTGTGGTCTATTGTGATGCATCTCTGTTGGGTTTAGGTGGTGTTTTAATGCAGAATCAGCAGGTAGTTGCGTATGCTTCGAGACAGTTGAAGGTTCATGAAAGGAACTATCCTACTCATGATTTAGAGTTGGCAGCAGTTGTGTTTGTCTTGAAATTGTGGAGACATTATCTGTATGGTTCGAGATTTGAAGTGTATAGTGATCATAAGAGTTTGAAGTATCTTTTCGATCAGAAAGAGCTCAATATGAGGCAAAGAAGGTGGTTGGAATTTCTCAAAGATTATGATTTTGGTTTGAATTACCATCCTGGTAAGGCAAATGTGGTTGCAGATGCTTTGAGCAGGAAATCCTTGCATATGTCTATGATGATGGTTCGTGAATTGGATTTAATTGAACAATTCCGAGATTTGAGTTTAGTTTGTGAAAGTACTCCGAAGTGTGTTCGTTTGGGTATGTTGAAACTTACTAGTGGTATTCTAGAAGAGATCAGGATCGGGCAAAAATCTGATGTTAATTTAGTTGATAAATTGACATTGATCAACCAAGATCAAGGTGGTGAGTTTAGAATTGATGAGAATGATGTTATGAGATTTGGCGATAGAGTTTGTGTTCCTAACGTCGCAGAAATCAAGAAGAGTATATTAGAGGAAGGACATCGCAGTGGGATGAGTATTCATCCGGGTGCCATGAAAATGTATCATGATTTGAAGAAATTGTTTTGGTGGCCGGGAATGAAAAAGGAAATAGCTGAATTTGTGTATGCATGTCTAATCTGTCAGAAATCGAAGATTGAACATCAGAAGCCGTCTGGATTTATGCAACCAATGTTTATTCCAGAATGGAAGTGGGATAGTATTTCTATGGATTTTGTATCTGGGTTGCCGAGGACTCCTATGAATTGTGAAGCGATATGGGTCGTTGTGGATAGGTTGACTAAGTCTGCTCATTTTATACCGGTGCGAATGGATTACTCAATGGAGAGATTGGCACAGTTATATATTGAGAAAATAGTGAGTTTGCATGGAGTTCCTTCTAGTATTGTGTCAGATAGAGATCCAAGATTCACTTCGAAATTTTGGGAAGGATTGCAGAAGGCTTTGGGTACTAAATTGAGGTTGAGTTCAGCTTACCATCCTCAGACTGATGGACAGACGGAGAGGACGATTCAATCGTTAGAAGATTTATTGCGTGCTTGTGTTTTAGAGAAGGGTGGAGCTTGGGATAGCTATTTGCCATTGATTGAATTTACTTATAACAATAGTTACCATTCGAGCATTGGTATGGCTCCGTTCGAGGCATTGTATGGTAGACGGTGTAGAACGCCTTTGTGTTGGTATGAATCTGGAGAGAGTTCGGTAGTTGGGCTAGAGATTGTTCAGCAGACTACTGAAAAGATCAAATTGATTCAAGAGAAGATGAGAGCTTCTCAGAGTCGTCAGAAAAGTTATCATGATAAGAGGAGAAAGAATTTAGAATTCAGTGCTGGAGATCATGTGTTTATGAGAGTTACTCCGATGACGGGTATTGGTCGAGCGTTGAAATCTAAGAAGTTGACTCCGCGTTTTATTGGTCTGTTTCAGATTACAGAAAGAGTTGGAGAAGTTGCTTATCGTATTGCTTTACCTCCGAGACTTGCGAATTTGCACGATGTTTTTCATGTTTCTCAGCTGAGGAGATACATTCCAGACCCATCTCATGTAATCCAAATAGATGATGTACAGGTGAGAGATAACCTGACAGTAGAAACATTGCCTATGAGGATAGAAGATCGGGAAGTGAAACAGTTAAGAGGTAAAGAGATAGCATTAGTGAAGGTTGCTTGGGGAGGTCCAGCAGATGGAAATATCACTTGGGAGCTGGAGAGCCAGATGAAAGAGGCTTATCCGGAACTGTTCGTCTAAGGTATGTTTTCGAGGACGAAAACTCTTTTAGTGGGGGAGAGTTGTAACACCCCAGTTTCAATTATTTGATTTATTTAAATTTGGGAAATTATTTTATTAGAATTAATAAAATAAAAAGGGATTATTTATTTTGAAATATGGAGGAAAATAAAAGAAATAAGAAAATGCTGAGTTTTTAAGTTATTGGGCTTGGATGTTGTTAGTAAAGAGTGGGGGTGCAAAAGAAGTAAGGATATGTTTTGGAACTCAAGTTATTTTCTCATTTTTCACGATAAACAGAAGTTGGGATTTTGGGAAGCAGAGCTCTGAAGGTACGAAGAACGAAGAACATCGCTCAAAAAGTTCAAAGCTGCTAATTGATAAGGTAAGGGGGGCTATTACTCGATTTACCTTTGTTTATGGGTTTATGTACGGTTGATTTGGGTAATCGTAAGGAAAAACCCCAATTGTTAGATGTTACTAGGAATCGATACCCTTAGGATTGAACCTTGTTAGAAAAGGGTTAGGTTCCCAAATTTTATGAATCGATTAGGAATTTTAGGTTCCAAATGGTGGATTGGGAGTATATCTGCATGATCATGAATTTACCTTAGAGGTTTAGGGATAACCTTAATGTTGTCAGAAATTCCCTAAAAAGGACGAGTAATCACTGTTAAGGTTACTATAATGATTGTTGGTAATTAGGAAATTGAGGTGTTGTTTTGAACTATACAAACTCGATGTCGTGAGGTACCGAAATGCGCGTTTTGGCTGGCATTTTCCCGCGTTTGGCTGCTGTTCTGAGCTGCTGAGGCACCCGTGTTGCTCTTCTGTGTTGCACAACACGGGCCGTGTTGCACAACACGGGTACCCGTGTTAGGTCCCCTGTAATGAGAAAAAAAAATGTGTGTTTTCTGGACGCGCTCAACAACACGGGCCGTGTTGCACAACACGGGCACCCGTGTTGCTCTGCTGTGTTGATTTTTATGAATTTTGTTTTTTGTGCGTTATTGTGGATTTTATTGTCGTGCTTTTGGATAATGTTATCGAGCATGAATTATGATATGACTTGATATGATTGATGTTTAAATAGTATGCTGAGTGATTACATGCTATCCATATCCTGTTATGATTGATGTTGTTGATGTGCATGATATGTTAATTGATGTTCATAGTATGCTGAGTGTTACATACTTACATATCATGTTGCATTTGTTAATTCCCATTGTGTGGAATTAACATGGTGGCCAATATACGTGTCCGCGATTTAATGGAACGTTGAGGTGGTAGCCGTGTCCGTGATATAATGGAACGGTGAGTTATCCGTGACCCGAGATTTAATGGGGCGGTAAAGTGGTACCACATGCATGGGTGTGTTGCATTACCTTGAATATAACATGAATGGATGATTTTTCCAATGTTGTATTTGATTGTTTGTATGCACGTATGGTTGCTAAATGGTTGACGATGTTTGATGTTAATTGCAAATATGAAAAGCAATATATTATGGTCGTATGAATTGCAAAGGTTTTTGTAAACTATGAAATATGCTAATTGTTGGGTGATGCTTATGGTTTCCTGAATTGATTGTTATGAACGCATAATCAAATGTATAATTGAGATGCTCACCCTTACTGTTGAATATTTCAGATTGAGGAGCTTCGTTCAGGTGCTTGGCGAAGGCTTGTGGTTTCTAGTTTATTTCCGTTTTAGTATTGTCCGGGTCATGCTCTGGTAGTTGTAACTCCGGGAACGTTTGTTTGTCGAGCTGCTTTAGTCAGACTCGTTTATTTCCTTATATTTGTTATAATATGAGGTTGACATTTCTCCAGGTGTTAATCCCTGATGATTTTGAAAAATATTATAACATTGGTTTTATTAAATAAATTATTCCGCTGTGTAAACATGTATGAGTTACTACTAAGATTATGCATGACAGGAATTTGTTTTATTAAAAGAGAATTGTAGCATCCTCGTTAGTACATGTACTCTGAAAATATGATTTTAATTATTTGCGAAAATTTGTTCGGGGTTTTTAGAGGGTGTTACAGTGTTGGTTTTTTCAGGTGTCGAGGTAGACCCGCTTATTAGTTTTCTCTTTTTTGGAGTAAGTGGAGGTTTTCCGGTATCCTGAAACGAAAATAAAAAACCACAAATCAATGCATGATTCAACAAGTAGGTAAAAAATAAGTAAAAAGTATAAGCTTACCTTGTTGGTCTTGCTAACTTCTCTAGCCACTTCAGGAATTCTAGTTGTCGAAGGCTTTGGTATTGGGGCTTCTTGCGCAGGCCCTATCGATGTAGTAGCCTTCACCACTTTGGTGTGCTTTCTCTCAATAGTTGTAAAGGGGGCGAGGGTTAAAGATTATTTCGAAGAAAAGAATTGAATTTGAAGTAACCAAGGAGTCCATGATTTCCAAACCTTCACTTTCTGGAGTGTTCATCCTGACATGTTTTAAATCCAGATGAAGGAATCCTTTGAAACTATACAAACTATGCTTGGTCGCAACCACTCGTTTTTCAAGTTTAAGTGCATCTTGCCTCATGACTTTAAAATCCTCTTTCACCGATAACCATGGTGGATAAGGTGGATACCAGGCCAAAGCGAAGTCCGTTGTAGGCAATCTGGGAAATTTTGGAGGCTCTAATTGAAAAGCCAAGTCATATTTGTCCTCAGGTTTGACACACGAAGGTATGCGCAAACGTGGGAGTTTCGCTATAAATATTTCTTTCAAGGTCACAGATGCATCTCGAATGGTTCGACCAAGATCAGTGGGATTGTAAAAAGTTTCAAAGTATTTTTGGAATGCCTGGATCTCCTTGATGTGTCGTTGCGTACCTTTCTTCGTCTTGTCCTGCACAGAAGCAAAGGCTTTTGTTAGATGTTTTTGAAAGTCTCTGATGCCGCACATGCTGGAAGAATAACATTCTTGCCACCAGTCTTCAAAGTCTTTAGTCCAGTAGTATGAAGAGGTAAAGGGCACAAAAGTGATGTGAAAAAGGCCTGTGAATTGGCTAATAATGCTTTGGGCTTCGACATTATTGAAATTCATCCCTCTGTGGTAAATACCACTCTTGTTATGATATAATGGTTCTGGTAGAATCTGCCAAAGACCAAATTGTCTTGCTACGAAGTTTGACTGGTAGGTGAGCAGAATATTCTGGGTTTTCTTAGGCATAATCCTGGTAAGGAGAAGTCTAGGAGTAAGAAAGGCTTCCCAGATTCGAAGGGATTCCACCTGTTGCTCAGTCGAAAGATTCGATAATGGTCTGGTAAACCATTATGGGCCATGACTTCTCGCAGTAAAAGGAGCCATCGAAGGAGTGCATCTGTGCCTCCTCGCAAACATCATAAGGTGTCTGGTGAAGCACTCTTGCAAGTTTTTCCCTCCTTCGTCAGGGGTCAGTCAAACTAGTCTGGTTCCTTCAATAGTCTTATTCTCGACCTCAGGATCAGCCTCGTTAATAGTGTTGTAGGTTGAAAGAGAAGGTTTGAATGTGGCGTTCAACCACAATTGCAACAACCAATAAGGTCCAGCTAGGATGATGTTGTTTGGGGCTCGAATTCTTTCAATCTCGAAGAATCCTCCCCAAGACTTTCATAGAGTCCAGCGAGAATCAATTCGCTCAAGCAAATGTTTCGACCGACATGCAATTGATTAGCAAGGGTCAAGAATCTCCTAGCAACTTGGAGAGACTTGCAGCAGAAAAGACACCTTGAGAGCCACAACGCAAGGAAAGCAATGTGCTCTTGATCATTGACTTCATTTGTGGTTCCTATGTAATGATCCATATAATTGTTATATGTGAGAGAGGTTTTGCTGAAATCAATGGTGTCCTCACTATCGATGGTTGGATTGAAAGTATCTCCAGTGGGTCGAAGCCCAGTGATGGCAGCGACGTCGAAAAGGGTTAGGGTGACCATACCACAAGGAAGGTGGAACGTGTTAAAAGTATTGTCCCAGAAGTACAATGAAGTCGTCAACATCAATTGATAGTATTCAGGACTATACTTCGACAGATGAATCAAGTCGAAAATCCCTAATTCCTTCCAGGTAGTTAGCTTTACTTTTTCTACCCTAGCTAACCAACCTAAGTACTTTTAGTCGTCTTTCGACGGACCTGATCTAAAGGGGCGTGATACTTCAGTAACGAAGTCTAAATTTAAAGGAATTTTTATCAGTTCTTTTTCTTCCTGGGGAAGGTTCTCTTGAACATCTTGTTCATCATCTGCCTTAGTTTTCATGACTACATTAGTCTTGCTAGCAATGGGTTTGGTGGAATGGTGAGTTGGAAAAAACTTATTAAGTTTAGGTAATTTCTCTATATCAAGGACTGGACCCATAAACCCTAATGTTTTAGAGGCAAGAGTAAAAGGAATTAATACCCGTGAAGAATATATGGTTATATGTTCATTCTTCAAAGATGGTGTTGGGACAAATTCCTGGTTCCCAATCATTAATGGTGCTGATATTTGAAGAAGGGGTTTAGAGGCAACATTGTCTTTGTTTCGTTTATCCTTTTCAGATTTGGTTTTGCTTTGAGACGCCATTGATGCAGACAAGAAAAGAAATTTGTTAAGAAAGTTTTGCTGAACATTTGAGAAAGAAGAAGCTTGAAGGTTGAATAAGATTGAAAAAAGGAAAAAGAGATTAAAAATATTATTTGTATGGAAGAAAGTGAACTCTTTTGATGAAAGAGAAATCAAAATTCTCAGGTTAGTGGGACACGTGTAGCATGATCCTGCGTGCTGATGAACAGTTTTGTGAGTTCCAATACAGGAACTAGTCATTGTAGTTAATGATGGAATTTATAGATACCCATGATGTCATTTGATATTTTGAGATTAAATATCATCATGAGGATGACGTCAGAGTAGTTGAAAGATTGACAGCGTGTTCAGGGAGTCGAAATTTTGAAGAGGTTGCAAAAAATATACATTTCTTGTTTCGAAATGAATATTTCTTAGGGGTAATTTGTTAGCTGGAAATTTCGACTAAGGATTTTAAAGTTAGACTTGAATATACTTCAGAATATTCCACTACTTTATTTATGTGAAGCCATAAAGGTTGAGATTCGAATTGAGTAAAAATTCATTGAAAAAGTTTACCAATTCGAATTATTGAATAAAGATTGTTATTCGAGATGTGGCTAAGGTTTCAAACATTTTTTCGTTCGACCGTCTTCAGAGATTGGCGCTCAAGATAAGAAGGAGATTCGAATTCAAATATTTTGATCTTATCCGAAAAGACGCGTGGAAGGCTCTGAGTTCGTCGAAGACATGCAAACAGAAATGTGGCATTAGTTCGTGTAGAAGACCGTTAGGGTCGAAGTAGTATAAATAGTGGCTTTAGTATTTCGATTTAGGTGGTGAACATCTTTGTACAAATTACTCAGAAATTACTCAAAGTACCAAGTGTTAAAGAGAAACGAGTTTATTGAGGATGTACGTATGATACACCCATTTAATATAAATGCATTTACTTTCTGCAAAATTTCCAGTAACATTTACTTAAGTCTTTTACCATTTCAAGTTTAGAAGTAATTTTACTTTCACTTTATATGCATTTTAATTCGACATTTGAAGCTATTTATCTTCATATACAAAACATGTTAAATACAACAATCAAGTTAAAAGATTAATAAAGACACTCGTGTCCTGAGATCAATCTGATCGATCTCGCAAGTAACTGAATCCGTGAAAGAATTTGAAAGATCAGCGGTTGTTTACCAAAATTCGAGGGTAAACATCGGTATGGCCTGTCCATAGGCAAAAGGAGACTAAGTTGTCTGACTCATTTCTCTCTGCACAGAAGCATGTTGTGCAACCCTGTCGAGCCTCAATCGAGATGGTCTCTCACTCATTACTCTTGTAGAAGTAAGAAAGAAATGTTAACATAAGGTCCATTGTGCAAAACAAGGCTTAAAACAGACACAGACAGAAACCGGAACTATACTTGTGGTTTTGTTCTTACCAAAATCGGAAATTTAATTCTGATTTCTTCTGCGATAACATAATAACGCTCAGTTGGCATCGCAGTCCCCCAAATGAGTTTAAATAAGGGCATTGATCATCAAATAAACTTTAGAAACACTTTTATAATGACTCCTAATGATGATAACTAGCTACAATATCACAGTTTGAACCCTAATTCACTAATTTGAGTAGAAATTACATAAACTCAAAAATAATTCAAAAACAACATACCTGATTGATTGGTGCTGATTTTTCTTGATTGATTGCGTTAGAATGCTTTATTTAACCACTGCTTGATGATTTCTAATGATTTTTTGACAAAATATTTGATTTATGAAATAAGGATTTGAGAGAATTTTGTGTTTTGTTTTGAATGGGTTGCTGTAATAAGAGGGGAAGAGGCAGTGTGCCATATAATTCCTCCAGAATTTGGAAGTATATTTCCGGTTGTAAACTATAAGTGTACTTCCGGTTTGCACCCAACCCTTCCAACGTAATTCATATATAACATGGTGCGAATCGGAAATATACTTCCGATTTTAAGAGACATTATAGATTTTCGCGTGGTGCATAAGAAAGTCATAGAGTGAATTAAGAAATTGCCTAAAATTTCTATTGTGCTATTTAGACATACGGTTTATCTAAATGTCTCTCATTTTTTTCTAATTACAATAACAACGATCACTTTGTGGACGCTATATTAAAAATAGGCAGCATTTTGAACAGAGAGAAAACTACCAGAACTTACAAATCAGAAGCTAGAATATCACCTCCATTATTGTTAATTCGGATAATAACAGCCTTGAATTTATTTGACCCTGAGAAGAAAAAGACAGCTCAGTATAACTAGGACTCAGGAAAAAAATGTAAATAACACCGCAAAAAAATTCAGATTAGCATCTTAGAAAAATTGTGAAAACCAATGTTATCCATGAATTATGATAAGGAAAATAGTTTAGTATGAACTTTGTTGGTTATTACATTAGTTACATAACTGAATTTAATTAATTCCCACCGTTTAGTCCTAGGACATAAGGATGAAGATCTATTCAAATCATACCTAACACTTGGGAAAAACCCATACACCAAAGTCCCGGTTTTAGAAGTAAAAACTTCAAAAAATTTGTCATCCTTAAGCTAGTTTCTTGCAGTTTCTTGTGTAGGGTCCACTCTCTATTATATTAAATCTTGAAAGGATTATAAAGGAATAGGATTGTTAAAAAATTGTGAATTGAAGTGAACTTTAAAATTGATCTGAATTAAAGTTAAAATAACTAAATTGTTATGTTTAGTTAATGAACCAAACCAATATTTTATTAACGGTTTTAGAATCAAACCGAATATAAAATTAAAACTGAACTATTATTTATGATCTTGTAACTAGATTTCCTTTTGTGAACCAGTATTATTTGGGCTAGCAAATGTAATGTTTAATGACCTTTAGCATTGATTTGACAAATTTTCAACGTTTGGGACAAGACTAAAAGCACCTAAAAGATTAGGACGGTTCAAGAAAACTGTCGTACCGAAGAGAATTAAAGTTAAAATAATTAAATTATTATATTTGATTAATAAACTGAATTATGTTGCACAAATAATTTAAGATCCGAATCAAATGATAAATGAATTAAATTGAAACTAAAACTGAACCAAACCAAATCTAAACAGAAAAAATACTAAAAATAAGTTTTAAAACCGAAAAAAAGTTTAAGGGTTCGATTCTGTAACAAATGATTTGTTATGAAAAAAATGATTTTGTACAGTTTGAAATTTTAAACTGATATACCAAACCAATAATTTTAGTTTGGTTCGATGTTCTTATATGAACAGCTTATAAAGGCACATGCTCGGTTTAAATTATTGGTTTTCACCTCCATAACTGTTGATTCGGATAATAGCAGCCTTGAATGTATTTGACCCTGAGCACCGAACTCCAAGTTGGGAAACTTTTGAAAAACTTCCATTGGAATGACATCACCACTTTGCCGTCATTATTTCTTATTGTATGACTCTTCTCCAATGCTATTATGGGAGATAGCAATGGGAAAAGTGGATTAGACTCGGCGTCATTTTTTAAGATTGTGTCGAGATGCGTTAGTCTTTGCCCCAACTCTCAATAAGATTATATAAGTCAAGTTAGCAACTACTGCTACCTTGACAGATGCAAGTAATCAGTCACATAATACCAAATTATTTCACGTACCTCATAATCATAGAGTATGCCTGTTGTAAAACCGTCTTCTTCCCATCTCTTTATTTTCAATATCTTCTATTTTCTTTCCTTTATAGAATTTGCAGAAGCAAGTTAATTCAGTTGTTTAAGATGCAATTAGGAGATTATAATGCAAATGCACCTCTAGCCGAAGAGACTTTATCCAGCCAATTTGAATGGGCACCATCCAGTAATGCAGTCACAACTTGTGGTTCAATTCCAAGTTTGTCGTAAACACCTAAGAGAATTAACATGAACAAATTTCCGTATATCAAAAACCATTAAGCATCACTAAGATTATATCTGAAAAACTAACATTTGCAAAAGCATTATAAATGTAGAGTAGGGAGGAATGGCGCCTTTACTAAAAGTCAGACTTTGTTTAGAAAAAATGCATTGAAAAGCAGAAATCAGCATACCTCTTAAAAATGTGACTTCAATAGTGAATCCAAAGAAATAAACATAAGCACACGGCGGAGCATATATTTCACCACATGCACAAGCAATGTAACATGATTTCAGTCGAATTGAAGGGAGATAAGCAACAATCCATTTTCCTGCTGAATAAACTTTAATGTGATAGTAAGTTATTAGTAGCAGTTATGTTTTAATTTATGTTTTAGAATTGTAAAAGCTGTTTGGGTTTATAAAAGACCAAGAGTGTATTTTATTTGACAAGAGCAATATATAAGAGTAATATAGAAGTCTGATTCATTTTATAACAATTTGGCATCAGAGCTCATGGCAAACATGATGAATCAAATGTCGTTGCCACGGCTAACGAAGTCTAATTATGAAAACTGGAGTATCCAAATGAAAGCTCTTCTTGGATCTCTAGACGCGTGGGAAGTGACCAATGATGGGTTTGAAGAACCCACAGAAGTTGGGGGATATACGGCAGCTCAAACGAAGGCGTTGAAAGAGACGCGATCGAAGGACAAAACGGCATTATACATGTTGTTCAGGGTTGTAGATGAATCAGGCTTCGAGAAAATTGCTGGTTCGACTACGTCGAAACAAGCGTGAGACACGTTAGAAAAAGTGTTCAAAAGAGCAGATCGAGTGAAGCAAGTTCGACTCCAAACTCTTCGTGGCGAATTGGAGAGAATACAGATGAAGGATACAAAAATTGTATCTGACTACATCACACGTGTGCAAAAGGTGGTGAATCAACTCACCAGAAATGGAGAGACAGTACCTGATGCACGAGTTGTTGAAAAGATCTTGAGATCTTTAACAGACAAGTTTGAAAATATTGTATGTGCAATAGAAGAGTCGAAGGACCTTTCGACGCTCTCAATCGAAGAGCTCGCTGGTTCTCTCGAAGCACATGAACAACGAAAGATGAAAAAGAAAGAAGAAGCAGACGAAGAAGCAAACCAAACCAAGGAATCGAACAAAGACGAAAAGGTACTCTTTTCTCACAACTTTCGAGGAAGAGGACGTGGACGTGGAGGTAGTGACAGTGGTCGAAGTGGTAGAGGTAGCAACTTCGAAAGAGGACAATCGAGCCAACAAAATTGGCGTGGCAGAGGACGTGGTCAAAGAGGTGGTCGTTCGAATTATTCCAACTTCGAATGCTACAAGTGTGGGAAGTATGGTCATTATGCGAAGGATTGCAACTCCTACAAATGTTACAACTGTGACAAAGTGGGACATCTTGCAAAAGACTGTCGAATCGAAAAGAAGATTGAAGAAACAACCAACCTAGCCTTGGAAGCTGAATCGAATGAAGGCTTTCTCCTGATGGCTCAAAACGAAATCAACACCAATGACAGTGTTTGGTATCTTGACTCAGGAGCAAGTAATCACATGTGTGGTTACAAACACCTGTTTAAAGATATGAAGAGAATTGAAGATGGTAATGTGTCTTTTGGAGATGCATCGAAAGTGAAGGTCGAAGGAAAGGGCACAATCAGTTACTTGCAGAAGGATGGCTTGATTGGATCAATCGAAGACGTTTACTATGTACCAGATCTCAAGACCAACATATTAGGTCTGGGACAACTTACAGAAAAAGGTGCTTCGATACTTATGAAAGATCGAACATTGCACTTGAAGGACAAAGTAGGACATCTGATTGCCAGTGTCGAAATGGAAATAAATCGAATGTACAAACTGAACCTGAGGAACATTCGAGAGAAATGTTTGCAAATCGAAGTGCAAGACAAAGCGTCACTATGGCATATGCATTTGGTCATCTACATCATGTTGGTTTGAGAAGGTTGGCGAAAAGGAACATGGTGCATGGACTACCAGACATGGATTTCGAAGGAAAATTCTGTGAAGAATGTGTGCTGAGCAAACAAACAAGAACCTCATTTCAAAGGAAGGCAGAGTATCAAGCTAAACATATTCTCGAATTGATACATACTGACATATGTGGGCCAATCACTCCAGAATCCTTCAGTGGAAAAAGGTACTTCATTTCTTTTATTGATGACTTCTCAAGAAAAACCTGGGTTTACTTCCTGAAAGAAAAGTCTGAAGCATTAGAAGTGTTCAAAAAGTTCAAAGTAATGGTAGAGAAGGCAACAGACAGACACATCAAAGCAATTCGATCTGACAGAGGAGGTGAGTATACTTCAATGGCCTTTGTGAAGTACTGTGAAGAACAGGGCATAAGGAGATTCCTAACTGCACCATATTCACCTCAGCAAAATGGTGTGGCTGAAAGGAAGAATTGAACTATTTTTGACATGGTTCGATCAATGCTCAAAAGCAAGAACATGTCGAAAGAATTCTGGGCAGAAGCAGTACAATGTGCTGTTTATATTCAGAATAGATGTCCACATTCGAAGTTAGAAGACAAAACACCACAAGAAGCATGGAGTGGACAGAAGCCAACAATTTCTCATCTCAAGGTATTTGGTAGTATAGCTTATGCACATGTACCAGATCAACGAAGAACAAAGCTTGAAGACAAAAGTCAGAAGTACATATTCATTGGATATGATGAGAAGACGAAAGGGTACAAGCTCTTCAATCCCATAAGCAAGAAAGTGATCGTGAGCAGAGACGTTCGAATGAACGAAGCAAGCAAGTGGGAATGGAACAATTCGACAGAGGTTGTTGACACAGTCGAAGAAACAACTGTAACTGTACTAGGGATGTCAGTTTGGACCTGTTAATGGGGATCCCCGCAGGGAACGCCCCGTTCGGGGCCCCAAAGATGGGGAATTTTCCCCCGTGGGGGCGGGGATGGGGAGAAAAATTCCCCCGAGAGCATTTCGGGGACGGGGACGGGGAATACACCCCCCGCCCCGCCTATTATTTTAATATAGTTAATTTAATATATATTTTAGATTTTGTGTTCCATTAGTATTTTTAATAAAAAATAATAAATGTCAAATACTAGTATTTTTTAATAACATAATAAATATGTGAATTCTTTGTGCTTTTTATTTTTATAGAAAATATAAACATTTTAAAAAAATAAAATATTAATGAATAAATGTAGGATCTATGGGGATCCCCGCGGGGAACGGGGATCCGCGGGGAACGGGGATGGGGATAGAAATTCCCCCGTGACGGAGATCGGGGACGGGGACGAGGAATGAATTTGATGGCGGGGAAAAAGATGGGGAAGTGTCCCCCCGGCCCCGCCCCGCCCCATTGACATCCCTAAACTGTACCAACTAGTATTCCAACAGAACATGAAGAAACTGAAGATGAAGATGAACCTCTACAACCCAAAATGAGAAGTTTGCAAGATTTGTATGATTCAACAAGTGAGGTGCATCTTGTGTGTCTTCTGGCAGATGCTAAAAATATCAGCGTCGAAGAAGCGTTACGAGACAAGAAGTGGAAAAGTACCATGGACGAAGAAATTAGAGCAATCGAACGCAACAATACTTGGGAGCTAGTCAAATTGCCAAAAGGTAGTCAACCCATTGGTGTAAAGTGGGTATTCAAGAAAAAGATGAATGCTCAAGGAGAAATAGAAAGATTCAAAGCACGACTGGTTGCGAAGGGATACAAACAGAAAGCAGGAATTGACTATGACGAAGTGTTTGCGCCTGTTGCAAGAATGGAGACAATTTGATTACTCATTTCTCAAGCTGCTCAATTCAAATGGCCAATATTTCAAATGGATGTCAAGACAGCATTTTTGAATGGTGTGCTCGAAGAAGAAATCTATGTCGAACAACCACTTGGATATATGAGAACTGGAGAAGAGAAGAAGGTGTTGAAACTGAAGAAATCACTGTATGGGCTGAAGCAAGCACCTAGGGCATGGAACACACGTATTGACACATATTTCAAAGAGAATGGGTTCGAGCAATGTCCTTATGAACCCGCCCTCTATGTGAAGAAAAATGGAAGTAATTTATTACTTGTTGCTCTCTATGTTGATGATCTTATCTTTCTAGGCAGTGATGTTCAGATGATCGAAGATTTCAAGAGCACCATGACAAGCGAATTCAAAATGACAGACTTAGGTCTGATGAGATTCTTTCTTGGTCTGGAGGTTCGACAAGAAGAAGCTGGAATTTTCATCTCACAAGAAAAATATGCAAAGGAAATCTTAGAAAAATATAAAATGAAGAATTGCAATCCAACTTCGACGCCAATGGAACCAGGTACAAAACTGTCAAAGTTTGATGGAGGAGAACGGGTCGAAGGAAGCAAATATCGAAGCTTGGTAGGTAGCCTTCGATATCTCACATGCACAAGGCCAGACATTTCACTAAGTGTTGTCATAGTGAGTCGATTCATGGAGGAACCAGTACACACACATTGGAAGGCGCTGAAACGAATTCTAAGATACATCCAAGGAACAGTATCACTAGGAATGTTTTATTCAAAAACAGAAGACTACAAGTTAGTTGGTTATTCTGACAGTGACTGGTGTGGAGACATAGACGATCGAAAGAGCACCTATGGATATGTGTTTTTCATGGGAAACACAGCATTTACTTGGTTGTCGAAGAAGCAACCTATAGTAACACTTTCGACGTGTGAAGCTGAATATGTGGCAGCATCCTGGTGCGTCTGCCATGCAGTATGGCTCAGAAGGTTGATAAGCAAGATGGAGCTAAAACAGAAAGGTCCAACAATAATACAAGTGGACAATAAATCAGCTATCGAATTGACAAAGAATCCAGTGAATCATGAACGAAGCAAACATATCGATGTTCGATTTCACTTCATTCGTGAACATGTGAAGGAGGGAAGTGTCGAATTAAGGCATGTAGCAAGCAGAAACCAAGCAGCTGATATTTTTACAAAACCACTATCAAAAGAAGTCTTCGACAGAGGCAAGAAGATGATAAAAATGCTGGATGGAAGAAACATTTAAGTTTACAGAGGAGTTTTGCTGAATAAACATTAAATGTGTTAGTAATAAAGTTTTACATTAAACATGGTAGTAGGAAGGACAAAAGTTTTAGTAAGTTATTAAGTTATTAGTAGCAGTTATGTTTTAATTTATGTTTTAGAATTGTAAAAGCTGTTTGGGTCTATAAAAGACCAAGAGTGTATTTTATTTGACAAAGAGCAATATATAAGAGTAATATAGAAGCCTGATTCATTTTATAACATTTCCTACAAGTATGATCAAATTAACTTTGAAAAGAGAAAATTCCGTACTTAGACATTAACATAATAGATAAAGATTAATAATCATGAAATCTGATTTTCTGAAATTTAAGATCTGCCTATGAATTTCATCGGCTATAGCCCAGCCGCAGTATAAATAATCAATTTCAAGATATAGGCAAGAAATACGAGGATAATAAGCTGCTTTCGACAAATTATGGAAATTTTGGGCAGAGACGATCTATGATTCAGGTGATCGGGTATCTACGTGACAAACTAAAGTAAGCAAAGCAATAGTATGTACGAGAGAAGTGAGACGAAAGAAAAAGACCTGGCCAAGCAAAGTGATTTCCAAGACGCTACCGTGTTCAGTACGCTCCTTGGATAAGGCTATTAGCGTCTTGAGCTTGACGATAAATTTGTTGAAACCGGTGACGGGTTTAAAAACAAATTCACCGGTGAGATAATCATCATCGTGTTTAATAGTAGAATCTAAAGATAAGGATGAAGGATAATAAGATGAAGAGTTGAATTCGAAGGGTTTTGGAATGCAACGGAAGCGGTTAATTGCCGTGCGTATGAGTGGCATTTCCGTCACTGCTAAATCTGGGAGTGGAGTGAGAGTGAGTGATGAAAGAATAAAGTGAATCTATCTATAACTGACTAGCCACTTGAGTATATTTATGACTATTTCTAGAAATATACCGAAAAATAACGGAGTTGAGTGAAGGCTATCATGTACAAGATAGATAATTGATGCATGTATTCTCAATGCTACCAACTCCGACTTAGGTACCCAATGGAACTCTTTCTCTCTCTGGAACACTCTTCCGACTAAACTACTACTCCCACAACGGTCTCAAAATATTCACATCAACAATCTTCACTTCATAACTGAAAGCATTGATTTGGGTTACAATTGTTTCGGAATGACTAGACCATATTCAAATTAGATAAAATTAGTTGATGTAAGTTGAGAGTTGGCCCTTTCAGCCATTAAAACCCTGATTTGGTCTCCATTACACCCTATTAAATCATCACTAATATTATGGCTATACTTCTATTTTCAAAAAGTTCAATTGTGTCAAAAGAAGAAGAAAAAATAAAACAGTTCAATTGTGCCAAAAAAAAAAAATCTAGTAGTTCAATTGTGCCAAAAAAAGAAAATTAAGTAGTTCATTGTTTAAAATTTCCACGTCAATTTATTTATTTTTAATATTAGACATCGTACATAAAGATGAAATGAAGCATATGTTTGGATTTTGAGAAAATTCTGCAAATCTACATAAGCTTGCATTTGTGGTTTAAAAAAATGCCAATACATTATGCGCAAAAGAACGAAATATTCTGTAGAAATGTACTCGTATCTGTGTAGAGGAGCATTTCTGATTTGTCTTGAGAATAAAAATTTCTCAACATTATAATCAAATGGTTTTGATTACTTCACAATTGCTGGAGGAATTAGATTTTTTTCGCAGTGGATGTTCATGTAGACCTGCTATTATACAATTCAAAAGATAATCTCTTTATTCCATGTAGATCTTCTATATTATACAACAATGAAGATAATCTCTTCCTCTCCCTCTACATAGAACCGAGGTAATCTTTCATCAATGCCAAAATGGGGTTGGGAGATGGATATGCTTCCAATTTCTGAAACACGATTCCGTCCATCCGTGCTTGAACTCCATCAGAAATTGTCAAGTCATGTAATAGTTCCTTAAGTGTTTCGTCAGCTCCAACGAGAGAATTGCCTAGACCGCTTAAAATCTCAGGTAGAGAAGGACTGGGTCTTGAGAGCTCCACAATAGTAACCTGACATAGCTCAAGCACAATCATCACAAGAATCTTGAAATGAAATGATCAAATAAACAAACATTAACAAAATAAAGGCCTTCTCAAATCAACCTGTCTGTCTTGAGGTATATTAGCCTTCAATTTTGCTATAGCAATAGCACGGGATAGCCCACCAATAGCATCAACCAACCCATGAGATGCTGCATCCTTACCGGTCCAAACCCTCCCCTGTGCGACCTCTTCCATCTTGTCTACCTAGCAATAGGGTAATAGTTATAACTATTGGACGTAGAAGGAGGAAGAACATAAAGCATAGAAAATATCTTTTTCTTATATAAGTTTATAACCTACCGTCATTGATCTGGAAAAAGCCGCCTTATCTCGAAATTGTTTATAAATATTCTGTGCAGACTTGGCAAATAGCTCTGCTTCATGTGGCCTGTACTTGAGAGAGGCAATGATTACGTGTGTCTGCCACAGAAATCAAATATAAAGTGATACGGAAAGAAGAAGAAAAGTATCAACCCGAACCCATGAATCAATCAAAACTAGAACAAGAAAGTAAACAGAGCCAAAGTCTTCCTGTCTAACAAAATGTGCCGTACAGTTGGATAATAGATGGCACAGTGCACATTAAAATTCTCTTCTAGAATCTTTATGAATACATGAACAAATTCTATTACCTTAAAGAGCGCTGTTCAGCTGCATGGAGTTCGGCATATTTACCCCTTGAAATCAGTTCTTTGTTGAAACCAATCTTCTCATAAAGTTTCCCAAGGTTAAATCTTCCTACAAAAGTGAGTTACGTCATCAAGTTAATAGTACAAAACCCATATGATTACTTCATAATGATTACCATAACTTTCCTCATTACTTCATAATGCAATTGATTGCTTTCTTTTCAGCTACAATTTCCATTGGTTGCATATGATTACCATTCAAATGATGTTTAAAAACTACTATATTTCCTCGATTAAAATAAGGTTAAAAGTAATTGACATAGAACTCAGTGAAAACGGTAATATATGTACAAGACCACAACAAGAAGTTAGGAGCCTCCAGGGATATCTTATACAACTATCTCAAGCAAGGGTTAAAAAATAACGATTTTAGCAGTGTCTGGCTCAATACAGTTTCAAATATTGAGAAAATGCCATTTAGGATCTAACACATGGAGGATCTCGTCTATTTCAAATTTCAATTATACCGGCATGTGTAGGTTGGTTAATAACCCACATAATTCTGTTATTAGCTTCAGGTAAACTGCCATCCATTCATAGCCTTCTCTTTTATCTTACTATAAGACCTAGGTTCACCTGAAACAACTCCAATTGAACCAGTTAAGGTAAGGCTTTCTGCAACAATAGCTCCTGCTCCCATTGCCATGTAGTATCCTCCACTTGCTGCCACATCAGACATTGAAGCAATAACTGGTTTTGAAGCAGCCAAAAGCCTGATTTCTCTCCACATTCTGTAGACCGTGATATCAAAACTTTATCAGCTAAACATGCAAACTTTCCAAAATAGTCAGCAAATAGCACCACAATTTAATGACAAATAGCACAAATGTACTTCAAATTCAACTATACTAAAGGCTATATTAACTTAACTCCTCTGAAATTTATAAGTAGCATCTTAAAAAGTTATTAGGAAAAATCAATGCAGTTTAGGTTCGCATGAAGTTTTATTGCCATTGTAAGGATCATTGCTATGTGAATCCAGCCAACCATTTCTTGCACGCCTTATTAAAAATGACTTTATTTTGATTGGAGAGGAAACTACCAGAACTTACAAATCAGAAGCAAGAGCATCACCTCCTGGACTGTCAATTCGGATAATAGCAGCCTTGAATTTCTTTGACTCTGAGAAGAAAATGACGGCTCAGTGTGACCAAGACACAAACGAAGGCGCAGATATGATGAATCTAAAAAATATATAATAAATACTGTGAAAAAATTCAGGTTCAGCAAACAACGTCATAGAAAACTGTGAAAACCAATGTTATCCTTGTGTTTTGGTACAACAGGAAAGTTGATTAGAAGTCTTAGAATGTGTGAGTTGGGTCTAACTCAACCCTACAAAACCGGCTTGTAAGGTGAGGATTACTCTCACTTATAAAGTCATGTTCAGGCCATATATTGTTTGATGTGGGACTCTTAACACCCCCTCTCACGCCTGATGTGAGTTGGACCTACCTAACTCAATCCTACAAAACCGGCTTGTTAAAAATAAGTTACATAAATAAACATATTTGATCCCCGCTGCTTATGTCCTGAAACTTAAGGATGAGATCTACTCAAGTGGTGAATGTTTATATATTTTATATGAGTTCCACTAGCAGACAGTTTCTGTCAAACTTATACCGCACCTGGGTTCAAAAGTCCCAGTTCTAGTAATAAAAACTTAAAAAGAGCTGGTATCCTAAGCTTGTTCTTGCAGTTTCTTTGGACAATCCACTTCCTTTTATCGTTGTCAAAATTTTGTTATAGCAAGAAAACTCCCCTAATCAATGTAACTAGCATAAAACTTTGATAGTTCAATTATTGTGTGCTTTCAAATTTAAAGAAAAAATTTATAAGATTCAAATTGTACCTCTGACCCTACGGATCTTCTCAATGAATTTCTCTCCGATGATACTTTTGCTAGGGGCACTTAATGGACTCTCAACACGGTGAATGGCCCCTGAGGCTCGGATGACAGCTATGAGTTCTTTACCACCTGATACTCCAACAGTCCATTTTCTAACTCCAGAGTATTTTCTGTATTTGAGGAAAGAAACTATCTACTTATGCTTAACGAGTTATTTGGCATATTTTAATCTATGAAAAAAAATTATCTAAAATAAGTTTGTTACTTGTTAGGAAACAGGAAACTGTAGTTAGTCATATTAGATGATTAGAACAGTGCTCAATTGAGTCTAGAAAATGAATAAAACGTACATATCAATACAATACCTTTGAAATAAAAAAAATAATAAAAAAACTACTTGCACCGATAGACATTTTCAAGTAAAAATAGTTGTTGCCATTAGTTAGAAGAGCTATAGTTAAGTTCATTGATTATGGAAACTATATGATAGAAATGAATACTGAACTGAATAGTGGTAATTTGCAGAATACAAACACACTATTGATCTCGGGCCTAGTATCCATAATCATGAACTTTACAGGGGCATTTTCTGCCCCTCTCAACTTTTTCCAATTCTACCTTTACCCTATTTTTTTCTTCTGCTATCACAATTAGGTTTGGATTTCCTTGGTTAATGTTTTTCTACTGAGCATCAATTGAACCTTGAACTGTCAAGGCGTTAGATTCCATTTCATGCTCTACTTCTTCATCTCATATAGGCATGATGATTCGATACTCCGTTTTAAAATGAAAACACCACAGAAAGGCAATGATGAATGGTTCCCAACTTGCATGTGGGTGATGGTGGTGCCACCGATGACGAGCACATCTGTTGTACCCCAAAATTTGCCCTCTTTTCATATACACATATTATTATTTTTATGGTTATGAAATAAAGGTATATTTATAAAACTTCTTCAGGTTACAAGTGACGTTTATTTCATCAATGGATATTTTCAGAGTACTTTCCGTGCTGAAGATCGGTTTGCCGTTTTGCAACGATTCGGGGTTCAAAGATTCACAAGTCCAACCCGACACGTCATATTCAGTTGTTCTTTCGCCAAGATATCTCTGATAACGTATTCTCAAATTCAGGTTCGGCTCAAGAGTTAATTCTTTAAAGAAGGTCTCCGAATGTGTGAGTTTTCTCGAAGAAATGTGGTGAAAAAGTATGCTGAAAGTGCAGTTTTTACGCGGTAAAAAATTCATAACTTGAAGATCGTGGCTCGTTTTGAACCCGTTCCGGTGGCCAAAATTCCGTCTTGACGTCATCTACGTTTTCATCTCTCACTGCTGGAAGCCAATTTTGATCAGAAGGTCTTCAAAAATGTGGATTTATCAAGTATTTTCGTACAGAAAATTTGTGACAGAAGTTTATTTACGTCATGTTCAGAAAATCATAACTTCGTCGATTTTCATCGTATCGAGCTGGTTCCGGCGCCAAAATTTCGCAAATTGAGTTGACTACGTTTTCACAGGAGGTACCGAGTTCGAACGATATCCAAAAGGCCTTCGTTTTTTGCTCAGAGTGCGCGTGACGCGCCGAAAATCCTGAATGCTGAATATTATTTCATCTGGGTCGAAACTTCGAAAATTCATAACTCGGTCAATTTTTATCGGATCGGGCCCATCTTTTTACACAAGGTCACTGACTCAGAGATCTACAACTTTTCTTCAAAAGTCGAGACCGGATTATGCTCCAATCAATACCAGTTTTTTATTGAAGAACGTGTCAGAGTCGACACTGGAGCCCAAAATAAGTTTGTCTGAGCTGAAATTTCAAAAATTCATAACTAATTCACCGTTTATCCGATTGAGCCCATTTTTGGACAGGAGTTAGTTCTCGATGTCGGCTATATTTTGTTTTCACATTTCAACTTCAGAAATTGCACTTAAGCCCCTGCGATTTAGCTGGAACGTGACGGACTCAAGTAAACATTGGAGGCCCAATTGCACATTCAAAGCCCATTTTTTTCTCTAATTTCTATTATATAATCTCATTCTTTTCACACAAACAGGGAGGACGAAAAAAAAGTTTTTGCCACAACACTGTCAGAATGTCAAATTCTTTCAAGAACCCTAAAACCTTGAGATCCTTATTACAAATCCTCATCTCACTACAAACAAGTTATCCTTGTCACAAACCCACATCTCACTACTTCTCCAATAAAGGTAGGGTAAGGCTGGTTTGATCTCCATGATCAAAAGGACATAGAAGCATTCATCTCACTACTTCTCCAGTAAGGGTAAGGCTAAGGCTGGTTTGATCTCCATGATCAAAAGGGTATAATCATTCATACATGCCATATCGGTTTTAACATTAAATTTTTTTCATATATTTATTTTATTTGTATTTCATGATATATACTAATTTGTTTAATGTGACTATGAGATTCAACAGGATTGACTATTATGGTCCCATGCAGATTTATTACAAAACACTGAGGTCGGATCATAACAACCACCAATGTATGGCAAGGCAGACATCCTAAGGAGGTTAAGGCAACCATCTGTTTAAGACTTTTTTCATAAAACCTAATATTTTTCACGAATCTTTGATTTTTTATAATCAACTCGAATAATTAATTTTAGGTTTTTTTTTAATTTAATTTTAGGTTTTAAATTAATTTTCGGTTCAACAACCACCCATGATATTTGCATTATTTTTATTTTCTAACCCTATTTTTCATTGATGTTTCTTCCCCTATCTATTTTTTGGCAAACTTAATATTTTTTATTAATCATTAGATATAAACTTTTTTTAAAACATTTTTTTTAATTAAAATTAATTAGGTTTTAGGTTTTTTTAATTAACCTTTTTTTTCAAAATTAACCTTTTTTATTAATTAAAATTAATTAGGTTTTAAGATTTTTTAATTAACCATTTTTTTAAAACTAACCTTTTTTTTAACTTAAACAAATTAGGATTAGGTTTTTGTTTTAGTTATTAAATGAATTTTTGGCTTTTTTTCATTTATTAATAAATTAAGTTAATTAACTTTTTTAATTAAAATTAATTAGAATTAGGTTTTTTTAATTAACTTCAAATTATTTTCTACAAAAAAACACCAAAAGCATTAACTTAGAATTTTCGGTTTTAATTTTTCCTTAATTTCTTTTTATTTATTCTTTTACATTTTAATTTCTAGAAAAATTGTATAGGTCGCATTATCAATGTAATAGCGTAAATTTATCTTTTCTCGCATTTTTTTTTAATTATGTAATTGCTTCCGGATTGTAATAGTAATAAGGGTTTAAATTCCGCATTTTTATTTTCGGTCCAAAATAATTATGTATCTGCAAAAGCCTTGTAATAGCTAGGACTTTAAACTTTCTGCATTTTATTTTCGCAAACTATAAACTACTTAGATGTATGGCTAATAGGATTGTATGGCAAGAATGTCTGAAAAATTAAAACGGTAGATCAACTTAATTGTGCAAAGATTAAATAACTGAAACAAATCATATGCACATATTCACTCCTAGGGTACTCCTCACTTGGTTGCCTCGGAAAACAATGGTCATGTCCCTCGAACGTAGGGATATCTTAGCAAAAGACCCTCAATCTAAAAGTCATCATAAAGATCATAGTCCCTTAACGTTCCTCGAGTTGCCTACGAGAAATGATCTTGTCCCTCGATGTTGCCTACAAATATATGATGACAGTCCCTTCGAAATGCTAAGGTATCCTTACATATTGCCTTCAATGATCATTACGTCCCTTTCGATAGTCCCTCAAACATCCAACGACCTTTTTTCGAGTAGGTAGATAACTGTTAGGTACTTGCTCAAAACAAACAAATTTTTTTCACACCAAACACTTTTCAAAAACAACTTCGTAACACTCTTGAGGACAAAAACAAGGGTTAAAACGAAGTAAAACAAAATTTTTCAAATCAAGCACACAAACAAGTAATTTTAAAAAGATGAGCAAGTACCTAAGAGTCCATGGAAAACCATGGATAGAAAGGGTGCTAACACCTTCCCTTTCTATAATCTACCCCCCGTACTCAAAATCTCGAAAAAGGAATTTTTCCTTTTCAGTTGGATAAAATAAAAGTCGGTGGCGACTCTTGCTTACCGCGTCATTTGCGAACAAATAACGCAAACCAGTATTAAACAGTCGATTCTGCCACCGTATCACAGAACTGGCGACTCTGCTGGAGAGTAATAAGTGGGGTATACCTTAGGATCTATATCATCATGATTACTTCTCTTGTTTGTTTTGGTTGCTTTACTTTTAAAGGGTTGCTTGGGAGTTACTATAGATCTTAACCCGGATCTGGGGACACCTTTTAGGTAAACAGCAATAAACTGTGAGGCGTAGACCGATACGGTTGAAGCAGTAGCTACGTTGATGTGGCACATTGGTTGGTACTGGTATCCTTTATGGAGAAACGAGGAGAATATGGGGCCGCTGCGTGTGTCGTTAAACATCAACTGACCTTAGAACCTTTAATCGACCAACTTGGCTATTAGAAAGTAGTGAGATAGCCGGCCTCGGTGTAGAGCTGAGAACTGGATGATACTCGATGCTACACTCATTGAGACCATACTCTCGAGATAGTTCCGGCCGCAAGAAAAGATTGCGTGAGCTGAAACCATGACCGATGGAGGATGGTCAGTGATATTGAGAACCTCTAAAACCCGGTTATTTTTTAGGACAGGTCGAACCAACTAAACTTCAAGAGGGTACTACCTTAAAACCCATGCAAGCCTAAACCTAAGGCTGTTTGTGTGACTTGTGTGCTTTCAACTTAAACTACTTGCACAATTTTATTATCTGACAACATGAGTTCCTTACAGATTTTGTTTACAGCCCTTATCCAATAACTTGGATTTACTTGCTTACATCACCTCGCACTTTTACTTAAACGCATAGCATACACATCATAGCATCATGCCTTAACATTTCCTTAACCATTTCAAGGATCTCAAGGGTTTGTGATGCAGGTTATAGTAAATCAGACGTCTAGCAAGGGGATTTATTTTCCTCTAGCCAATGTCGTCTAGAGATCAAAACACGATAACTTGAGTCAGTGGCTATGACCCACTCGATATGGTGAGCTTGACTCTTGAAGAAAGACTCAATGACACGAAGTTTGTTCAATCAAGCTGCAATCAAATTCTAACAGTTTTTTGTTTATCCCGCGAAATCCTTGAAAATATTGCATACATATCATTGCATAACAGGTCTTCCAGTACAGGTCTCTCATGTTCTCGCTGTTTATTTCAACAATGGCTCTCAAACAAGACAACGAAGATCTTCAAACTCAAGAAGCTCAGTTCAGGGAAATATTCCTAAACCTATCCAAGGGACAGGAAGAGTTGAAAACACTCCTCGTTGGGAACTTGGTCAAGAAAAATCCTGAAGACAATAAGGACGAACAGCTGCAAGCTGAGGTAGGTGCAATGAGAACCCAGATGCTGGGGCAGATGGCTCTTATCCAAGGCCTAGCCCGAAGACAAGAAGAGCTGAAAGCCATTATCAACCAACTTCATCAAGACGGATACAACAATATGAAGCAAACAGTCGAGGCCGGGGACCAAGTCATTGATCAACCTCTAAAAAGACAAAATGTTACTACATCACGAGTCCAACAACAATCTCGCCAAAAACAACGGGTTAATCAGAGTAAGCCAGATATGCCCAAAAGGCAGTTTACCAAACTCAACATGTTGCTGTCTCAAGCTTTGCAACACCTATTAAGGATGAATCTGATTACGTTGATAAGACTTCATCCGAATCTCAAGACTTCTTCGCCTAACTACAACCCTGATGCAAGGTGTGCATATCACTCCAACAGTCCGGGTCATAATACTGACGACTGTTGGAGGTTGAAATACAAAAGATGGTCAACTGGAATGTTTATGTCAATCCTCCAAGGCTCACCATTTAAAGTGACAAGAGAGACTTTTGTTCATTAGAATTTTCAATTTTCTTTTGATTGTTCGAACATCTATTCATGTCAAACTCTGTTACTTTATTAATGCATTGCATATGTCTGTTTTGAATCAATTCATCTGTATTCACTATATTTAAATTGCTTTCCTTTTTGTGATATTCAACTCTCGAACAAAATCTCTGAGCCTTTAGAGGGAGGATGACGAAAATGATATCAAAATCTCTACAGTATACTTTTGAACAGACCCCGCTGACGATGTATAGGCGTTGTTTCAAATCCTAAACAATGGAGTTATAAGGAAGATAATCCCTAGTCAACCCCTTTGAGCCAAATAAGTTAGAGTTTTTCTTTTCACACAAATTAAAACCCTTAATCACAACCTGGGGCAGGATAGTTTTTTCAGTTAATCCAGGTGCACAATGAATGGCTTCAAAGACGTCCTTCCAAAACAAAAGACGGTGATGGTTCCCTATAATCGTCAAGACAGGCAGTCATTATCTCTCGAAATAAAAGCCCATTAAGTTAAAACCTATGAAGAGGACTTAAGAAAAAAAACTGGGAAATCCCGCTGACTGTAATCACAAAAAGAAACAGTTCAGGCAAAAGACAGGGATAATAAAATCAAAAATAAAGAGGTCCTACAAACCCTCAACAAAAAATGACTGCATATTCAAAATAATTTGTCAGTACCCGAACCATTTGAGTCTTTGCTCCGATATTCCAATGATGGTTCGGGTACTGACGGATTATTTTGAATAGGCAGTCATTTTTTGTTGAGGGTTTGTAGGACCTCTTTCTTTTTGATTTTATTATCCCTGTCTTTTGCCTGAACTGTTTCTTTTTGTGATTAGTCAGCGGGATGCCCCAGTTTTTTTCTTAAGTCTTTTTCATAGGTTTTGACTTAATGGGCTTTTATTTCGAGAGATAATGACTGCTTATAGGGAACCATCACCGTCTTTTGTTTTGGAAGGACGTCTTTGAAGCCACTCATTGTGCACCTGGATTAACTGAGAAAACTACCCTGCCCCAGGTTGTGATTAAGGATTTTAATTTGTGTGAAAAGAAAAACTCCAACTTCTTTGGCTCAAAGGGGTTGACTAGGGATTATCTTCCTTATAACTCCACTGTTTAGGATTTGAAACAACGCATGTACATCGTCAGCGGGGTCTGTTCAAAAGCATACTGTAGAGATTTTGATATCATTTTCGTCATCCTCCCTCTAAAGGCTCAGAGATTTTGTTCGAGAGTTGAATATCACAAAAAGGAAAGCAATTTAAATATAGTGAATACGAATGAATTGATTCAAAACAGACATATGCAATGCATTGGTAAAGTAACAGAGTTTGACATGAATAGATGTTCGAACAATCAAAAGAAAATTGCAAATTGAAAATTCTAATGAACAAAAGTCTCTCTTGTCAGAACTTGTCACTTTAAATGGTGAGCCTTAGAGGATTGATAGAAACATTCCAGTTGACCTTCTTGTGTATTTCAATTCTCCTTCATCAATCAGGTCTTGAATTTTGTATTTCAACCTCCAACAGTCGTCAGTATTATGACCCGGACTGTTGGAGTGATATGCACACCTTGCATCAGGGTTGTAGTTAGGCGAAGAAGTCTTGAGATTCGGATGAGGTCTTATCAACGTAATCAGATTCATCCTTAATAGGTGTTGCAAAGCTTGAGACAGCAACATGTTGAGTTTGGTAAACTGCCTTTTGGGCATATCCGGCTTACTCTGATTAACCCGTTGTTTTTGGCGAGATTGTTGTTGGACTCGTGATGTAGTAACCTTTTGTCTTTTTAGAGGTTGATCAATGACTTGGTCCCCGGCCTCGACTGTTTGCTTCATATTGTTGTATCCGTCTTGATGAAGTTGGTTGATGATGGCTTTCAGCTCTTCTTGTCTTCGGGCTAGGCCTTGGATAAGAGTCATCTGCCCCAACATCTGGGTTCTCATTGCACCTACCTCAGCTTGCAATTGTTCCAGTTGTTCGTCCTTATTGTATTCAGGACTTTTCTTGACCAAGTTTCCAACGAGAAGTGTTATCAACTCTTCCTGCCCCTTGGATAGGTTTAGGAATATTTCCCTGAACTGAGCTTCTTGAGTTTGAAGATCTCTGTTGTCTTGTTTGAGAGCCATTGCTGAAATAAACAGTGAGAACATGAGAGACCTGTACTGGAAGACCTGTTATGCAATAATATGTATGATATATGTATGCAATATTTTCAAGGATCTCGCGGGGTAAACAAGAAACTGTTAGAATTTGATTGCAGCTTGACTGAACAAACTTCGTGTCGTTGAGAGTCCTTCTTCAAGAGTCAAGTTCACCATATCGAGTGGGTCATAGCCACTGACTTAAGTTATCGTGTTTTGATCTCTAGACGACATTGGCTAGAGGAAAATAAATCTCCTTGCCCCTTGCTAGACGTCTGATTTACTATAACCTGCATCACAAACCCTTGAGATCCTTGAAATGGTTAAGGAAATGTTAAGGCATGATGTTATGATGTGTATGCTATGCGTTTAAGCAAAAGTGCGAGGTGATGTAAGCAAATAAATCCGACAAGAAAGTCAAGTTATTGGATAAGGGTTGTAAACAAAACCTGCAAGGAACTCATGTTGTCAGATAATAAAAATGTGCAAGTAGTTCAAGTTGAAAACACACAAGTCACACAAACAGCCTTAGATTTAGGCTTGCATGGGTTTTAAGGTAGTACCCTCTTGAAGTTTAGTTGGTTCAACATGTCCTAAAAAGTAACCGGGTTCTAGAGGTTCTCAATATCACTGATCATCCTCCATCGGTCATGGTTTCAGCTCACGCAATCTTTTGCGGCCGGAACTATCTCGAGAGTATAGTCTCAATGAGTGTAGCATCGAGTATCAACCAGTTCTCAGCTCTACACCGAGGCCGGCTTTCTCACTACTTTCTAATGGCCAAGTTGGTCGATTAAAGGTTCTAAGGTCAGTTGATGCTTAACGACACACGCAGCAGCTCCGTATTCTCCTCGTTTCTCCACAAGGGATATCGGTACCAACCAATGTGCCACATCAACGTAGCTACTGCTTCAACCATATCGGTCTACGCCGTACAGTTCCCTCACAGTTTATTGCTACTTACCTAAAAGGTGTCCTCAGATCCTGGTTAGGATCTATAGTAACTCCCAAACAATCCTTTAAAAGTAAAGCAACCAAAACAAACAAGAGAAGTAATTATGATGAACTAGATCCTAAGGTATACCCAACTTATTACTCCCCAGCAGAGTCGCCAGTTCTGTGATACAGTGGCAGAACCGACTGTTAATACTGATTTGCGTTTTTTGTTCGCAAATGTTGCGGTAAGCAAGAGTCGCCACCGACTTTTATTTTATCCAACTGAAAAGGAAAAAAGCACAGAAAAATTCTTTTATTCGAGATTTTGAGTACGGGGGGTAGATTATAGAAAGGGAAGGTATTAGCACCCTTTCTATCCGTGGTTTTCCACGGGCTCTTAGGTACTTGCTCATCATTTTCAAAATTGCTTTTGTGTTTGTGATTTGAAAAGTTTTTGTTTTACTTCGATTTAACTCTTGCTTCTGTCTTCAAGAGTGTTACGAAGTGTTTTTGAAAGCTTTGTTTGAAAAGAGTGTAAGTGTGAAATAGTTTGTTTGGATTGAGCAAGTACTTAAGAGCTAATCTACCCACTCGAAAAAGAGAATTGTTCTATTCTTGTTTCTCTTAGACAGTGATATCCCACTATTAGTGAGTAGGTAGCACCGTCGTTGGAGTTGGACTTGTGAATCTTTGAACCCCGAATCGTTGCAAAACGGCGAACCGATCTTCAGCACGGAAAATACTCTGAGAATATTCATTGACGAAATAAACGTCACTTGTAACCTGAAGAAGCTTGATAAATATACTTTTATTCCATAATCATAAAACCAATAATATGCGTGTATGAAAAGAGGGCAAATTTTGGGGTACAACAACATCCATGCAACATAGCCATGACTTCTGCCAAATTCTCTACTACAGTGTACCTTTCACAGCAAGATATCTATCAGTGCCAAGTACTCACCATAGGCATCTTTGATGCCCTCAAACACCAAAATCTCCATTTCCAACATCATGTACCACGGTTCCAAGATCGGTGCTTTGATACCGCTTGATAGAAACTGGTATTTGTTCTTGCTAAACACTAAATATGAGACTTCCCTGCTGTATGGAGGATGACAGGGAGAGCCTTAAACGAGTGAGAGGATGTTGTTTATGATATTGAGGGATTCAGAGGCTTACACAAGTATGTGTGAGCTCTAAGGGATGTGTCTTGCTTACCCCTCAATCGGGAGCTCTATTATATGATATGTAGTATCTCTCTGAAATGTGTCATAGAGAGTTAGTAGTGAGAGAGAGAGAGAGAGAGAGAGAGAGAGAGAGAGGTTTAGTCGGGTATCTCCTTTCCACTCTCCATGGACTCCTTATATAGGCAAGTCCTTGGCCTAAAGGTCATTAACGTGTTTGTAACGTTTGTAACTGTTCATAAGTACTGTAACGGCTGTAACCGCCCATAATGGCTCGTAATGTTCATAACCGCTACATATTGGGTTCTGTAACTGTAACCAATCCGACCTGGCACAACCCGGCTTGGTACAACCCGGCCTGGCACAACCCGACCAAGCACAACCCGCTTAGCATTTATTTGTCCTCCTTGACCTTTTATCGATATCTTGCTTTTTTATCTCTCCTAGCCCAGACAATGGATCTACGTATGAACATAAGTCCCACGAGCATATGACTTTATTTGAAACCCTATGTTCGGTCAACGTAAATATTGATCTTTTGCTTCGGGCCAGGCTCCTATAATCGGACGATTGTCGAGTTCCTTACCGACATCCGTGACGCTCACGCCCTAGTTCCCCCAACAGTCACCTAGTTTTTTAGGTATAGACTTGACTGGTTTCGAACTTAGAACGGTGAAGAAGAGGAAAGGAACCGGCCCAAAGACGAACACCATTGTCGGCGAGCCCCAGATCTGAGATTGGGTTAATACCCCCTGGTGACCAGAATAGTTATTTTCTGGTAATTGGTATTCCAAATAATCTGCGTGTTTTGGGATAGACTTTGATTTCAGCCCCTGAGCTTTGTGATGAACAACTTTGCCTTTTGGAGATTTGTAATTATGTTTTGTTTTGGGATTTTTCGAACCTATCGCAGCCCCGGTCGGGTTGTGGGTTCGGTTCGTATCCCTGACATATGTTCAATGGTCTCCGGTCTATCCGGGTAATTTTGTAGGATGGGAGTCTACGCTCGTATGAGCTCCAAGCTTGCCTGGATTTTTTTAGAACAACCAATGGCTTGGCTCTGCATGTTTGTTATTTTCATCCTGGACGTGAAGTCAATCGAAAGCCCCAGACTTCATTAGATAATGCTCAGAGGTTTTGGTAACTTGTCCGGGCTCGAGGCATATTAATATAGCCGAGGAGTCGCGGTGTTTGACCATTTTGTGGTTCAGATTTTTTTTACTCTGAGGCGGGTTGACCGAATGGGCCTGATTTCACTCCGGTCATGTACTCAACTCTTTTTGATGAGGAGTGTAAAGTTTATGTCTCTTGTACAAGGAGTATTTTATAATCATGTCTTCTGCATCTGGGTTTTGTATTTTAACATACCCGTCGTGGCTTTGTAACTGATGCTTTCTGTTTATCTGTATCTTTAGCTTTTGCATTTCTTTGGTTCGTGAATTTATGGCTTTGAAGATAATCCGGTGCATATATATAAGCCCCTCGGACATAGAGTCTTTATCGGGTTGTACGTGTCCGATAATGTAGTGCCGATTTTTATAAAAAGCCCCAACTATTTACATGTCTATCTTTCACAATAATTCCCCGGAGTTTATTTTAAGACTCACTTTTCTTTGTATGGGGGAGCGTACGGCTTGTGCTACCCGACCTTTATGAGGGGGGTGTTAATGCTACTCGACCCTTGTGAGGGGAGTGTTGATGTTACTCGACCCTTGTGAGGGGAGTGTTTAACTGATGTAGAAAGATGCCTTGAGCGAGTTTGCGAGAAAGACTTAGAGGCTTATCTGGCTTATGCGGACAGAGGCCCGGAGGCTTAACCGTTTTAAAGTTTCAAAGCCCCTTGCAAGGTTTGAGAGCCTTGGCGAGGTTGACCGTATGGGAGGCTTAGAGTGCGCATCGACTTAATCTGGTTACTTTCATACCCTGAGATGTGTGAGAGGCTTAGAGTGCGCATTGTCTTAAGTTTTTGCTCGGGAGTTACCACAAAGGGAGTTACCACTTGGCAAGGAGTACCACGATGGGAGTCAACCTCTTTGTTTGCGTATAGGCCGACCGGGGGGTGCTAGCCCCTGTCCATATATAAAGGCCAAATACACGGGCTATAAAGTTGACCCTAGTCGGCTCAGGGGTGCAACTTTTGAGTGTGTCTGGTTAAAGTACACACCTGGAAGATTACACCTGAGGCGGCTTAAGTTTAAACCGAGGTGTAATGTTCGGAAGGTTACACCTGAGACGGATCAAGATATGAACCGAGGTGCCTAGCCCGGAAAGGTTACACCTGAGGCGGCTCAAGTTTTGAACCGAGGTGTTGAGCCTTCGAAATGGCGGAATCCGATTAAGGTACATCACCAGAAAGGTTACACCTGAAGCGGATCAAGATATGAACCGAGCTGTAGAGCCTTTCGAAAGGGCGCAATTCGATTAAGGTACATCACCGGAAAGGTTACACCTAAAGCGGATCAAGGTATGAACCGAGGTATAGAGCCTTTCGAAGGGGCGGAATCCGATTAAGGTACATCGCCGGAAAGGTTACACCTAAAGCGGATCAAGATATGAACCGAGATACAAAATCTTTCGAAGGGGCGGAATCCGATTAAGGTACATCGCCGGAAAGGTTACACCTGAAGCGGATCAAGATATGAACCGAGGTGTAGAGCCTTTCGAAGGGACGAAATTCGATTAAGGTACATCGGCGGAAAGGCGGATCAAGATATGAACCGAGGTGTAGACCCTTTTGAAGGGGCGGAATCCGATTAAGGTACATCACCGGAAAGGTTGATCAAGATATGAACCGAGGCGTAGAGCCTTTCGAACGGGAGGAATCCGATTAAGGTACATCGCCGAAAAGGTTACACCTGAAGCGGATCAAGATATGAACCGAGGTGCAGAGCCTTTCGAAGGGGCGGAATCCGATTAAGATACATTGTCGGAAAGGTTACACCTGAAGCGGATCAAGATATGAACCGAGGTGTACAGCTTTTCGAAGGGGCGGAATCCAATTAAGGTACATCGTCGGAAAGGTTACACCTGAAACAGATCAAGATATGAACCGAGGTATAGAGCCTTTCGAAAGGGCGGAATCCGATTAAGGTACATCGCAGAAAAAGCGGATCAAAATATGAACCGAGGTGTAGAGCCTCTCGAAGGGGCGGAATCCGATTAAGGTACATTTCCAGAAAGGTTACACCTGAAGCGAATCAAGATATGAACCGAGGTACAGAGCCTTTCAAATGGGCGAAATCCGATTAAGGTACATCGCCGGAAAGGATACACTTGAAGCGGATCAAGATATGAACCGAGGTGTAGAGCCTTTCGAAGAGGCAGAATCCAATTAAGGTACATTGTCGGAAAGGTTACACCTAAAACGGATCAAGATATGAACCGAGGTGTAGGACCTTCGAAGGGGCGGAATCCGACTAAGGTACATCGCCTGGGAGCTTGCACCTGAGCTGGGCCAGATAAGAACCAAGGTGCGAAGCCCGGAAAGATTATTTTGCTCGGGAGTTACCTCGAAGGGAGTACCACTTGGCAAGGAGTTTAAATCCGAAAGGTTGCCCTCGAGCAGTTCAAGACTTGAAAAGAGGTGCAGAGCCTTCGAGAATGCCCTTGGGCAGACTCTGGCGGAATCCAATTAAGGTACGTCGCCGAAGAGGTTGCACTTGAGTAGAATCAAGATATGATCCAAGGTGCAGAGCCTTGAGAGGTTACACCTGAGCTGGCCCAGATCGGAACCAAGGTGTAGAGCTCGGAGAGGATACACCTGAACTGGCCCAGATCGAAACCAAGGTGCAGAGCTCAGAGAGATTTTTGTGCCAGAGACTTCAAGTGCGCTTGGACTTCAGTTTTGATTCAGAGTCCCTAACAAGATTGACCTAAAGGTTTGGGCCAGGTGTTTATACTTGTGCTACTCGGCCATAACCGATTACATATTCTTTTGCATATTGTTACAAATCTCACCTAACTTTGAGACTTAACAAATATAGGGTGTCTCCCGCCCACTAAGGGGAAAAGGACGACACTATTTTCCTCTTTTAACAAATCTAAATGAGCTAGTTTACAAACGGCAGAGACGATAGCTCGCCTTTATACAACAATACTAATTAGCATAAAGTATAAATCTGTGTTTTGCTAGGTTTTACTAGCTTAAAACTGGGTTGTTTACACCTAATCGGAATGTCTATATAATCCCCTCAAGCGTGAGGCTTTGTCGGAATAAGATGAAACGCTTTGACCCAGAGTCATCCCGCCTAAGGAAGACTTTCTCCTCAGACTTCGTCGGAGATCTTGTTTGGTAAATCTATGCTTCAAGATTAAAAAAGAGTAGGGTGCTTCCTGCCCGCGCCGGAGAAAAGGATTCTTGGTTTTTCCAGCTACCCTGCCTGATAAGTCTGCGCTTTTAAGATTTTAGCTTGGTCAGCTTGTCTGAGACCGGAAAGCTGAGTATACCACCAGGACTTTGACTTTTCGGTATTGCCAGTATATTACCAATCCTGTCAATTTTTACCAAAGTGAGCTGGTTGAAATATTAACCTTATAGCAAGTGGAATACAGTTACATGCTAAGCCATAGATAGGTTTTTAAACTCAAGCACCAGAATGTATTGTCGCTGAATTAGAAGCCTTGTTACTTCTTTTCAATGCTAAGACTATACATCAGAGGGTCATGACATCACTCATGCGTAACAAACGTGAACATGGAATAGCAAACTTGAGATGGAATTTTCAGACAAGTTATGGTAGACGAAATGGGATACTTATTTGAAACGAAGTCGTCGCGATTAATAAACCAGAGTGTCAAACCCAATGCCTTTTTTGGATATCTTTCAAGCTTGCATATCGGCTATAAATCTTGGTTCAGTCCCTTTCGTCCTTAGGATTCTGGAAGCTCCATGCACTTAAGCTTGTTTGATAATATAAGAATTTAGCAAGCCATCATGATTTCGCCGATATTTTGGAGCTTTGGAAAACTTACGAAACCGCCGATATTACCTCTCCCCTTCCCAAATGTTTGGATCTATTCCACTAACTCCAAGATAACCCACTATTCCCTGCCCACTTCCTATTTATTCTTACTGACAGCCAACATAACTGACACAATTAACTAATAAAAAGTTAATGGATAAGATTCTAAGCCACAACTGCCACAAACTGACCAAAGTCAATTTTGGTCTTTTCTGCCCCATCTCCTACAATATTCCTTAATGAGAGGTCTAACATTATCATAGTCACAAAACTTTATTGTAGACTTCCGAACATGAAAATAAAACCAAGACAGATGAATTTCATCAAACTAAGGATTTCTAGACATTTTTCAAGTAAACCTTTATCAAAGCTGAAGAAATAGCATAATACAATAAAAAGGCTCAACTCTAAAAGGGAAATTTACCTGAAATCAACCACAGGCAGATTTTTGTCTGTTTTCACCCGAAGTCTCTCCTTCAACTTAGTCATAACCTACAAAACATTTATGTTTTTCATTCATTTAAGTCTTATATCCCTTTTGATTGTAACCTCTGAAACATTTTAATAGCCAATACTCCCTCCGGTCTCATTTATAAGAAAAAATTAACTTTTTATATACATTGAATAAGTAATGTATTTGGACAATATATTATATATTGTCCAAATACATTACTTATTTAATGTATCTAAAAAGTTAATTTTTTCTTATAAATGAGACCGGAGGGAGTATTAATTATCTATACAAAGGAAGGAGTGGCTCTATTGTTAGAGAATATAAAAAAAAACTTCCAAAATTAATTTTGTAATTCATTAAATTTTAGAGTATCTAAGGTCTGATCTCTTAGGATTGGTTTTGAATTTGCCTTACTTCTTGATAATGTCCATATTTAATTAGGATTGCGAGTGTAGTACAAGTATAAATAGGGATTAAAGTTTAGCCTTTTATAACTCATCCAACTCATCTTCCCCTTTGATTAGTATTGTTCAACTACTGGACCATTGATACGCACCTTTCAGGACCTTCTCACATTGTTTTGATAGTTTGCATCCTCATTGTTGTCCCAGGTAATTCTCATCCTGTTGCTTAAAGTCAAACTTCTGAGTTTTTTTGGGGTTTTTACTTTGAAGAAAAAAATGCTTCAGCAAGACTATTCCCTCTGTTTCAACAATGCCAGTATTGGCTTCCCCAACATCTATGGGTGAAAAATTAACCTAGTACTCTAGTTAGTGTTAGTGTTGGTGTTGGTGTTTTTGTGTGTGTGTGTTGGTGTTAATGTTAGCGTAAGTGTTAGTGTTTGTGTGCGTGTGTTAGTGTGTGCGTCCCCGCTCTTAAGAGGGGTGAGTTGTATTAGAATGTGAAAGATGAAGATGAATTCATTTTCTAGAAATCAGAGAAAGAAGAAATTTGTGTAATTAATTGATTATAATGAATTAGTTACATTGCAACAACTCTCACAAAACTATTTATAAAGTGATCTAACTGACTAAGTTAGTTACACAATCAGTTACCGTTGTGCCGACTCAGCAGAGTTAGTTACAAGTTTGTGTAGGAATATATTTTATATTTCCTTATCTAATGAGAATTACATACGCTGTATTTATAGAATACAGAAGGCAGTATTTGAAAGAGAAATCTGCCCTAAGAACCAGGGGAATTAATTTCCCATAAAAGCTAATTCTAATTATAGAAAAAACAAGAAATAATAGCTAACTAATTACAATGATCCTAATCCTAATGGGTTGTACAAACAGAATCATTTTGATTCTTTATTGATTATTCCACACTCCCCCTAAATCTGGGTGGTAGATGTCTATCATACCCAGATTGGATCTGATATTCTCGTATATGTTCCTCGAAAGGGCTTTTGTTAGAATGTCTGCAGTTTGCTGGCATGATGGAATATGGTTAACACTTATAATTTCATGATCAATTTTCTCTTTGATGAAGTGTCGGTCTATCTCTACATGTTTTGTTCTATCATGCTGTACCGGGTTCTTCGCAATGCTAATAGCAGCCTTGTTATCACATAATATCTTCATGGGGTGATTGGTAGGAATTTTGATCTCATTTAGCATTCGCTTAAGCCAAATTCCTTCACAAATACCTTGTGACATAGCTCTGAATTCTGCTTCTGCGCTACTCCTAGCCACAACAGATTGTTTCTTGCTTCTCCAAGTTACCATATTACCCCATACAACTGTGCAGTAGCCTGTAGTCGATTTCCTGTCAGATAAACATCTTGCCCAGTCAGAATCAGTGTAGACTTCAATGCCTATGTTTGAGTTCTTTTGAAAATAAAGTCCTCGGTCCGGTGTACCTTTCAGGTACTGGAGAATTTTGTTCACATTTTTCATGTCAATTTCAGTTGGATTTGACATATAACGACTAGCTAAGCTTACAGCAAAAACAATGTTTGGTCTGGTGTGAGTTAGATAGATTAGTTTTCCGACTAGACTTTGATATCTATCTTTATTAGCCGGTATATTTTCATCTTCACTCCTTTTTACTTGTTCTATGGGAGTATTGGCAGCTTTGCATCCAAGCATACCTGTTTCTTGAAGCAAATCCAAAGTGTACTTCCTTTGAGAAACTGAAATACCATTCTTTGTTCGTGCAATTTCCATCCCTAGAAAATACTTGAGTTGTCCTAAGTCTTTGACTTCAAATTCTTTGGCTAGAAGTTTCTTTAACTGGTTGACTTGTTTATCATCATCTCCCGTAATTACGATGTCATCAACATAGACAATAAACAAAGTTATCTTCCCATCCAAAGAGTGCTTGACAAACATAGTATGGTCTGTTTGACATTGAACAAAACCATCTTGATTGACAACTTTTGTTAGTCTGTCAAACCATGCCCTCGGTGATTGTTTGAGGCCATATAGAGATTTTCGAAGTCGACACACCATGTTGGAGGTTCCAGGTGATTCAAGTCCCGGCGGAATTTGCATGTATACCTCTTCTTGTAACTCCCCATTTAGAAATGCATTCTTTATGTCTAGTTGGTGTAAGGCCCAATCTAGATTTGCTGCCAGAGATAGTAGAACCCGGACAGAATTGAGTTTCGCAACAGGTGCAAAAGTTTCCTCATAATCCATCCCATATGATTGTGTGAACCCCTTAGCAACCAACCGAGCTTTGTACCTGTTTATACTCCCATCAGCATCCTACTTAATTGAAAATATCCACTTGCATCCTACTGCTTTCTTCCCTTCTGGTATAGCAGTGATCTCCCATGTGTCATTTCTTACAAGTGCTTGAACTTCTTCTGTTACAGCTGCTGCCCATTCAGGTTTCTGCAGTGCTTCTTGAATATTATTTGGAATTTCTATGTTGTCAACAGCTGCTACAAAGGACCTGTAACTTTCTGATAGTTTTCCATAGGGGATATATTTTTCAATAGGGTGTTTAGGAGTGATCTCCCATGTGTCATTTCTTACAAGTGCTTGAACTTCTTCTGTTACAGCTGCTGCCCATTCAGGTTTCTGCAGTGCTTCTTGAATATTATTTGGAATTTCTATGTTGTCAACAGCTGCTACAAAGGACCTGTAACTTTCTGATAGTTTTCCATAGGAGATATATTTTTCAATAGGGTGTTTAGTGCAAGTTCTAACCCCTTTTCTCATAGCTATAGGAATATCAATATCAGTAGTATTTATATCAACATGTTCAGAGTTAGGAAGAATATTACCTGTGGGAACTTCATTTTCTAGAGTCTGGTCTGACTCATGGCCTTGCGTCGGAGCTGTACTTGACTCTAATTCCTTCCTCTTCTTTTTGTAACAAATACCCTTCCACTTGCCTGTTTTTAGATCACAATTATCTTGAGATGTGGTTGAGACTATAATTGGTTCTGTGTCCGTTACAGCTTCTGCTGTCCTTTCACTCGGCTGAATGTTAGAGGTTTGGTTTGGTGATTTTTCAACTGATTTAGGCATAGGTTCGGCTGATTGAGTGTTACCGGTTTGGTTTGGTAAGATTTTGTCATGTTCGATAAGTTCAAGAGGTTCAAAAAGCAAAAGTTGGTATTCTGAATTTTCGATGTATGATTGCTCCCCCTAAATACCAGTTTTGGTGTAATAGGGCTGATTTTCAAAGAAGGTTACATCCATAGTGTGGTAAAAATTTTGGTATGGGGAGAGTAACACCTATATCCCTTTTGGTGCGGAGAGTAACCTAAAAAAATCCATTTGATGGATTTTGGATCTAATTTGCTTTGGTGAGGGTTGAGGTTATGGACAAAAGTTGAGCATTCAAATATTTTTAATGGAATGGAGGAAAAAATTTTGCTGGTTGGAAATAGGTTTTGAAGTGTGGAGAGTGGGGTCTTAAAGTTAAAGATACGAGAGGGTGTTCGATTTATAAGGTGAGTTGCTGAAAGGACAGCTTCTCCCCAAAAGTGTTGTGGGACATTTGTGGCCAACATGATTGATCTAGTCACTTCCAAAAGGTGTATATTCTTTCTTTCTGCTACTCCATTTTGTTTGGGAGTGTCCACACATGAGCTTTGGTGAACAATTCCAACCTTTTGAAGATAGGAATTTAGAGCAAGGTTGTAATACTCACGACCATTGTCAATTCTAAGTATCTGAAAATTGCTTTGGAATTGTGTTTGTATCATCTTATGATAAATTTCAAATATTCTCCCTACTTCTGATTTTTCCTTCATTAGAAACACCCAAGTAACACGTGTGTGTGATCATCAATAAAGGTGACAAACCATCTCGAGCCTGTAATGTTGTGGACTCGTGATGGTCCCCATACATCACTATGAATTAATGAAAAAGGTTTGGAGGGTTTATAGGATTGGGGTGAGTAATGGTTTCGGGTATGTTTTGATAATTGGCAAATTTCACATTAAAAATGTTCCTTGTTTTTATTGAATAAAGAGGGATACATCTTTTCCAAGTATGTGAAATTTGGGTGGCCTAATCTATAGTGCCACATCATTACAGGATTATTATCATTTGAAACTGCAGCTGCAATACGATAATTATTCTTGAGTTTTTCTTCTGATTTTTCCACTTGAAGGAGGTAGAGTCCAGCACACTCTTCAGCATTGCCAATCGTCTTCCCCGACTCCAAAATCTGAAATTCACACAAGTTAGGGAAGAATTTAGTAACACATTTCAAATCTCTTGTAATCTTGCTAATAGACAGCAAGTTACAATCCAGTTTGGGCACGTACAAAACAGAGTGAAGTGTAATATTTGGTGAAATGATAATTGATCCTTTACCCATGACCTTAGAGAGTGTACCATCAGCTATTCGAACATTATAGTTATAGGTACATGGAGAATAACTATTAAACAAAGTAAAATCTCCAGTCATATGATCTGAAGCCCCTGAGTCAACAATCCATGATTCTGTTTTTTTCTTACTAGTGTTTAGAGCATGTAAGTAATTACCTCTTTGAGCCACTACAGCAGTACCACTTTTTTCTGCAGTTAACATGGTTTGCTGAAAGAGTTTTTGAAGAGCCTCCATTTGTTCTTTGCTAAAAGGAGATGAGTTAGGGTATACCTCACTTTCTTGATTGTTACATGCTGTGTTACCTATGCCTTCCTTGCCTTTGAACAGTTTTGCCTCTGAAGGTTTTCCATGTATGATCCAACAAGTTTCCTTTGTGTGGCCTGGTCTCTTGCAGTGATCACACCAGGGGCGAGTTTTCTTTTGCGGTGGCCGGGGCTGATTCCCTCTTGCTGCCATTGCAGAGCTCTCGCTGTATGGAACTGAGTTAGGTGTCCCCAACATGATTTTCCTCCTGCTTTCTTCCCTTCTCACTTCTGAAAAGGCTTCTCGAATTTTGAGAAGTGGTTTAGTTCCAAGAATCCTTCCACGAACTTCATCTAGATTCTTGTTTAGTCCCAGTAGGAATTTGTAAATCCTATCTTTTTCCACCAGTTCCTTATACTTCTTTTGATCTTCTGAGCAACACCATGTAACCTCTTCATATATGTCGAGTTGTTGCCAGTGTTTGTTAAGTATGTTAAAATACTCGGTAACAAAAGATTCTCCCTATCGAAGGTCATGAAGAATGCTTTTTATCTCAAATATGACAGATGTATCGTCAACATTTGAGTATGTTTCCTTTACTGCATCCCATATTTCTTTTGCAGTGTCATAGAACATGAAATTTTCACCGATTTCATTTGTCATGGTATTGAGCAGCCATGACATTACTTGGCTGTTCTCAAGTTTCCATTTCTGAAAGTTTTTGTCTCCGCTCTCGGGACATTTAGAATCTCTTGTGGTGTAGCCTTCCCTTCCTTTTCCTTCGAGGAAGATCTTGACTGACCTTACCCATTGGATATAGTTTTGACCATTTAATTTATGGTCTATGATGAGGTGAGTGAGCCCTTCGTGTGAACTAGTTGGAAATGATCCAGTCTCCACTTTGAGCAATTCATCAACTTTGGGATCCTCCATAGTTTGGCGGCGCTAGGTTAGGGATGGTTCAGATCGTGCTTTGATACCATGTAGGAATATATTTTATATTTCCTTGTCTAATGAGAATTACATACGCTGTATTTATAGAATATAGAAGGCAGTATTTGAAAGAGAAATCTGCCCTAAGAATCAGGGGAATTAATTTCCCATAAAAGCTAATTCTAATTATAGAAAAAACAGGAAATAATAGCTAACTAATTACAATGATCCTAATCCTAATGGGCTGTACAAACAGAATCGTTTTGATTCTCTATTGATTATTCCACAGTTTGTTATTCTATTTTGCTCAACAAAACAGTTACATTCAGTTACTAACACTATTTACTCTAATATCTCCCTTTCAAATCCAAGTGGATTTGATATGTTAGAGAGCCCTTGTTAACAACTTTAAGCTTATCCCTTAGAATGAGAAACCTGAGAAGGATGGGGACTTGATCAACAGATTGACATATTGATCAGTTTCAGGTATACGCTTACAGTAAGACTCCAGTTGATCATCTTTTCCCTTGGACAGAATATATCATGTTCTGTATGCTTTGTCTTGGCATGCAACACTGGATTGTGAGATAGAGTTACAATCCGTAAGCTGTCACAAAATATAATAGGTGTGTTGAAAGTTGACTTTGAGTTCTTTCAAGAGTGTCGCAATCAAAGCACCCCTATTGCTATGTTGCAAGGCTCCTATACTTAACCTCGAGGCTTGATCTGGCAACTAAAGTTTGTTCCTTGGACCACCAGGAGACCAGATTTAGTCCTCGGTAGATGCAGGAGCCAGAGGTTGACTTTCTATCATTTTGGTTAGCACCCCAGTCAGCAACAAAGAAGGCAATGGTAGATAGAGGTTTGGAAAAAATAGTAGGATTAAGTAGAAGGCCATGGTGCTGAGCACATCAAAGGTACCTTATGATTCTCTTGACTGCTTCCCAACTTTCAAGAGGTTGAGATGGAAATTGACAGGTTTTCTTGGACAGTTTTAGGTTATCACCCATTGGAGTAGACATCCTTTTGGCAATGATGTTTTTGTGGTAATGTTTTTCCATCTACAGTCATTCTCGTGATTTATTTCTTTCAATTGAGTCATAAAATGATGTACTAATGATGAAACGACTCACATGCACACCGTCCTCCCATTGTAAACTGCACAGATGGTGGTTTTTCCTACCTTATTCATGAGCCACACCAAAGCTGAATTTTTCATGGATGTGGCGCACACTAGCCGCCTCAACTTAATGTCCATTTTGGGGTATTTTCTTACGGCTTGAAATTTCTAAATGTTATTCTTGATGAATTTGGAGAAGTTTTGTTCCAGTTATATCACTTGCAAGGAAGTTTCTGTCAATAATGATTCCAACAAAATATATTTAGTCATGCAACATTCCAATTGGTTTTCATGGATGCCAAACATTCTAGAAACCTTGTTGAACTCTCTTTCTAGAAACGTCCATCTCTCCAAAGTCTGCAACATCCGAATTTTCCTTTTCTAGCCATACTTTGAGGAGCTCAAGTAATTTCGGGTTCGGTTATTTTTGTTTTCTAAAGATTCTTTCGGGGTTTAAAGCCTCCACTAAAAGTCTCACAAAGCGAAGCAAGGTTTAGTTTGAGGGAGTGTTCAATTTATGAAAATTCTCATTAATAACACTTTTTAGTATGTTAGGTGGTTTCTTACAATTGATTTCACATTTTCTTATATCTGTTGATTGTGTGATCTCTTTCCTATTTAATTAGGATCTAAAGCTAGTGTTGGAAATAAAAAAATGCATTGTATATTTCCCACTAAAACGAGCATTTAAGTCTTAGGTTCATGTATATTTTGATTCATGCATTTAGGAAGTTGGACTATTATTTATTTCTCCTTGTAAACATAATATGCAATTAATTATATAGTGCATATAAATATCATGGTTGCTGAGTGTTTTACTCACTCAAGCACATTCTGAAAATTCTGATTTCTATTTTTCACAGCTAGTACAAGTATAAACAAAGCTTAGTATTTTGTTCTATCTAACACATCCAATATATCAGCTCTAATATCAAATTTAAAGTTTTTTTTTTTGGTTACGTAATTTAAATATCAAGTAAATTTAAAGTAAATATCAAATTTAAAGTATTTTCCATTATACCAAAAAGTCTAAAAACCCTATAATTTCAACAGGCTCCACAAGGGAGTCGTTCAAAATCATTGTTTCTGAATGTAAATAATCAGTCACATAATACAAAGTAGTACCTCGTCATCATAAAGTATGCATGATATGAAACCCTCTTCTTTCAGTTTGTCAACTTGATACACACCTTCGTTAATAAAGTTCTCAATATCTTCTCTTTTCTTTCCTATATAGAATTAGCAGAAGCCAAGAAGTTAATTCATTTATTTATTTAAGAATTAAGATACTAATAAGAATTCAAATGCAAATGCACCTCTAGCAGAAGAGACTTTATCCAGCCAATTTGAATAGATATTATCCAGCAATGTGGTCAGCATCTCACGATTATCTTCAGTCATGGTTTTACGGGTTAGTTGATCTCCTGCACTTTTATATTTTCCAATTCTTTCAACTTGTGGTTCAATTCCAAGGTTGTCAAATAAACCTGAAAGAATGAGTGTTAGGCTTAAGTATAAACATCAACAAATTTAAATTTTAAAGCGCATAACAACAAATTTCTCCATATGCTACCATTACTAAAAGTCAAACTTTGTATAAAAAGGTGCAACGAAAAGCAGAATTAGCATACCTCTGACAAATCCAGCTTGAACAGTCAATCCAAACAGAGAAAAATAAGCACTTGGAGGGGCATATATTTCTTCACATGCACAAGCAATGTAATATTCTTTTTCTCGACATGAAGGGACGTAAGCCACAACAAATTTCCCTACAAGCATCATCAACTATAAGGTCTTTCATAAGTAACAAAAATCAGTACTGTGCGTCAAAGCATTAGAGGATTTAAAGAGTAAAATCATATATCATTCATATGCACTCACTGTCATGCAGCAAACATAACAGAAAATCACATACGTCATTGCTCTACGAAAAGAAAAAATTACAAACTTAGGCAACAGAACCGAGCTACTTACATACATGTCACAAATAATTAACATAGATAGATAAAGATAAATCTATTGAATTGTTACACGAGACACCAGAATATAAGTTTACAAAGCATTACACCTTCTTAGGCTTTGTTTGGTAAAAGTAGCAAGTGAGTGATGAATAAGCAACCTAATTATAGCGGATAAGCACATTATATCATGTCAATATTAAAATGTTATGCACCTGATTTTCTGAAATTTAAGATCTGTCTTCGAATTTCTTCAACTTTAGCCCAACCGCAATTTAAAGTATCGATATGAAGATATACGCCAGAAACACGAGGATCGTAAGTTGCTTTCAAAAAATTATCAGAAATTTGAGGGAGAGATAATCCCTTGGAGAATCTACTTTTCAGTTGATCGGATATCTACATAAAATGCGAAATGAAATGAAAAACGAATGAAAGAAATAGTATGAGTGAGAAATGAGGTAGAAGGGGAAACCTGGCCGCGCAAAACGATTTTCAAGATGCTGCCGTGTTGAACACGCTCCCAAGGTAAGGCTATTAGCGTCTTTAGCTTGACGGTGAACTTGTTGAAGCCGGTAACTGGTTCAAAATTGAAGTCACCGGTGGGATACGCGCCATCGCCGTCGCCGATGAAGTCTTGTTTGAGTGAGGAGGAGGAGGAGGAGGAGGAGTAAGAAGAGTTGAATTGGAAGGGTTTGGGAATGGGATGAGAGGTGATGATGCGTTGAAATTGAAAGCGAGTGGTAATAGAAGTTGATGACGGTGATGATATGGTGCGGTAGATGTAACGGAATCGGTGAATTGAGGTGCGGGTGAGTGACATTTCCGTCACTTTGCAAAATCTGGGATTGGATTTGGGAGGGAAAAGAAGGAGAGAAGAAAGAGTGAGACTGTAGAGAGACTAGACTTCCTTTGCGGGAACTTTTAACAAACGGCCGATATTCCCGCCACGTAGTCTTTTATGAGAGAGTCTACGATTCTAGACTTTTCTTTTGAAACAAATCTACCATATAAAAACATACCTTCGAAGTTCTTGATATGGTTAGTGCTTGATTCACTTTAAGAGAGAATAATAAATAAAATAAAGATTTGTATTATTAAATTGTATAAATAATTATATATATTATGACTATTTATATATAATCCTAATTGGATTTGGGTTAACACAATTTGAATTATATTTAAATATTAAATCTAATCTAATTTAATATTTCAACACATCTCATAATCTAAAGTTGTTGAACATCCTCAAAAATAGTCAATCTGAATTATTCCTAATTTCTTTTTCAAATCCAGGAATCTGACGATCTTCAATCATTTGGTGAAAATATCGGTCAACTGTGCTTCACTTGAGCAATGTCTAACTTCAAGTTCACCTTGATTTACTTTTTTCCTCAAGAAGTGAAACATTGCTTCAATATGTTTACTTCTTCCATGCAGAACTAGATTCTTCGTCAGATTTATGGCTGACTTGATATCGATTTGCAATACTAGAGGTTTCTTCACTTCGACAGTCATTTCTTCAAGTACATATCTGCTCCAAATTGCTTGACATGCAGCATAGGATCTTGCTATATATTCAGATTCACATGATGAAAATGCCACTACAGGTTGCTTCTTCGAACACCATGAGATTGGGGCATCAAATACTTGAAATAAATATCTAGTTGTGCTTCTTCGACCTTCCTTATCTCCACACCAATCAGCATCTGAAAAATAATTAACTATTGCTTCTTTGTCTTTAGAATCTCGTCGAAATAGTATTCCACAATTTATTGAACCCTTTAAATCCCACATATATTTTCTTACTAATCTGACTGTGAAACCTATATCAAGTTGACTATTATACACATACCTCAGAGATCCCACAATTTGCTTGAACAAAGTTACATCGACTTTGTCTTCCTCTTCATTCTTCTCCAACTTCACATTTGGTTCGACAGTGAGGATGCAGGATTCGAATCATCCATTTTGAATCTCTTAAGTATCTCTTTGACATACTTTCTTTGATGTAGCATCATACCTTGCTTCGACATTTGAAATTCCATGCCTAGAAAATAAGATAATTTTCCTAGATCCGACATTTCAAATTCCTTCGTCATTAACTATTTGAACTTCAACAAGTTCTCCAAACTATTTTCAATTACTAGCAAGTCATCAACATACAAGCAGATGATTGTTATATCTTGTACTACAACTTGAACATAGACACCATACTTTGATTTGCATTTGACAAATCCCAATTCGACTAAGTATGAGTCGATCTTCTTGTTTCATGCCCTAGGTGCCTGCTTGAGGCCATGGAGTGCTTTTTGTAATCTAAATACTTTACTCGCTTCCTTCTGAATCACAAACCCATGAGGCTGTGTGACATAAACTTCTTCGTCTAAAGGACCATTCTGAAATGCTGATTTCACATATAGATGGAATGTCGACCACCCTTGATTGCATGTCAATGCTACCACTAGTCGAACAGTCTCTAATCTTGCTACTATAGCAAATACTTCAGAGTAGTTGAGTCTTGCTCTTTGAAGAAAACCTCGAGCTACTAATCTTGCTTTATGTCTTGCTATTGACCCATCTGCATTGTGTTTCAACTTGAACACCCACTTTACTTCGATAGCTTTTATATGTGTTGGCAATTCGACTAACTCCCATGTATTGTTTCTTTCAATTGCAGGTAACTTTTCGACCATAGCTAACTTCCACTTGTTAATCTTCAAAGCTTCATTATAGTTGATTGGTTTAGCACCTTCAAGTAAAGCAAAATGAACTAATTCTTCATCTGGTGTGATTTCATCATCACCCACCACTTTATAATCATGAAATCTTGTTGGAAGAACTCTATTTCTTTGAGGTCTTTGGCTTGTTTCAGCCACAGCCTCTTTGACTTTGACTGTGTCGGGAGTGTCAGCAACTGCTTCTTCTTTGACTTCGACTGAATTCTCAACAATTCCTTCGACTGGATTCTCAATAATTCCTTCGAGCTCTACTTCATTAGTTTCTTCGTCGAAATCAAAGTTCATTAATGGCTTGTTGCTAGAATTCCAATCTGAGGCAGAATTTTCATTAACCACAATATCTCAACTCAACACAATATTCTCATTAACTGGATTGAATAGTCTGTATGCACCAATTTTATGATATCCTACCAGAATCATAGGTTCACTCTTGTCATCAAGCTTCATTCTCCTTGCATCAGGAACATGCTTGTAACACATAGAGCCAAACACCTTCAAACAACTTACTGATGGTCGTTTGCCACTCCACACTTCTTTAGGAACCTTGTTCTTCAATATATTAGTAGGACGCCTATTCAAAATATAAACTGCAGTCGAAACAGCTTCTCCCTGTAAATACTTTGGAAAATTCTTTTGCTTCAGCATGCATCTCGCCATATCTAATATGGTTATGTTTCTTCTTTCAACAATTCCATTATGTTGAGGTGTATGAGGAGCAGTTACCTCATGATCAACACCATGTTATGCACAAAAATCTTCAAACATCTTGAATGTGTATTCGCCATCTTCATCTGTTTGCAAAACTTTGATCTTCTTCTAACTCTGGTTTTCGACAAGTATCTTGAATCTCTTAAAGATTTCGAATACTTCGTCCTTTCGTTTGATCACATAGATCCACAACTTTTGACTAAATTCATCGACAAACGAAACAAAATATATGTTTCCACCAATTGTATGTTCTTCGAATGGACCACATACATCTGAATGCACCACTTCGAGAATGCAGAATGATCTCATTGACATAGTCGAAACGAAATAATTTCTGGATTATTTTCCCACTAAACAACCTTCACAAAGTTTTTCAGACATCTCAAGGCTTGGGATACCAGTAATCATATCTTGTGTAATTAGTTTATTAAGTGATCGAAAATTCAAGTGTCCAAACCTCAAATGCCACAACCAACTATCCTTGTGGTCGACAATAATTTTCAAACATTGAACTTCTGTCGAACTGATCATAGTCTTAAATGTCATGTTCTTAGACAATGGAGATTTTAAGACCAAATTGTTCTTGGTGTCGAACAATTTCAAAACTCCATCTTTCATGACAGTTGAGAAACCTTTTTCGACTAGTTGTCCAACACTTAGCAAGTTGCATTTCATTCCAGGTACATAGAGCACATATTTGATCATATCTTTCCCTCCATTACTCATTTGAAAGACTATGTTGCCAGTACCTTCTGCTTGCAATGAACTATTATTAACAAGTTTTACCTTGCTCTTCTTCGACTCGTCAAAATCTACCAACCACTCTTTTCGACCAGTCATATGGTTTGAGTAGCCTGAGTCAAGAAACCAAAACTTAGATTCTACATGGTTATCTGCAACTGCAGCCATAACCATCATACCACCTTCAGAATCATCTAAATCTTAACGTGCAAGGTTCGCTCCTTCGTCCTTGCCTGTTGATCCCTTGTATTTTCTATACCAACAGTTCTTGGCCAAGTGTCTCCACTTTTCACATTTATAACACTGCATATCTCTCTTATCTTCTTTGTCCTTTCGATAGTTTCCTCCTCCCCTTTTCGATGATTCAGAAGATCTATCTTCGACCTTATTCTTATGGGGATTCGACCAAGACTTCTTGTCATGAGTCTTATCGAACTTACCTTTGAATTTGTTGGAACCACCATCCATTTTCCATGACTGAGCTTGCAGTTCCTGTATCGAGTCCTGAACTCCTTTCCTTTTGATAATCCTCATCTCACGCGCCTCCAACGAACCAACCAAATCTTCCACTTTAGTGGTTTCAAGATTGTTAGATTCTTGAATAGCTATGATAACATGATCAAAGTGAGAGGTCAACATTCTCATTACCTTCTCAACTATCATCTTATCAGTAATGGTTTCACCATAACCCTTCATGAGATGAACGAGTTTCTGAACCTTCGACACATATTCTGCAACTTTTTCATCTTCTCCCATCGATAACAACTCATATTGTCGATGCAAGGTTTGTAATTTGACAACCTTGACTTACTCGCCTCCTTCGTAATACTTCACCAGAATACCCCATGCCTCCTTCGTCGTTTCAGCATGAGAGATTCTGTCGAAATTAGCAGCATCGGCAACCATTTGAATGCAATGAGCAGCCTTGTAATCTTTCTTCTTGACTTCGTTGTGGGCTTTTTTTTCTGTTTGTCGGTTGCATTTGCAGTCAATGCAAGAACACCATCGGTAACCACTTCTAGGGTTTCATGGAAGCCAAACAAGTATTGCATCTATTTTTTCCATCGGATCCAATTTTTTCCGTCAAGCATTGAAAGAGAATTCATAATTCCCTTATCACTAGCCATCTTCGCAGCGGTTGATTCACTTGTCCTAAAAACACGATCTCTGATGTGAAATTCTTGAAATCTTGATCAAGGACAATAATCGGAAGCTCTGATACCAATTTGTTAGTGCGTGAGGCACTTTTAGTGAGGAGAGAAAGAGAGAATAATAAAGGAAATAAGGATTTGTATTATTGAATTGTACAAATAATGATACACACTATGACTATTTATATACAACCCTAATTGGGCTTTGGCTAACACAACTTGGATTATATTTAAATATTAAATCTAATCAAATCTATTCTAATTTAATATTTCAACAGATACTACCCCTTTATCCTTTTCTCTTCATTTTCCATGTTAGTCATTTTGTACAAAATAATGTCTTTTACTACCCATGTCTTAATTATACAACTATAAATCTGATCTTCAACTACCTCTTTGTACAATTTGTGCGTTATGTTTGAACTGCAGCGTAACTTGGTTACCATTATTCACCTTTTTCAACTAAATACCTCATGATCTATCCTTGCTTTCCACAAATTTGCACGGAAACCAATGTGTCCCATCGACATAGTTAGATTGCATGTACAACCTAACACCATCTATTATTTTCAAAACAACTATCAATTGTTGTATTTCTTCGCACTCAATCTCTCTTCTTCTCAATATCTCCTCTTCTCCCAACCGACTGCGAATCTCAAAATCTCTCCTCCACCACCAAATGTTTTCCTCGACTCTTCTCATGGCAAGACCTTACGACAACATTGTTGACATTAATGAGCGAAAAGATTTATGGAAGATTGTTGTCAAGATACATCACAAATGGAAAGTTTTGACAACTAACAAGTAACATTTTGAGATGGTTGTTATAGACAAACATGTGATATTCATCGTTCTTACCCTTTTTGTCGTTTTCTATGATGTTATGTGTTAGATGCGTTTTACACAAACAATATTTATGTTTAATGATTTGTATGATATTGTTTAGGGAGATATGTTTCATGTTAAGCACCTTTGAAAAATGCTTTTTCTTCAGAAATAATTTTTAATGTGTATGATGCATTTCTGAAATATGTTGTCTTCATTTTTTGGATCCGTAGGTGTGATGTTTTAATGTCTGACAACAGTTTTTGACAAGCAACCATAAGTTGTTAAAAAAGAGCTATTATGGCCATGAATCCAAAATGCTTAAAGGGGAAAGAATGATGAATATCACCTTTTTAAATCTTATTGAATTTTTAAATCTTATTGAATTTTTAAATCTTACTGAATTGTTTCAGGGTATATCAGTGTTATTGATGAAAGCATGAGTTGTTTCAAGTATGACTTATTGATACCTCTTGAGAATCTGTACAATATTGTTGAATAAATACGCTCAAGACTATGTAAAAAACCCTACATATTATTAGTTATATATTAGAACAAATGAGGTACGTGTCTCCCATTAAACATATTAGAACATCTTCAATTCTTTTTCATAGGAGAAAAGGTGTTAACTAACCGGTTTTAATTTTGTCTACGCTGCTTTGGAATCCTTTGGTGCGCTAAGAATAATTAGATCTTTTGCTTAGGAAGATTATGAAATAGAACGATACTCGAAGAAAGTTAATGAAACTAAAGCACCTGGACTTAGACAAGTTATAAGTTATTTCTTTATTATTTTGATCAGTGTGTAATTGAACTTGGTGTTTTTAAAATTTTAGTGTTTGTTATTAACCATACACCACTATTTTTTCAACGGAACCATCTTTACGTTATGTTTGTAGAAGTACATTTATACAATAACTACAGCCTAAACTGGAGATTATATGTTGTTCTTGCAATTATGGGTTTCACGCACATCCAAGGTTGCTCTGCAAGTGTGAAGCCAAGGTGATTATTGCAAGATTCTTTTAGTATGTGTTTTCTCTGCAAGTGTTTCACTGTAATTGTCTCATGTCTTTTAATATGTCTTTTATCATGATACAGTTTGTCCAGCATTAAGGGCAGTGATTGCAAAATATGGATCAATTAGGAATGGTCGTGCCATTATACGTGTATCCTTATTGATACCGAGCAGCAGGTTAATTTTTAACTTTCTTAATCACCTCTAAGGATTATATATGATAATCATAAACTTATAGTAACAATACTATTTTGATTTTACAAGTAATGATTTAAAAGACGAACGAATGCTAATTGATGTCGGTGAAATATATATAGGATGTATTTATATAAAAAAAATCTATTTTTGATTTAAATATTTGTATATATACATCAGTAACTCACCAGTACCATGTGAACACACGACACGAGTAACCAATATTGAAAAATACATTTCATGTTTATCTATTTTGCATAATTTTTTGCACAATTTATTTTTCCTTTTTTATAATTAAATTTAAATATTTTCTATTTTATTTGAATTTCATAACCAAATTGTTGAGAATTTCGTGCTTCTTTTACATTTAATCTCAATTTATATTTTTCCAATATTTTCTATGTTTTTTGTCTGATTTAATTTCATATGCACCCACTATTAAAACTACAACTCTATATAGTATAACTTAATTTTTAATCGTTTTTGCACAATTGTTTTTTTAATGGGTGTATGATATTTTTTTTATTTACAACTAATTTTTTATATTTTCGCTTTTTTATATTTCATAACCTAACTGGTGACATATTTGTGGTCCACACCAGTACTCGTGCGAACGTACGGGTTAATACACCAGTATTGTATAAACATACGGGTAACCATTACAAAATCAGTGCAAACGCACGGATAACACATCAGTGTCGTGTAAAATAAATTTTCTACTGATTTTCAACTAATTCTAATTATGGATATTTATTTGTCTCATTTATTAAACGCATGATTTATTATATTTTTTGTACAATTAAAGAAAATAAAAGTAAATATATTCAAAATAATGTATGAATCCAAAAAAGAGAAAAATGTGTTGTCTTTTAATTATTTATGTAATATATTCATTTTAAAATTATTTTTAATTTCAAATACAATAATGTTTAAGATAGTATATGAATAATTGAAATATATATTATTGATGTCTTTCTTTTAAAAATTGAAATTTTTACACAATTTTGTTTATATTTTTAAAATATGTTTTTCTTTTAAAATTAATAAACTATTTTAGTAAAACTATTTAGTTTTTCTTATTTACATTTTTATTACATTTTAAAAACAAAAACATGCGTAGTACACCAGTACCCGTGCGGACGCACGGGTATCCCACTAATTTTATAACAAAATTTAAATAGTTAGATTTTCAAAGTTCATTGGGATGTCTCAAATATATCTCTATTAAATCAGTTTAATTGATAGTTATGCAAAGATACTAGGTGTAGGGATATAATTTTAGAGAATTTTTTCCACTCTTATTATCTGAGACGCACTTTTGAAAATTCCAAAATATTCTTGGATTTATTTTGAGATACATTTTCAAACGCACTAAAACCATTTTTTTTATTAAAATATAGTTCAGAGATGTAACTGCAAATTTTTTCGAGGTTAATTCGCATATACATTTACGAAGTCACCAACAACATCCAACTTTTATCCATAACATATATCAACAAAAACTAAGTCATTAACAACATCCAACTTTTATCAACAATAATACACCTTAAACAACATAGATAACATTTATCAATAACAACAACATATCAACTCATAAATGTTTCACAAACCTATATGTGTCACAATGACATCCACAATGAAAGGAGGATGAAGCAGAAGTGAGAGCGGCAAAATTGTGTCAAATTTGAATGGATGATATGATTCATGCAAGTTTACAGGTTTGACTTAAGCTCCACCCTCCTTATATTTTTTCTTCATAGAAACACAAATCATTTGTAAACCACTTCTTAATTTATATTATCCCACAAACAACATGAAAGAAGCTATATTATACATGTCAATAAAAGTTCACTTTTTAGGTTATATATTTGCTCATCTTAAGTTCAACAGATTTTGGAAACATAAACTATTGAACCATTAAAGAAGCTATATTGTATATTGTGAAGGATAACTTGTAACATAATCATTTTGTAAGCTTTGATGCAACAAAGGTAAATAGTTGAAGAGAGGTGGGTGAAGTAGCTCAGTTGGAAATTGCTAATTGAGTTAAAGGGGTGCAGATTGTTGGTCCAGAGTTCAACTCCTGGCAACAATATTTATTCGTATTTTCTTTCAATTGTAAATAGGTTGTTGATATTTATAAATCAACAACTTTAAAAAAAGGTAAACGTTTGAAGAAGACGAGTCAGTTGCAAAAGTTTGGTATTTCTATTATGCATATTTGTGAAGAAAGGTTGTTGAAATGTTAATGAATATTATGATATATGAGAGAGACGTGTGTGTGTGTGTGTGTGTGTGTGTGTAAAACATTTCACCATGGTTGATAACATGAATTGTGACAAAATATAAGGACAGGTAACGAAAAACATGGTTGTTAATATTGACAGTAGTGAAATGTCTTTTAGTAAGTAACAAAAAAATATCCAAAAATGAGTTAATACTACGGTTAACATAACAATCATTGTAATATGGTGTTAAGAGAGGTCTATTTTATAGTAGTGATTCCAAAAGAAAAATGATTTACTCAAGAGAAAAAAAAACTCTTGGTAAATTTACAATAAAGCTCTTATCCATAACAATTTACTCACTAAACTCAATAACACTCTCAAAGTACCATGGGCAAAAACCTAAGAGAAAAAATAAATAATTTAGAGATTGAGATAAGGAGGAAAAGTGAGACATGTCATATTTTTCTATATCATTTGAAATGAATGAGAAATTCTCTATTTATGGGCATGAAATTGTTCATTTTAGGAGATAATTCATGGGTAAAATAAATGACTGAATTGATTAGGTACTGGTAATAATATTTCTACCCAAATTAGAAGGTTTTGATAGAAATTCGTTACCATTTATTAAGATAATCTCACAATCGATTATAGATTCGATTATACCATATCTAATCGAGTAAGACAATTATCTAATTAATTAGGTAGCTATAAAATTTCTTCTAATCAATTGGAAATTTTCCTAGTTGATTAGCTAGGCCCTAAAAACATGTTTGGTAATTTTATTTAAAAAAGAGAGTTCAAAAATACTTTTTAAGTGTTTGTGTGTGTAATACGGTGGGAGAACTGACTTGGTTGTTTTGCGTTTTATCGCAATTATTGCGGATAGCAAGAGTCGCCACTATCTTTTCTTTTATCTAATAAGGAAAGGGTGAAAAGAACAGGAAAGACCTTTGAGATATTTTCTTGAGTTTGGAGGGTAAGTCATGAAAAGATAATGTGTTAGCACCATTTTCATCCGTAGTTATCTACGGGCTCTTAGTTGCTTGCTAGATCACTTTTGAAATTGCTTTGTTTGAAATATGTTTATGGTGGATTTTGAAAGTATTCTTGAAAAGCGCCTTCGTTTAGGCAAACTTTGTAATGATTCTCGTCTCTATAAGAATGCATACAAAGTGTTGGACTTTTTGAAAATATTTCATGTTTTTAAAGTTTTTAGTGTGTTTGAAAGATATTTGTTTTTGAAGATGGATATGAGCAAGCAACTAAGAACGTTCTACCTACTCAAAAGTCTTTTGTTCATTTCTTCCTTCCTTTGATATTGCTATCTCACTATTGATTAATAAGTAGCCTTATCTTTGGATGTGAAGGGACGGGCGTGGGTCATTGTATAGTCATGAATAGCAATATTGTGAGATACCTTAGCATTTCTCTTAAGGGACCAAGATCATTTGTAAGGCAACATTCGTGGCATCGTCGAGGGACTATGATCTTGTATTTTTTATTGTTTTTGCTAAGATAACTCACATGCATAACATGACCATTTTCTCAAGGCAATAAGTGTGCAAGTGTTTGTATTTCATGCTTGAATTTATATTGGATTAGGGTTTTCTAAGCATTGATTTTATCTTTCCATACAAACCCTAATTTACTAGCATTTATATGAAAGCGGTAAATTGCGGAAAGTAAATGTCCTACGCTATTACATTATTTGGGGATGGGGTGTACAAATTACAAATGGGGAATTGCAAGAAATTAAAACCCTAATTATCTATTACAACCATATTGAATTGTAAATAATAATGTACAAGAAATGTAAATGAATATTATGTACAAGTATGTAAAGAAACAATGTACAAGGTAGTGAATTTTTGTATTAAAGATTTTGACCTAATTAAAAGAAAATAATTAACTAAAATAAGAAAATTAAAATTAAGTTAATAAAAGAAATTAATTTATTAGAGAAAACAAGTTTTTGTTTTTTAGGTTTTTTTTTTGTGAATTTGATTAAACTAGTAAATAAAAAGTTAATTAAATAAAAGCCCTAAATTCTAAATTAATTAAAAGAAAAAAAGTTTAGGTCTAATATTAATTTATTTAAGAAAAGAAATTAAATTTATAAGAAAATATATTTTGGTCTTTTGTTTTAAAAGAGATAAAAATAAAAACACTAAATATCCTAAATAGAAAAATATGAAATATTTTTGGTATTTTTTCCTGATTAATAAATATAATAATAATAATAATAATAATAATAATAATAATAATAATAATAATAATAATAATAATAATAATAATAATAATAAAAATAATAAGAAAATTAAAATAAGATAAAAATAAATCAAAGTAAAAAAGGTGTAAAGAGCGAATTAGGGAGTCTAGAAGTAAAAACAGATTTTCTATTAGGGCCACAATTTGCTTTTTTTTTTAATAATCAGAGAGACAACAAAAAAAGGCTTATGGCAAATGCAGTGTTGAAATGGAGGGGGGGTGCACGCTGAAGAGGGGCATTTGGGCCTGGATGGGATTTTTGTAACTAGCCCATCCTGTAACAAAAATAAACAAATAAATTTTAAATAATAAAACAAAACAAAACTTTGTTTTCTTTAATCGACCAAGGCAGAAACGCGTTATTTCACCCTGTATTCTCCCGTTCTCTTCTGTTCTTGTGGTTCGCCGGAAATCGCCCTCAGCAGCGGTGGACAGTGGTCTTCACGGTGGCGATTGCTCTGATCGTGAATTTTATTATATCATTCTCTTCCTCTCGTCCTCACGGTTACTAATCTCATGCTTGATTTTGCTGATTTTGCTTGGTTTGGCGTAGATCTGAAAGGGGTGAACAGAAACCCTAAGTGCTCTGATTTGGCCTCTGAAGCTTATTTTGGGTGAGATCTTTCCTCTCTATCTCTTCTTCTTCGTATTTCTTATATTCTGAAGGGTTAGGGTTTCACGAAAATGATGAAAAATGTTTAGGGATTTGTTATTTGTGTTGCAATTATGTGTTCTATATATTTGTGTATCTGTGTTTCTTTGGATGTGCTAAAAAAATATTTTTGAGGGGTTGAAACAAGTGTTGTTGCGATTTTTGTACCTCTGTATATTTTTTTTGAAAAAATCTTTTGGGTTTGTGTATATTTTTTGTGTGTTTGTGAATTGACTTTGAGCTGTATATTTTTTGTAAAAGAAAGCTGAAAACTATTTGGGAATTTTGTATAAAAGTTAGCTCTTTATGTTGCTCTGGCTCAGTTGATGCGTTATGTTATCTTGTGGCTTGGCTGGAAGTAATTTTTTATGATGGAAACAAGGCTGTATTTTGGTTTTTTGCTATATGTTCTTGTATATTTTTCTTTTGCTGGAAAAATGCCCTCATTTGCTGTGAACCATGTTCTGTTTTTATACTGTAACTTGTGTTTGTTGACTTTTCTTGTTGGCTGCTGATACTGATACAGACTTGGAAGCTTGCCTTGTCACTTTTACTGATTTTTGATAAATCAACTTTGTTATTGGTTGACTTTGCTTGTTGGTTGTTGGGTTATGTACCCGTTGTACTGGCTTTGGTGCTTTTTTGCAGGTTTTGTACTTGCTGTATTTTGGTAACTTAAGTTGATGTCCTTTTGTTGGCTGACTGTGATGTTTGTTGTATTTTTTTGAGTTTTTTGTGAACAAATATTTGCTTTGAGATTTGTTTGAGATTTACAGTACAGTTATCCTATGACTTTAATATTGTAGTTTTGATTTTTTTTATTGAGACCAACAAATATGAGGCTTAGTGATTGTTTGCTTACTAACTCATATTTTCTTTTGATTTCATGTATGGTTGGTGAGGAATGGCAAAGGGGGAAAGGAGACTGTGACTAGGCATAAAAAGCTTAGAGGGAATTTGAAGGAGTGAAGAATAGAATCTTATGATTTAGAAAGCTTAGGAATTTGAATTATGTTTTGTAACAATTTTTTTTTAGAGAAAGTTCATATTTTGGATGTATGAGTCCTTTGTACATTTGTAAACTTTGTAGAAAATTTAGTATTGAATGAGGATAAATGTTAAGCTTTGTATGAAAAATATGGTTTGAGTTCTTTTGAAATGAATTTTGAGAAAAAGAACATTTAATCTTGAGATAACAACCTTCATGTTGGCCATTGTCATTTTGATCTTGAATTTTTCTTTGGACAAATATAAACTTGCTTACGGCACCAAGTCAAAACTTGCTCTTATTTTCGTATCACCAAGATTGTAACCAAAGCAAATTTCCTTTTGAATTCCAAAAAACAAACTTTGAATGAAAAATTCAAAGGAAAGATGTAGTAATGGACTTTGTAATGACAATATAAAAATGACGATCCAATGGGCTTCAAATCCAATCAAATTCAAACTTAACTTGACTTTAAAAATTCAAATCAAAGGAAAGACTCCCAAAAATGGTGACTAACCCCTTCATCAGGTTGTATCATAAATCAAATGATGGCTTGTAATTCTCTTTAAAATACCAAGTGGTAAGGCTTAGCTAATCTTCTTAATTTTGAGATGTAGAAGAAAACAAATTGAGATTGAAACCAAACTTTGATTCTAAAGCCTTTTGCGAATTTGAGAAGAACAACCTCGCATGGCTAGAAACTCTAAGAGAATTTTTTTTCCGTAGAAAATGAAGGGCAAATTTTGGGGTACAACAGTGTGTATGTGTTTTCTTAGAATGTGTTATTGGGCCTAACTAGACCCTACAAAACTGACTTGTAGGGTGAGGATTGCCCTCACTTATAAGCACATGGTCGGGCCATATATTGTTCGATGTGGGACTCTTAACAACCCCTCTCAAGTCCAGAGTAAACTTCTGGAGCGTAAAACTAAATGGTGGGTGGCCTGATAATGGAGTGGCCCAACAGATCTTAAACCGGGCTCTGATACCATCTTAGAATGTGTGGTTGAGCCTAATTCGACCCTACAAAATTGGCTTGTAGGGTGAGGAATGCCCTCACTTATAAGCACATGTTCATGCCATATATTGTCCGATGTGGGACTCTTAACATGATTTAGTTATAATACTTCCTTAAACACCCTTGTGTATTTATAATACACTGATCACCCACACAAATACAATCAAACGAGTGTTCTGATGTTGCAGTATTAGCAATCAAAAGTGTAAGTATTTATTTTGTCGTATCCATGGGGGCTAGTGTAATATCAGTGTCGTTCAACAATTACTATGATTTTAAGCGAGTGTTTGCAAGTTGTTTGATTATGGAAAGTTACAGAATGTAAAATAGATTAATGTTAAATAAAGTTTCAGAGATATGAGAACTTGTCAGGATTGGATTTTGTAACACCCCAAAATTTAGAATTAATTATTTAGTTGATTTTTTTGTGAATTATCAATGATTTTCTGTGTGATGTTTGATGATATGTTGTGGGCAGTGGTGGATTAAGGTCATGATTATAATTACTTATATTTAAATAATTTAGCTATAATTATCTAGAATTATTTACTAACTATTAATTAGAATAAATAGAATAATAAAGTGGAAAAGAAGAATAAGGCCAATGTTGTAATATGTGGTGATAAGTGAGGGTATGAGGAGAATAACATAAAAAGGGTCCTAGGGATAAAAAGAGAAAAGAAGGAAGAGAAGTTTATTTGGTACGAAGTTTGGGCGAACGCGGGGAAAAAGGCTAAGGCTCAAAGGGATTCTCGGTAGAACATGAAGGAAAGGATCAATCAATTGCTAAGAACTAAGGTAAGAGGTTTAATCTATTTATTATAATTAATAGAGGGTTGAGGTGATGTAGGGCTTTTCTTGTATGTTGATTTTTGTGAAGAACATAATGAATTGCATGATGAAATTGATGTTATGATGAATCTGAAATGCTATGATTTGACCCCAATATATGTTGATACATGATTTAATGTTAGTATGTGGTATATGATGATTATTATGCGTTGTGGACTGAGTTTGGTGTGAAAATCGCAAATGGTATGGACTGAGACAACAACCAAAATGAAATTGTGAAGTTGCAGTATCGTGACCGTCGTTGGGCGAGCAGAGCGCTCGAGCGTCGCCGGGTGATGCAACTGGTGAACATGATGGAGGAAAAATAGAGTCTCTGGAAAAATGTATGGAGCACCAGGACTAGGGGTGGGAATAGGCTGGGCCGAGCTAGGCTTTATCAAGCCTGGCCTGCTAAAAATTTCAAAGTCTAAGCCTGGCATATAGCCTATCATAGGCTTATTTTTAGGCACGCGCCTAGCCTTTTCGAAGGCCTAATTAGCCTACAAGCCTACTTAAAAGCTTATTTCATTTGAATATTTGTAAATTAACTATTCAAATAATGTTAAATAGATTGACAAATTAAAAGACCAATGAGACTAAATGTTTGTTTTTATTTACTCAATCAAGTTTATCTATTAACAAAAGTATTGTGATAACTAAACTTTATTTTCAACTCACTTTTAGGGTTTATGAGAATAGGTTATTACATTGTTCATAAGGTTTTTCAACTTGTTCTCGTAAGTTTTTTAAGATAACTAAGCTCTAATTTCGTATTTTAATTTAAAGTATAAAATACAATATAATAATAATAATAATAATGTTATTCATATTTATTTAAATAGGCCGGCCTGGTAGGTTTAAAAGACTTTTTTATGGCTTATGGCCTAGCCTTTTTAGCTAATAGGCTTATAAAAAAGCCTAGGCCTTTTCTGCTTAAAAAAAAGTATGGCCTGACATGGACCTGTGTGGGATAGGCCATAGGCACCTATTAGTTGGATTGGTCTACTCCCACCCCTAACCAGGACATTTCTTGGTGGTGAAGTGGCGAGCAGAGCGCCAACAGCAGCATCAGGCGATGCAGTCTCACATAATTTTTAAAATGTCATAACTTGAGTTTCAGGACTCCGTTTGATGCGCCGTTCGAAGTGTTGGAAAGCTAACATGCTAAACTATAATATGATAGAGTTAATTGATTTGTTTTATGAATGAATCTAGTATTTATTTGTTTATGAGATTTATTTATTGTTATGTTTTTATGATATGATGTTCCATTTTTAATGATGATTATGATGTTGTTGTGGAGTATTATGAAGATGATTTATCTGATGATTGTGTGATGGTTATGTGATGATTTATATGATGATTATTTTATGATTTATGTGATGATTATGTGAATTATGATGCACTTAACTAGTCATGGTCGCATTTATATGACGTTGTTGTGCATCATGCATTCATAGCATTTTTGGACGGTGGTCCGCTGTTTTGGAAGGTGTTCAGCTTATGACGAGCCTCAATCCCATTGTGTGAATTGTGTGTGTTTTATGATGTACTTTGATTCCAAGAGGGAATCGATCCTATGGTGATAATCTTTGAAGGGTGATGACCAAGTGTTCATCAAATTATTTGGTACCACATGCATTTAACTAGTGTCATACCCCAAATTTGTCCTACTGATTTCTAGTCACTTTTATCCCTTATAAAAATTTCAGAATTATCATCTTTACTTATTTATGGGGGTTTAAAGTTTATAAAGAGGGTTTTTTTGTCTTGTAAAGAAATTAATGGGCCTTTCTATATCAGAAAGGACCCATATATAATTTTCAGTCCACCTCAAACAGTGAAGGGGGGTGCACGTTATTGAAGTAATATTGGGCCATCTCTAAATCAGAATGACCCATTTAAGTGGGATGATGTATAAAACAATGCATTTTGTTTAAGGCCTAATATAGTAAAACAGTGGCCCAATTTAGCTTTGGGGTTTGTTTTGAAAAAAATGTTTTAACATTGTTATTATTACTGTTAACATTGTTATTACTAATGATTAATTATTAAAACTTTTACCTTAAACTTAATTGTTTTTGTTTTATTAACTAAAGGAAAGATAGTTAACAAAAGAGGGTTTTTCCAATTTCGTTTGGCTCATTTCTGGTTTTAAGTTGTATTCTGTTATTAAGGATATTATTTATAAAATAGTATTTAAAATCATAGTAATTAACTAAATGTTTTTTTTTGAAGAAAATGTTTGATAAAGAAAAAAGGTCATCAGATAACCCCTTACTAACCTAAGGCCCATTTTGATTTTTACCCTGTTGTTTCATATAGCAAAAAAAAACGCTTGTCATAATAAATCAAAAAATGCTACTGGCCCAATCCAAATCCCAAAAAAAGCACATGCTCCCAAAAACTAACAAACATTGTTTGGATTAAGCAGAGATAACACATGCTTTACTACAAACAAATACTGTTTGAATCAAATGACAAAAACAGAAACAAAATTAAAACAGAAACTAATCAATACAACTTAATACAAAATCAACCATTACAGATACAAATTAAAATTTATACAGATTTACAGACAAGAATCAGATTGCATTCAAACTCTAATTACAACTTGAATTAATCTACATACAAACTTGTTTGTTTCCTAAAATGTAATCCTAAAAAAAACACTATAAAACCTAAAGGAAACTAAGAACAAAGAACGGAGGATCAAAGACATAAAATTGGAAAGAAAATTTACAAAATAATAAAAGTAGAGAAGGGAGAAGAAATCGAGGCCTTGTCACTCGTAAATCCATATCCTTGCCTGAGATTTGGGTTTCGAGATTCGAAACCCTAAATTTGTTAAAGACACCACTGCTAGCTTCGAGACACCATTCCCATCCTCCATCTGTGCAACTTCTGTCTTCATCATCGTCCATCCTCGTCACCATCTCCACCGTTATCTTCACCTACAAAGCAAACAAAGGAGATTAAAGGGACATTCACTCAGCAGAATAAAAATGGATCGAAGGCGATGAGGTAACGAAAATCACTTAGCTTCCGTGTTCTATTTTCTTCACAATAGATGTAGTTGGGTTTGATTTTTGGGGTTGGACGGGGCTGGCACTAGGATTGGGTTTAGGGTTAGTTTATTTGTGATGTTAAGCGAATAAGAGAGTTTGAGACAGAGAGAGAGTGGGTTAACACCGCCGTGGGTTGGGAATAAAAAGGTTTATGGTTTTAGTTTGTGAAGAATATAGTTCAGGGTTTTGGTTTATGAAGGAGAGGGGAGAGGGTTTCTCCACCGTCGGGTAAGATCTAGGGTTTGTTTGAGGGTTATTAGAAAAAGAAGAAAGAAAATGAGTTTGAGACAGAGAGTGAAGAGAATGAAAACATAATAAGACATTTTGGTTTGTAAATTATATTATATTGTATTCAACTATCTGGTACATGCGCGCCCTTATTTATTATCACACTCCTTCAATCACCATCATTAGATCTCAATCACACGTCCCAGAATGCGCATGTCCATGATAAATCCCTGCGCACGACTATACGCTATCTACACGGACCCCCTCCCAATGTTTGCTCACTAGGCCCGGCCCATTATCTAAACGCACCCTCATGTCCTTTTTGTTTTTGAAGGGGTGAAAAACACAAGAAGGGGGGGTTGAATTGTAAAACTGAAATCTTAAAGCAATTGACAAGATATTTTTATCCTGGTTCGTTTGATCTCAAACTACTCCAGTCCACCCGTCAAGGTGATTTCGCCTCTCTCCAACGAGGTCTTAATTCACTATATTCAACTGAATATTACAGACTGCTTTAACAACTGCTAAAGCCTTCTTGATTCAAACCACAATCCGGTTTGTCAAGGCAACACTTTCTTACAAAGGTATAAAACAATGTGTGTGAATGTTTTCTACAAAAATTTATCACAACTGTGATGTATACACAAATGAAGCTTAGAAACTAGATTGCTAAACACTAATGGAGTATCATAGTTTGTGGTTTAGCAAAACTGGTAGATGAAGATTATTGTTCAGCTTTGTGCGTGTAGAGATTTGGAGAGCATTAGCCATTATAATCTTCGAAGCCTTGTTTATATAGCACTTGAGAAGATGAACGTTGAATGCAATATTCTTGATTCAATGCTAATAACAAGCTTTCCTTTTTGAGCAGATCTTGTCTAGAATGAGGCCGTTGGGATTAATTAGCTTTCAATGCACAGTACCGTTGCTTCTTCAATGCACGTTCTGGCTTGGCTCATTCTGATTCTGCTTCGCTGCTGATGAACTATTGTGTTTCTGTATCAGAGTGTTTACGCGCAGTTCTGTTCATCAAGCTTCAGCATGTACGTGAGTTGATCATCTGATCTTGACGTTCTGATTCAGCAACTTCTGATGCTGGTGTATGAAATCAACTTCTGATGCTGAATAATTGATCTTGCTTATTTTAATCAGCGTATCTGCAAGTCAGAGCATAGTAATTTTAGGCAGCATATAGTTCAAACATGAAACATATAAATACTATATCTTTTCACTTTGTTATCATCAAAACTCAAATATAGGGTAGTAGATTCAAACATTGTTCTAACAATCTCCCCCTTTTTGATGATGACAAAAACTAGATATTTTAAATGAAAAATAACGTGAAAAGGTATCTGGGAAATGTTTCAGAGTTAAGAAGTAAGGAGAAATCAGAGTTAAGAGATACTCCCCCTGAGTTGATTACTTCCCTTTGATGATACGTGTACTTCAGGATCAGATCTTTTTCTTTCTTTGAACATCAGATTATCAGAGTCTTTGACTTATCAGAGAGCAGAGCTTCAGAGCTTTTCCTGTCAGAGCTTTACTTTGGATCAGAGTATTAGGTCAATCAGAACTTCATATTTGATCAGAGCAACATTGATCAGAGCTTCTACATTTTGATCAGAGCTTCTAGTCTTCATAGTGTTCAGGAGCTTCCTTGTGCCTGTAGACTTAAAACAAAACAGAAAAACATTTCAAGTAATAGAGTTAGAATGTTTGAGAATTTCTGTCTAGTTAGCCGTTATTGATTTTAAATATCATTCTTGTTCTCCCCCTTTTTGTCAGCAATCAAAAAGTGTTGGTGATGTGCTAAAACAATTTAGATCAGAAAAACTAATCATATTAATCTAGTTCAGAATCAGAGCAAAAGAACATTACAGAACATAGTCAAAACAGTACATCAGAAAATGAAGAAAACATGAAAAAGTTATGCATGAAAAAGATTTAAGATTGAGGGGGCATGCGTGAGAACAGGCTCTCCAGCATCGCTTGAATCTTTTCAGAAGTTTCATTCTGCTTCTGAACCATGTTGACAACAGTGTCAATTTTGATGTCCTGTACATCCATTCTTGCCTTCATCTTCTGATCATTGTCGTCCATCCGCTGTTGTAGACGCAAGTCATTCAGCCTTAGTTCCTCCAGAGCCTGCCTGTCCAAGGCAGCTTGAGAAGCATCAGAAGGAGGAGGCTTCTCAGAACTTTCAGCGACATCTTCTGCTTGACTTTCAGCCTGAATGGGCTTGTCTTCTTCTGATGGTTGCACCTGTGCAGCTTGCTGTTTCTCAGACCAAGATTCACTGTCCAGAGGGAGCACAACTTCCTGAGGCAGCTGACTTTCAACTTCCTTCAGCAGCTTGCTGAAGTTCTGTTGAGCCTGCTCATAGTTGACATCCTGCAACTTGAGGGCTTCAGCACGTACCCATAATCTGAACTGTGACCAAAGCTGATCAGAAGCAGCTGGGTCAATCATCCCAGGACAGACTTGCTTCAAAGAAGCAATCCATTGCAGCACACCTGTTTCAAAATTCAAAATACCAGAGCCAACATCTGGTTGCTTTGGTTTGGGAATGGCAATTTTGTGTCTTAAATCAGCAAGACGTTCAAGACTTGTTAAGTCAATGAAGGTTCTGCTGGGGTTTTCAGAGGTTTGCTGAGAGGCTGTTTGTTTTGGAGGAAGGGTATCAGAATCAGAGTCAGATATTTCGATTGGAGTGGATGGTGGTTTGGGAGTATTTGGAGGTGTTGATTCCTCTGAAGATGGTAACTGGGGCATGACAATAGTGGTTCCACATGGCAACTGGATTGCCAGCGGTGAAGGTTGAGGTGAGTGAGGGTCAGATTTATGAGGAGAAGGGGTTTTGGAATGGTGAAACTCTGTTTGTGGTGAAGGTGGATTATTTTCTGGTTGAGGAGGTGGAATCTCTGATTGCTCAGGGATCAGAGGTTCTTCTGTGAGAGGTTGTTGTTGTTGTGGTTCTGGTTCTGGTTGTTGTTGTTGTTCTGGTTCAGGTTGTTGTTCTGGTTGTGGAGGAGGAATATTTGGTGGTTCAGAATTTGGTTGAGCAGAAGCATGTTCACGCTCAATATCAGTTAGCACTCGATCAAGTGCTGGTGTTGTTGAAACAGTTGGTTGTTTGGGAATCTTAGTTCCGGTTCTTCTGAGTTGTAATGCCTCAGAAGGGTCTTCTGGTATGGTTTCATCAATGGTAGGGATTGGGATTGATATTCTGTGGGAGGTTTGAGGAGGGGCAGCAGATGTTGGAATAGAAGATGAAATTAAAACAGGGGCAGCAGATGAAATACCTCTTTTCTTTGGAGTCTGCTGAGACGATCCTTCTGCTGGCGCTTTCCTCTTCTTTGTCTTCTTCTGAGTCACTTCAGGTTGGGGTTGACTCAGATCTTTGATCTTCAGCTTTGAACCTGTATCTTCTGCCTTGTACGCATCTGGATACTTGAGAAACATCTCTGGTTTGGATTCCATTTCATAAAATACCGGAAAATCACTCAGAGGCACTCTTCTGCTGGAGATATCAGCAGTTGAAGTAGCTCTGGGTTCCTTCTGAATATTTTCTATCAGCTTCATCTTTTTCAGATTCTTAGCGTTCAGCGGTTTTCCAACAGTTGGTTCAATAGTGCTCAGCACCTGAGCTTCGCTTAGATACTCTATCAGCTTATTCTCTGTCAGAATATCTGATATGAGCCTTCCAAATGGTATCCAGTCCCTTTTGGTCCTTTCTTCTTCTCTTGTTTCTTTGACACTGGTCTTGAGATGGTTGAACAGGAAGTGTGCCAGATTGATCTTTACCCTCTGATCAATAAAGTAGATCAGAAACTGCTGATCCACGTTTATATAATCAGGAGAACTTGTTGGTTTCCTGTGGTTGAAGCAGCCCAGAACAATCTTGGCCCATACTCTGCAGTGATCCTTCAGATCCTTAATTTTGCTGCTGGGCATTCCAAGAGTGAAAATTCTGTTGGCTACCACACCTATATCAGGGCATCTTTCAGCCATGTCCACACAACGGACTCCACCACCACTTTGACCGATTAGCCTTGCAATGAGGTCTTCAGAAATTACAATCTTCTTTCCCATGACAGAAGAGATGACTAGTTGTTTAGAAACCTTGGCGTGAATCCAAAATTCCTTGACTAGCGCTGGGAATGTTGGTCCAACCAACCTATCGAAATACCTCTCCCACTTTTGAGCCCTAATTTCTTCAGTTAGGTCAAATCCATTATCCTTCAAACTTTCGAAGTCGATGATTAACTCAGAGAGAACTTCAAGATTCTTTACCGGTGTGAGAAGAGTTCTGAGGGGCACCTGATATTGCTCAGAAGTTGCTTTCTTCTGATTGCCTGCAGAAATGCTGGAGGATGCCATTGTTCTCACTAAAAAAGCTTTGAGAATGATTTGAGAGAAAAAGGTTTGTAGGAGATAAACTCAGAAATATGCAGAAAATACTTGAATGATTATGAGAAAGCGTAAAGAATAAGAATGAAGGATTAATGTGCTTAAATAGAGTTTTCAAAAATTATTTTGAAAAATTAAACGTTTTTTAAGAGAGAGAAAAAAATAATGATTGCCATTTAACAAGCGTGATTACTTTTCATTAAATGCTTGCTGATTTTGGGGGATTTGAGAAAGATACTTAAAAACGGTTACCAGACATGTGTCTCAATGCACCCAATCAGCGCTTTGCCTTCTCAGAAGCGAGCACGCGTTCTGCTTCAGAGATTTGCTGATGATTGGATGACACTTGTTTGATGTAGTGATCAGCACGTCTGTCTTTGAGATTAGACTCTCAGATCTTTAGACTTGCATCTGATACAATCTGCATGTTCTATCTTTCTGAAAGGAGATTGATCAGAAGTTCACAGCAAAATAATTACATTATGAAGATAAATATATGGAATTAAAACATTTTCACTCTGGACATACTTTCATGCTGAGATGTTTCAGAATGAAATTAAACCTATCTTCTGAAAGGGGTTTGGTAAAGATATCAGCCCATTGATGGTCTGTATCTATAAATTTTAAGTTCAAAATACCTTTCTGAATATAGTCCCTAATGAAGTGATGTTTTATTTCTATATGCTTAGCTCTAGAATGTAAAATAGGATTCTTACTTAAGCAAATAGCAGAAGTATTATCACAAAGAATAGGAATGTTACTCTCAAAAATCTGGAAGTCTTCAAGCTGACTTTTCATCCAGAGCATTTGTGTGCTACATCCTGCTGCTGCTATGTACTCAGCTTTTGCTGTTGACAGAGCAATTGTTGATTGCCTTTTGCTGGACCAGGAGATCAGATTTTCTCCCAGAAACTGGCAGCTTCCAGAAGTACTTTTACGTTCCACTCTGTCTCCAGCAAAATCAGCATCACAGTAGCCTACTAAGCTGTAATCACTAGATTTTCTATAAAACAAACCCAGATTAGTAGTACCTTTCAGATACTTGAAAATTCGCTTAACAACTGTTAAGTGAGATTCTCTAGGATCTGATTGGAATCTAGCACAAATACATACGCTGAATAAGATATCAGGTCTTGAAGCTGTCAGATAAAGGAGAGAACCAATCATACCTCTGTAGACTTTCTGTTCTACACTTTTGCTTACCTCTTCTCTTTCCAGAATGCACGTGGGATGCATTGGAATCTTTGATGGCTTACATTCTGAGAGGTCAAATTTCTTCAGAAGATCTCTGATGTATTTGCTCTGATGAATGTAAGTTCCTTCTGGAGTTTGATTGATCTGAATTCCTAGAAAGAATTTCAGTTCCCCCATGAGGCTCATCTCAAATTCTGCCTGCATACACTTAGCAAATTTTCTTCCAAGAGAAGGATTAGTAGAACCAAAAATGATATCATCAACATAAATTTGACAGACTAAAATGTCACTCTTAACTGTTTTACAGAATAGAGTAGTGTCCACTTTCCCTCTGGTGAATTCATTTTCAAGCAGAAAGTTACTTAGCCTTTCATACCAAGCTCTGGGAGCTTGTTTCAGACCATACAGTGACTTCTTCAGTTTGAAAACATGTTCTGGATGTTTTGTATTTTCAAAACCTGGGGGTTGGTGAACATAAACTTCTTCTTCTATATAACCATTTAAGAATGCACTTTTGACATCCATCTGATACAGAGTGATGCCTCTATTAACAGCAAATGAGATTAAAAGTCTGATAGATTCTAACCTGGCGACTGGGGCAAAGGTTTCTGTATAGTCTATCCCCTCTTGCTGACTATAACCTTGTGCAACCAGTCGTGCCTTGTTTCTGATGACTTCACCTTGTTCATTTAACTTGTTTCTGAACACCCATCTTGTTCCAATGACGTTGAATCCTTTTGGTCTGGGAACGAGATCCCATACGTCGTTTCTGGTGAATTGATTCAGCTCTTCTTGCATTGCCAGAATCCAGTCATTATCCAGAAGTGCTTCATCAATAGAAAAAGGTTCAATCAGAGACACAAGTCCCATAAGAGTTTCTTCAGAGTTTCTGAAGCTTGCTCTTGTTCTGATTGGATCTTCCTTTCTTCCTAGGATAGTCTCTTCTGGGTGATCCAAACTGCTTCTGGGTAATCTCTTCTGAGGTTGATCAGCAGCAGTTGTAGGATTTCTAGCATTGCTCCTTTCAGACGTTGAAGGAATGTCTGTGTTGAGAGCTTCTGATGACTTGTCTTCAGAACCTGCAAATTCAATTTCTATACCTGCAAAATTTTCATTCTGCTTTGACTTTTCAGAGTCAAGCTTATCATCAAAACGAACACTGATTGATTCTTCCACAATCTGTGTTTCTGTATTGTATACTCTGTACCCTCTTGAGCGTTCAGAGTATCCTAACATAATACACTTCTGTGCCTTAGAATCAAACTTGTTCAAATAATTCTTCGTATTCAATATAAAGCAAGTACATCCAAATGGATGAAAATACGAAATGTTGGGCTTTCTGTTCTTCCACAATTCATATGGAGTCTTTTCCAGAATAGGTCTTATTGAGATTCTATTCTGAATGTAGCACACTGTGTTTATTGCCTCTGCCCAAAAAGTCTTAGCAACGTTTGTCTCATTGATCATGGTTCTGGCCATTTCTTGCAATGTTCTGTTCTTTCGTTCTACAACTCCATTTTGTTGGGGAGTTCTAGGACAAGAGAAATCATGCAGAATGCCTTTGTCATTAAAGAATGACTCAAAATCTTTATTTTCAAATTCTCCACCATGATCACTTCTGACTTTAACGATTCTAAGATCTTTTTCATTCTGAACTTGGTTACAGAAGGTAACAAACACAGAGTGTGACTCGTCCTTGTGTCTTAAGAACTTTACCCATGTCCATCTGCTATAGTCATCTACGATTACTAACCCATACTTCTTACCACTGACTGAAGCAGTTTTAACTGGTCCAAATAAGTCAATGTGCAGAAGTTCTAATGGCTTAGAGGTGGAAACAACATTTTTGGATTTAAAAGAAGGTTTTGCAAATTTGCCTTTCTGACATGCTTCACACAGAGCATCTGAATTGAACTTCAAATTAGGAAGTCCTCTGACCAGATTGAGTTTGTTAATCTGAGATATTCTTCTCATACTAACATGCCCCAATCTTCTGTGCCAGATCCACTGCTCGTTGTTAACAGACAGAAGACATTTTACATTCTGACTCTTTAGTTCAGAAAGTTTGATTTTGTAAATGTTGTTTTTCCTCTTACCATTAAACAGGATAGTCCCATCTTTCTGACTAACAGCTTTACATGATTTTTGATTAAAGATTATATCATAACCGTTATCACTTAATTGACTTATGGATAACAGATTATGCATCAATCCATCTACTAGCAGAACATTATTAATAGAGGGAAGATTTCCATTACCTACAGTTCCAGAGCCAATAATCTTTCCCCTCTGATTGCCTCCAAAGCCAACGTGGCCTCCAGGCTTAAGTTCCAGGCTTTGGAACATATGCCTTCTTCCCGTCATGTGTCGTGAGCAGCCAGAGTCCAGGTACCATGACTGGTGTTTCTGACTTGCTGCTAAAGATATCTGCAACATGTATTATTTTATCCTTAGGTACCCAGATCTTCTTGGGTCCTGATTTGTTAGTTTTGCCAAAACTCTGGTTGAATTTTGGTTTCACAGAGTGCTTACTGCTAGTATATTTGATGTCATGTGTGTGACCATACACAAAGTGTGAATTTAGAGGAGTGTGTTTAATGGTTAAATCCATGACATTCTTTGGTGTAGGAACCTTACCTAGGTATCCTATTCCTTTCCTGCCGTTTCTGCTAACTCCATAGATCATTGAAGCCATTCTGCTTCTATCTATGCTTTTAGCAAGGAACTTCTGGAAACTGTGATCATACTCCTTGATAATCTCATCAGCGTTGCTGGGAGTTTCAGAAATTGGTTCCTTCTGAGAGTTTTGTAAAGAGTTTTCTAATTTTGAAATTTTATCTCTCAGCTCAGAGTTTTCCAATTTGAGACTCTCAGACTTATTAGAGTCAGATTCAAGATTCCTTTTCAGGTCTCTGAATTTAGCTCTAATCTGCTGATAACGTTCCAGAATTTCATTGAGGCTTTCAGCAAGTTCAGCCTTTGTAAAATTAACAGCGAAGTTAGGGAATACCTCTTCTGTGTCTGATTCTGAGTCTGATTCAGAAGCTTCACTATCATCTGGAATGTTAGCCATGAGCGCTATGTTTGCCCTTTCATCATCTGATTCTGAGTCAGCTTCAGACGAGTCAGAGTCATCCCATGTGGCCATGAGACTTTTCTTCTTCTCTCTTCCAAACTTCTTTTTGGGCTTTTCCCTCTGAAGCTTTGGGCAGTCACTCTTGTAGTGTCCTTGCTCATTGCACTCGTAGCAGATGATGTCTTTTGTGTTTGGCTTCTTGCTACTGGAGGAGCCTTCAGATCTTCTGTATCCAGAGGAAGAATCTGTCCTTCTGTATCTGGAAGAAGACTCGTTCTGATCAGATCTTCTGGGATTCCTGAACTTCCTTTGTCTTTGCTTCCACAGTTGATTTACTCTTCTGGAGAGAAGGGAAAGTTCGTCTTCTTCTGATGAGGATCCATCAGATGTTTCTTCAACTGCCTGCAAAACTTTAGACTCAGATTTTCTGTTAGATTTTAAAGCTAAAGGCTTACCTTGCTTCTGAGGCTCGTCAGCTTCTAGCTCTATCTCATGACTTCTGAGGGAGCTTATAAGTTCCTCCAGAGTGATTTTGTTGAGATCTTTCGCTAGCTTCAGAGCAGTAACCATAGGCCTCCACTGCTTGGGTAAACTTCTGATTATCTTCTTGACATGGTCAGCAGTAGAGTATCCTTTGTCCAGAACTTTGAGACCAGCTACCAGAATCTGGAATCTAGAGAACATAGTTTCAATGGATTCAGATTCTTCCATTTTGAACGCCTCATACTTCTGAATGAGCGCCAGAGCTTTTGTTTCTTTGACTTGAACGTTGCCCTCATGCGTCATTCTGAGAGAATCAAAGATGTTCTTAGCTGTGTCTCTGTTGGAGATCTTTTCATACTCAGTATAGGAGATGGCACTGAGGAGGATGGTTCTGGCCTTATGGTGATTCTTGAAGTCACGCTTTTGTTGATCAGTCATTGATTTTCTATCAATCTTCTGACCAGTTGCATTCACAGGGTGCGTGTATCCATCTGTCACCATATCCCACAGATCAGCATCATGTGCTAGAAAGAAGCTTTCAATTCTGTCTTTCCAGTAATCAAAGTTTTCTCCATCAAAGACTGGAGGTTTGCCACTGAATCTGTCTCTGTCCTCGTTATTGTCATTGCTGAAGTGAGAATTGTTTCCTGCCATTGTGTTTTTCTGACGCTGGATCTTGTACTGACACGGTTAAGTGTTTTAGCTCAGAACCAGGCGCTCTGATGCCAATTGAAGGGGTGAAAAACACAAGAAGGGGGGGTTGAATTGTAAAACTGAAATCTTAAAGCAATTGACAAGATATTTTTATCCTGGTTCGTTTGATCTCAAACTACTCCAGTCCACCCGTCAAGGTGATTTCGCCTCTCTCCAACGAGGTCTTAATTCACTATATTCAACTGAATATTACAGACTGCTTTAACAACTGCTAAAGCCTTCTTGATTCAAACCACAATCCGGTTTGTCAAGGCAACACTTTCTTACAAAGGTATAAAACAATGTGTGTGAATGTTTTCTACAAAACTTTATCACAACTGTGATGTATACACAAATGAAGCTTAGAAACTAGATTGCTAAACACTAATGGAGTATCAGAGTTTGTGGTTTAGCAAAACTGGTAGATGAAGATTATTGTTCAGCTTTGTGCGTGTAGAGATTTGGAGAGCATTAGCCATTATAATCTTCGAAGCCTTGTTTATATAGCACTTGAGAAGATGAACGTTGAATGCAATATTCTTGATTCAATGCTAATAACAAGCTTTCCTTTTTGAGCAGATCTTGTCTAGAATGAGGCCGTTGGGATTAATTAGCTTTCAATGCACAGTACCGTTGCTTCTTCAATGCATGTTCTGGCTTGGCTCATTCTGATTCTGCTTCGCTGCTGATGAACTATTGTGTTTCTGTATCAGAGTGTTTACGCGCAGTTCTGTTCATCAAGCTTCAGCATGTACGTGAGTTGATCATCTGATCTTGACGTTCTGATTCAGCAACTTCTGATGCTGGTGTATGAAATCAACTTCTGATGCTGAATAATTGATCTTGCTTATTTTAATCAGCGTATCTGCAAGTCAGAGCATAGTAATTTTAGGCAGCATATAGTTCAAACATGAAACATATAAATACTATATCTTTTCACTTTGTTATCATCAAAACTCAAATATAGGGTAGTAGATTCAAACATTGTTCTAACAGTTTTTGCTAGCACTTGTAATTTCATACCCCCCATGCCAAACGGGGCAAGTCCAAAATCTGGACTTGGGCCCTGACTCTTTACACCCCCCAATCTGCTGCGTAGAACAAAAAAACATACCCCCTGTCTTTTGGGCTTGAATTAAATATCTGAATTCAGGCCCATGCTATTAACACCTCCCCATTTTACTAGTTTAACCTAGTATGCATCCCCGTGCGTTTTTTCTAATTTATCATTTTTTTAATTATTTATTTATTATTTATAATTCTTATATTTTATATTTTTTTATAATTTTAATATATTTCATTCTTATAAATCAAACAATATATTTTTCAACTCATTAAAAATATTTTATTTTAAGCATGCATAATAATATAATTGTTTTACAATTAATACATAAAAACTACTTAACCAACGACGAATTATTTTCGTAAATCAAATTGTTCTAACAATTAATCTTCAAAATGGGTTACGAGTATACTTGTATCGACTGCACACTCCGTCTAATATCTCCGCTATTCATACACCTAGACTGAGTATGCGGAAAATTCAAATATAATTCTCAACCCATAAAAAACACCAACCCACTGCGAACTACGATTTGGGACTCTGATTCCTCATAAGAGGATACACAGACATATGACTAAAATCATGGCGAGTTCCCCTAATAAAACATTAAAACCCTATTTCTTAAAAATTGCACTTCTAACCCTAGTATCCTTGTAAACAAGGTGGATGAGGGGTGCCTAACACCTTCCCTTCGTCTAGAATCGAGTCCAAAAACCTAGAATCTCTAACTTTTAGAGTTATCCTTTATATTCCCTTCCTTAGGATAAAAATTGATCTTACCGATTGATCAGAACCCGAGAAGTGGCCGAAAGATAATCTATAGTCGGACTGTAAAGTCGAGGAGAAAAAAAGGGGTTGTACCCGCAAGGCACTCCGATGATCAAATAAGTGTGTGAACAAGAAGGTACAAGCAAAGTATTAGGTAGTGAATGGTGAATATTGGATACCTGGCCCTCACAAGTGTGAGGGTATATATAATGCCCCTAACGCGTAGCCATTGGTTCTTGATTTCACGCCTGGATATGTGGGTCTGTAAAATCAGGTAACTGCCAGGACTTGGTCAAACCGGGCAGATGTGCTCGCAACTAGTTGTTGGTCCCGGTGAGGGGGTTAGTTACGGGCATCTCTCTGGTCCATTCTTGGTGACCTGTATGATGTTGATGTCGGGTAGGCTGAGAGGATGCTCGTCGATCACCCTGGGTTAGTGCTGGTTCGAAAGGGAAAACAACTGACATTGCCCGATAGGTAGCGGGTAATCCGGGTCATGGTCATGCGGGTCGTACCAAAGGAAATGTCTTAGACTAGGCCCATTATAGCTGTCGGGCCAGTCCAGAATATTATCCCCCTGTTTACAGTGATTTCTGGTAAACAACCGCTAGTCCTCCAAACTATCGAATAATCTTACTGACTGTTATTCAATCTCTCTGGTAACTCGCAGGATCGACTAGATTGATCCTAGGACGTGTTGGTCATTAGGGTGACTCTCATGATAGAACTGGTATTCATGGTTGGTATTTAGAACGTTGTGTAGGTGTTTAACTTATTTCGATTTCTCTATTAAAGATCTAAAGGTGTGATCAAATAAATGTGCGCGAAACTAAATTGCATGAATAAAGTTCAATTGTAAAGACATGTAAAAACTGCATAAAAGACAAGTAAATGACTTCGAAGCATAAAAAACAGTTAATGTAAAAGATTCTCTGGAATGTAAAAGATTCGAAATATGAAGAAAGCGTTTAAATGCAAGAAAACTGTAAAATGACTTTAAGTGAAAAATGTGTTCGAATGATAAAAACTTGAAGATAAAGGCATGCAATGTATAACAGTTTCTGAAATGCAAAGTATTTGCAATGGAAAGAAAGTATTTAAATGTAAGGCATCAGTAAAAAGACTTCGAATGAAAACATTTTAAATGCAAAAGCTTGTGAATGGTATTGACATGAAGATAAAGGAAAGTACTGGAAATGATAAAGATTTTTCATTAAATCATAAACATGTGGTGTTATGATACGTACATTGCTCGTGCATTCGTTTCCCTAGCCATGTGGTATTTTGAATGTTTACTGAGTTTTTTGTACAATAGATATAACACACGAAATCCTAATGCTAAGACTTCTATTTATACTACTTCGACCATAACGGTCTTGCTATAAGATTCTGCCACGTTCAGAACATGCAGAGCAATGCCTCTCTCTTACTTCCACGCGTCTTCGAATGCTCCAGCACATATATTTCAAATTTCGAACATCCCGCTTGCATTTGAATTTCAAATGTTTTGGCACTTCTTCGCTTCGAACGCATTTCTTAGACACAACCTTGTTATCATTTCGAGACCTCTTTGAATATATTCTCATAACTGTCACTCGAAACCCCAAATTTTGATATGCCCATTCGAAGCATTGCTTCTATCATTTCGAAACATGACATTTTGCTTCATTTCAATCGAAAAGTCCAATTCGCTTTGCTTCTAATAATATCATCAAAATCTTCAGCCAACAAAATGCCCCTTTAAAATATGTATTTCGATTCCTTTGAGAAATACTTATTTTAAACATATACACAAGATTTTGATGCGACCTTCGAATCATCGTAACATTTATTGCATATGACTCCAGTCACGTCAATCACAACGCTTTTCAGATTCCTTAACCGCCTTGAACCATTTCATAGCATGGTGTAGTTACAAATCAATGATTATCTTTAATCACGCCTATTACCAATATTAACTTTACGCCACCTCTTCATCAAACCAACCCACGACTACCACGTATCACAATCTTACTCAGTGGATGCTTAAACTTCCACACTATAAAAACCCATCAACTTAGTCTTTTCTTTTCTTCCCACTTTCTGAATCTTGTCTCCATCTTTTCTCACCGAAACCTTAAACTTCCAACATTCTTCCAACAATGTCTTCTTCAACTTCATCTCAACTAAAAAAGGCTTCCAAAAAGAAAGGAAAGACCACAGGAACCACAATGGAAAGCAAGGTTGGCACCTACCAAGGTCAATCTGTCCTTGTTCCCCAGATGATCTCAAAAGAGAAAGAAATGCTTTATGCATCCCAGGTACTAATTCCTACTAACGCTGCTGGCAAGAGGTTAGCTTTAATGGGCCCTCTTACAGTTTTTGAAATTTTAAAAGACACCAGAATATTTTTTCCAGTTTGTTACAATTTCAAACCTCTATTCAATAAAATGGATGCCCCTAAGACAATAGAGTCTTCTGATTCAAACACCGTAGAAAATCCAATCGTTCCCCCTAAGGACCCTTTCGTGCTAGATTACGTAAAGAGTAACTTCAAACTGTTTCGATCTTGCCTCACCTCTGACACAGCCTATCACAACTGGTTTAATAAGGTAGAAGCTAAGAAATCCCAGCAATGGGAAGAATTAGGTATCTACAACTTGATTAAACTGTCGAAACCAGGTTTTACTTACAGCCACCCATTGTTATTCGCGTCCCTATATTTCTGGGACAGTACTTACAATACTTTCCATCTCCCTGGTGGAATGATTACACCTACCTTTTTTGACATAGCAGCCATAACTGGATTATCACCAATAGGAGAAACCTATATTCCTGACAACGAAGAGCATTCGAGTATCATTGACTTCGAAGTCAAGCTAGCAAGCTTTTCAAAGTTTATCAGCCACTATCACACTGAAGGAGACAGTGTGTCGGATGTAGAACACATTGCTTTCCTTACTTTATGGTTGTCCAGGTATGTCTTTTGCAGCAGATCCCTACAGGTAGCCAGTAGGTTTATTCCTCTAGCTAGAGATTTGCATGAGAATCGGAGGGTGTGCTTAAGCGAACTGCTATTAGTTGATCTTTATGAAAGTCTAAGGTCAGCTGTTTCGAGTCTAAAATCTCACACCTCCAAGAATATCCTGCTAGCTGGCCCTTTCTGGTTACTTCAGTTATGGCTAAATGCCATGTTCGAACCTTCATTATCAACTGCCAACACTATTGCTGAACAAGACCCAGAAATAGTGGATAGAATTATCGAAGGCACTAGGCTACGAAGAATTACCCCAAACGATGATAAGGATGATTTCAAAGTTCTCTTCTCAAAATATATCATGATTTTCTCCAAGAGGCATAAATTCGAAGAGACCATGGCGCCTTTTGCTTCAAGGACTCATGGACCTTCATGGTTCACCATGGCTCTCTCAGAAGCTGTCAAAAGCAAAGAAATTCAAGATGTATGGAGAGCCTTTTTGCTACCCAGACTAATCTCTTCAAGAATTACTCCTGCTAAGAATCAAATTTTCCTTTTCGCTTATCAACCCAACTTCGTTTCAAGACAATTTGGCTTGTGCCAACTAATTCCTGAACCCCTATTCCAAACGGAAAATGCCATCACCTCTGGGCGAACCTTCAAGGCAAGGGAAGCCAAACTACAGCAGGAACAATACCAAGGCTTCGCTCATTTTGAACTAATAACTTTCGAACCTACACACCTTACAGCAAAGGGGTTTCTGGAATGGTGGACAAAGTTCTATCAGACTTATATGTTCGATACTCTTACTATTCAGCAGAAACTAACTGATGCCTTCGATGTGCAGGTACCATCCAAGAAAGGTATGTTTACTCATGCCAAAGAGATTAAGGCTTTTCAAAATTATTTCGAAACTACTTATGATCCCACACACTTGGAATCCACGGTGCATCAAGCGGCTGATACCTTGAAGGAAAAATTCAAAGAAAAAGTTTCTAAGTTAAAACTTCCTTCAGGGTTGTCACCTGAGGATAGGTATAGGTTGGCATTCGAAATGCATCCACCTAAATTTCCTAGATTACCTACCTCAGAACTGGCTCTGGCTTGGTTTCCTCCATACCCTTGGTGGTTCACTTGCAAAGAAATGTTCAAATATCTTCAAAAGAAACCAAAGCCATCTGAGATTGTGACATGGGCTCGACATTGGCTCCACGATTTCCCAGGACATCTTCTCTATGACCTTTCTGCCATGTCGATTAAATCTGATCAAGGCACAGGTGCGAATGCTTGGGAAAATCCCAAACGCTTCTCATTTTTTATATTTTTAACTTTTGCCTTAATTGTTTCGATTTTCAGCCATCAGGATAAAGACTGCTGCTTCAAAGTCAAAAGAAGGGAACGCCTCTCAAGCCTCTATCGAAACCATTGACAATGTGACTCCATCCGAACCAACAACAATTGATGCAACAACAACAACACCAGTAATAACCAGTGTTCCAACTCCACAGGTAATCACTTAGCCTTGATGTTTCGAATACACAAATGCTTCATGATTTGCATCTTAACTTATTGTTTTAAATCTTTTCAGACCAACAAACTTCCGCCAACAACTCCAAAGAAACGAAAAACAAACACTACTGGGGAAGACCCCAAGGCTGGAGGGAATTTACCAGCTGCTTCGAAGAAGAAGCAGAAGAAGGATATTTCAAAAAGTGTTGTACCAACTAGTGTCTCCGGACTCGATTCCAGGGATGCTGCTCCCTCACCTAAATCCAAAATTCCACCTTCGACCTCCAACGTAATGTTGGAACGCATAGCTAGCAACCTCTCTTCTGAGAGTCCACAGGTAAATTGAACTTTAAATCTTTGACAAAATAATTATTCATTACCTTGGTGCATGCTTTTAATATTCTTTTGCCTCTGCAGGACATTTCGAATCCGGCTCTTACCACTTCGACTTCACCATCAAAAGCTGCTGCTCCGATCAACTCTTCTCCTCAAGGAGATTCCAGCTCCAATATGGCGGTTCTGGCTGGGGCTTCTGAGCAGCAAGATGATCAGAGTACTTCTCCTCCTCTAAAAGAAACAAATGAAGCAACACTTCATGAATCTGTAAAGGCTTTACAAAGAACTTCTCTTCAAAAGTCCCCTCTTGAAACCCTTCAAGAGGATCCAAAGGACACTCACGCTGAAGGAGAGAAAGCCGATTCTGATCAAAGAAATGAAGAATCTACAGAAGAAGGGTCTAAGGAAGGAGATGCCAACGATGGTTCGACTGCTGGGACAGAGTCCAATGCAAATAGCAGCGAAAACGAAGATATCGAAGTGGTGGATTTGGATGATGATGAAGAAGATAATGAGCACGAAATGAATGAAGGGGATGGTGACGCAACCAATAAACCCATGGAAGTCGAAATGGACGTGACTCCCCTGCGTGTGGAACTCCCTCAACCGTCTTTGTCCCGAATGACTGAAGAGGAGCTTGCTCTCCTGAGACGAAATGACCCTATTGGGTACATGAAGGCGAAGCTGGCTCAAAGGGATATTCCACCTGCTAGGGCTGGCACAAGTTCGACTAGCCATCCGCTGCCCACAGATGAAAGAATTGTACTTCTTAACAGGATCAGGAGAACAATTCTTGATGTGGATTTATTCGAAGTGCTCAAACAGGATAGCACTACTTGCTACACTATAAAGGAGTTGCTTACAAAAGTCAACCTTGCTACCTGCTCCTTGCCAGTTAGCACTATCTTGTTCGATCTTCAATCTTTGCTGGACAACGTGACTGGGTACCTTCTCCAAGATGAATTTGCTGCCAGAAAGGTTCAAGAAAACGCACTGCAATGGATGCTGCTTATGAACATGCTTCGAAACTCTCTCAAGAAGCTGGGGATCAAGCCATGCATCTAAAGCAAGCAAAAACTGATTATGAGGCTCGAGCTGAGTCCATCCTTCTCTGGGAAAGGCAAATTCAGGAACTTCAACAGAAGGTTAAAGAGGCTAGAGAACAACAATTATCCTACGAAACCAATACTGCTGGTAACCAATTCGAAGAGCTCCTCAACAAGGGGTTTGCAGAAATGGAAACTGCAGAACAACTCAAGGGAGAAGTGGCCACTTTAGAGGGAGCGAGACGTTTTGCTCAACAGAGGCTTGAGTCTTTTCGAAGTACCTTCAACAGATTGAAGAATAATTCCTATTTCTAAATCTTAGTGTTGATTTGATTAAAATTTGGTTTTTTGTATGTAATCTTTGAACAACGCCATTTTGGCAAACCCATATTGCCATTTTGGCATTTTTATGATATTCTGATTACGTTGTTACTATTCGGATCTCCTGCAGGAGTGGCTTATATTTCTTTAAATATTTCCCATTAACCTTTAGGATACGTTTATCATCCATCAGCTCTTCGATTTCATATGCATTGTTTGAGAATACCTTTAGTATTCGAAAAGGACCTTCCCAATGAGGTGACCATTTACCTAACGTTTTATTTTTCTTGTCCATGGGCAATATGACTTTCCAGACTAAGTCATTAATAATGAATGCTTTTCTTTTCACCCTTTTGTTATATGTCCTGGCCACTCTTTCTTTTTGTCTCATCAAGATTTCCAATGCATGTAATCTAACTTCGTCCAACTCAACTAATTCATTCATCATCATCTCCCAATATAATGCAGCTGGAATTTCGTTTTGTCTTTGAATTCGAACTGATTGTAGATGAATTTCTACTGGCAGCACTGCATCATGACCAACTGTGAGTTGGAAAGGCGTGGTGTTAGTAGCTTCCTTAGGAGATGTTCTACAGGCCCATAGTATTTGGTCCAAAGTTTTGTGCCAGTTCCTTGGCTTTTTACCAATATGTTTCTTGATTAACCCTATTATTACTTTATTAGCTGCTTCGACTTGACCATTTGCTTGAGCATAATATGGCGTTGATGTTAGTAATCTAAACCCCATTTCTTGGGCAAATTCTTGCATTTTTCTACCAGTAAACACAGAGCCTTGGTCTGTGGTTATGCTCTCTGGCAATCCAAACCTATAGATAATGTATTTCTGTATAAATTCAATAATAGCCTCTTGATCAGCAACTATTAATGGTACTGCTTCGATCCACTTGGTAAAATAATTTATTCCTACCAAGATATATTTTTGTCCTTTAGACGAAGCAGAATTTATTTCTCCTATTAAATCCAATGCCCATCCTCTAAATGGCCATGGTTTGATGATTGAATGCAACTCACTTGCAGGGGCATGTTGAATCCCTGCATGTTTCTGACATTCCTCACATCCTTTAGCAAAGTCTATACAATCTTTGAGCATGCTGGGCCAATACATGCCATATCGAAATAACAGCCATTTCATTTTATGACCTGCTTGATGTGCCCCACATGCCCCATTGTGGACTTCTGACAATGCTAAGTATGCCTCACTTTCTCCTAGGCACTTCAATAATACGCCCTCTTGGGTCTTTTTGAACAATTTGTTCCCCATGAGGACATATGATAATGCTCTGTATTTTGTCTTCCTATCAACATTCAGAGTTGGGTTTGTCAAATAACTCACCAGTGGACTTCGCCAGTCTGCATCTGATAAAGTGTTTATGGCTAATATTTCGAATCCCCGTTTCTCAGCATAACCCAATTTCATACTCTCCAGATCTGATGGTGTGAATCTAGTAGCCATAACTCTACCCCTTAATTCAACTAAATCCTCAAAGTTTTTGGCAGAAACTTTATAACCTGAAGCCAACTGTGCTAAGTCATTTGCTTCTTGGTTTTCTATTCTTGGTATATGTTGAATATCCATATATTCAAACTTCCTAAGTAGCCTGTTAACTATGACAAAGTATATCATCAGGTTTTCCTTTATGCATTTATACTCCTTTGTTATTTGCTTGACCACCAATTCTGAGTCTCCTTTAATTTCGACTCTAGTTGCCCCCAATTCCAACAAAGCTTCAAGTCCAACAATGAGCGCTTCATACTCAGCTTCGTTGTTCGAGCAACGAGGACCATCTAATTTATACTTGAATTTTGTTGGAATTCCTTCAGGAGAAATTAGAAGGACTCCAACACCACTTCCATTCCTGTGGGTCGAACCATCAAAGTATAATTTCCATGGTTGCATTTCGACGTAACTCATGACAGTCTGCTTAACCAATGAATGGTCCACAATGAAATCATAAATCACTTGGCCTTTCACAGCTTTTAAAGGCATGAAAGTCAAAGAATATTCTGTTAAGGCTAAAGCCCATTTACCAACTCTGCTATGCATTATTGGTTTCGAAAGCATGTGTTTAATGACATCGAAATGAGATAAAACATAAACATCAACAGGCTTTATATAATACTTGAGTTTCATACAAGAGAAATACAAACAGAGACATAGATTTTCTAAATTGCTATATCTTGTCTCTGCATCATTCAATACTCTACTTAAATAGTATATGGCTCTTTCGATGCCATTGCTATCTTCTTGTGCTAACATACTACCTATACTAACTTCAGAGGCATATGTACAATCTCATGGGCTTTTCCCATGAAGGTGGAGACAAGATGGGAGGCTGAGAGAGGTATCTTTTTATCTTGTCAAATGCCTCCTGATGGTCTTCGTTCCATTCGAAGGCTTGGCCTTGCTTTAGACGAAGCAACGGAGAGCAAGCTTGGGTTCTTCCACTCAGATTCGAAATGAACCTTATGAGAAAGTTAATCTTCCCTAGCAAAGATTGCAGCTCCCTTTTTGACGTAGGTGCTTTCGTCTCCATTATGGCTTTGGTTTTGTTCTGGTTGATCTCAATCCCTTTCTTATGAACCACAAAACCAAGGAAATCTCCAGGCTGCACAAAAAATGCACATTTAAGGGGATTCATCTTTAAGCCATGTTTTCTCATTCGTTCAAATGATTGGATCAAATGATGCAAATGTGTTTCTGCAGATATAGATTTGATGACTATATCATCAATATACACCTGTATAAAGGTTTCAATGAAATCATGGAAAATCGAATTCATTGCCCTTTGATAAGTTGCCCCAGCGTTCTTTAAACCAAAAGGCATCACCACCCATTCGTAAGTGCCTAAGGCTCCTGGGCAACGAAATGCTGTCTTGGCAACATCTTCTTCAGCAATAAAAATCTGATTATACCCAGAGTATCCATCTAACATACTCAAGTATTCGAACCCTGCAGCAGAGTCTACTAGCATTTCTGCCACAGGCATGGAGTACTCATCCTTAGGGGTTGCAGTGTTTAAATCTCTAAAGTCTATGCAGATTCTCAAAGAACCATTTTTCTTAATAACAGGTACTATATTTGCTAACCATTCGACATACCTTGTGGTTCTGATGAATTTGCAACGCAGCAACCTTTCGATCTCAGCTTTAATCTTTGTGAGAACCGCTGGTGCGAATCTTCTAGGAGTTTGCTTGATGGGCTTCTTGCCATCTTTGATTGGAAGTCTGTGTTCGACTAACTCCCTCTTTAAACCAGGCATTTCGTCATAATCCCATGCGAAGCAATCTTTGTTTTTCTTGAGGACTTTGATCACTTCCTGCTTGAGGCCTGGGCTAAGTTTTGCACTTATGTAGGTTATTCTTTTCGTGTTTTCATCCCCTAAGTTCACTTCTTCGAGTGGATCATGTGCCAACATTTTGGCACCTGAATCCATGGGGTCCCTTTCGAAGCCTAAGGGTTCTTTATCATAGATGACGTCCAGCCTTTGATCTATCTCAATTTCTTTAAAGGGTGAGCCTTTCGAGCCATCCCCACTTATTTCGTTCATCTTCACAGCCAGTTTATTCATTTCAGCCTCTAAGGCCGCCTTTGATTCGTTCTCAGCCATATAGGCCGAAATCCTTTCGAAAAAGGAGGACTCAGTCATGAGTAAGGTTGTCGAAGTCCCAGCCTGCTGGCCGTCTTTGTCTAGTATTTTCGACTCCTTCGTCATCACTGATTATTCTTCTATCCCAGTATAGGCCATCATGGCAAAGGGTCATATAGTAGTGGGCGTTTCTGGTTTCGTTGATTTCATCATTTGGGACACAGGGAGCAATCTTTGCCAGATGTTTGTCATAATTCCTCTTGTCAACTAAATTGACTGTTGACATGAAGTAACTCTGGTCTGCTTCAATGTTTTCCACGATCCCATCTTCTCTCCATAGAACTAACCGCTGGTGCATTGACGAAGGAACTGCCCCTACGCCATGGATCCACTCCATTCCCAGTAACAAGTTGTAGTTGGCCTTGGCTTCGATCACCATGAACATGGTGGGCCTACATCTTGAGCCTATTGTCAAGTCCAATTGAACCACCCCCAGTGTTTTGCCTACTTTCCCTTCATAATTGGACAGAACCATATTGTGGGGCTTGATGTCTCCTTCGCGTATTTCTAACCTTTTCAGCATGAAGTGGGGTATCAAATTGACTGCAGCACCCCCATCCACTAGAACCTTATTCACGCCATGGGCACCAACCTTTGCCCGAATAAATAGTGGCTTAAGATGGTTCTTCATAGCTGGTTCTGGACGTTCGAAGAACGCATTCTGCTCCTCGACAGCCCCATTATCCATCACATAGTAGCACACAGGCCTATGCTTCATCAGGTCTATGGTATCTTCTTCCTCATATTCATCAATTTCAGTTTCCTGTCCAAACTCACAGGGAAGCACAAATACCACGTTGCAATTGAGGTTGAACGAAGACTCCCCCTCTGATTCGAAGTTATCTGTTATCATATCTTCGTCTTCTTCTGGGCCTGGGGTGTATTCCTTTGGTTCATCTAGTTGTACTTCAGAGAAAAGCCTCCTATTAACTGGGGGTTTGTCTTCAGTTTGATTTTTTGGTGTGGGTTTGTTGGTGCTAGATTCACCTTGGTTCTTTGTTGAAGTTGCCCCTTTATTTGCCACAGCTTCCCTCTCAGCTTTTCGAATCCTCTGTTGCCTTCGCCACTGGGATCTTGACATGGGGTTTTTTCCTTTGTAGTTCTCTAATCTTACCTCTTCCCTCTTCGCTATGTTGAATTTCCTTCTGTATGTCATAGCATGGCGTGCGTTTCGTTCGGTGTTTCTCCATCTGTCTTTGCCTTTGTCATTTCTGACTTGCAGCCATCTGTCTGTTGGCACTTCAGCAGGGAGTTTGAACGCCACTCTTCGAGCGCCCTTGGGATGAGGACTGTCAGGCCTTCGTTGTTTGTATTTGCTATCGAAACGTGGGCCCATCTGAATAGTTTCTTGATGGTTCTAGCAAGGGGCGAAGGGGACTGTTTCGAAGGCTCTGGCCATGCTTTGATCATACACAGCAAAACACCTTGGGCATATCAAGCACTTGGTTTCCCCTTTGTAGCAGCGAAACACAAATTCCAGCAAACTTTCTCCAGTCTTAGGATAACACCTGAATAGCTGGTTATCCTGGCGCCAGTTGTTGCCAGTTCGCGCCCTATGTACCCTCTCGAAGTTCGCAGCGATTCTCTGATTGCAGAGGATGCTGCACCTAGGGCATAGTATCATTCCTGTATCTCCCTTGTGGCACATCATGAGGTAATCCTTGAGACTAGCATCTCCAGCATGATTGTCCTCCATTTTATACTTCTCTTTTTCTAAGTATCTTTCTACCTCCTCCATCTCAGAGCGAGGCCTCTCCATATCCACCATGTTTACCTCAACATCCTCCCCCTTAGCTTCATCATCTCCCCATCCCGTGGGTTTTATATCTTCAATGTGGACCTTTGAACTCTCTGGGGCAGAATATTTGACCAAATAGTCAAATTTTCCACTGGGTTCCCCTAAAGTGTCCCATATTTCTTTCTGAGGGGAGGTTGGCTTCGTGATTTGGACTTTCTCCAATTCCAGCCTCAAGCCTTCAGTGACCTGTGTCAATTCTTGGTTTTAGTTTTCCTGGCCTTCAGTAGCCTGGATTTCTTTTGCAACAGCTAAAGGTGTTGCTTCAATCGAAGTCTCTGGTTGCTTGTGGACATCTTCAGTGACCTCGTTATTGACTTCGACTATCACCCAACTTTCGTTTTCAGTACCTTTCTCTCCTATTGGGGCATCACTTTGGTCAGCTTCCACCATGTTAATCTCTCCAATGCATGCAGGCTCAGAGTAATTGGTGTCTGCGATGTCCAAAGGATCTTCGTCCACTTTCATTTTTGCTTTATCAGCAAACTTCAGTCTGCCATCTTTAATTGCATTCTGAATTAGGTCCCTGAAAAGAAAACACTGTGAGGTTTTGTGGCCTAGGAAACTATGATATTTGCAAAATCCTCTTTTCTTTCTTTGATCTAAAGGAGGTATTTTGACATTTGATGGCACAATGAGTTGGCCATCTTTGACAAGTAAATCAAAAATCTCGTCACATTTAGTGACATCGAAGGTATAAACTTTCTTTGGGAATTTGTCACTTTTCTCATTTTCAACAATCTCTTTCCCTTTTGTGGGAACTAATAATTTGCAGGAGTAAGGTGGTGCTTGTTTTAATTCAGCGAGGTCGATTTCGACCTCTTCGAATTCGAATTCAGGGTAATCTTCTGCTTCCTCAGTTCCAACATAGGAGATCCTTTCCTTCTTGTTATTTTTAAAGACTCTGGCCTTTTCAGCCTTTAGCCTTTCGACCTGTCGAACCCTATCGGCTAATTGAGCCATATCCCTCAAATATTAAGTGTCTAGTTTCTTTCGAATATAGTAATCCAAGCCGCCAGCGGCCATTTCGACTAACTCATGTTCAGGCACTACTGTGAAACATCTGGATTTCAAAAGCCTGAACCTATTCAGATAATCATCTATGGGTTCAGTGAACTTTCTCTTGACACTGGCTAGTTCCTTCAGACTTATTTTTGATTGTCCCGTGTAGAATTGTTCATGGAATAATCTCTCCAAAAGAGCCCAAGTGTCAATGGACCCAGGAGGCAAAGTGGTGAACCATGTGAAAGCGTTCTTAGTCAGGGAACTTGGGAAATATTTGATCCTGAGGTCTTCATTATTGGCTATATCTCCCGCTTCGGTTAGATATCTGGCTATATGTTCGACTGTTGACTCATTGGTATCCCCAGCAAACTTTGTAAACTTAGGGACTTTGTATCCCCTTGGTAAATCAGTGTGCATTATGTAATCTAATATAGGGGAAGCATAATTTGGCCTTCTAATTCCTGTGTTGAGGCCATTCTGGGCCATGATTCTCTCTATCATGGTGGTTAAATTATTTTTTGCCAAGATGTTATCGTTTCGAATTCTATGAACGACTGCATCAACATCTTGATTTCGACCCACCATAACAACCCCTCTAGGTTGTTCTTCTCGAAACTCTAGGACTTCCAGCCTTTCGATCCTTGCCCCTGGTTCCATAATTTCCCTTTGTGGGCCTTGGATCATTGGGGCTTCTAACCTTGGTGCCCTTGCCCCCACATTAACTTCTTCTCTGGTTGATCTACAGGTTGGTTCGTTAGCAACTTGTTCTATAATAGGTACGTTCGCTCGAACCCCCGCCTGATTCTGCCTACGCCTCTCTGGGGGAGCAAAGAAATCTGCTATTCGACTCATGTTATCTGCGTTTTCTCTGTTTGTCACAGTCACATTTTGTACTATTGGTGCAAATATTTCCTGTATAGTTTGTGCTAATACCCCTATCATATTATGGTTACTGTCATCCATCAATTGCCTAAAAGCCAACTGGTTTTCTGTGGTTAAAATGGGCATTGCACTATAACCCACTGACCCTTGGTTATTTGTCATAAACTGATTTGCCCCAGACCCAGACCCTAATTGTGGTGATGAATTCGATGTGGGATTGTGTAAACCTGCCATAAAAGATGTTGGCATTCCATAAGAGGAATTTCTGGTTCTATTACCATCGAAACCGGGTGGTCTAGTTAGTGGGGTGGCGAAATGGGTTTGTGTCCCTGATGGTGGGACAAATCCCCCAGGATAACCAATGGTTCCAGTATTTCCTAGGATCGAACTATTAGTTGATATGCCACTTATTCCATTAGTGGCTATATTACTGGTAGAGGATGCAACAGACTATGCATTCGAAGGGATCACACTAGATGTTCCCATCGAAGCGGACATATTAGTGCCTGTTGTATGTGGGGCATTCTGTTCCCCTTGTTGATTGTCAGAATTAGACATCTTGTTTAAATGTTTTCTTCTGGATAAGGGTTGGTTGCTATTGGTTATTCTACCACTTCTAAGGTTCATAAAACAACAAACTTAACACTCAGAGTATTCTTACAATGGTTACGTCTCAACAATCTTTATTTCTGTTCTAAATTCCGTAATGGCCAACGATTGGTCCCACCGGGTGTGCCAATTTGTTTACAGTGATTTCTGGTAAACAACCGCTAGTCCTCCAAACTATCGAATAATCTTACTGACTGTTATTCAATCTCTCTGGTAACTCGCAGGATCGACTAGATTGATCCTAGGACGTGTTGGTCATTAGGGTGACTCTTATGATAGAACTGGTATTCATGGTTGGTATTTAGAACGTTGTGTAGGTGTTTAACTTATTTCGATTTCTCTATTAAAGATCTAAAGGTGTGATCAAATAAATGTGCGCGAAACTAAATTGCATGAATAAAGTTCAATTGTAAAGACATGTAAAAACTGCATAAAAGACAAGTAAATGACTTCGAAGCATAAAAAACAATTAATGTAAAAGATTCTCTGGAATGTAAAAGATTCTAAATATGAAGAAAGCGTTTAAATGCAAGAAAACTGTAAAATGACTTTAAGTGAAAAAGGTGTTCGAATGATAAAAACTTGAAGATAAAGGCATGCAATGTATAACAGTTTCTGAAATGTAAAGTATTTGCAATGGAAAGAAAGTATTTAAATGTAAGGCATCAGTAAAAAGACTTCGAATGAAAACATTTTAAATGCAAAAGCTTGTGAATGATATTGACATGAAGATAAATGAAAGTACTGGAAATGATAAAGAGTTTTCATTAAATCATAAACATGTGGTGTTATCATACGTACATTGCTCGTGCATTCGTTTCCCTAGCCATGTGGTATTTTGAATGTTTACTGAGTTTTTTGTATAATAGATATGACACACGAAATCCTAATGCTAAGACTTCTATTTATACTACTTCGACCATAACGGTCTTGCTATAAGATTCTGCCACATTCAGAACATGCAGAGCAATGCCTCTCTCTTGCTTCCACGCGTCTTCGAATGCTCCAGCGCATATATTTCAAATTTCGAACATCTCGCTTGCATTTGAATTTCAAATGTTTTGGCACTTCTTCGCTTCGAACGCATTTCTTAGACACAGCCTTGTTATCATTTCGAGACCTCTTTGAGTATATTCTCATAACTGTCACTCGAAACCCCAAATTTTGATATGCCCATTCGAAGCACTGCTTCTATCATTTCGAAACATGACATTTTGCTTCATTTCAATCGAAATGTCCAATTCACTTTGCTTCTAATAATATCATCAAAATCTTCAGCCAACACCCCCAAGTCGTTGCTTCTGGGTGCAGGAGTGATGACTTTAACATCTGTTCGCGGAACGGGGTGTGTCTTATGGGGAAACGAGGAGTTGGTTGTTAGGACTTTTGAATTTGGAGAAGTAGTGTGTTTTAGGAAGCGTGCTGGCGAAGCGGCGCAATGATGGCCTAGGGCTAGGGTGTAATGATGACGACCCTAGGGTTCCCAAGCGTGTGCCTTGCACGCGCGAATTATCTCAGCTATAAATATGAGAGGAACAAGGCATTTAGTATTTTTTGCATTCTCTTTCAACTGCTCGTATTAGCTCGACAGTTGCCCACCAAAGTTCGTTAATTTTCTCTGCTCGCAGCTGCTAACTTTAATCTTTGCTTCTATTACTGGTATGTTTTTGATCCTCTATTGTTGTTTGCTTCGGTAATTTCACCTTTTCCCTTCTAGAGATGCATGCGGTTAGGATTTAGGGTTCTCTTAGGGCTTAGGTTTTTTTTTCTGCAATTCATGCCCGTTAGTGTGCCACAATAAGGGTTTAAGGATTTTCTACAATTCATGCCCGTTAATGTGCCTCAGTGAGGGTTCTGGTCGGGGAGGTGATCCTGGTTTCCCAGTGCCCTTTCGCTTTTTTAGCAGTGGAAGGGTGGTTTTGGCATTGATGTCGAGCTCATCTTTTCCTTCTGCTTTTCAGGTGTCATGGCTGATACTGCTCAGGTCGTTATTTCGAGCGAATCTACACAGTCTTCCAGGAGTTCCTCGGATGAGACAAGTAGCTCGTCAAGCATCCTGGAAATCTCTATGGATGTGCAGAACCAGATGGGATAGCAAATGGGGGAGCCTGACGTGAGGGCGACCTCTGTGGACCATGGCAGCTTATTTCCTCCTGGAGACTAAGAGGATCATGGGGATTGGGTCGCGAACGACCCCTGGGAGTGGAGGTCGTATTTTTACGAGCACGAGGAGTATGTCTTTATGGACGTGTATACTCATGAGTAGGTGGCTCCGGAGGAATGGTCATTATATATTTCTGGGAAGGAGAGCAAGATCTACTCGAAGCATGACAGGAGGCGGATCCCGATGTTTGACATTGTCTTTCGAGAGATGGGTCTTTGCCTCCCCCTCTCTGACTTCGAGGTGGCCGTTTTCCGGCATTTGCGTGTGGCTCCTTCTTAACTGCATCCGAACGATATTGCATTTGTGCGAGAATTCGAGATAGTCTGCGACCATCTGAAGATAGGGGCCACCATTCCATTATTTTTCTACTGCTTTCACATCCATAGGAGTAAGGTCGACGGGAAGTGGGGATGGGTCTCCCTAAAGCAAGGCAATGGGAAGTTATTCAAGACCTATTTGGAGTCTGTCCACCACTTTAAAGACAAGTATAACTTGGTGCAGCCTTCCTCGACAAAGGCGATGTTGAACTTTTTTAGGACTACGCCGTCACTCAATAAGGATGGGACTCCCTGTCTAAATGAGCTATGGGAGCTTACTGCGAAGATGATTTATAAATTCCCATTCCAATGGACAAGGAAATATTTTGACAGGGAATTGGGCTCCTATGTTTAGAGAGAGGGGGAGCTCAGAGACGAGGATCTGGAGAGTTTTGCTACTCTGACCGCGTTCGTGGCTCAAATCCCTCGGGTTTAGCGAGTTGGTTGGGGAGGTAGGCATGTGTTAGATAATAATGGGGAGCGCGTATACGACCCGGGCCTTATAAACGTCAAGGAGCTCCTCGGAAGCGAGGATCCCGTTATATATTTGGTTATATATATTTTTAATAGCAGTAAGTGATTGTCATTTGTTTGACTCCTCGTTTTACTGACTTCTCTTTTTTGTTTGTTTTGCATAGAGCATGAATCTTACCCAAGAGCGTTTGGCCAAGACTCTTGTTGCTCGAGCGAGGAGGGCTTTGAAGGATGCGCAGACTGGTGCAGGGCCAGCTCCTGCCTCAGGGTCAGGTGACTCATCCTCAGTTCTGGCCATAATCTCTCTCTCTTTCGGTGCCGTTTCTTCAAAGGTGAAGAGACTGCGAGCTAATAGGAGTGTCGACCTGACCGGGGAAACGAGGAAAGGAATGTACGACCTTCCTCCTTGCTAGCTGGAGAAGTCCTTTTTCGATGGCGCGACTCTCCGTTTTCCCCGGGCCAAATCTCTCCTCCTCGAGGGAATGGGTCGTCCAGAGAAGAGGGTGATACTGGCGCAAGATACGGGCGACTTGATGCGGATCCTAGAGATGGCGGTTTCTTACACCGCAGGGAGTTCATCCCAGGAGGAAGAAATAAAGAATCTCCAGGCTAAGCTGGTTGCGAGCGAGAAGACCTTGGTTGAGAAGGATAAAGCCCTGAAGCTGTCCGAGGAAGAATTAGGGAAGCTCTCCAAGGAAAGCAACATTCTATTACTCGATAGAGAGGGTATTGAGGGAAAGGTAGCGACCCTAACTACTGAGATCACACCCGTTGAGGATGAGCCAGAGGATACTAAGGACCTGAAGATTCGGGCAAAATTGGTTGCTCGTTTCTAGTTGGCTGTGGATGACGCTCAGGCCGCTTCTGAGGGGAGCTTCGAGAATGCCATGAATCAAATGCGTGTGTTGAACCCTGGCATCGAGGTCAACACCTCGGGTATGAGGGTCAACTTTTATGTGGCTGGAGGCCAGATTCTGGTCCCTGATTATCTCAGAGATATTGTCGCTCAACCGACTGAAGATCCTACCAACTATCGCCCATCATCAGAGGGGAAGCCGGAGGATGAGTTTATGTTTTATTTTGGCTCGTGTTCCGTATTTTTTCTATTTGTTTTTTCGGGCTTTTGCCCGTTTATGTAATATTTCCACATTATCGGCCCAAGTGGTCGTAGTTTTATTTAAATTCTGGCCATTGGTCATTTGATCTAAATATTTAACTTGTGTTTTCTACATGTTTGTTGACAAACTAGCCCGTTCGGGATGTTTTTTATTTCATTAAGAGTTATATCAGGGATTTGCTGGTTTTGTATGTTCTTCATTATGGGGAAACTGATCAAACGGCCCGGGTAAATACCGAGCGAGGGTCGGAACTCAGGTCTCATTTCGAGGGACCCGGGTTCGTCAGCATGAACTTCCCGTCGTGAGTCGGGCGTTCTACCATCATGGCACTAGGACTATGGAGCTCGGTCGAGTTATCCACGTCGGGTTAAGGGTGCATTTGTCTCGTCGACAGAGCGGAGCCTCGCCTCTTCTGAATATTTTGGGTGTTATGCTCGTGCCTAGGCATGCAAGCATGGTCGGGCCTGGGTGAGTTTGTCTTGCCGATCAAACTTGCTTACTGCGCAGTGTTTTTAACTGTAATATTGTTTGTTTTTCAGCGTTCCATGATCGAACAAGATGTTCTCCTTATAAGTTTTCCAAGTAATAGGCTTCGGTCCTTGTTTTCGCGTAGACGCGATACGAACCTCCCCAGTTCGTTGCGAGCTTGCCTTCGCGAGATTCTTTACGATTTCTCTTTAAGACAAGGCTTCCGACCTTGAACTCTCATCGTATGACCTTGGCGTCGTAGCGCATGGCTATTTTTTACTTGAGCGGGGCCTCTCGTAGGGCTGCTCCTGTTCTAATTTCTTCCACCATATCCAGCTCTTCACGGAGGGGGGCATCGTTTATCTCCTCGTCAGAAGGTGCCTCGATTCGCCTGGAAGGTTCCTCGATCTCCCTGGGGATGATGGCCTCCGTCCTGTAAGCTAGTCAGAACAAAGTCTCCTCGGTGGATGAATGGGTAGTCATTCGGTATCCCCATAGCATACTGTGTAGCTCCTCGACCCATTGCTTCTTGGTTTCGTCCAACCTTCGCTTAAGGCCTATGAGTATCACTCTATTTGCATACTCGGCTTGGCCGTTCGTCTGGGGATGCTCGGCGGAGGCAAAGTGTTGGGTGGTGCCCAGTTTAGAGACGAATTCTTGGAAGGCGTGGTCTGTGAATTGGGTCCCGTTGTCAGTGACTATCGCTTGTGGGATGCCAAAGCGAGCGAGGATATTCCTTTTGTAGAAGTGGAGGACGTTTTGGGTGGTGATTTTGGCCAAAGCTTTTGCATCTATCCATTTGGTAAAGTAGTCGACCACTATGATTAGGTATTTGTTTTGATTGGTACTGACCACGAACAGGCTGAGGAGATCTAGGCCCCACCAAGCAAAGGGACAAGGAGAGGAGAGGGATTTAAGCTCGTTAGGAGGAGCTAAATTCACATCTTCGTGCCTTTGGCATTTATCGCATCTCTTCACGTGCTCTTTTGCATCATGCTGCATGGTGGGCCAGTAGTATCCTACCCGTAAGGCTTTCCTCGCAAGGGATCTCCCGCCCAGATGTTGACCACTGATGCCTTCGTGGATTGCGAGTAGCACGCGCTCCACTCCGCTTCGATCGACACACTTGAGAAGTGGGATGGAAAATCCTCTTCTTTAAAGTTTTCCTTCGACTGAGACGTACGAGTAAGTTCTCCGCCTGACAACGACCACTTCTTTTGGGTCGTCGGGGAGTTTGCCCTCAGTGAGGTAGTCGTGTACAAGGGACATCCAACAATCAATGTCCCTGATGGTGAATACTTCTAGGGTGGAAGATGTCCTTTGGATAAGATATATGTGCGGGCATTATGCTCGCGGGGAACGTGTTGTACGTCCACAAATTTAAACTTATTTTTCGTCTCTTAGACAGGGGCCCAATATTCAGTGAGTTGGTCGTTTTTGACCTGGTATTCTCCTCAGACTTGAGAGGAAACTAACTAAGAGTCGGTGAAGATTTTCACTTCCTCGGCTCCCAGATCTTCGGCCAGTCGTAAACCCATGAGGAATGCCTCGTATTCGGCCTGATTGTTAGAGGTTGGAAAAGATAGGGCTATGGAGACTTTGATTAGGGTCCCTTCCTCATTTTCCAGTATGATGCCCGCACCGCTTCTGGTTGAACTGGAGGCACCATCGACGAAGATCGTCCAACAACGTGATCCGTTGGGTTTTGTGGGTGAGGTTATTTCAGCTACGAAGTCGGCCAAGGCCTTAGCCTTAAGGGTTGATTTCGTATTGGATATTTAATTCAGAGATCTCCAAGGACCATTTCAACATTCTACCGGCCATGTCTGGTCTTTCGTGTAATTGTTTTATTGGTTGATCCGTCCAGACCACTATGGTGTGGGCCAGGAATTAGTGTCTCAGTCTCCTCGTTGCATTAACAAGGGCCATAACTACTTTTTCGATTTGTTTATATCTTTCTTTCGGGCCCTACAGGGCCTTTTTCGTGAAGTAAATTGGCCTTTGTCCTTCTGGGGTTTCCCTTATCAGCGTCGCTCTTATTGCCTCAAAGGCGACGGCCAGGTAAAGGTAGAGGACATCGTCTTTCCCAGGCTGAGATAGGATTGGCGGCTGCGACATTGCTCTTTTCAAATGAATGAGGGCTTGTTCGCATTCGAGCGTCCACTCGAAGGTGGGTTCCTTGCGCAGGAGCTTGAATAAGGGAAACGCGTACTGGGCGGACTTTTCCACGAATCGAGAAAGAGAAGTGAGCATGTCGTTCAAGATCTGGATGGATTTCTTCGAGGTGGGCGTTATAAATTCAGAAAATGCTCAACATTTGTCGGGGTTTACCTTAATGCCCCGTTCTGTTAGATAGAATCTGAGGAACTTTTATGCCTGTACGCCGAAGGTGCATTTTCTGGGTTGAATCGCATCCGGCATTATCGAGCTTGCTCGAATAATTTTTTCAAGTGGGCGGCATGGTCGAGCTCTTCGATGGACTTGACGATCATGTAGTCCATATAGACTTTAAGCATGTCGCCTATTTCGTTGCGAAAGACTTTGTTCATCATGCACTAGTAAGTATCACCTGCGTTTTTTAGACCGAAGAGCATTACGTTGTAGTAATGATTGCCTAGCTCGGTCATGAAAACGGTATATTTTTTGTTCGTTTTTGCCATGGAGATCTGGTTATAACCAGAGTATGCATCCATGAATGATAGCAATTTAAAATCGGCCGAGTTGTCGACCAGTTTGTCAATATTGGGGAGGGGATAAGCATCTTTCGGGCAAGCTCGATTGAGATCAGTATAGTCAATACACATGCGCCATTTCCATTAGATTTTTTAACAAAGACTACATTCGAAAGAGAGGTTATGTATTGGGCTTCAGAAATAAAATGTGCCTCTAGGAGATCTTTTACAACTAGTTTTGCGGCCTTTGTTTTCTAGATCAACTACTTTCTTCTGCCGCGCGACTGCCTTGATGGTAGGATCAATGGTCAGGTGATGGCATGCGACCTCAGGGTCTAAATCGGGCATCTCAGTCGCACTCCAGGTGAACAGATCGACATTTTCCCTTTGGCAAGCTTTGAATTGTCTTTTCGCCAAGTCGGGGAGGTCTGCTCTAATTTCACTCCCCTGGAGGGGTCTTCTCCGAGAGGAACTAGCTCGAAGTCGCCGCCCGGGATGGGCCATGCGTGACTTGAGAGTTCATTGCAATCATCAGAGGAAGTTGACTCTTCATCTTCGACCATATTCTCCACCGCCTTCCTCCTTTGCTCAACACAATCTTCCACGGAAAAGCGACTATCGAGGTCATTGGTGTCAACCCTCGACAATGACTTGACCTCCTCGAAACTAGAGGACAGTGTGGCTCCAGTGGTCGTTCGAGGTTGGGCGCTGATGGAACTGAGGCCTTTGGTAGAAGCTTCGAAGCACCTTCTAGCAACTTGGATGTCCTCGTGGAGGGTGGCGAACAAGCCTTCGGTGGTGTAATACTTCATCTTGAGATGAACGGTAGAAGGGACCGCGATGAGTTTGGCCAGAGTGGGTATCCCAAAGATGCACTGGTAGAGAGACGGGAAATCTACCACCAAGAATTGGTGTAATACGATGGGAGAACTGACTTGGGATGTTTTGTGTTTGATCGCAATTGTTGCGGTTAGCAAGATTCGCTACCGACTTTTCTTTTATCCAATGAAGGAAAGGGTGAAAAGAACAGGAAAGACCTCTGAGATTATTTTCTTCAGTTCGGGGTGTAGATTATGAAAAGGGAAGGTATTAGCACCCTTTTCATCCATAGTTATCTATGGGCTCTTAGTTGCTTGCTAGATCACTTGCTTTATTTGAAAATGTGCTTTTGTGGCTGTTTTTGAAAGTATTTTTGAAAAGCGCCTTCGTTTAGGCAAACTTTGTAATGGTTCTCGTTTTATAAGAACGTATACAAAGTGTTTGGACTTTTGAAAATATTTCATGTTTTGAAAGCGTTTGGTGTATGTTTGTAAGGATGTTTGTTTTGAAAGTGAGCAATTAACTAAAAACGTTTCTACCTACTCAAAAGTCTTTCATTCATTTCCTCCTTTCCTTTGATATTGCTATCTTACCATTGATTGTAAGAAGCCTTATCTTTGGATGTAAAAGGGACGGTCGTGGGTCATCGTATAGTCATGATAGCAATGTTGTGAGATATCTTAGCATTTCTCTTTGAGGGACTAAAATCATTTGAAAGGCAACATTTGAAGCGTCATTGAGGGACTATGATCTTATATTTTGATTGTTTTGCTAAGGTGTCTCACATGCATAACATGGCCATTTTTTAGGCAACAAGTGGAGTTAACCCTAGGGGTGCATGTGTGAATAATGTGTTTGATTTACATGCATTTAGTCTTTGATTAGGGTTGTATATTTTTTGATTTTATCTTCCCATACAAATCCTATCTTACTAGCATTTATATGAAAACGATAAATTTCATAAAGTAAATATTCTACGCTATTACAATTATTAGGGGGATGGGGTGTATAAATTTACAAATGGGGATTGAAAGAAATTAAAGTTCTAATTATCTATTACAACCATATTGAAATAATGTACAATAAATGTAAAATGGATTTGTTTTGTTTTTGTTAAGAGAAGAAATAAATTGGCTTAGGAAAATATTTTTAGTCTTTTGGTTTTAAAAGAAATAAAGAAAAGTGTATGAATATAAAGTATTTTTGGGGTTTTTTATTAATGAAACTAAAGTGATGATAAAATAATAAGGAAAAAGAATCAGAATCAGCGCATAGCTGAAAGGATAGAAATAAGGGGCAGCAGTTATGACTCTGATGCGCTGCAAATCAGAAAGAAAATGTTAGCAGAAATAGGGAAGGCCAGAAGTTCTGGATCTGGGTACATTGAAGTTCTGAGGTTGTTGGAAACAAAGGAAAGCCTAGAAGTTATGATTGTTAAGGGAGTCTAGAAGCTCTAGTGCAGCTGGGAATCTAGAAGTTCTAATGTCACTGGCAGTTCAGAAGTTTAGATCGTTTGAGAGAGCCTAGAAGTTCTAATGCAACTAGAGACCTATAAGTTCTGATAATGGGTATGTGAGGTGTCAATGCTGTTGGATGAGAATGTCTAGAAATTTTGGTCCAGGATCACTGTTTTGACAAGCAATTAAAGGGGATTGATCTAGAAGTTTTGATCCAACTAATGGGGTAAAAATGTCAGGGGATAATCATAAAAAGGATGTTTCTGGGGCTAGAACTCAGGACCCTTAACACTAATGTCTTATGCGTGCGCTCTCTACCACTGGGGTGACTATACATCTGGTATTAGAAACAAAAACATAAACATATATCACAAAGCAAGTTCTGATGAAGAACTTTATATCCTTCTTCATGCCAATCAGAGTATCTGCAGCTTACCCATTTCTCAACAAAACAGAAAATGCACACATAACTGTTATGGCAGGTTTCATCAGGGTTTCAGAAAATATAAAGTATCAGAACCGTAAATCAGAAGCAAGCATGTATTTTTCTGATCCTAATTCTAAATTCTAATTTCCTCAAGAAGTTCTGAACTAAAATTTTCTCCACTTAGGCAAAAATACATGAAAACTATGAATATGTACAGAATCAGAGTCAGGATGTCTACATTGTATTTTTTTTGAAAATGCAAGCCTAAAAATGTCTAAGTAATGTGATTAAAGTCAGTAGAAGCTTACCTTGCAGTTGGAGAATGTTCTGTGAACTAGAGCCTGGTTCTGACTGATGTGATGTTCTGGTTAGTTTTCTCACGTTCCTAGAAAGCTGAACCAAACCTCCACTTGAACTATGAATGGTTGGAAAATTCTGGAGCAGCCAAGAAGCAATGTTCTGGTTTTTTTGAGATGGAGATTGATGAAGACTGTGTTACAGTAAGAAAACAGAAGTTGGGACGGTTTCTCAATGCGTACCAGAAGCTGTGTGGGTGATTTGACTGGGAAATGCACAAGGAAAAATAGAGTTTGGATGCAAAAACCATAAATTAGCAGGTTTTGTATCTGTGTTTACAGTTTCAAGTTCTTTGAAATTTCAGCAAAGTTTCAAGACTTTTTTCTCAAATTCTCGACCTTTTTACAGTTACAAATGAAGTTCAATTTATAGGCAAGAATTTTGGAGCTTGGAGAAGCCAAGAGTACAACCATCATGCTAGGGCGCTCACTTGTTCTTAAAACAAGTTAAACAAGTATGGTTCAAGGTACAAAGTAAGGTGGTTAGCAGCTTTTAGCCGTGCCTAAGTTGGATTTGTAAGAATTAATTATGGAAAAATACCCTCATAAGCAAAGGTAGAGCAGGGGCCCATCATAAACTTGTACAAAAGTTTGATTTTCCAGGACAACAATGGTACTTCTATGCCACACGTGGGGAAATCCTTTGGATAAAGACTCAAAAGTGGGTGTGAGCATTAAATGATGATGAGATTTATCAAACAGAAAAATCTGCAATATGAGATTATATATCATAGCTTAGTATGGATTAGCAGTTCAGCATCAACGCAACTTAGAACAAATATCCATTCTTCTGATATTTGAATCTCCCTGCTCCAGCATGTACTGGAAGAGTTCTCAGGCTTTTCAAAAAGCTTGTAACACTCTTTGTATACTTTCTTTGAATTACTCTTGCAAACTCTGGCTGAACCTACGCGAAAACTGGCCCATAAGTTGTAACCAAATTTTGTCTTGGAAATGCCCAGAATTCGCTGAATGCTTCAGTTTCATGGACGTGCTTTCAAGGATGTGTAACTTGAAATTCTAGCATTTCTAGAAGAAGTTCTATTCTGCAATGTTTTATATCTCATTGAAATCTACAACTCTTGTGTCAAAAGTTCTTCCAGAATCAACTTGCATCATGGTGAAAATCTGGCCAGAAGTTCTGAACTTGTCATATTTCCTAAACACTTAGAAAAATTTCTAAGTATTTAGATTCTTGACTTTTTCAACATAATTTGACTTTTGACTTTCTTAATGAAACAAACTTCATATTCTAACATGCCTTGATGAAATATGATTCTTGAAACTTGATTTTGATCCAAAAGTCAAAGTTTGACTTTTTAGTATGCAATTAACCATTTTGCCCTTTTGCCAATTCCATACCTAAATTGATGTATCAATGTTGTAAACTTGATGTCATGGAAGATCTTGTGAGAAAGTCTTTGAGAAATGAGAGGGTAAATTTTGGGGTACAACAACTTCCCCTGTTCAATCCTCTTAAAACTGAAGAGTTAGATCGGAGAGTTTGCCATTCGTGACTTGAAGGTGGAAGATGATTGAACACTAAAGTGCCCAGAAATTTGCACTCGATGATGTGTTAGTTGACTGTGTAGGAAATGGGCTTAGAGATTCCATTTAAAATGACTGGGGAGGATATCAGGATAAATCTTTTGGTTGATTTAAATTGGAGTGACAAATGTCTTCTGCCTGTTGATTTTCCTGTAAGGAAAAGATTAGTTACATGCAGATGTATGCATGATGTAATGATGTTCTCAAAATAAATGAGATTATGATGTATGCATTTTCCATGTATGCATTATGGTTTATGACAGTGATGCATTTATAGCAACGTGTCTTTGTCTATGAAAATAAATCCTTGATAACATGCTGATGAGCCTTGGGAAATGAGCTCCCAGACTGCTGTCAGGGATGAAGAGTACGCTCCTCTTGTTTTAGGATGTTTCTGCTGAGAATTCCTATTCCGTTGTTTGAGGAGAAACTCCGCTGGGAAATATTGGCTTGTTTGAGAAGACTATGTGGAGAGTGCTGATATCTACTTGGGGAAAAAAGTTTAGGAGTTTCTTTTGTTCAATGCTCTACTGGGGAATTATTCCTGACTGGAGAGCATTGAAAATTGGTTGTTATCTGGTCGAAATCCAGGCTTGGCAGCAAATTTGTTGGGGAGAATGAAGTTGACTTCTATCTGGTTGTATTCCAGGCTTCGCAATGACTTGTAGGGGAAGAATCTGAATTAATTGTTATCTGGTCGGAATCCAGGCTTCGCAGAAAATTTCTTGAAGTTGAACTGTTATTTGGTCGAGTCCAGGCTTCACAGTGACTTACTGGGGAAGAATAAGTTAACTGCTATCTGGTCGGATTCCAGGCTTCGCAGATTTCTTAGGTGGATGAAGTTAATTGCTATTTGGTCGGGTCCAGGATTCACAATAACTTGCTTGAAATTAGTCGTTATTTGGTTGGATTCCAGGCTTCACATCAAATATTTGAGGGAATAAAGTTAATTGTTATCTAGTCGGGTCCAGGATTCACAATAGCTCGCTTGAAAAGATAAAGTTGAACTGATATCTGGTCGGGTCCAGGCTTCAGAGTAACTTACTTGAAATTAGTTGTTATCTGGTCGGATTCCAGGCTTCATAACAAATTTTCGAGGAAATAAAGTTAATTGCTATCTGGTCGGGTCCAGGCTTCATAATAACTTACTTGAAGAGATAAAGTTGAACTGATATCTGGTCGAATCCATGCTTCACAATAACTTGTTTGAAATTAGTTGTTATCTGGTCGGATTCCAGGCTTCACAACAAATTTCTGAGGGAATAAATTTAATTGCTATCTAGTCGGGTCCAGGCTTCATAATAACTCGCTTGAAAAGATAAAGTTGAACTGATATCTGGTCGGTTCTAGGCTTCACAGTAACTTGTTTGAAATTGGTTGTTATCTGGTCGAATTCCAGGCTTCACAACAAATTTCTGAGGGAATAAAGTTAATTGCTATATGGTCGGGTCCAGGCTTCACAATAACTCGCTTAAAAAGATAAAGTTGAATTGATATCTGGTCAGATCCAGGCTTCACAGTAATTTGTTGGGGTAGAGGTAAACTCTATTGGGGAAAAGAGGTTAATCCCTTGTCTGGTTGAGTCCAGGTTTTTCAATATCTCGAAGAGTTAAATTATTATCTGGTCGGGTCCAGGCTTCATACTGTTTTTGAGAAGTTAACTATTATCTGGTAGGGTCCAGGCTTTATAGTGTCTTGAGAAGTTAACTATTATCTGGCCGGGTCCAGGCTTCATAGTATTTTGAGAAGTTACACTATTATCTGGTCGGGTCCAGGCTTCATAGTAACTGAAAGTTGTACTATTATCTGGTCGAGTCCAGGCTTCATAGTAATTGAAAGTTGTACTATTATCTGGTCGGGTTCAGGCTTCATAGTGTCTTGAGAAGTTAACTATTATCTGGTCGAATCCAGGCTTCATAGTAACTTGAGAGAAAGAAGTCGATTGTTATCTGGTCGGATCCAGGCTTCACAACAACTTACTGAAGTTAAATTGTTATCTGGTCGGGTCCAAGCTTCACATCAACTTTCAGAGATAGCAATAACCTTGTTTGTGACTTTACTGGGGATCAGGGGTTGTGGCCCTCTGATTTGTAACGGTCTGAGAGGCAAACTTAAGCTGGAGATGATAGACTTAGCCAGGGAAGACAGACTCAGCTGGGGAAATAAACTCAGCTGGGGAATAAACCCTGCTGGGGAAATAAACCTTGTTGAAGAATACTTAACGAACTATTGATGAGGTGAGTTCTTTTAGGAAGAGATCCATAAGGCTTCTTCTTTTAGGATTAACTCAGCTGGGGAGAGGGTTGTCAAGAGATTGAGACTCTGGATGGGGACCAACCTATGCAAAGAGACTTTATGGGCAACTCCGTTGGGGAAAGGTTTATTGTAGCCGACCCTGCGGGGATAATGCTAATGAGATAACTATGTAGGGATATCTCAACTGCATTAAATAGATGCTTGCTGCGACTTGGTAGGACACATTTGCTAAATAGTTTTAATTATGTTCACATGCATATGTTCGTTCAATTTTAGTCATTGGACCTCTTTGCATTTAAAAAAAACAGAAAGTTTGCACTTCAAAGTATGTTTGTATTGATATTTTGCCCATGAATAGGCGTTTTTGTACAAAGAGATAGAGATCCTAGTAAGAGGAAATCGTCGAAAGGAAAACAAGATTGAAAACAAAGATAATAGCCATATGGAAGTGATCACATTGCATTCCGACTCTACTATTGCCCCAATGTCTTTGAATGTCCCTTGCCGTTGACAGAAGTTGATTGGATTAATTTTGGACCGTTTGAACTCAGACCTTGGTAATAAAGTCGATTGTGGTGATTCCACGGGACATTAGTCATACGCTTTCAATCCTTAACTTTTGCCTAAACCGCCATTTCGAGTTTTCAGCCCACCAGGATACCCATTTTGCCCAAGTCATCCTTTCAGGTTTTCAACTTGTCGGGTGTACAATCTTTTCTTAGAAAATAGTTTGATTCTACAACCCTTAACTAGAGTTTTGATGATAACAAACACAAAGAACAAATATGCACTCTAAATTTGTTTTATTTTGTATGCAAAAGTTCTGACCGAAACAACATTATAAATTAAGCTACAGAAGCTTCCAAGCTGAGGTAATCAGAATCTGCGCTGAAGAATGGTAATCAGAATCTGCGCTGAAGAATGATGATCAGAACCTGCGCTAAAGTGAAGAATACTTTGATTCTGAACAGAAGTCTCATATACCATCAGATCCTCACATCTCTGAGTCATCAATGTTCTGAAGCAATTGCAGCATGCAAGATTCTAAGTTCTGAAGCGTTACTATTCAATCAAGACAGCATCATATGCAACGACTTCATTCAGACAAGAATCTTCTCAATACGGAAACAACATTGAATGTCCATTATCACGCTTTATGTTGGACAGGATTTTCATGCCTATATAAATAAGCTTAGAGGACAAATCATTTACGACTTTTGATACTACTGCAACATACCTCTAAAATGCTGCAATCTTACATATTCATATATACGCTTAGAATTGTGTAAAATATCACAGTTGCGATACAATTTTTGTAAGGAAAAACAACAATACATAGTATAGTGTTTTATCTTGATTAAGCTAGTTTTCCTTGAGATTAACCGGGTTGTGGTTGTACTCAAGAAGACTTTGACAGTTGTCAAAGTAATGTTGTAATCAGTTTTTGATTAGTGAATTAAGTCCTCGTTGGAGAGAGGCGAAATCACCTTGGCGGGTGGACTGGAGTAGTTTGAGATCAAACGAACCAGGATAAAAATATTGTGTCTACTGCACTTTTAATTTTAAGTTTCAATTCAACCCCCTTCTTATGTTTTTCACTTCTTCAATTGGCATCAGAGCGCCTAATTCTGAGTTCATACACTTAATCGTATCAGTACAAGATCCAAGATTTAGAAAAACACTATGGTGGGACCAAGCCAAAACATTAGCAATGACTATCATTAAGATAAGGATAGAATCAGCGGTAAACCTTCAATCTTTGATGGAGAAAATTTTGACTACTGGAAAGACATAATTGAGAGCTTTTTTCTGGCTCATGATGCTGATCTATGGGACATGGTAATTGATGGATACACACATCCAGTGGATGAAGGTGGTCAGAAGATAGACAGAAAAAGGATGTTTGACCAGCAAAAATGTGATTTCAGAAACCATCATAAAGCCAGAACAATACTTCTCAGTGTTATCTCATACTCAAAATATGAGAAAATCTCAAACAGAGAGACAGCCAAAAACATGTTTGACTCTCTGAGAATGATGCATGAAGGCAATATACAAGCCAAAGAAACCAAGGCCCTTGAGCTCATTCAGAAATATGAAGCATTAAAGATGGAAGACAGTGAATCCATAGAAGCAATGTTCTCAAGATTCCAAATTCTTGTTGCTGCGATGAAGGTTCTTGACAAAGGATATTCTACTGATGATCATGTAAAGAAGATCATCAGAAGTCTACCCAAGAAATGGAGGCCAATGGTCACTGCACTTAAGCTAGCTAAAGATCTCAACAAGATATCTCTGGAGGAACTTGTCAACTCCCTCAGAAGTTACGAGATAGAGCTAGAAGAAGATGAGCCTCAAAAGCAAGGTAAGCCTCTAACATTAAAATCTAACAAAAAATCCGATTCTAAGGTTTTGCATGCTATGGAAGAAACCTTTGATGGATCATCATTAGAAGAAGATGAATTGTCTCTTCTCTCCAGAAGGGTCAATCAACTGTGGAAGCAGAGACAAAGGAAATTCAGAAACCCGAGAAGATCAGAGAATCAAAATGAATCCTCCTCCAGATATAGAAAGTCTGAGTCCTCCTCTGGACACAGAAGATCTGAAGGTTCCTCAAGACATAAAAAGTCAAATAACAAGGACATCATCTGCTATGAGTGCAATGAGCAAGGGCACTACAAAAGTGACTGTCCAAGGCATCAGAAGGAGAATCCTAAAAAGAAGTTCTTCAAGGAGAAGAAGAAAAGTCTCATGGCAACATGGGACGATTCAGACACTTCTGATGCTGACTCAGAGTCAGATGATGAAAGAGCCAACATAGCTCTCATGGCAAATGTGTCAGAAGACAGTGAAGCTTCTGGTTCAGACTCAGAATCAGACACATAAGAGGTATTCTCTGATTTCACTGTTAATTTTACTAAGGCTGAACTTGCAGAAAGTCTGAATGAAATTCTGGAAAGGTATCAGCAAATCAGAGTCAAATTCAAGAACCTGAAAAGGGATCTTGTCTCTGACTCTGAAAATACTGAGAGTCTTAGATTAGAGAATTCTGAGTTAAAAGAAAAGATTTCAAAATTAGAAAACAATTTACAAAACTCTCAGAAAGAAATAATCTTAGAGACTCCCAATAATGTTGATAAGATCATCAAAGAGTATGATCACAGCTTTCAGAAGTTTCTGGCTAAAAACATAGATAGAAGCAAGATGGCTTCAATGATCTATGGAGTTAGCAGGAATGGCAGAAAAGGAATAGAATACTAAGGTAAGGTATCTCCACCTAAGAAAGTCATGGACCTTGTTATAAAACGCACACCACTAAAATCACACTTCACATATGGGCACACACGTGACATAAAATACACTAGTAATGATTACTCTGTCAAACCAAAATTCAACCATAATTTTGGTAAAACTAACAAACCAGGACCCAAAAAGATATGGGTACCTAAGGACAAAATTATATATGTAGCAGATATCTTTAGCAGTAAGGCTAAAACACCAGTCATGGTACCTGGACTCTGGATGCTCTCGACACATGATAGGAAGAAAGCATATGTTCCAAAGCTTGGAACTTAAACCTGGAGGCTACTTGGGCTTTGGAGGCAACCAAAGAGGGAAGATCACTGGCTCTGGAACAGTAGGTAATGGTAATCTTCCTTCTATAAATAATGTGCTTTTAGTTGATAGATTAATGCATAACCTGTTATCCATAAGTCAATTAAGTGATAACGGTTATGATATAATCTTTAATCAAAATTCATGCAAAGCTGTTAGTCAGAAAGATGGAACTATCCTTTTTAATGGAAAGAGGAAAAACAACATTTATAAGATAAAACTTTATGAACTAAAGAGTCAGAATGTAAAATGTCTTCTCTCTGTTAACAACGAGCAATGGGTCTGGCGCAGAAGATTGGGGCATGTTAGTATCAGAAGAATATCTCAAATTAACAAACTCAATCTGGTCAGAGGACTTCCTAATCTGAAGTTCAGCTCAGATGCTCTGTGTGAAGCATGTCAGAAAGGCAAATTTGCAAAACCTGCTTTTAAATCTAAAAATATTGTTTCCACCTCTAAGCCATTAGAACTTCTGCACATAGACTTATTTGGACCAGTAAAAACAACGTCTGTTAGTGGCAAGAAGTATGGGTTAGTGATCGTAGATGACTATAGTAGATGGACATGGGTAAAGTTCTTAAGACACAAGGACGAGTCACATTCTGTGTTCGTTGCATTCTGTAACCAAGTTCAGAATGAAAAGGATCTTAGAATTGTCAAAGCCAAAAGTGATCATGGTGGAGAATTTGAAAATAAAAAATTTGAAACATTTTTTAATGAAAAAGGCATCTTGCATGACTTCTCTTGTCCTAGAACTCCCCAACAAAATGGAGTTGTAGAACGAAAGAACAGAACACTGCAAGAAATAGCCAGAACCATGATCAATGAGACTAACATTGCTAAGATCTTCTGGGTAGAAGCAATTAACACAGCGTGTTACATTCATAATAAAATCTCTATAAGACCTATTATGGAAAAGACTCCATATGAATTGTGGAAGAACAGAAAGCCCAACATTTCTTATTTCTATCCTTTTGGATGCACTTGTTTTATTCTGAATACTAAAAATCATCTGAACAAGTTTGACTCTAAAGCAAAAAAGTGTATTATGTTAGGATACTCTAAACGCTCAAGAGGGTATAGAGTATACAATATAGAAACACAGATTGTTGAAGAGTCAATCAGTGTTAGATTTGATGATAAGCTTGACCCTCAAAAGTCAAAGTAGAATGAATCGTTTGCAGATATAGAAGTTGAATTCATAGGTACTGAAGACAACCCATCAAAAGTTCCCAACAGAGACGCTCCAACAACTTCAGAAAGAAATATTACAAGTGATCATGTACCTTCTATTGATCAACTCCAGAAAAGGTTATCCATAAGCAACATAGCTCACCCAGAAGATAAGATCCTGGGAAAGAAGGATGATCCAATCAGAACAAGATCAACATTCAGAAACTATGAAGAATCCCTTATGGGACTGGTCTCTCTGATTGAACCAACAAGAATTGATGAAGCTCTTCTAGACAATGACTGGATTATGGCAATGCAGGAGGAATTAAATCAGTTCACCAAAAATGACGTATGGGATCTGGTTCCCAAACCAAAAGGATCTAACGTCATTGGAACAAAGTGGATGTTCAGAAACAAACTGAACAAGCAAGGAGAAGTCATCAGAAACAAAGCACGACTGATGGTACAAGGTTATAGTCAGCAAGAGGGGATAGACTATACAGAAACCTTTGCTCCAGTCTCCAGGTTAGAATCTATCAGACTCTTAATCTTGTTTGCTATAAACAATGGTATCACTTTGTATCAGATGGATGTCAAAAGTGCATTCCTAAATGGCTACATAGATGAAGAAGTATATATGCACCAACCCCCTGGGTTTGAAAATTTCAAACACCCAGAATATGTTTTTAAACTAAAGAAGTCACTCTATGGTCTAAAACAAGCTCCTAGAGCTTGGTATGAAAAACTAAGTAACTTCCTGTTAGAAAAGGAATTCACCAGAGGGAAAGTGGACACAACCTTGTTCTGTAAGACATTTAAGAATGACATCTTAGTTTGTCAAATTTATGTAGATGATATCATTTTTGGATCCACTAAACCTTCTCTGGGAAGAGAATTTGCTAAGTGCATGCAGGCAGAGTTTGAGATGAGCTTAATGGGGGAGCTCAAATTCTTTCTGGGCATTCAGATAAACCAAACTCCAGAAGGAACTTACATTTATCAGAGCAAATATGTCAGAGAACTTCTGAAGAAATTTGACCTCTCAGAATGTAAGCCCTCAAAGACTCCAATGTATCCCACATGCATTCTGGAAAAGGAAGAGGTAAGTAAAAAGGTAGAGCAGAAAATCTAGAGGTATGATTGGCTCTCTCCTTTATCTGACGGCTTCAAGGCCTGATATTTTATTCAGTGTTTGCTTATGTGCTAGTTTCTTATCAGATCCTATAGAATCTCACTTAACAGCAGTTAAGCGAATTTTCAAGTATTTGAAAGGTACTATTAATCTGGGTTTGTTTTATAGAAAATCCAATGAATACAGCTTAGTAGGATACTGTGATGCTGACTTTGCTGGAGATAGAGTAGAGTGTAAAAGCCCTTCTGGAAGCTACCAGTTTCTGGGAGACAATCTGATCTCATGGACCAGCAAGAGACAGTCCATAATAGCATTGTCAACAGCAGAAGCTGAATACATAGCAGCTGCTGGATGTAACACTCATGCTCTGGATGAAAAGTCAACTTGAAGACTTCAACATATTTGAGAGTAACATTCCTATATTTTGTGATAACACTTCTGCCATATGTCTCAGTAGAAATCCCATTTGCATTCTAGGGATAAGTATATAGAAATAAAACATCACTTTATTAGGGACTATATTCAGAAAGAAATTCTTACTTTAAAATTTATTGACACAGACCATCAATGGGCTGATGTATTTACAAAACCCCTTTCTGAAGAAAGATTCAATTTCATTCTGAAACATCTCAGCATGAAATTATGTCCAAAATAAAATGTTTTATTTGCATATCCTAACCCTCAAAACTTTATTGTTTTCTGTGAACATCTGATCAACTTGTCTTTAGAAGTTAGAAGTACAGTTGCCTCAGAATCTATCTATGAAGATCTGAATGTTTCATTTCAAGGATAGAGGCGTGCAATTCACAGCATCAAACATCTGTCATCCTCTCACAAGCTACCTTCTGAGGCTGAACACGCGTTCAATTTTTGAAGGGTCCAAGGCTCTGATTGGATGCATTGAGACACTTGTCAGTGATAACTGTTCAATATCTCTCTAAATCCCCCTAATTTCAGGTTTCATGAATGCATATAATAATTACTTATTTCTTTCTTACTGTTTACGTTTTCTAAAAACCTATATAAACTCAATTTACTATTTCATTCATTCATGTTTTACCCTCTTCAATATTCTCTCTTGTTCTAGTTTCTTTTTCAAAAACCCTTTCCATCAATTTTCTTCAAAGAATCTGTGTGAACAATGGCATCATCATCAAGTCTCAAGAATCTCAGTGCTCCTGAATCTTCATCAACGGAAAAATATGAAGAGTCCATTAGAATTCTACTCACTCCGGTTGACAACCTTGAAGTTCTCTGTTAATTGATCATTGATTTTGAAAGCTTATAAGAAAATGGGTTTAACCTGTATGAAGATGTAACTGCACAGGGATGGAACATATACTTTGATCGTCTGTTGGGTCTAACTTTTCCCATTATTGTTAAAGACTTCTGGATTCATGCTACCTCATCCAACCACCAGGTCACATCATATGTTACGGGGAAGAAGATAGTGATAACAAAATATTTGATTGGGAAACTCATTGGATATAATGGCGGTGGAGTCAGGTGAATTGATATGGCTGATAGGTGCTCTGACCTAAAATCTATTGCTAGGGAAATCTTCACTTCTGGACAGCCATCCAGCAAGATCAGAGACTTGAAGGATCATCAAAGAATCTGGGCTAGAATAATTCTGGGATGTATCAATCACAGGAAGCCTACAAGCACTCCTGATTACATCAATATTGATCAACAGTTTATGATTTACTTCATTGCAAAGAAGACCAAGATAAACCTTCCACACTTGCTCTTCAACCATCTCAGAACAAGTGTGAAAGAGACAAGAAAAGAAGAAAGAACTAAGAGGGATTGGATTCCTATAGGAAGATTTATTTCAGATATTCTAACAGAAAACAGGCTGATAGAACATCTGACAGAGGCGCAAGAAATCAATACTTTGGAAGCAACCGCTGGGAAACCTTTGAATGGAAAGAATCTGAAGAAAATGAAGATTATTGAGAATATTAAGAAGGAACCAACAATTGCTTCTCGTGAGGCCATCACTTATAGGAGAATCCCTCTGAAGGATTTTCCACTATTTTTTAAGATAGATGCCTCTCCAAAAATCATAGTCAGATACCTTGAAGCTTGCAAGGCTGATGGGACTATTCCAGAAATCAACATCCAAGATCTGCACAAGCCAGCTCCAGAGGTTGTGCTAAAGAAATTCAAAAAGAGGAAGGCAGCAGAAGAAGGATCCTCTCAGAAGACACCTAAAGCTGCGAAAAAGAAAGGTAACTCATCTTCTGTTTCTGTTGTAGAATCAATAGCTATTCCAACATCTGAAACCTTTCCCCCTCAACCAACAGAAAATCCTTCACCCCAAACATTTGAGGATTTTGACATAGAGTTTGACCCATCTGTAACTCTTGGAAACTTCTTGAACGAACCTCACTCCCCCAATCCAAATCCAAATCCAGAATAACATCAACCAGAACTTGCTAAAGTTCTATCTGATATTGAATTGTTTGATCAAGACTTTTCCTCACCACTACCAGAAAATCCAAACACTCAACCTCCTCAACCAGAAAATCCACAACCACACTCTCCTCAACCAGAAAATCCACAACCACACTCTCCTCAACTAGAAAATTCACAACCACACTCTCCTCAACCAGAACATCTGAACCTCAACCAGAGAATGAAAACCCTCTCACTCCTCCTTCTGAAAACTCATCTTCTGAAATTCCTGAACCATAAATTCAACATGCTACTGCAAACCAATCAGAAGACTCCCCTTCAGATTCTGATACCACTACTCCAATTCCTGGGATAACAAAACCTCTTACGGTTCGTTTACCTCTCACTATTCATGATATTCCAGAAATCCCTTCACCATATGAATCTACACCACCAAACACCCCTAACTCACCAATCTCGATTTCTGACTCTTCCACTCCATCACCCATCAACCGTCCAGCTGACAACCTCAGACTTGTCATTGATCCATAAGTGCTGGACCAACTAGCTTCCACCTCAAACAAAATTTCCACTCCCAAACCTAAACCAACCTCAACCAAATCAGATGTTGGTAAGAATCTGTTGATTTTTGAAACAGAAATGCAGGAATAAATTACTTCTTTGTAGCAAGCAAGTCAAGAGATTTCTAATCCTGCTTCTTCTGATTCTCTGTGGGAAAGATTCAGAAAATGGCTCAACTCTGAAACCCAGAAGCTGAAAGAATTGGGCTATGAAAGGGCTCAGTAGAACTTCAGTGATCAGCTGAAAGCCTTCCAAGATCAAGTTCTGAGCCAATGGTACAAGAAAGAAGTTCTTCCGCTGGATAATGCTCCCTGGAAAGAGCACCATCCTTCAGAAGTCACTAAACCAGATTCTGATAGTAACCCTCTGACTACTGCTCCAGAAAACATGACTGCAACAGAAGAAGTGGTTCAATCAGAAGAGGCTACAGAATGTTCTGAACGACATGCAACCCCTGAAGATACACCAGCTTCGTCTCTAGTCATGCAAACTCTGGAAGAGTTGAAGAAGGAGAATGCCTTAATCCATGCCAAACTGGATAAGCAAGAGGATACAAACAAAGAGATCAAGGGTATTTTGGATAAACAAGAAGATACAACAAAAGAAATCAAAGACATTTTGGGAAAACAAGAAGAATCAAGCACTCAGATTAAGGGCTTGTTGGAAGCGTTGTTCACACGTCTTCCCCCTCCTTCTTAGATTTTCTTTAATCTGTTTATTTGTATTTTTTATCTTATCCTCCTTGTTTATGAAAATTGTCATTGCATTCTGTTTCCAATATAATTCATATTTTTTACTCTAATTATATTGCTTTTTGATACCTGACAAAAAGGGGGAGAAAGTAAGATATTTTCAATAACAGTATACCGGGACAAAGTCTCAAACATTTTGAATATCTTAACCTCTATATTTTCTGAAAAGCTTGAACAGGAACACATTCTGATAAGGACAGAAGGAGATGCATCAAAAGCTCTGACGAGAAGGAACTTCAGGGAAGTAATCAACTCAGGGGGAGTCTCTCTTAAGCTTTTTGTTCTATATTTTTTCATTGAAAATCCTAGTTTTTGTCATCATCAAAAAGGGGGAGATTGTTAGAACATAGTTTGATTCTACAACCCTTAACTAGAGTTTTGATGATAACAAACACAAAGAACAAATATGCACTCTAAATTTGTGTTATTTTGTATGCAGAAGTTCTGATCGAAACAACATCAAAAATTAAGCTACAGAAGCTTCCAAGCTGAGGTAATCAGAATCTGCACTGAAGAATGGTAATCAGAATCTGCGCTGAAGAATGATGATCAGAACCTGCACTGAAGTGAAGAATACTCTGATTCTGAACAGAAGTCTCATATACCATCAGATCCTCACATCTCTGAGTCATTAATGTTCTGAAGCAATTGCAGCATGCAAGATTCTAAGTTCTGAAGCGTTACTATTCAATCAAGACAACATCATATGCAACGGCTTCATTCAGACAAGAATCTTCTCAATATGGAAACAAAATTGAATGTCCATTATCACGCTTTATGTTGGACAAGATTTTCATGCCTATATAAACAAGCTTAGAGGACAAATCATTTACGATTTTTGATACTACTGCAACATACCTCTAAAACGCTGCAATCTTACATATTCATATATACGCTCAAAATTGTGTAAAATATCACAGTTGTGATACAATTTTTGTAAGGAAAAAAAACAATACACAATATAGTCTTTTATCTTGATTAAGCTAGTTTTCCTTGAGATTAACCGGGTTGTGGTTGTACTCAAGAAGACTTTGGCAGTTGTCAAAGTAGTGTTGTAATCAGTTTTTGATTAGTGAATTAAGTCCTCGTTGGAGAGAGGCGAAATCACCCTGGCGGGTGGACTGAAGTAGTTTGAGATCAAATGAACCAGGATAAAAATATTGTGTCTACTGCGCTTTTGATTTTAAGTTTCAATTCAACCCCCTTCTTGTGTTTTTCACTTCACAAGTGTCATCCAAAAAAAAAGCTACAAGCTTAAGCACTGAAGGCATCTCCTTACACATGTCATATCCACTTGATTTAGGGTTTATTTCCCTAATCATGTGGCTCTCAGAAAGGGTTTCATGTGGAACTGTTCATCAGACAAATCTCAAGGGCTTCCACCATGGCTTAAATTAAAAAGTTATTGAATAGGCCTTGGTCTATACTTCACAAATTAGGGTTTGTGCATATTGTGGACATCAAAATTCTTCATCCGATCACTTGGGTTACTTATGATACAAGCCACATCCTTGGATCTCATTCTATTACTTCATGCATATACCTAGGGTCTTATGAAATTATGGATATATGAATCATAATTAATAAGGATTGCAAAGCTTACTCGATTGTTTGAAGACATATAAAGATAACAATTCACTCCATTAGTTAGAAGTCAAGGCGTTGTGAAGGTTCACTTAAGTTACCAATTTTGAGGAAGAAGATTTGTATACTTTGAAGGATGTAAAACTAAGTCAAGGAAGATGGATCCATTCAAAGCAAAAAGAGAACACTTGGAATTTCAAGTTCAATTTGAAATAAAGGATCACTTTGAATATTTTGAAGAACTTGACATCTTCATTTAAAATTCACAAAGGAGGAAAGGATCAATACATTCATTCAAGGCATTCAAAGTGTACAATTCCACTTCAATATTCTTAAGCCATTACAAAATCACTTACATCACAAGTACATCAAAAAACATACCTGTATCCTTAACACTAATCTCCATCTTCAATATTCTTCATGATTTTTCAAGACTTTTCAATATCTTTTGTGCTTCCATCCAATACTTCTTCAATCCTTTTCAAGTCCTCCATGGTCAAGATAGCTTTGTAACTTGGTTCTCACCCTTGACATCGCTCATAGGCTACACATAACCTGCATTAAATCCAAACCTACATTAATTCATTAACATATAATAACAATACACATAAATGCATCCACAAGATAAGTTTACAACCAATAAACCAAAACAACCCTGTACATATTCAATCACCAAAAACAAATCCAATTCAGCATAAAAAATAGTTCAAGCTCATGAGGTATGTTTTGATTCACATTCTCATATATTCAAGCATATTTAAAGAGACAAGCAGGTGCAGTTCATACACTAATTCAATCAATCCTATAACACTTCACTACAAAAACAATTGATAAAAAGAAAACAAACACAACTAACATCTAACAGTTTGTAACCACCCTAACCGCCTTCATACACTAACCAACTTTAACACCCTCTAAGCTAACTAACAGTTCTTAAAAGAAACTCGCTAACCAAAATTAACATCATGTAACATAATTCTCCATTTACCTCTAACTGAATAGCTAACACCTAACTAACTCCCTAACCGATTCAATCTCGACCCTTGAATCTTCTAACAAACTATCAATCATCAATGGATCTGATCCTCTCTTCTTTAATTGTTTTCACCACCTTCATCAACCTATATAAGATAACCTCACCTTCATTCAACAAAGGAACCACCATTCATACGATTCATTCTCACACTTTCACTCATAAATCATCACCTTTGTTCCCTCCCTTCTCTGAATAATTTTCCACAATCTTCAATCACCTTCAATTGTTTTTTCTCAGCATTTATCTTCTCCAACCTTAAACACCTCTCTATGAGCTCCACCAACCTCACACACTCATCGTCATCACCATAATTTGTTGGTTCTCACACTCTCAAAGTAACAACATGCAGAGGCTCATATCAAAGAAAAAGAAGAATCAGAAAGCAATATATAAAAGCCACGAATCAACGCACGGAGAAAAACGTTCTAGAAAATTAGAAAGTAGAAGAAGCAAGAATAAGAATACAAAGAAAAGGAGGGCGAAGAAGAGGATCAGTAACGAGATTCAAGCATACCTGAAGAAATTCTGTCAGAGCTACCGTACTCGCCGCCACAGAGGTAAGCCGTTTCTCTCGTTTCTTGATACCATGACGTAGAATGAGACCTCCTGAGAACTTCCCCTAAGGCCTTGGAGCAATAACTCACACTGTCTTTGTTTAATTTCATTTTAGTTTTTATAGGGTTTTAGTTTCACTTAGATGTAGGCTAAACTAGAAAGAATTTGTGAAAACAAATTAGAGAATGAAATAGATAAGAGAAAGACGAAGAGTTTGGTGTATCCCATTTTCATTTTGAGTCTCCACCGTCGCAACCACCGTCGCAACCGCGAGGCGTGTCAACACGGCGATGAGAATGTCTAATTTCCGTTGAGACGAAACGAAGAAGGAGGGTGTATTACTACGCTTAAAAACATGTGAAGTGACACAGGCCCTCGACCAAAATGCAACGTTTAGCGTTAAAAGTTTTGTGTTTATAATTTTTTTATGAACTAAATAAGTTTTTGGTCCTTCTAAATATTTTAAATTTTGTTTTTAATCTCTCTAAAATTTTCCTTCAAAGAATGGTATAATATGGTGGGAGAACTGACTTATTTTGTATTTTATCGTAAAGGTGCGGATAGCTAGAGTCGCCACCGACTTTTCTTTTATCCAATATAAGGAAAGGGTGAAAAATCAGGAAAAACCTTAAAGATTTTGAGTTTGGGGGTAGTTTATGAAAAGGAAAGGTGTTAAAACTATTTTCATCCATAGTTATCTACAGGCTCTTAATCGCTTAATTCACTTTGAAAATTGCCTTTTTTGTGCATGTGATTTGTTTGAAAATATTTTTGAAAACGCCAATGTAAGGCAGAACTTTGTAATGATTATTGTATCGGTCCTTGAGAATGCGTACAAAGTGTTTTTGAAAATATCTTTGAAAGTGATGTGAAATATTTTTGTTTTGAAAGGTTTGTGAGTAGACGATTAACAGTTCTACCCACTCAAGGTCGTTCTTGTACTTTTCCTTCTCCTTTAGATAATGCTATCCGTACCATTAGTTAGTAGGAATCCATATCGTTGGATGTGAAGCGACATCGAGGGCCGTTGTACAGTCATTGAAGGCAGCTTGTAAGGATACTTTAGCAGTTTCGTAAGGGACTAGAGCATTTATGGAAAGGCAACATCGAAAGGGACATCGAAGGTGTAATATGGTGGGAGAACTGACTTTACTGGTTTTGCGTGTTATCGCAAATGTTGCGGTTAGCAAGAGTCGATGTCGACTTTTCCTTTATCCAATAAAGGAAAGGGTGAAAAGAACATGAAAGACCTTTTGAGAATTTTTTTGAGTAAGATGGGTAGGTTATAGAAAGGGAATGTGTTAGCATTCTCTCCATCTGTAGTTATCTACGGGCTCTTAGTTGCTAGCTCACTTTGAAAATTCTTTTTTGTGTGAGTGTATTTTTGAAAATATTTTTGAAAAGACGCCTCAGTGCGGCGAATTTTGTAATAATTCTCGTATCATTGAAAACGCATACAAAGTGTTTTTGTCTTTAAAAATATTTAGAAAAAGAGAGCGTATGTGTGAGAAATTTGGTTTTGTTTTGTGAGAAAACAACTAGAAGATGTCTACCTAATCAAAAGATCTTTGTTATTTTCCTCTTTCCTTTAGATAGTGATATCCTACCATTAGTTAGTAGGTAGCCATATTATTGGATGTTTTGAGGGACAAGCGCGGGTCATCGTACAGTCACGAAGGAAACTCTTAGGGAATTTTAGCAATTTTATCGTAAGGGACTAGATCATTTACCAAAAGGCAACATCGAAGGGTCATCGAGGGACTATGATATTTGTATCGAGGGACTTTGCTAAAGTGTCCCACATTCGAGGGACATGACTGTTTGTTTTTTGAAGGAAACAAGTGAGGGTCACCCTAGAGGTGCGCGTGTGCAAAGTGTGTTGTGTTTCAGTTATATTTATCTTGAGTGTTAGGTTTTCTAACGTTTGATTTTAAGTCTTTCCATACAAGCCTATTAGCATACATCTAGCAGTTAAATATATACAAGTACAGAAAATAAAGTGCGGAAAATTGAATCTACATTATTACATCGCTTAAAGATGGGAGGAATTACAAACTAAAATGGGAAAATAAAAAATAAAAGGTCCTAGTTAAACTATTACATCCTTTTGGCAGTTACATAATTTATGAAAAATAATGCGAATAAATAAATAAACGCGCCGAAAATTAAAAAAAACCTAAAAAATTTCTAAGTGTTAAAAAAGAAATATTTTTGTTGTTTTTGAGAAAAGGGAATTAAAACCTAATAAAACCTAAATTACTTAATTTGGTAAAGAAAAGAAATTAGGTTAATTAATTTAGTTTATTTACAAAAAAAAGTTAATTTAATCTAAGTAAATAAAAAGGTCAAATTGATTTTACCTAAGTTTAAATTAATTTTAATTAATTGATTAGGAAAAATTAATTACTAAAAGAAATTAAAAAATGAAATAATAAGAAAATGGGCCTGCAGAAGCAATTTTGGGGGTGCAAGGATCTGGAATTGCTAGGCCCAACGAGAAACCCAGGCGCTACAAAATAAAAGGTTAGGGCGTGCAAAGAAGCAAACGAATCCAAGCCCAATTCACCAAGCCCAAAACATGCAAAGAAAATATTTGAAGAAAAAAACACAAAACCTGGGGATCAAACCCATAACCTAGAAGGGGAGTGCCTTAAGGGAGCGCTGGTTACCACTGGATCATGATGTCCATTTGTTATATACAATAAAACAATAATAATATAAAAACAAAATCCAGCCAATCTCCGGTCATTCCCTCCGGCCATGCCAAAATCTGAATCTGCAAAATAAACAAAATCAAGATCCAAGGTTCGACCTACCCCCCCCCCCCTCCCCCCTAAATCACATGCTACGAGTTCAACCACGACATTGGTTTGGCCTGAAATGGCCTGTAGGGAGAGATCTGAAACTCAATAATCCTTGAGCCCTAACAATGGAAACCTGCAATGCTGACGTGGAACCTTTGATTCAACCTTCCATAACTCATATAAACTCAAACAAATGTTAGCATGCCATGAAACAGGATTAAAATCAGAGTTTCAAAATTTAAAACTTTACCAAATCAGAGTTACTTGATCCGCGTGTTCTAGGATGCTTCAAGCTGTATGTACGAAGTGCGCCTAAGAGGGGGGGGGGGGGGGGGGGGGGTAAATTAGGTACTTTATAAAATTCTGGTTTTTAGTGATGATGGTTCTTATTTTTCTGGTTATAAGTGAGTTTAGGAAAGCTTAAAAATGCAGAAAAATAAAGAGACACGGGCGATATATCCTGGTTCCCCTCATAGTCCGAGAGTACTCCAGTCCCCTTTCAACATGAAAGAGATTTCCTTATTGTGGCAAACTTAAACAAGAACTACCAACCAAACCAAGAACAGTCCTCTTGTATTTTCACTAAGTTACCAATGAGAACAATCCTCTCAATGTAACTACACTTGTATCCAACAACTTGGAAAGACAAGATTTCAACAAAAACACTTAAACTTAATTCCAACAATCCTGGAAAATAAGTAAGTAAATATCAATTTGTGAGGTTGAGTGAGTAGAGTAATATTGATAACTTAGAGTGATTAGACAATGTATAATCTTCTTCTTTCAATAATAATATTGTACAAAGAATCAAGATATATTTGCTCAAAGTTTTCTGTTTGTTAATGTATGAAAATGTGCAGAAAACTTATGCATGAAAATGAAGAATGCTTGAATTTGTATTTTGAAATTTCAGAAAATATTTTTGAAAGAAGGTGTTAGATCTGGATTTGAAATTGAATATTTATATGTTCATAACACCCTTTTGAAACATCAAGAAGATCTGGAAATGTATCATGAACAAATGCCAAGTTTGAGTGAAAAGATGTAATGAAAAGGCATGATGAAAAGGCATGAACAAAGCTGCTATTTTTCAAATTCGTGCAGTATGCAATCGATTGCACCCTTGGTGTAAATCGATTGCACAAGGTTTTTAACAGATATTTTTTCAAAATCTTTAAGAGTGCAATCGATTTCACTAACAATGTAATCAATTGCATGCAAAGTCAGTAGCAAAAATTAATTGAGTGCAATCGATTGCACTAACGATGTAATCGATTGCATGCAAAGTCAGTAGCAAACATTTTGAAAATTTTAAGTATGCAATTGATTGCATAGGCAATGTAAATCGATTGCACAAAGAAACAAAAGCAAAAGATCTGAAATTTTGAAGTGTGCAATCGATTGCACTAAGACGTAAATCGATTGCACGCAGATGAAAAATGAAATTTTATCTTTGAAAAGCTTGAGTAATGATTCTTAAACATTTCTTTTTCATTTTTGAGCATCTATATCTTAAGATCAAAGTAGATAATATTATTATACTTTTAAAGTAGTTAAGAGCTTTGAATGAAGGTATTATCCTTAGATGCTTAGATGCTTGATCAAAATCTTTGCCTTCTTTGTTAGCCATGGTTTGTCTTCATCAAAACAAAAGCTTATTTGTGAAGCTTGATTTTACATTCTCCCCCTTTTTGATGATGACAAACAATATTGCTTTATGCGATGTTCTTTCCGGAAGAGCTTCCCCCCCTAAGATGCAAAACTCCCCCTATGTAGGAGAGGGTTGGAATCCTTTGCAATCTTTCATCTTGATTGGAGAGTACCTTGAAAATTAAGACACAGGAAATACAAGAATAAAGTACGATACATCTTTCTCCCCCTTTGACATTATCAAAAAGAAGGGAAAGATGCCTAAAGCAAATAATAATAGAGCAATATATTGACAAAATTATAGAATTTAAAACAGTAACACAAATTGTTTAAGAGTTACACAGAAAATTGAACAACGAAACATTGAAATAGAAAGACAGTAACATAACCGAAAAAAATAGTCATCCATAACATTAAGGGTGATGTATGTCTGGATGGTTGTAAGACCATGAGCCTTGGTTCGGGAATTGTTGTTGAAGTGGAGGTTATGTGTAATGTGGAGGAGGTGCAGCTGGGTTATTTGGGTCGTATGGTGGGATAAGAAGGTGAGAATAAAGGTACGAGAATTTTTGGTTCACATCCGAGCGAAAATCATTTATCCGAGTTGTGGTGGAGTCATTGATTGCAATCTATTGATTGTTAATGTTGGTGTTCATAGAAGCAAACTGTTGAGACACATAATCCATGAGCTCTTGATTGCTTGGACCAGAGGGAGCAGTAGGAGGAGGAGGCACAGCTTCACCGCCTTCAACTTCTTGGTCATTATCTTCATTGCCAACAACATCTTCACCAATGTAGGTGATGGTCTTTGTCTCCGGATTAAAATGTACGCCCATTCTTGAATCAACATTCTTAATTGAAATTTTGTTTAGATTAGGATCCATATCCACCTTTTCAAAACCACGAAAATCCACACCAAATTCCTCCATAATCAAAGTGACAAAATAAGCATATGGAAGGAATTTAGACTTTTCATCCATTCTCAGCATAAGCATCATGATCATTCTTGCCCAGTTTACATTTACTCCTTTCTTCCTTGCATAAATAAGCTGCATCTCGAAGTCGGTAACCGTGCAATGGTTTCCAGCTCTTGGAAACAATATATAGACCAAAAAATAATGATATAAGCAATCGTCTATATGGAGGTTACCTGCACTCCAGGAGTCTCTGGATGGAATTACTCCGCCAAGACCACAAATCTGTTTGGCGCGAAATTCAGCTTCACTTAACCGCCCAATGCTGTAAAAGAAACCATTTTTCTGATAGCCATCCCATATCTCGTTTTCAGTATCATATAGGGAGCTTCCAGTGAAAGGAATATGCAAGATCTCACCAACAACCTGAGGAGTTAGAGAGATACGAGTGCCTAGCACATATGTGACCATTTTGCCTTTTTGGGGTGTTAGATTACTGAAAAACATTCTTACCAAATCCGGGTAGTATGGACCGTACGAAGAAATCAAGGGTTCCAGACCATAAGCAACTAGATCGTTCTGAAAGGAAAAACATTCTTGAGGAAAGGAGAAGAGTATACCATACTTGGGGTTGGATACAATTTTCCTTTGAAAGTCTTTGATAAATCTGGCTTCTTGCTCTTCGGTGAGAGTTAAAAGCAGTGGATTGGATGTTGAATCAACCTTCTTTTTCCCTTTATCTGAAACTGAAGCCTTTCTCTTTGTTCTTGAAGCCATGGATATGGATTTTTAGGGTTTTGGGGTTTTTAGTTTTTGTGAGAGAGAAAGATTTTGTGAGAGAGATTTGGAAGTGATTTAGGTAGGTAGGGAATGAGTTATGAGAATTGAAGTGTATTTGGCTTGGGAATATGAGAGAGGAATTCTGGCCAACATTAATTTTCTGTCATAAAAGCTAATTTCAGTACGTGCAATCGATTGACATACCATGTGCAATCGATTTGCACAAAAAAAAATAAAAAATAAAGCAAAAACGCACATAGTGCAATCGATTGCCTTAAAGGTGCAATCGATTTTCACATGAAACAAAATGGATAGAATAGAAAAAACTCTTTGTGCAATCGATTACACTGTTTGTGCAATCGATTTGCATCAACAAAAAATGTCCAAAACCAAATTTTTTCTTGAAAATTTAAATATTACATAACATAGATTCATATATAGCATGTATAAAATATATATAAAATTTATATCAAGGGTAGAATGCACCTTATAAGTCGCGTTCGTCAAGTATGCCGAGCTCTCGACGAATTTTGTAGAAAGGTTCTTTTGCCAAAGGTTTGGTGAAGATATCGACAAGCTGATTATGAGTATCTACAAAGGTTGCCTCGACATCTCCTTTAGGATATCACAATCCGACATTTGTTGTTCCTTTGAGATACTTCATGATCCTCTTTACCACCGTGAGATGAGATTCCTTTGGGTTAGCTTGAAAGTGGGCACAAAGACAAACACTAAACATTATGTCAGGACGACTTGCCGTCAAATATAATAAGGAGCCAATCATACCTCGATATTTAGTGATTTCGATGGAAACACCTGATTCATCTTGATCAACATAAGAACCAAAACCCATTGGTGTAGACATTTCCTTACAGTTATCCATGTCAAACCTTTTCAAGAGTTCCTTGCAATATTTGGATTGTTGATGAAGATGTCATCTTTTAGTTGTTTGATTTAAAGTCCAAGAAAATAGTTCATTTTACCCATCATGGACATTTCAAATTCTCCTTGTATCATTGATGATAATTCTTCAAACATTTCTTGATTTAAAGAACCAAAGATGATGTCATCAACATAGACTTGTGCTAGCAAAGTGTCATCTTTGATTTTCTTGATAAATAGAGTCTTGTCAACTTTGCCTTTTTCGAAACCTTTTTCGCATAAGAAGTTGCTTAAACGATCATACCATGCCCTTGGTGCTTGTTTCAGTCCATAGAGAGCTTTTATTAATTTAAATACATGAGATGGATTCTTGAAGTCTTCGAAACCCAGGGGTTGCTTTTACGTATACTTCTTCAGTGATATATCCATTCAAGAATGCGCTTTTGACATCCATTTGGAAAAGTTGAAAATTTAATGAACAAGCATAGGCAAGTAAGAGACGAATAGCTTCTAACCTTGCAACTGGAGCGAAAGTTTCTTCAAAGTCTATTCCTTCTTCTTGATGATAGCCTTGTGCTACCAATCTTGCTTTGTTGCGAACAATTATTCCATTCTCGTCAAGTTTGTTTTTGAACACCCATCTTGTTCCAATAATGTGTTTGTTGCTTGGCCTAGGAACGAGTTCCCAAACTTGATTCCTTTCAAATTGATTCAATTCTTCTTGCATAGCTATGATCCATTGGTCATCGCCTAAAGCTTCATCAACTTTGGAAAGTTCAATTTGAGAGAAAAACGCCATGTTTAGGCAAGCATCCTTGAGATTTAATCTTGTAGACATGCCTTGACTTATATCACCAATCACTTTATCAATAGGATGATCTCTATGAGTTCTCCATTATTTTGGTAGATCATTGGGATTCGACTCTTGTTGAGGTGATTCTTCCAGTTGAATGGGTTGATCCTTGGAAGATTTTTCTTGAGGACCTTCTAAAATTTCATCATCATTATCACAAACAATATTATCCTCCTTGGAGGGGCTAGTTTCATCAAAAGAAACATGCATAGATTCTTCAATAGTCAAAGTTCTTTTGTTATATATTTTATATGCTTTACTAGAGAGTGAGTAACCAAGAAATATACCTTCATCGGATTTCTCATCAAACTTACCCAAATTATCTTTGTCATTGTTTAGGAGAAAGCATTTGCACCCGAAGATATGAAAGAAAGCAATGTTTGGTTTTCTCCCTTTGAAAAGTTCATATGGAGTTTTCTTTAAGATTGGTCTAATGTTAACTCTATTGCTAACAAAACATGTCGTGCTCACCGCATCCGCCCAAAAGTATTTTGGAAGCTTTGAGTCGCTAAGCATTGTTCTAGCAAGTTCCACAAGAGACCTATTCTTTCTTTCAACCACTACATTTTTTTAAGGAGTCCTCGGTGCCGAGAAGTTGTGAGATATTCCATGTTCTCCACAAAATTCTTCTAATAGAGCATTTTGGAATTCTCCGCCATGGTCACTTCTTATTGAGGCAATTGTTAGAGACTTCTCATTCTGAATTTGCTTAGCATACTTCTTGAACGCCTTGAATGCATCACTTTTCTGCACTAAAAAGAATGTCCAAGTATATCTAGAGAAATCGTCAACAATAACCAAAGCATATACATTACCTCATAAACTCCTTGTTCTCGATGGACCAAATAGATCCATATGTAACAATTGTAATGGCCTTGTAGTGGACACCATATTCTTAGATTTGAAAGTTGATCTAGTTTGTTTCCCTTTTTGACAAGCATCGCATAGTCTATCTTTGACGAAATTTCTCTTAGGCAATCCAATGACAAGATCATGCTTGATTAATTTATTCAAGTGTTCCATATGAATATGAGAAATTCTTTTGTGCCAAAGCCATGAATCACCGTTGTTCGCCATGAGACATTTAACCTTCAAAGATGGATCATCAAGGAAAATCATGAATATATTATTGATTCTTTTACCTTTAAGTATAACCTCGTGAGTGACTTCGTCTTCTATCAAACATTCATCCTTGGTGAACTTGATTTTGAATCCTTTGTCACATAGTTGGCTAATACTTAGAAGATTGTGCTTTAGTCCTTCAACATAAAGAACATCTTCAATGGATGTGAAAGGTGGAGCACCAACTTTGCCTTTGCCTAGGATTCTTCCCTTATTATTGTCTCCATAAGTGACAAAACCCTTGTCCTTTAGCGCTAGATGTGAAAATTGGTTTATGTCTCCTGTCATATGCTTTGAACAACCACTATCAAGATACCAAAGATTGCATGTGGTCTTCAAGCATACCTTCAAAACAAATTAGGTTTTGTTAGGTACCCAAGTTGCTTTGGATCCTTCATAATTAGTGCCTTTCTTTACCCATAAATAATGCCCACTTGCCACACTGAAGTTTCTAACATAGCAAGCATTAGGTGTATGGCCTTTAATACCACAATAAAAACATGTAGGTTCAAAGTTACTTCTATATCTAGAAGGATAAGATTTCTTCTTAGAAAGTGTTTTCTTTTTCGGATAGTCACAAACTATTTTAGGTTTGTTCACTTTCTCTTTGGAAGATTGATCACCTGCCTTAACAAAGATAGTTTTGTTAGAACTTGGTTTTGAAAACTTTGAATATCCAAGTCCACTTTTATCATTTGAGTATCTTTGTTGGCTAAGAACACCTTCAAATCCAATTTTCCCTTTTTCATATCTTTCAATGACTCTTTTTAATTAGACAATTTAGAAAGAGAGTGAATCACAATTTTTGCATACAAAATTCTGTTTTTGTTCATCACTTGATTTTTGTTTTTCTTCTTTGAAATCTTTTTCCATTGAAACATATTTTTCTTCTAAGGATGAAATTTGTTTCTTTTATGATGAAATGGTTTTATACAGAATTTTGCATTCATTCAATAGTTCATCTATAACACCTTGTGCATCACTATCAAAAAGAGAAAATTCATTACTAACCTCATTGTCTTCATCATCGGAATGGTGTGAGGCCATCAATGTTAGATTTGCACTTTCATCACTATCGGAATCGGATGAGGAACTTATTTCATTGTCCTCCCATGCGACATAAGCCTTTTTGTTCTTGAATCCCTTCTTGCTTTTGAAGCCACCTTTCTTGGAGAGTTTTGGACAATCCGGCTTGATATGACCTTGCTTACCACATTCATAACATGTGATTTCTTATGTTGATGTGGAGCTTTCCTTTTTCTGAAAATGTTTCTTTCCTTTTGAATGAGAAAAAGGTTTGTCATTTCTACCGAAGAACTTACCCAGCCTTTTAACAAGAAGCATGAAGTTTTCATCTTCTTCTGGATTGTTTTCTTTTTCAACTTCCTTGGAGTCTATCTTCAAAGCAATATTCTTGGATTTCTTCTCTTGATTTTCATGCTTTTCGAATCTTCCGAGTTCCGTTTCGTATTCTTCAAGTTTTCCAAATAATGTTGCGGATGTCTTGTCGGAAAGACTTTATCTTTTCTGAAATTTCCGTTACCTTTGGTTTCCATTCCCTAGTTAAGGACCTAAGTACTTTCAGATTCAATTCATCATTTGTCAAAGTTTTACCAAGAGCACTTAAATGATTTGTCAAGTGCACAAATCTCTTTTGTAAGTCAAGAATCGTTTCTCCGGGCTGCATTCGAAATAATTCATATTCTTGACTTAGGGTATTTAGTCTTGATCTCTTTACTTCAACCGTTCCTTCATGAGTTTGTACCAAGGTATCCCATATTTCTTTTGCTGTTTTGCACGCCGAGACACGGAAGAATTTGTCCATGCTAAGTGCACCTTGAAGAAGGTTTATTGCCTTTTTGTTATAGAGAACTTTCTTCTTATCATCATCGTCCCATGCAGATTTAGGCTTTGATGAGCCGACACCATTGATTACCGTTATAGGGATAAATGGACCATTTTCGATGGCATCCCATATTTCTTCTCCTTATGCTTCTAGATGCGCCTTCATGCGTATTTTCCAGAAGTTAAAATATTCACCACAACATAGAGGAGGCTTGTTGTTACTACCACCATCTCTGAAAACGGGATTATGATTTGCGGAAGCCATTCTGGATCTTTTAGGAGCAGGTTACCTATAACCTACTCTGGTACCAATTGTAAGTACGAAGTGCGCCTAAGAGAGGGGGGGGGGGGGGGTGAATTAGGTACTTTATAAAATTCTAGTTTTTAGTGATGATGGTTCTTATTTTTCTGGTTATAAGTGAGTTTAGGAAAGCTTAAAAATGCAGAAAAATAAAGAGACACGGGCGATATATCCTGGTTCCCCTCACAGTCCGAGAGTACTCCAGTCCCCTTTCAACATGAAAGAGATTTCCTTATTGTGGCAAACTTAAACAAGAACTACCAACCAAACCAAGAACAATCCTCTTGTACCAAGAACAATCCTCTTGGATTTTCACTAAGTTACCTATGAGAACAATCCTCTCAATGTAACTACACTTGTATCAAACAACTTGGAAAGACAAGATTTCAACAAAAACACTTAAACTTAATTCCAACAATCCTGGAAAATAAGTAAGTAAATATAAATTTGTGAGGTTGAGTGAGTAGAGTAATATTGATCACTTAGAGTGATTTGACAATGTATAATCTTCTTCTTTCAATAATAATATTGTACAAAGACTCAAGATATATTTGCTCAAAGTTTTCTGTTTGTTAATGTATGAAAATGTGCAGAAAACTTATGCATGAAAATGAAGAATGCTTGAGTTTGTATTTTGAAAGTTCAGAAAATATTTTTGAAAGAAGGTATTAGATCTGGATTTGAAATTGAATATTTATATGTTCATAACACCCTTTTGAAATATCATGAAGATCACGAAATGTATCATGAACAAATGCCAAGTTTGAGTGAAAAGATGTAATGAAAAGGCATGATGAAAAGGTATGAACAAAGCTGCTATTTTTCAAATTTGTGCAGTATGCAATCGATTTCACCCTTGGTGTAAATCGATTGCACAAGATTTTTAACAGCTATTTTTTCAAAATCTTTAAGAGTGCAATCGATTGCACTAATAATGTAATCAATTGCATGCAAAGTCAGTAGCAAAATTAACTGAGTGCAATCGATTGCACTAACAATGTAATCAATTGCATGCAAAGTCAGTAGCAAACATTTTGAAAAATTTAAATATGCAATCGATTGCATAGGCAATGTAAATCGATTGCACAAAGATATAGAAGCAAAAGATCTGAAATTTTGAAGTGTGCAATCGATTGCACTAAGATGTAAATCGATTGCATGCATATGAAAAATGAAATTTTATCTTTGAAAAGCTTGAGTAATGATTCTTAAACATTTCTTTTTCATTTTTGAGCATCTATATCTTAAGATCAAAGTAGATAATATTATTATACCTTTAAAGTAGTTGAGAGCTTTGAATGGAGGTATTATCCTTAGATGCTTGATCAAAATCTTTGCCTTCTTTGTTAGCTATGGTTTGTCTTCATCAAAACAAAAGCTTATTTGTGAAGCTTAATTTTACACAAGCTTTGGGAAGGACAGGAATGAGTCTCAAGGACACGAATGTCTGGTTGGTTTTGATGGATATGGGCTGGAAGTTGATTTTCGAATTTTGCAACTTTGAACAATTTTTTGAGAATTTCGTATGGCTTTATTATGCAAGGTTTTTCTGTCTTGTTGTTGTGCTTGGCTTCAGTACTTATAGAGAGAATAAAAGACTAACAAAGAGGGAAATAAAAAATGCATTAACCATGGTTTAAGAACAAAAATCAATATTTTGAAAGTTTTCCATATTTGATAATTCTTGCCATCCTTGAGCTTGCATGAACCTGGACGTTTTTGCTGATGGGTCACACAAATATTTGGGCTTCAATCTTGACCCACAAATCCATTCATGTGCCTAAGCCCATTAACCTCACTTTTGTTTTGATTTAATTTGTTTTAAATGAATAAAAATTCAAATAAAAAAATAAAATCATGAAAAATAAGGGAATGGTTTTAGGGGTCCTATCACATCTTATAAACATGTTTGAATACCAAAAACTAGGCCCATTAGTTCAAAATTGTAAGTTTACTCAATGTGCATTTCATGAATTTCTCCAAAAAAATTTCTCAACTTGTGTAACTCATAACTTGCTCAATTTTTTATCTTTTGAGTATGATCCTTAACTTTTTGGAAAGATAAATATGTACTCTACAACCTCTATGTTGATCATTTTTTCTTTTGAAGACATTATCTTAATGCAAGTTGCCTTGACAAAAAGTGTGTTTTGTTGACTTTTGAAAATTACCTATAATGTATGAGCTGATATCTTTCAAATGAAGCATTTTTTGGACTTGAGAATAAACTAAAATTTGTAGAGAATTGAATTTTATTCAAAATGGGATTTGGTTGGGGAAATGTTGATGAAGTATGTGAAAGTTATGTCTGGTCAAAGTTTAGTTGACTTCTCCTAAGGAAACCCTAATTTGGCAGTTTTGGACTTTTGATGATTTGAGAACTTTCCTTGGAGAATCATGATCAGCCCTTGATCAAATGATGAATGCCACTTCAAAATGTTGATGTTGACCAAAAAGCTTGAAGTTTGACTGTATGTTGACCATAGTTGACCTTTTGTCTAACACAGTTGATTTTTAATCATCTGAGTCATTGACTGAGAAAACTTGTGATGTAGGGTTTGAAACTTGACATGAACCTATTTGAGGACCTATGAAAAACCATGGGATCCACTTGAGACCTTTTCAAACCAAATTTCCTTGAAAAACTCCAAACCCTAATTGTAGACCTTTGGGCTTAGGAGGTGAGTTGACTGGTCAACCCTTGAGTGCCTTGAGTGTCTGAGAAGTCTTGAAAGAATGTCTTGAAGAAAAAAGGGAGGGAAATTTTTTGGATACAACAGCTGCCCCTGTTTAATCTTTTTAAACCCGAAGAGTTAGATTGACATGTTCGCCTTTCTTGACTTGAAGGTATAAGATGATTGAACACTTAAGTGCCCAGAAATTTGCACTCGCCTGTGTAAGAAGTGACGTTATTGGTTGATTGTATCAGGGATGGGCTTATAGATGTCATTTAGAGAGGTGACAGAGAGTCGTCATATATGGGGTTATAGAGGCCATCCAAATTAATTGTTAACTTTGATTGGAAGAAGAATTAGAATAAATCTCTGGGCGACTTAAACTGAACCAACATATGTCCTTGATTGTCTTTGATTGGATAAGAATCAGAATAAATCTTAGGGTCGATTTAACTGAACCAGAGAAAGTGTCTACCGAAAAAGAATCAGGATAAATCATTGGTCGATTTAAACTGAACCATAAGAGGTCTTGAATTGTCTTTAACTGGATAAGAATCAGAAAAATTCAGGGTCGATTTAATTGAACCAGAGAAAGTATCTACCAGAAATGAATTAGGATAAATCATTGGTCGATTTAAACTGAACCAGCAGAGGTCTTGAATTGTCTTTAACTGGATAAGAATCAAAAAAATATTAGGGTTGATTTAACTGAACCAGGGAAAGTATCTATCGGAAACAAATCAGGATAAATAATTTGTAGATTTAAACTAAACCAGCAGAGGTCTTGAATTGTCTTGAATTGGATACGAATCAAAAAAATGTTAGGGTTGATTTAACTAAACCAGAGAAAGTATTTACCAGAAATGAATCAGGATAAATCAATGGTTGATTTAAACTGAACCAGCAGAGGTCTTGGATTGTCTTTAACTGGATAAGAATCAGAAATTTTTTAGAGTCGATTCAACTGAACCAGAGAAAGATTCTACTGGAAAATGAATCAGGATAAATCATTGGTCAGTTTAAACTAAACCAATAGTGATATTTAATTGTCTTTAACTAGATAAGAATCAGAATAAATCATTGGGTCGATTTAAACTAAACCAGAGAAAGAGTCCACCGGAAAAGAATCAGGATAAATTGTTGGTCGATTTAAACTGAACCATCAGATGTATGTACTTAAGAATGACCTTATGAGGAAAATTCCGAAATAGCCCTTCACAAGGTGTAGCCTTTGAAAATACTGTCAGGTTATATAAGTAGTTGATGATGTTTGTTGATTGGTCTTTCCTGAAAAGGTGAAGAGTTAGATGCATGCGATGTCATGATGTATGAAATGCATTGCGTAACAATGTTCTCAAAATAAATGAGACTGTGCTATATGCATTTCTGTGATACGGTGGGAGAATTGACTTGAAGGTTTTGCATTTTATCGCAAATGTTGCGGTTAGCAAGAGTCGCCACCGACTTTTCTTTTATCTAAAAAGGAAAGGTGAAAAAGCACAGGAAAGACCTTTGAGATTATTTCTTGAGTTCGGGGGGTAGATTATGAAAAGGGAAGGTATTAGCACCCTTTTCATCTATGGTTTTCCATGGGCTCTTAGTTACTTGCTAGATCACTTGCCTTTTGTTTGAAATAGTGTTTTGTGTAGTTTTTTTGAAAGTATTTTGTAAAGAGGCCATTGTTTAGGCAATCTTTGTAATGATTCTCGTTCGTAAGAATGTATACTAAGATGTTGATCTTTTGAAAATATTTTCAAGTTGGTAAGATGTTTGAAAGTGTAGGTGTTTGTTTTGAAAATAGTAAGGATGTTTTGTTTGAAGTTGAGCAAGTAATTAGGAGCATTCTACCTACTCAAAAGTCTTTGTTGTTCATTTTCTTTTCCTTTGACATTGTTGTCTTACCATTGATTTGGTAAGCAACCCTATCTTTGGATGTAAACGGGACGGGCGTGGGTCATCGTATAACCATGATTAGCAATGTTGCAAGGTATCTTAGCATTTTTTTAAGGGACTAAGATCATTTGAAAGGAAACCTTAGATAGCGTCATCGAGGGACTATGATCTTATACTTTTTTGCTTCTTTTTGCTAAGATACCTCACATGCGTAATATGGCCATTTTGTAAAGGAAACCAAGTGTATTTACCATAGGGGTGCTTGTGTGCAAGTGTATTGTTTTCATGCTTGATTTTGTCTTGAATTAGGGTTTTCTAAGCATTGGTTTTAGTATTTCCATACAAACCCTAATTACTAGAATTTTGTATATAAAGGGATAAATTGCGGAATTTAAAGTTACTACGCTATTAAAATACTTGTAGGAGGGGGTGTACAAATTATGAATGGGGATTGCAAGAAAATAAACCTAATTAGCCTATTACAACCATATTGAATGGATAAGAATGTACAAGAAATGTAAAATGGACTTGTTTTGTTTAAGTAAAGAAATAAGTTTGCTTAAGAAAATATTTTGATCTTTTTATGCTAAAAGAAATAAAATAAAACATGTGAATATGAAATATTTGTGGTGTTTTTGATTAGTGAAAATAGAAGTGATGGCAAAAACAGTTAGGAGAAAGAAAATAGAATCAACGTATTGCTGAAATAAAAGAGATCATAAGTTCTGACTATGGCATGCTGCAAGACAAAAATAACATGTTAGCCAAAATAGGTGTAAGTACGAAGTGCGCCTAAGAGAGAGGGGGGGGGGGGGGGGTGAATTAGGTACTTTTAAAAATTCTACTTTATAGTAGCGATGGTTCTTATTTTTATGGTTATAAGTGAGTTTAGGAAAGCTTAAAAATGCAGAAAAATAAAGAGACACAGGCGATATATCCTGGTTCCCCTCACAGTCCGAGAGTACTCCAGTCCCCTTTCAACATGAAAGAGATTTCCTTATTGTGGCAAACTTAAACAAGAACTACCAACCAAACCAAGAACAATCCTCTTGGACCAAGAACAATCCTCTTGGATTTTCACTAAGTTACCTATGAGAACAATCCTCTCAATTTAACTACACTTGTATCCAACAATTTGGAAAGACAAGATTTCAACAAAAACACTTAAACTTAATTCCAACAATCCTGGAAAATAAGTAAGTAAATATCAATTTGTGAGTTTGAGTGAGTAGAGTAATATTGATCACTTAGAGTGATTTGAAAATGTATAATCTTATTTTTCCAATAATAATATTGTACGAAGACTCAAGATATATTTGCTCAAAGTTTTCTGTTTGTTAATGTATGAAAATATGCAGAAAACTTATGCATGAAAATGAAGAATGCTTGAGTTTGTATTTTGAAATTTCAGGAAATATTTTGAAAGAAGATATTAGATCTGATTTGAAATAGAATATTTATATGTTCATAACACCCTTTTGAAACATCATGAAGATCTGGAAATGTATCATGAACAAATATCAAGTTTGAGTGAAAAGATGTAATGAAAAGGCATGACGAAAAGGCATGAACAAAGCTGTTAATTTTCAAATTTGTGCAGTATGCAATCGATTGCACCCTTGGTGTAAATCGATTGCACAAGGTTTTTAACAGCTATTTTTTCAAAAACTTTAAGAGTGCAATCGATTGCACTAACAATGTAATCGATTGCATGCAAAGTCAGTAGCAAAAATTAACTGAGTGCAATCGATTGCACTTGCAATGTAAATCGATTGCATGAGAAACATAAGCAAACGTTTTGAAAATTTTAAGTATGCAATCGATTGCATAGGTAATGTAAATCAATTGCACATAGAAACAGAAGCAAAAGATCTGAAATTTTGAAGTGTGCAATCGATTGCAGTAAGATGTAAATCGATTGCATGCAGAAGAAAAATGAATTTTTATTTTTGAAAAGCTTGAGTAATGATTCTTAAACATTTCTTTTTCATTTTTGAGCATCTATATCTTAAGATCAAAGTAGATAATATTATTATACCTTTAAAGTTGTTGAGAGATTTGAATGAAGATATTATCTTTAGATGCTTAGATGCTTGATCATAAATCTTTGCCTTCTTTGTTAGCCATGGTTTGTCTTCATCAAAACAAAAGCTTATTTATGAAGCTTAATTTTACATTCTCCCCCTTTTTGATGATGACAAACAATCTTGCTTTATGCGATGTACTTTCCGGAAGAGCTTCTCCCCCTAAGATGCAAAACTCCACTTATGTAGGAGAGGGTTGGAATCCTTTGCAATTCTTCATCTTGATTGGAGAGTACCTTGAAAGTTAAGACACAGGAAATACAAGCATAAAGTACCATACATCTTTCTCCCCCTTTGACATTATAAAAAAGAAGGGAAAGATGCCTAAAGCAAATAATAATAGAGCAATATATTGACAAAATTATAGAATTTAAAATAGTAACACAAATTGTTTAAGAGTTACACAGAAAATTGAACAACGAAACATTGAAATAGAAAGACAATAACATAACAGAAAAAAAACAGTCAGCCAAAACAATAAGGGTGATGTATGTCTGGATGGTTGTAAGACCATGAGCCTTGGTTCGGGAATTGTTGTTGAAGTGGAGGTTCTGTATAATATGGAGGAGGTGCAGCTGGATTATTTGGGTCGTATGGTGGAATATGAAGGTGAGAATACAGGTACGAGAATTGTTGGTTCACATCCGAGCGAAAATCATATATCCGGGTTGTAGTGGAGTCATTGATTGCACTCCATTGATTGTTGATGTTGGTGTTCATAGAAGAAAACTGTTGAGACATGTAATCCATGAGCTCTTGATTGCTTGGACCAGAGGGAGCAGTAGGAGGAGGAGGCACAACTTCACCGCCTTCAACTTCTTGGTCATTATCTTTATTGCCAACAACATCTTCACCAATGTAGGTGATGGTCTTTGTCTCCAGATTAAAATGTACACCCATTCTTGAATCAACATTCTTAATTGAAATTTTGTTTAGACTAGGATCCATATTCACCTTTTCAAAACCACGAAAATCCACACCAAATTCCTCCATAATCAAAGTGACAAAATAAGCATATGGAAGGAATTTAGACTTTTCATCCACTCTCAGCATAAGCATCATGATCATTCTTGCCCAATTTACATTTACTCCTTTCTTCCTTGCATAAATAAGCTGCATCTCGAAGTCGGTAACCGTGCAATGGTTTCCAGCTCTTGGAAACAGTATATAGGCCAAAAAATAATGATATAAGCGATCGTCTATATGGAGGTTACCTGCACTCCAGGAGTCTCTGGATGAAATTACTCCGCCAAGACCACGAATCTGTTTGGCGCGAAATTCAGCTTCACTTAACCGCCCAATGCTGTAAAAGAATTCCTTTTTCCGATAGCCATTCCATATCTTGTTTTCAGGATCATATAGGGAGCTTCCAGTGAATGGAATATGCAAGATCTCACCAACAACCTGAGGAGTTAGAGAGATACGAGTGCCTAGCACATATGTGACCATTTTGCCTTTTTGGGGTGTTAAATTGCTGAAAAACATTCTTACCAAATCCGGGTAGTATGGACCGTACGAAGAAATCAAGGGTTCCAGACCATAAGCAGCTAATCATTCTGAAAGGAAAAACATTCTTGAGGAAAGGAGGAGAGTATACCATACTTGGGGTTGGATACAATTTTCCTTTGAAAGTCTTTGATAAATCTGGCTTCTTGCTCTTCGGTGAGAGTTGAAAGCAGTGGATTGGATGTTAAATCAACCTTCTTTTCCCCTTTATCTGAAACTGAAGCCTTTCTCTTTGTTCTTGAAGCCATGGATATGGAGTTTTAGAGTTTTGGGGTTTTAGGTTTTGTGAGAGAGAAAGGTTTTGTGAGAGAGATTTGGAAGTGATTTGGGTAGGTAGAGAATGAGTTATTAGAATTGAAGTGTATTTGGCTTGGGAATATGAGAGAGGAATTCTGACCAACATTAATTTTCTATCATAAAAGCTAATTTCAATACGTGCAATCGATTGACATACCATGTGCAATCGATTTGCACACAAAAAGAATAAAAAATTAAGCAAAAATACACATAGTGCAATCGATTGCATTAAAGGTGCAATCTATTTGCACATGAAATAGAATGGACAGAATTGAAAAAACTCTTTGTGCAATCGATTGACACTCTTTGTGCAATCGATTTGCATCAACAAAAATTGTCCAAAACCACACTTTTCTTGAAAATTTAAGTATCACATAACATAGATTCATATATAGCATGTATAAAACATATATAAAAGATATATCATGGGTAAAATGCACCTTATAAGTCACGTTCGTCAAGTATGCCGAGCTCTCGACGAATTTTGTAGAAAGGTTCTTTTGCCAAAGGTTTGGTGAAGATATCGACAAGCTGATTATGAGTATCTACAAAGGTTACCTCGACATCTCCTTTAGGATATCACAATCCGACATTTGTTGTTCCTTTGAGATACTTCATGATCCTCTTTACCACCGTGAGATGAGATTCCTTTGGGTTAGCTTGAAAGTGGGCACAAAGACAAACACTAAACATTATGTCAGGACGGCTTGCCGTCAAATATAATAAGGAGCCAATCATACCTCGATATTTAGTGATGTCGATGGAAACACCTGATTCATCTTGATCAACATAAGAACCAGAACCCATTGGTGTAGACATTTCCTTACAGTTATCCATGTCAAACCTTTTCAAGAGTTCCTTGCAATATTTGGATTGTTGATGAAGATCTCATCTTTTAGTTGTTTGATTTGTAGTCCAAGAAAATAGTTCATTTTACCCATCATGGACATTTCAAATTCTCCTTGTATCATTGATGAGAATTCTTCACATATTTCTTGATTTAAAGAACCGAAGATGATGTCATCAACATAGACTTGTGCTAGCAAAGTGTCGTCTTTGATTTTCTTGATAAATAGAGTCTTGTCAACTTTGCCTTTTTCGAAACCTTTTTCGCATAAGGAGTTGCTTAAACGATCATACCATGCCCTTGGTGCTTGTTTCAGTCCATAGAGAGCTTTTCTTAATTTAAATACATGAGATGGATTCTTGAAGTCTTCAAAACCCGGGGGTTGCTTAACGTATACTTCTTTAGTGATATATCCATTCAAGAATGCGCTTTTGACATCCATTTGGAAAAGCTGAAAATTTAATGAACAAGCATAGGCAAGTAAGAGACAAATAGCTTCTAACCTTGCAACTAGAGCGAAAGTTTATTCAAAGTTTATTCCTTCTTCTTGATTATAGCCTTGTGCTACCAATCTTGCTTTGTTGCGAACAATTATTCCATTCTCGTCAAGTTTGTTTTTGAACACCCATCTTGTTCCAATAATGTGTTTGTTGCTTGGCCTGGGAACGAGTTCCCAAACTTGATTCCTTTCAAATTGATTCAATTCTTCTTGCATAGCTATGATCCATTGGTCATCGCCTAAAGCTTCATCAACTTTGGAAGGTTCAATTTGAGAGAAAAACGCCATGTTTAGGCAAGCATCCTTGAGATTTAATCTTGTAGACATGCCTTGACTTATATCACCAATCACTTTATCAATAGGATGATCTCTATGAGTTCTCCATTCTTTTGGTAGATCATTTAGATTCGATTCTTGTTGAGGTGATTCTTCTAGTTGAATGGGTTGATCCTTGGAAGATTTTTCTTGAGGACTGTTGTACCCCAAAATTTTCCCTCCCATATTTCTTCAAGACTTGACAAGAATCATCTTCACATGGTTCAAAATTGCTCAAGGATTGCACAGTCCAAATGCCTCCTAAGCCAGTCAAAATTAGGGTTTTGGTTCTCTCAAGGAATTTGAGGTTTTCAATGGCTCAATCAAGTCCCATGGTGCTATACATATTGTCAAGCATCTACATGCCAAGTTTCAAGATTCACCATGCCAAATTGCACAATCAAAAGCTTCATTTGCTTCACAATCAAGTGCAGGGGTAAAATGGTCATTTTACAGTCAAAAATCAGAATTTTTGGTCAACATCTTATTTTGAGCCCACAATCATCATTTGATCAAGTCTTGATCATGATTCCACAAGCATGGCTCAAAAATCATCAAGATGCAAAAAGTTACTATTTTTGGATAGTAGAAAAGTCAACTGTATCTTGACTAAGGCATAACTTTTTCATGGTTCATCAGAAAAATCCCATCCAATGCTCATTTTGAAGGGGATGACATTACCTACAACTCATCTTCACATTCCAAGTCCAAGAAATGCTCTCACAAAAAGTTATCAATTTCTACATTATAGGTCAATTTCAAAAGTCAACAAAAATGCACTTTAAGTCAAAGACCATAACTTGAGATTGGTAAATCCAAATGACATGGGACCAAAGGCATTGGTTATAGGACTTCAAGACCTTTCCAAAATGTCCAAGAACATGTTCATATGATCAAAATTGAGCAAGATATGCATCGGAGAAGTTCGGAAATTTTTGTGAATTTGCAAAAGTCAACTTTGCTCAAAACACATCATTTTTGCTAATGGGCCTCAAATTCCTTCTTGAAACTTTGTCCAAGGCTTATGCACGACCCATTGAGATTAAATTGAATTATTTTCTTATTTTTTATTAATTAATTGAATTTTTAATCAATATTAATTCATTTAATTCATTTAATTGTAGGAAAATATCAAGATATGGTTTTTCAATCTTTTCATGAAGCAAATATGACCTACAAGAGCTGGAAAATTCGTGTATCAATCAAGGGGACAAGAATCTCCAAAATTAGCAAGTTTTCTCAATAAAAAAGATTGAAAAATATTTGATTTTCAATCAAATATACAAACCATAATTCCATGGATTTTTGGTCAAAGATTTAACCTAAATTCAGTCCATTATATATACAGAACTCAACCCTAATGCATTGGACAAGATTTTGCTGCATACAAAGCCATAACAACATTGAAAAAATCAAGAAAACTTGAAAACTGTTTTACAGGTTCCAACATGATTCAAAGCATTATAGTGATTCAAATACGTTGCTGGGAGTGTGAGGAACCTATTGCAATCAAAACCAGGCGTTGAAGTTCAAGAAATCATTGCAAACAGGCTCACGGTTTGACACTTTTATTCAAAATTGTAACATCCAATTCATGAGCATTTAACGTGATTTTTTTGTTTATTTTGTGTTGTTAGCAATCATATGAAGCTTTTGGCATAAGTTAATTGGATTAAGATGTCCTAAATCAGAAGTTGCCATGAACGAATCCTAGGGTTTCCAAGCTTCCAAATTGGGGCTTTATTGTTCAAGCAAAATTAGAACCCCTAACGCATATGGTTGAAATCGTTGCATCAAGACGAATCAATATTCACCCTCGCGAAATATTTATATAGAGCATAGCTCTATTCGCTATTTTTTCTGATTGCAGGTTGTGGGGGTTAAAAACCCCGCTATTTGATTTGTTTTGCAGGTATTCAGTGAGGAAGATGAAGACGTGTTAATATACCACTGGTCCATTCAAACAAAAAGGCGCACGTGTTTGTTACAACATAGGCGTTGTTTTTTTATATATTATATTCATTGTTTATCTTAATAACAAAGGCAAGCGAATGGTGTAGTGGCTAGTGAGGTGGCTGGCAACCATTGGGACCTGGGTTCGATTCTCAGGTCCACCCAAATTATTTCTATTGTTTTTCTTAACCTGATTATGTGCAGATTTCCAACAACAGGCCTACCATGCACGTTCCAATCCCATGTGCCATGTGTCTCCTAGCACAAATCCAATGGCCAGGAGATGAAGAGCACCATACTCCCAGTCAAAGCATGCGCTGGATAATCAAAAAAGGTCAATGACTGGCCAACAAATGGGCCTGAGAATTTGCTTCTTCACCCTCAAAGCTGGCCCAGCACCCCCTGGTTTCTCTATTCCTTTTTCTTTTACATTTTAATTTTTATTCTTATTATTTAATTATCATTATTATTATTTAACTCACAAATTAATTAATTTTTTATAATAAATTTAGAAACCTAAAATATTATTTATTTTTATTATTTATTAATTTCACTATTAATTATTATTTTGTAAATAAACTCTAATAAATTAATTTAGTTAAATTAGGTTAACTTTAATCTCTTTTTCACAATAAATAAAATTAGCCTAGAATTAGGGTTTTGATAATTTTAATTTCTTTTTATTTTCATTAAAACATAAAAAACATAAAAAAAACTTTTTCTTGTAATTATTTAATTAATTAGTAAATTAGGTTTAATTTTAATTAATTGCAAAAAGGACCAAACTTCTTTCTTTTCTCAAAAAGGGTCAAAACCCTAAGACTTTTCCCGATTCAATTCTTTCGCGCGCATATTTATTCTTGATTCCTATTTTGATCATATTTATGTATCTGCTCCGAGAATGTAATAGATAATTAGGACTTTTATCGCTTTCTTTATTTTCTCGCATTTATTTTCCAAAGGGTTATGTTTTTGGCGATGTAAATACCCGACGCCTTGTAATAGCGTAGATTCACTTTCCGCAGTTTATTTCCTGCAAATTATTAACTGTTAATTATGCATGACAAGACTTGTATGAAAAATAAAATCAACTCGTAGCTCACCATAACTTGTGCAAAGACAATTAACATGAAACCTGTCACACGTGCACATGCCACTCCTAGGGTACGCCTCACTTGGTTGCCTCGAGGTGGTCATTGAGTATAGGGTGTTTTAGAGGTCGCCCTCCTGTCTAAAGATCCAGTTGCCTCGAAACGGTTGCCTCAGATAAAAAAGGATTTAGGACATTAGGGTTATCGCTAAGGCGTCCTACCATTGCTTTGGTGACCACACATGTCCCTATAATCGAATTGACCCGACAAACTCCAACGACGGTGCTACCTACTTCTCAATAGTGGGATAGTACTGTCTAAAGGACTCTTACACAGCTTAATTCCTTAGAGTAGGTAGATTTCTCCTGGGTACTTGCTCTTTCAAAAAAAACAAAAAAACAACTTTTCGCACTTACACTTTCAAAAAGTTTTCAAACAAACACTTCATACACTCTTGAGGACTGATACAAGAGTTACGTAGAAGTTTTCAAAATGAAACTTTTTCAAAACCCACAAACACTTGAAAAGCAAACAATTTTTGAAAACATAGTGAGCAAGTACCTAAGAGCCTGTGGATAACCACGGATAGAAAGGGTGCTAACACCTTCTGTTTCTATAATCTACCTCCCGAACCGAGAAACATCTCGAAAAGGAATTTTGCTGTGCTTTTGTCCTTTCCTTGTTGGAGAAAATAAAAGACGGTGGCGACTCTTGCTTACCGCGACATTTTGTGAACCAGCTTCAAAATAGTCAGTTCTATTTCCACCGATCACAAGGACCTTCTAAAATTTCATCATCATTACCACAAACAATATTATCCTCCTTGGAGGGGTTAGTTTCATCAAAAGAAACATGCATAGATTCTTCAATAGTAAAAGTTCTTTTGTTATATATTCTATATGCTTTACTAGAAAGTGAGTAACCAAGAAATATACCTTCATCGGATTTCTCATCAAACTTACCCAAATTATCTTTGTCATTGTTTAGGACAAAGCATTTGCACCCGAGATATGAAAGAAAGCAATGTTTGGTTTTCTCCCTTTGAAAAGTTCATATGGAGTTTTCTTTAAGATTGGTCTAATGTTAACACTATTGCTAACAAAACATGCCGTGCTCACCGCATCCGCCCAAAAGTATTTTGGAAGGTTTGAATCGCTAAGCATTGTTATAGCAAGTTCCACAAGAGACATATTCTTTCTTTCAACCACTACATTTTGTTGTGGAGTCCTCGGTTCCGAGAAGTTGTGAGATATTCCATGTTCTCCACAAAATTCTTCTAATAGAGCATTTTGGAATTCTTTGCCATGGTCACTTCTTATTGAGGCAATTGTTAGAGACTTCTCATTCTGAATTTGTTTAGCATACTTCTTGAACGCCTTGAATGCATCACTTTTCTGCACTAAAAAGAATGTCCAAGTATATCTAGAGAAATCGTCAACAATAACCAAAGCATATACATTACCTCATAAACTCCTTGTTCTCGATGGACCAAATAGATCCATATGTAACAATTGTAGTGGCCTTGTAGTGGACACCACATTCTTAGATTTGAAAGTTGATCTAGTTTGTTTCCCTTTTTGACAAGCATCGCATCGTCTATCTTTGAAGAAATTTCTCTTAGGCAATCCAATGACAAGATCATGCTTGATTAATTTATTCAAGTGTTCCATATGAATATTAGCAATTCTTTTGTGCCAAAGCCATGAATCATCGTTGTTCGCCATGAGACATTTAACCTTCAAAGATGGATCATCAAGGGAAATCATGAATATATTATTGATTCTTTTACCTTTAAGTATAACCTCATGAGTGACTTCGTCTTCTATCAAACATTCATCCTTGGTGAACTTGATTTTGAATCCTTTGTCACATAGTTGGCTAATACTTATAAGATTGTGCTTTAGTCCTTTAACATAAAGAACATCTTCAATGGATGTGAAAGGTGGAGCACCAACTTTGCCTTTGCCTAGGATTCTTCCCTTATTATTGTCTCCATAAGTGACAAAACCCTAGGCCTTTAGCGCTAGATGTGAAAATTGGTTTATGTCTCCTGTCATATGCTTTGAACAACCACTATCAAGATACCAAAGATTGCATGTGGTCTTCAAGCATACCTGCAAAACAAATTAGGTTTTGTTAAGTACCCAAGTTGCTTTGGGTCCTTCATAATTAGTGCCTTTCTTTACCCATAAATAATGCCCACTTGCCACACTGAAGTTTCTAACATAGCAAGCATTAGGTGTATGGCCTTTAATATCACAATAAAAACAAGTAGGTTCAAAGTTACTTCTATATCTAGAAGGATAAGATTTCTTCTTAGAAAATGTTTTGTTTTTAGGATAGTGACGAACTATTTTAGGTTTGTTCACTTTCTCTTTGGAAGATTGATCACCTGCCTTAACAAAGATAGTTTTGTTAGAACTTGGTTTTGAAAACTTTGAATATCCAAGTCCACTTTTATCATTTGATTATCTTTGTTGACTAAGAACACCTTCCAATCCAATTTTCCATTTTTCATATCTTTCAATGACTCTTTTTAATTGGACAATTTAGAAAGAGAGTGAATCACAATTTTTGCATACAAAATTTTGTTTTTGTTCATCACTTGATTTTTGTTTTTCTTCTTTGAAATCTTTTTCCATTGAAACATATTTTTCTTCTAAGTATGAAATTTGTTTCTTTTATGATGAAATGGTTTTATACAGAATTTTGCATTCATTAAATAGTTCATCTATAGCACCTTGTGCATCACTATCAAAAATAGAAAATTCATTACTAACCTCATTGTCTTCATCATCGGAATGGTGTGAGGCCATCAATGCTAGATTTGCACTTTCATCACTATCGGAATCGGATGAGGAACTTATTTCATTGTCCTCCCATGCGACATAAGCCTTTTTGCTCTTGAATCCCTTCTTGCTTTTGAAGCCACCTTTCTTGGAGAGTTTTGGACAATCCGGCTTGATATGACCTTTCTTACCACATTCATAACATGTGATTTCTTGTGTTGATGTGGAGCCTTCCTTTTTCTGAAAATGTTTCTTTCCTTTTGAATGAGAAAAAGGTTTGTCATTTCTACTGAAGAACTTACCAAGCCTTTTAACAAGAGGCATGAAGTTTTCATCTTCTTCTGGATTGTTTTCTTTTTCAACTTCCCTGGAGTTTATCTTCAAAGCAATATTCTTGGATTTCTTCTCTTGATTTTCATGCTTTTCAAATCTTCCGAGTTCCGTTTCGTATTCTTGAAGTTTTCCAAATAATGTTGCGGATGTCATGTTGGAGAGACTTTATATTTTCTGAAATTGCCGTTACCTTTGGGTTCCACTCCCTAGTTAAGGACCTTAGTACTTTCAGATTCAATTCATCATTTGTCAAAGTTTTACCAAGAGCACTTAGATGATTTGTCAAGTGCACAAATCTCTTTTGTAATTCAAGAATCGTTTCTCCGGGATGCATTCGAAATAATTAGTATTCTTGACTTAGGGTATTTAGTCTTGATCTCTTTACTTCAACCGTCCCTTCATGAGTTTGTACCAAGGTATCCCATATTTCTTTTGTTGTTTTGCACGCTGAGACACGGAAGAATTCGTCCATGCTAAGTGCACCTTGAAGAAGGTTTATTGCCTTTTTGTTATAGAGAACTTTCTTCTTATCATCATCGTCCCATGCAGATTTAGGCTTTGATGAGCCGACACCATTGATTACCGTTATAGGGATAAATGGACCATTTTTGATGGCATCCCATTTTTCTTTTCCTTGTGCTTCTAGATGCGCCTTCATGCGTATTTTCCAGAAGTCAAAATATTCACCACAAAATAGAGGAGGCTTGTTGTTACTACCACCATCTCTGAAAATGGGATTATGATTTGCGGAAGCCATTATGGATCTTTTAGGAGCAGGTTACCTATAACCTGCTCTGGTACCAATTGTAAGTGCGAAGTGCGCCTAAGAGGGGGGTGGGGGGGGGGGGGGGGGGGGGTGAATTAGGTACTTTATAAAATTCTGGTTTTTAGTGATGATGGTTCTTATTTTTCTAGTTATAAGTGAGTTTAGGAAAGCTTAAAAATGCAGAAAAATAAAGAGACACGGGCGATATATCCTGGTTCCCCTCATAGTCCGAGAGTACTCCAGTCCCCTTTCAACATGAAAGAGATTTCCTTATTATGGCAAACTTAAACAAGAACTACCAACCAAACCAAGAACAATCCTCTTGGATTTTCACTAAGTTACCTATGAGAACAATCCTCTCAATGTAACTACACTTGTATCAAATAACTTGGAAAGACAAGATTTCAATAAAAACACTTAAACTTAATTCCAACAATCCTGGAAAATAAGTAAATAAATATCAATTTATGAGGTTGAGTGAGTAGAGTAATATTGATCACTTAGAGTGATTTGACAATGTATAATCTTCTTCTTTCAATAATAATATTATACAAAGACTCAAGATATATTTGCTCAAAGTTTTCTGTTTGTTAATGTATGAAAATATGCAGAAAACTTATGCATGAAAATGAAGAATGCTTGAGTTCGTATTTTGAAAGTTCAGAAAATATTTTTGAAAGAAGGTATTATATCTGGATTTGAAATTGAATATTTATATGTTCATAACACCCTTTTGAAACATCATGAAGATCTGGAAATGTATCATGAACAAATGCCAAGTTTGAGTGAAAAGATGTAATGAAAAGGCATGATGAAAAGGTATGAACAAAGCTGCTATTTTTCAATTTTGTGCAGTATGCAATCGATTGCACCCTTGGTGTAAATCAATTGCACAAGATTTTTAACAGCTATTTTTTCAAAATCTTTAAGAGTGCAATCGATTGCACTAACAATGTAATCGATTGCATGCAAAGTCTATAGCAAAAATTGACTGAGTGCAATCGATTGCACTAACAATGTAATCGATTACATGCAAAGTCAGTAGCAAACGTTTTGAAAAATTTAAGTATGCAATCAATTGCATAGGCAATGTAAATCGATTGTACAAAGAACAGAAGCAAAAGATCTGAAATTTTGAAGTGTGCAATCGATTGCACTAAGATGTAAATCGATTGCATGCATATGAAAAATGAAATTTTATCTTTGAAAAGCTTGAGTAATGATTCTTAAACATTTCTTTTTCATTTTTGAGCATCTATATCTTAAGATCAAAGTAGATATTATTATTATACCTTTAAAGTAGTTGAGAGCTTTGAATGAAGGTATTATCCTTAGATGCTTAGATGCTTGATCAAAATCTTTTCCTTCTTTATTATCCATGGTTTGTCTTCATCAAAACAAAAGCTTATTTGTGAAGCTTGATTTTACACAAGCTTTGGGAAGGACTAGAATGAGTCTCAAGGACACAAATGTCTGGTTGGTTTTGATGGATATGGGCTGGAAGTTGATTTTCGAATTTTGCAACTTTGAACAATTTTTTGAGAATTTCGTATGGCTTTGTTATGTATGGCTTTTCTGTCTTGTTGTTGTGCTTGGCTTCAGTACTTATAGAGAGAATAAAAGACTAACAAAGAGGGAAATAAAAAATGCATTAACCATGGTTTAAGAACAAAAATCAATATTTTGAAAATTTGCCATATTTGATAATTCTTTCCATCCTTGAGCTTGCATGAACCTGGACGTTTTTGCTGATGGGTCACACAAATATTTGGGCTTCAATCTTGACCCACAAATCCATTCATGTGCCAAAGCCCATTAACCTCACTTTTGTTTTGATTTAATTTGTTTTAAATGAATAAAAATTAAAATAAAAAAATAAAATCATGATAAATAAGGGAAGGGGTCCTATCACATCTTATAAACATGTTTGAATACCAAAAACTAGGCCCATTAGTTCAAAATTGTAAGTTTACTCAATGTGCATTTCATGAATTTCTCCAAAAAAAATTCTCAACTTGTGTAACTCATAACTTGCTCAATTTTTTATCTTTTGAGTATGATCCTTAACTTTTTGGAAAGATAAATATGTACTATACAACCTCTATGTTAATCATTTTTGCTTTTGAAGACATTATCTTAATGCAAGTTGCCTTGACAAAAAGTGTGTTTTGTTGACTTTTGAAAATGACCTATAATGTGTGAGCTGATATCTTTCAAATGAAGCATTTTTTGGACTTGAGAATAAAATAAAATTTGTAGAGAATTGAATTTTATTCAAAATGGGCTATGGTTGGGGAAATGTTGATGAAGTATGTGAAAGTTATTTCTGGTCAAAGTTTAGTTGACTTCTCCTAAGGAAACCCTAATTTGGCAGTTTTGGACTTTTGATGATTTGAGAACTTTCCTTGGGGAATCATGATCAACCCTTGATCAAATGATGAATGCCACTTCAAAATGTTGATGTTGACCAAAAAGCTTGAAGTTTGACTGTATGTTGACCATAGTTGACCTTTTGACCAACACAGTTGATTTTCAATCATCTGAGTCATTGACTGAGAAAACTTGTGATGTAGGGTTTGAAACTTGACATGAACCTATTTGAGGACCTATGAAAAACCATGGGATCCACTTGAGACCTTTTCAAACCAAATTTCCTTGAGAAACTCCAAACCCTAATTGTAGACCTTTGGGCTTAGGAGGTGAGTTGACTGGTCAACCCTTGAGTGTCTGAGAAGCCTTGAAAGAATGTCTTGAAGAAAAAAGGGAGGGAAATTTTTTGGATACAACAGCTGCCCCTATTTAATCTTTTTAAACCTGAAGAGTTAGATTGGCATGTTTGCCTTTCTTGACTTGAAGGTATAAGATGATTAAACACTTAAGTGCCCAGAAATTTGCACTCGCCTGTGTAAGAAGTGACGTTATTGGTTGATTGTATCGGGGATGGGATTATAGATGTCATTTAGAGAGGTGACAAAGAGTCGTCATAGATGGGGTTATAGATGCCATCCAAATTAATTGTTATCTTTGTTGGCTAAGAACACCTTCCAATCCAATTTGCCCTTTTTCATATCTTTCAATGACTCTTTTTAATTGGACAATTTGGAAAGAGAGTGAATCACAATTTTTGCATACAAAATTCTGTTTTTCTTCTTTGAAATCTTTTTCCATTGAAACATATTTTTCTTCTAAGGATGAAATTTGTTTCTTTTGTGATGAAATGGTTTTATACAGAATTTTGAATTCATTCAATAGTTCATCTATAGAACCTTGTGCATCACTATCAAAGAGAGAAAATTGATTACTAACCTCATTGTCTTCATCATCAGAATGGTGTGAGGCCATCAATGCTAGATTTGCACTTTCATCACTATCGGAATCGGATGAGGAACTTATTTCATTGTCCTCCCATGCAACATAAGCCTTTTTGTTCTTGAATCCCTTCTTGCTTTTGAAGCCACCTTTCTTGGAGAGTTTTGGACAATCCGGCTTGATATGACCTTGCTTACCACATTCATAACATGTGATTTCTTGTGTTGATGTGGAGCCTTCCTTTTTCTAAAAATGTTTCTTTCCTTTTGAATGAGAAAAAGGTTTGTCATTTCTACCGAAGAACTTACCAAGCCTTTTAACAAAAAGCATGAAGTTTTCATCTTCTTCTGGATTGTTTTCCTTTTCAACTTCCTTGGAGTCTATCTTCAAAGCAATATTCTTGGATTTCTTCTCTTGATTTTCATGCTTTTCGAGTCTTCCGAGTTCCATTTCGTATTCTTGAAGTTTTCTAAATAATGTTGCGTATGTCATGTTGGATAGACTTTTCTTTTCTGATATTGCCATTACCTTCGGTTGCCATTCCCTAGTTAAGGACCTAAGTACTTTCAGATTCAATTCATCATTCGTAAAGGTTTTACCAAGAGCACTTAGATGATTTGTCAAGTGCACAAATCTCTTTTGTAAGTCAAGAATTGTTTCTCCGGGCTGCATTCGAAATAATTCGTATTCTTGACTTAGGGTATTCGGTCTTGATCTTTTTACTTCAACCGTTCCTTCATGAGTTTGTACCAAGGTATCCCATATTTCTTTTGTTGTTTTGCATGTCGAGACACAGAAGAATTCGTCCATGCTAGGTGCACCTTGAAGAAGGTTTATTGCCTTTTTGTAATAGAGAAATTTCTTCTTACCATCATCGTCCCATACAGATTTAGGCTTTGATGAGCCGACACCATTGATTACCGTTATAGGGATAAATGGACCATTTTCGACGGCATCCCATATTTCTTCTCCTTGTGCTTTTAGATGCGCCTTTATGCGTATTTTCCAGAAGTCAAAATATTCACCACAAAATAGAGGAGGCTTGTTGTTACTACCACCATCTCTGAAAACGGGATTATGATTTGCGGAAGCCATTCTGGATCTTTTAGGAGCAGGTTACCTATAACCTGCTCTGATACCAATTGTAAGTACGAAGTGCGCCTAAGGGGGGGGGGGGGGGGGGTGAATTAGGTACTTTTAAAAATTCTGGTTTTTAGTGACGATGGTTCTTATTTTTCTGGTTATAAGTGAGTTTAGGAAAGCTTAAAAATGTAGAAAAATAAAGAGACATGGGCGATATATCCTGGTTCCCCTCACAGTCCGAGAGTACTACAATCCCCTTTCAACATGAAAGAGATTTCCTTATTGTGGCAAACTTAAACAAGAACTACCAACCAAACCAAGAACAATCCTCTTGGATTTTCACTAAGTTACCTATGAGAACAATCCTCTCAATGTAACTACACTTGTATCCAACAACTTGGAAAGACAAGATTTCAACAAAAATACTTAAACTTAATTCCAACAATCCTGGAAAATAAGTAAGTAAATATCAATTTGTGAGTTTGAGTGAGTAGAGTAATATTGATCACTTAGAGTGATTTGACAATGTATAATCTTCTTTTTCCAATAATATCATTGTACAAAGACTCAAGATATATTTGCTCAAAGTTTTCTGTTTGTTAATGTATGAAAATGTGCAGAAAACTTATGCATGAAAATGAAGAATGCTTGGGTTTGTATTTTGAAATTTCAGGAAATATTTTGGAAGAAGATATTAGATCTGATTTGAAATAGAATATTTATATGTTCATAACACCCTTTAGAAACATCATGAAGATCTGGAAATGTATCATGAACAAATGCCAAGTTTGAGTGAAAAGATGTAATGAAAAGGCATGATGAAAAGGCATGAACAAAGCTATTAATTTTCAAATTCGTGCAGTATGCAATCGATTTCACCCTTGGTGTAAATCGATTGCACAAGGTTTTTAACAGCTATTTTTTCAAAAACATTAAGAGTGCAATTGATTGCACTAACAATGTAATCGATTGCATGCAAAGTCAGTAGAAAAAATTAACTGAGTGCAATCGATTGCACTTCCAATGTAAATCCATTGCATGAGAAACAGAAGCAAACATTTTGAAAATTTTAAGTATGTAATCAATTGCATAGGTAATGTAAATCGATTGCACATAGAAACAGAAGCAAAAGATCTGAAATTTTGAAGTGTGCAATCGATTTCACTAAGATGTAAATCGATTGCATGCAGAAGAAAAATGAATTTTTATTTTTGAAAAGCTTGAGTAATGATTCTTAAACATTTCTTTTTCATTTTTGAGCATCTATATCTTAAGATCAAAGTAGATAATATTATTATATCTTTAAAGTTGTTGAGAGCTTTGAATGAAGATATTATCCTTAGATGCTTGATCATAAACCTTTGCCTTCTTTGTTAGCCATGGTTTGTCTTCATCAAAACAAAAGCTTATTTGTGAAACTTGATTTTACAATAGGGAATGTCAGAAGTTCTGGGTGCTGAGGGAATTTGGATGTTCTGATGTTGCTGGAGGTTTGGAAATTCTGACCCAGAATGGGAAAAATGTCAGGGGATAAACATGAAAAAGGGTGTTTCTGGGACTAGAACTCAGGACCTTAACACAAATGTATCATGCGTGCATTTTCTACCACTGGGTGGCCATACATCCGGTATTAGAAGCAAAAACATAAGCATATAACATAAAGTAAGTTCCGAGGATGAATCCCATCTCTTTCTTCATGCTAACTAGAACATCTGCAACTTAGTCATTTCTTAATAGAACAGAAAACACAAACATAGCAATTATGGCAGGTTCCTATCATGGCGCAGAAATATAAGATATCAGGACTGTAAATGAGAAACAAGCATATATCTGCTAAACCTAGTTTCCTTAAGAAGTTATGAACTAATTTACTCCATACTTAGGCATACAAATATGTGAAACCTCAGAATACGTACAACATCAGAATCATGATGTCTACATTGTATTTTTGAACATGAAAATGTGACAATGCCTAAGTAATATGATGAGAGTCAGCAGAAGCTTACCTTGCAGCTAGAAAATACTCTGTAAGCTGGAGTCTGGTTCTAACTGCTTGTGATGTTCTGAACAGCTTCCTCACGTGCCCAGCAGGCTAGAAACCTTTGACTTGAACTATGAATGGCTGGAAAATTCTGGAATAGCCAATGAGCAAAGTTCTGGCTTCTTTGAAGTGAATATTGATATAGGGTGTGTCATAGTCTGAACACGGAAGTTATGATAGCTTCTAATATGTAAATCAGAAACTGTATGGATGGTTTTGGTCAAGAAACACTTAAGGAAAAATGGAGTTTGAATGCAAGAAATCAAAAGCTAACAGATTTTGTATTTTGTGTTTGTAGTTTTGGATTCTTGAAATTTTAGCAGGGGTTCAAGGCTTTTTCTTTCTCGAATTTTCGACCCTTTTACAGTTTCCAGTGGCTTTCAATTTATAGGCAAGGATCTTGTAGCTTGGAGAGACCAAGGGTACAACCATCATATGCTAGGCTCTAACTTCTTCTTGAAGCAAGTTCAAATAGGTATGGTGGTTAGCAGTTTTTTAGCCGTGCCTAAGCTGGATTTGTAAGCGGGAATTAAGGAAAAGTAACCTCAAAAGCAAAAGCAACACATGGGCCCAACATATTCTTGTACAAAAGTTGCTTTTCCAAGACAGTGATGGTACTTCTATGCCACACGTGGGGAAGTCCTTTGGATAAAGACCCAAAAGTGGTTGTGAGCATTAAATGATAATGAGATTTATCAAACCAGAAATCCTGCAATGTGAGATTCTGCATCATTGCTTAATTCTGGATTAGAAGTTCAACTTCAGCTTAACTTAGAATAGACATCCAATTTCTGATCCTTGAATCCCTTTGCTTCAGCATGTTCTGAGTGAGTTCTTAGACTTTCCTAAAAGCTTGTAACACACTTTGTAAATCCTCTTTGAATTGCTCTTGCAACCTCTGACTGAGCCTACATGAAAACTGACCCAGAAGTTGTAGACAACTTCTGACTTGAAAATTCTCAGAATTTGCTAAATGCCTAAGCTTCAGAGACGTGCCTTTGAGGATGTATAACTTAAAATCCTAGCATTTCTAAAAGAAGTTATGTTCTGTAATGTTTTAGATTTTATTGAAATCTATAACTTTTGTGTCAGAAGTTCTTTCAGAATCAGCTTGCATCATGGTGATAATCTGATTAGAAGTTCTGAGCTTGTCGTATTTCTTAAACACTTAGAAAAATTCTAAGTATTTAGAAATTTGACTTTTCCAAAGTAATTTTGACTTTTGAATATCTTGATGAAACAAATCTCACATTCCAACATGCCTTGATGGAATATGATTCTTGAAACTTGATTTTGATCCAAAAGTCAAGGTTTGACTTTTTAGTGTGCAAATGACCACTTTGCCCTTGTGAGTGACTTTCTTGCAAAATTTGTAATTTAAGGCTTGAAATTGGATGGAAGCAAACCTGAGGGTCCAGGATGATCCCTTGAGAAATGAGAGGGCAAATTTTGGGGCACAACAGCTGCCCCTGTTCAATCTTCTTAAGCCTGAAGAGTTAGATTGGCGAGTTTTGCCATTCGTGACTCGAAGGTGGAAGATGATTGGACATTAGAGTGCCCAGAAATTTGCACTCTAATGATTTTAAGGTTGAGGTGTATGGAATGGGATTAAAGATGTCATTGGGAGAAATGATGGAGAGTTGCAGGAGATGGTGCTTGTAGATGCCATCCAGGAATGATTGCTGAACTGAATCTGAAAGATAATTTGAACGAGTATCAGAATGGCATCCGCGTTTGGAGCATATCTGAAGATTGAAATCTGAATGAGTATCAGAATGGAATCCGTGTCTGGAGCATATCTGGACTGTATCTGAAAGTTGAATCTGAATGAGTATCAGAATGGCTTCTGTGTCTGGAGCGTATCTGAAAGTTGAATCTGAATGACTATCAAGATGGCATCCGTGTCTAGAGCGTATCTGAACTGTATCTAAAAGTTGAATCTGAATGAGTATCAGAATGGCATCCGTGTCTGGAGAATATCTGAACTGTATCTGAAAAGCCTTTGAACATTGTTACTGGTAGCTATTGATTAACCTTATCCTAAAAAAGGGTAAAATGTTAGCTAATATGCAATGCCATATTGTATGAAATGCATGGTATGCATTCGTGTTATCGATGTTTATGATATATGGATGTGATGTATGCGTATATGAGCTAATCTACTGTACTGCTGTTGGATTGGGGAAGATAAATTCCTGACTGCTGCTGAGGATATGGAGTGTAAGTCTTCATGTTGTGAAGTTGAAGATGAATTTCCACTTAGAGAAATAAACCCTCTCGTAAGGGAAATGCCGTGTACTACTTGTAAAATACTGTTGGGAAACCCTGAGAAATATAACGACTTCTACTGGGGATTGATAACTGGAAGCTTTGTTCCGCTGGGGATTAAACTGCATACTGCGGGGGATTTTATGGAAATAACTTAGAGATATTTCCCTATCTCTTAAAGCCATCAGTAATTGTCTTTCTATTTTGTTTATTTGTAAACAGTAATTATGTTCAAATGCATGTGTTCAAAAATAAATCATTGGACGTTTTTGTAAACAAAACACAAGAGTAAATAAAAACAGATTATTTTGCACTTCCAAAGGAATATATTTGTATTGACTTTGAGTAAGTATTTTCGTACAATGAGATAAACATTCTAGTAAGAGAATGTTATCGTAAAAAATGAAAATTTTGATACAAAGAAAAGATAGCTATGTGAAATAATCCCACGGGGTTTCCATTTTTCTATTGCCTTCATGTCTCTGAGCATCTTGTCTATTTGTTGCCTCGTCCGAAGATGATTGAATTGATCAGAACCTTTGAGTTTGTCAGTTGAAGCCAAAGGTTGTCCTTAAAATGATCCAACGGGACATAGTCATACGCTTTAATTCCCTAACTTTTTCTTGGATCGCCCTTTCGGGTTTTCAGTCCACCGGGACACCCTTTTTTGCCCAAGCCGCCCTTTCGTGTTTTCAGCTTGCCGTGTGTACATATTTTTTTTTGTTTTATCCCTAATTTTTGCTCGAACCTTTTTGGTTCGCCGGGATGCCCTTATTTTGCCTAGGTGTGTCAACCTAGCGGGTCTCTTATGCGTAGTATCTTTTGACTATGTCTGTGTTCACAGGGTGCGACAGGTCGTCTCCATCCATGGTGGTCAAGATCATCGCTCCACCAAAGAATATGTTTTTGATTACAAATGGTCCTTTGTATGTAGGAGTCCTTTTCCCATGGGATCACCTTGCGGAAGTATGATACGTTTGATCACCAGATCTCTAACTTGATACACTTGGCGTCTGACCATTTTGTTGAAAGCCTTGATCATCCGTTTTTGATACATTTGACCATGACAGACATCAATAAGCCTTTTCTCATTAATCAAGTTTAGTTGATCAAGTTGAGTCTGGATCCAATCTTCTTCATTCAGCCCTGCATCCTTCATAATTCTTAGAGAGGGGATCTAGACCTCAATAGGCAAGACAACCTTCATGCCGTATACTAGAGAATAAGGTGTTGCCCCGGTTGATGTGCAAGCTGTGGTACGATACCCGTGGAGAGCGAATGGTAGCATCTCATGTCAGTCTTTGTATGTGAATGTCATTTTTTGTATGATCTTTTTGATGTTCTTATTCGCGGCTTCGACAACACCATTCATATTTTGCTAGTAAGGGGAAGAATTATGATGCTGGATCTTGAACTGCTCGTACAGGGTGGTGATCATAGTCTTGTTCAGGTTTGTACCATTGTCTGTGATGATCCTCTCCGGGATACCGTAACGACAGATGAGATTCTGCTTGATGAACCAGGCGACAACATTCTTGGTAACGGAAGCGAATGAGGCTATCTCAACCCACTTTATAAAATAGTCAATGGCCACTAAAATGAAGTGTTGTCCATTAGAGGTTGTTGGCTTGATTTCCCCAGTCATATTAATCCCCCACATAGCAAAGGGCCAAGGAGCCGTCAAGAAATTCAGAGGAACCGGAGGTACGTGCACCTTGTCAGCATAGATCTGACACTTATGGCAGGTTCGAGAGTGTTGATAGCAATCTGCTTCCATGGTAGACCAATAATAGCATGCCCGTAGGATCTTATTTGCCATCGTATGCCCACTGGAATGGGTGCCAAAAATGCCTTCATGTAACTCAGCCATGATCTTTTCCGCTTCAACCTTGTCTATGCACCGAAGCAAAACAGAGTCATGGCTGAGTTTGTAGAGAATGCCATTACTAAGGAAGAATTTAGCAGAGAATCTCCTTAAGAACTTCTTATCATTGACTGAAGCTCCTTTCGGATATTCTTGAGCCTCGAGATACCTCTTGACTTCGTGAAACCAAGGCCGGTCCACTACTTCTTCAGTATTAATCTCGTGACAGTGAGATGGTTTATCCATTCATTCAATGGTGATATGGGGAGCCTCGTTATCCCATTTAAGTTTAAACATGGATGACATTGTGGCTAGTGCGTCTGCTAGCTGATTTTCTTCTCGCGGGAAATGTTCGAAGGTAATCTTCTCAAAATATGGGAGCATTGTAAACAAATGTTCTTTGTAAGGGATTAGGTTAGGGTGTTTAGGTCCCACTCTCCTTTGATCTGGATGATGACCAAAGCTGAATCTCCGAATACATTTAAGGATTTGATCCCTAAATCTATGGTAGCTTTGAGACCAAAGATGCACGCTTCATATTCCATCATGTTGTTTGTACAGTTGAAGCAGAGTCTTGCTGTAAAAGGAGTATGACATCCTTCCGGAGATATGAGTACAACACTAATACCATTACCGAGTGCATTGGATGCCCCATCAAAAACCAGGGTCCATCGGGATCCTTGTTCAGGTCCGTCATATGGTCTGAATTCTTCACAATTGTTTACCATCATGATGTCTTCATCTGGGAATTTGAACTTCATGGACTGGTAGTCTTCCACAGCTTGGTGAGCAAGGTGATCAACTAGTACACTGCCCTTTATTTCTTTCTGGGTAGTATACTGTATGTCATATTCTGTCAGGGTAATTTGCCATCTTGCTATTCTCCTAGAGAGAGCAGGCTTCTCGAAGATGTATTTTATTGGATCCATCTTAGATATCAACAAGGTAGTATGGGCCAGCGTATACTGTCTTAGCCGACGAGCAGCCCATGCCAGAGCGCAGCAAGTTTTCTCGAGCAGTAAATATCTTATTTCACAGTCGGTAAACTTTTTGCTCAGGTAATAAATAATATGCTCTTTTCGGCCAGACTCGTCATGCTGCCCCAGCACACACCCCATTGAATTTTCCAAAACGGTTAGATACATGATCAATGGTCTTCCCTTGACTGGTGACATCAAAACAAGAGGCTCTTGTAAGTACGTTTTGATATTGTCAAAATCAGTTTGGCACTCGTCATTCCATTTGACTACTTGATCTTTCTTCAGTAATTTGAAGATTGGTTCACAAGTAGCTGTCAGGTGAGAAATGAATCTGGCAATGTAGTTCAAACGTCCCAAGAATCCTATGACTTCCTTCTCAGTACGAGGAGCAGGCATCTCTTGTATCGCTTTCACCTTGGCGGGATCTACTTTAATGCCTTTATTGCTGACAACAAAGCCTAGGAGTTTACCAGACCTTACCCCAAACGTGCACTTATTTGGGTTCAACCTCAGCTTTTACTTTTTTAACCTCTCAAACAGTTTCTGTAAATAGTCAAGATGCTCTTCTTCTGTTTGAGATCTAGCTATCATGTCATCCACATAGACCTCTATTTCATGATGTATCATGTTATGAAATAGAGCTACCATGGCACGTTGATAGGTTGCCCCAAAATTCTTCAGTCCGAATGGCATAACCTTGTAGCCGAATGTGCCCCACTGTGTGACAAAGGTTGTTTTCTCCATGTCCTCAGGCGCCATTTTGATTTGGTTGTAGCCTGAGAAACCGTCCATGAAGGAAAACACCTTATGATATGCTGTATTGTCAACTAGAATATCAATATGGGGAAGTGGGAAATCATCCTTAGGGCTTTCCCTATTCAAATCTTTGTAGTCCATGCACATTCGTACCTTACTGTCCTTTTTGGGCACGGGAACAACATTGGCAACCCATTATGGATAAGAAGTGACGGCCAAGAATCCGACGTTGAATTGTTTCATGACTTCTGCTTTAATCTTTTCTGACATGTCTGGTCACATTCAACTGACCTTTTGCTTTACCGGTGGGCAGTCCTCTCTTGTAGGTAGACGATGTACTACGATATCTGCATCAAGTCCTGGCATGTCTTTGTACGACCAGGCAAAGACCTCAACATACTCGTGTAACAATTAAATCAGATGCTCTTTGACACTGGGTTCCATGTTGGCACCCACCTTGACTTCTCTTTTGTCTTCTTCGGTACCTAGGTTGATTATATCCACTGGCTCTTTGTGAGGCTGAATGGTCCTCTCTTCTTGTTGTAGTAATCTGGTAAGTTCCCTTGGTACTTCACAATCTTCCTCACCTTCGTCTTCAGCTTGGTAGATTAGATTTTCAGAGTCACAAAAGGCCATAGCAGAACCGTTACCCATGGGATCCGGAATGGATGTAGACATGCATTGTGAGTGTGAGTGTATGTAAGAGTATAACTATCTTTGAAAGAAATGAAAATGTAAAAAGAAAAACAATGAGCACAAAATTTGTATGCAAAAACGTCCATGATTCATTGATGTCATATGGAAATGAGATAATAACCCTTACAAATGGACCATTGTGCCTCGCGTAAGACATAAGGTTTTAAGAGTCTGAATTGTTTTAATATTACAGATCCGACAAAATGTAAAGACAAATTACTGTGGGATAAAAGTGATCAGGACGAAATCTCTAGCCTCCCAGTTGCTGAGCCCTCCACTGACACTTGGGAAAATCCAATCCTCCATGTCATAGCTGTCTTCATCATCCTCCATGGTGTTGACTTGGTGGTTGCTGATCTTCAAGGGTGGTCCTCCGGCACGAGCGCGATGTACAACCTTCTGGGCACCTGAAGTGAAACCCATACCAAATATGTCAGATTTGTATGGGATATCTGGGAGTTGGCCCCAAATAATGCACCCACCTTCTTTGATCACTGCCTTGACATCTTTCAAAGACGACATCTTGAGTGGAGGCCTTATAATCTTTGGGACTTGAGAAACAACCTTGGTTACTGCCACAGTTTGTGGGACTTCTTCAAAGTGCTGGAATGGAGTTTCAATAAATTCACCATCTAGTTCCACATATCTGAAGGAATTTAGATGGCTGAACATATATTCTTCTTCTCCATGAACGGTGATGATTTTCCCTTGAATTGGATATTTCAGCATTTGATGCAACGTAGAAGTAACAGTGCTAGCATTGTGAATCCACAATCGGCCTAGCAAGCAGGAATATGAAGGGAGAATATCCATTACATAAAAAGTTGAATCAAATGTTTGGGTTCCAACTTTTATGGGGATGTCCACTTCCCCATGCACCATCCTTTTTAAGCCGTCAAAGGCCCTCACTACTATGTTGCTCGGTTTCAATGCCAATGCTTCACAGTCAAGCATATCAAGAGCCTTTTTAGGCAACACATTCAGAGACGAACCAGTGTCAACCAAGACATGAGCCAGAATCGTGTCCCTGCATTCCACTGAGACATACAATGCCATATTATGCTTCCTCCCTCTTGGCATTAAATCAGCATCTGAAAAACCTAAACCATTATCTGCAGTCAAGCTGGCTACGCAGTCTTGGAACTTATCAGCAGATGTTTCTTGGGGTACATGAGCGGTTTTAAGGAATTTTACCAAGGCCTTTACATGAGCCTCAGAACATAGTAATAAAGCTAGCATGGAATTTTTTGATGGAGTTTTCCCCAGTTGCTCGACTACATTGTAGTCGCTTCTTTTTATGATCTTTAGAATTTCCTCCATCTCTATCCGGGAGGTCTCAGGGATAGCTATTTATTGTGCCTTCGTCTGGACAGGCTCAATCATAATACTTTTACCTCGAGTCTTGGTTGACTCGGCAGCAGGAATGTCAGTAGGGGTGATAACAGGGATTGTAACAGCCTTGTCAACATGAGTATTAGCAGAGATGATTGTAGGACTGGGAATAGCCTATGGAGGAGCAACAACGACATGAATGATTACGGGTCCAGAAACAGCCTTCGGAGGAGCAATTTCTGGAGAGAAAACCCTTCCACTTTGGGTTATTTTACTAGTCCCTGGAATATTACTGACATCAGAGTCAATTTCTTAGATCTTGAATCTTCAGCAGCTGGCCAATCTTGCTTGATACCGTGGTAGTAGACATCCCCTCCATAATTCCAAGGAACGGTTTTGTCTGACGAATACGGGATTGGTCCATGCATTTTAATTATCAAAGGAGCTACTTTAATAATTGATGTAATTCTAACGGGTCTTTTGGTGGAGACCCTGGAAGAATTGGTGGAAATGGTCATGATGGAAACATCATTATAAGAAACAGTTGGAACATAAGTCATTTCGAACAAAATTTCCTTGTTGTCTATTAGTCACTAAACGCCTGCTTTTTACAAAGGACAACTGGTTAGTGAGGACAAACAGAAATGACAGCTTTCATCACAGCCCAGGAATACACTGGCATTCAACAAGTTCTTTTTGATAGTCTGGAGTGGGGTCACAATTCGATCAACTGAAGTAACAAACATATCTTCCTCAATGGCGTTGGTATTATGGTCGTGTTCAGGCATATGGGCAGTAATGACATTGGGAATTTTTGGCGTATCGAATTCAATCTCTTTGTCTTCAAGGAGGTCTTGTACTTTGTTCTTCAAAGCCCAACAGTTGTTAGTGTCATGGCCGGGACTCTCAGAATGGTATGTACAACAGGCATTAGAATGATAGTGAGGAGAGGTTATGTTAGGATTCTTTGGAGCTTCTTTCAAAGTCACTAGATTGGATCTTAACAAATGCGGAAATACTTGAGATAGTGTCATATTAATTCAGGTGAATTGTCTGAAAGACCTTTCCATTCTTTGCTGGTTGCTTCTTTGCTGAGCAGGCGCTAGTTTAGGAATCATAACAGCCCCCACCATTGGACGGCGTTCAACCCTATCTTGATTTCTCTAAGGATATATAGCAACCACTTCTTTCTTTCTGAGGAATGGTTTCCTTACAACAGCAGAGGATGCATCTTTTTGAATCTTCCAATTCTTTATCCCGGCTTCTACCCTTTCTCCGATTAATATCAATTCGGTAAAACCTGTCGATGAACTCCCAATTAAGTGATTAAAGAAGGGACCGGACAAGGTGCCCAAAAACATGTCTACCAATTCTCTTTCAGATAGAGGAGGCTGGACTCTTCCTGCTAAGTCCCTCCACTTTTGTGTATAGTACTTAAAGCCTTCACTTGAAACCATGGCCATACTCTGGAGTTGAGTATGGGTGGGCGCAAGATCAGCATTGTATTGGTATTATTTGTAAAAGGCGGCGGCCAGATCTTCCCAGTTATGAACATTGGCTCTTTCTAACTGATAAAACCAATCAAGTTGAGTTCCAGACAAACTGTCTTGGAAGAAGTGTACCCATAAATCTTTGTCAGCGGTATGGGGCTGGATTTTCCTCACATAAGACTGGAGATGCATTTTGGGACATGAAACTCCGTCATATATGGCGAACACAGGTGCTTTGAATTTTGGAGGAATGACAATCCCCGATACTAATCCCAACTCCTCAAAGTCCAATCCAGGCACTTTTTAGATTTACATTGCGCTTAACCGTTCTTCCAGATTCTTATACTTGATGTTGTACCCTAAAATTTTCCCTCCCATATTTCTCAAGACATTGCAAGAAAAATCTCCAAGTTGCTCAAGTTTGCTCAAGAGTTGGTCAAACAAGTTATCTCCTAAGGTAGTCAACCCCAAATTAGGGTTTTGTGTTGCATCAAGATATTTGAATCCAAATGACCTCAAGTGCTACCTAATGTCCTAATATGTTCTCAAGATCATCCATGTCAAATTTCAAGCCTTGCAGAGGATGTTTGCTCAGTCAATTGCTCAAAGGGTCCAAAAATCGACTGTGCTAGGGCAAAAGTTAACAGTGACCTATAAACAGTCAAACTTCAAGATTTTTTGTCAACATTCTCATTTTGAAGGATATTTCATCATTTGATCAAGGTTTGATCATGATTCATCAAGGATTGCTCAAAATTCATCAAGACTCAAAAGTTGCTAAATTAGGGCTTTGTTGGAAAAGTCAATCCAACTTTAACCAAGCATAACTTTCTCATACTTTATTAGAAATGACCCATCCAAAGCTCATTTTGAATAGGATGAAATTTCCTACAATACATATTCATACCCCAAGATCAAAAAATGCACTCACAAGAAGTTATAAATTTGGACATTATAGGTCATTTTTAAAAGTCAACAAAAACACCTCTTTTTCCAAAGCTTATAACTTGAGCATGGAATATCAAAATGATATGAGACCAAAAGGTTTTGTTATAGGAAATCTCAAGCTTTCTAAAAAGTCTAATAACACTTCCAAAAGTTCAAAATTGAAGAAGTTATGCATTGTTGAAGTTGAACTTTTTTGCAAAATTGCCAAAAGTCAACTATCCCCAAAACTTCAAATTTTGTCAAATGGGCCCATTCTTTTCCACTTGATTTGAGCTTGAATAGTTGCCCACGTGTCTTAGCTTCATCCATGAGCCCATATTTTATTTTTATCATTTAATTTGATTTTTAATTGAATTTATTCATTTTAAATCAAATAAAATCATATAAAATCCAAAACTTTGATAACATAACATTTTTTGGTTGTTTCAGGCTTTGATTACCATCATTATCATCATCAAACTCGAATAAAACCAAATCATGTGCAAAAAGATTGAAATTGGACAAATTTGGAAGGTTTTAAAGAAGAGATCAAATCAAATTCATATGCATTGATATGAAGGGATTCAGTCCATGATTCTTACCCTAATACACTACACAATACATAAGCAAGCCAAGGGATACGAAACAAGGGTTGGAAAGTTCAGAGAGAGGCATAACAAGATTTGAAAAATTCACTAAAAAGCTTGAGATCGAAATCATAGTTAGAGGTGTTTTCAAGAGCTGAGACATATCTCAATTGATTCCTGGGCGTTCACTCAAGCTATCTGGATCCAAAGCAAGCTTGTTCAGACATCATAATGCGCTGCAAGTGTCACGATAACCACCCCTGTTCTTGAAATCGAAACTCACCATTCTTGCATCTATAATGAAAACTACCTGTATATTTGTAATTCTCACAACATTTCCAAGCTATTTGCATCATTGAATTTCATTTATGTGGTCTGTATTGCAATTCGCCATAGCTAGGTTTTGCTTGGAGTTTTTGGGCGTTTTTATTTCAGGAACAATTGAAGCACATAATGGACATGGTTGTGACTGGGAGGGTGAGACGAACACAACCATGTCCTTGGAATTCATTTTTGTGGCCTGAGAAGGATTTTGAGATGAACAACATTGTAGCTACGGACTTCTGTCCGTTGGTATAGGTCTGTGCACTTTTGGCCATGGACGACAGGTTGAAGATGATGCATGGCGCCCCATCATTGGGCCATTCAAACCAAGCGCGTGTTTTTTTTAATTTCTAGTAATAGTTTTATTTTTTATATAATATACATTATTTGCATTATTATAACAAACAGATCAACATGGCGTGGTGGCAAGGCAAGCATGCATTATACTTCAGGACCTGGGTTCGAATCCCAGGTCCCCCACTTTCTCAATATTTTTCCTTTTCAGGTGATTGTATGCACGTTTCAGCCTGCAGTGCACCATACTCCCTCATGCATCCAAGAGACAGATGGCCAATGGCCAGATCTGATGGTTAGGGATGGATGGCCAATGGCCAGATCTGATGGTTAGGGATGGAAGGACCACCAAGGCATTGGTCAACGCATGCACACTAGATTCCAGGAAGTCCAAGAAGGCCAACACTTTTGGGCCTACAGGATTGCTTCTTACACTCCCAATTCAGGCCCATACTCCCTTCTCTCCTTTATTTATTTCATTTTTGTTTTAATTATTTTATTATTTTCATTTAACTTCTAACCAATCACAAAATTTCTTCTTTTTAATAAAATCACAAAAAATATTTTTTATTTCAATCAAATTTTTAATTTTAATTTTTATCAATAAACACTAATTAATTAATTTAGGTTTTAATTAGAATAACTTTAACCTATTTTCTTTGGTAAATAATTAAAATTAAAGTAGATTTAATTAGTTTTAACCATTAATTTAATTATTATAATTTCTTTCTTAAAATATCAAAAACCCAAAAATAATTTATTTTTCTTTATTATTTAATTAATTTATTAATTTAATTTAGTTCTTTAATTTAGGTCTAATTTCTTTTCCTTAAAATAAAGACAACAAAAAGACATTTTCTTTAACCAAAAGGGTCAAAACCCTAATCATGCGTCCAATTTAATTTTGCGCCGCGATTTACTTTCTTTTATCCAATAATGTACCTGCTTCTGGATTGTAATAATTTATAGGACCTTTAATTATTATTTATTGCTTTATTTTATTTTTCAAAGGGTTTGTCTTTGGCGATGTAAATACCCGACGCCTTGTAATTTAAATTCCGCATTTTATTTCCGCAAATTATAACTGTTAGATGTTTGATAATAGGGTTGCATGACAAGACTAAATGTTTTAACCTAAAATCAAATTAGACCACCCTTAACATGTGCAAAGATAAAAATAACTGAAAACGACACACTCGCACATGCGGACTCTTAGGGTACACCCCACTTGGTTGCCTTCGTATGCGGTCATTGAGTATAGGTCGCTTTAGAGGTCGCCCTTTTGTTTAACAGATCATAGTCGCCTCGAAATGGTTGCCTCGGATATTGTTGCCTCAAACAAATGATCTAAGACATTAGGGTTACCGCTAAGGCGTCCTAACATTGCTTTAGTGACCGTAAGTCCCTCATTCGAATTGACCCTTAAATTCCAATGACGATGCTACCTACTCATTAATAGTGGGATAGCATTGTCTAAATGACATTAGTATAGAACGATTCCTTTCTTGAGTAGGTAGATGGTTCTTAGATACTTGCTCTTTAAAAAAAATCAAAATCTTTTTCACACTTACACTCTTTTTCAAACAAAATTTTCAAAAACACTTCATACGCTCTTGAGGACAGAAGCAAGAGTTAAATCAAAGTTTTCAAAAACAATTTTTTTTCAAACCCACAAGCACAAAGAAAGCAATTTTGAAAACAATTGAGCAAGTACCTAAGAGCCCGTGGATAACCACAGATAGAAAAGGTGCTAATACCTTCCCTTTCTATAATTTACCCCCCGAACCCGAGAAATATCTTGAAAAAGGAATTTTTCTGTGCTTTTTTCCTTTCCTTGTTGGATAAAATAAAAGTCGGTGGCGACTCTTGCTTACCGCGACATTTTGCGAAAACAAACGCAAAACGCAAACCAACATTCCAAAAAACAGTCAGTTCTTCCCACCGTATCACAGAACTGGCGACTCTGCTGGGGACGTTAATAAGTGGGGTGTACCTTAGGAATAGTTCATATTGTTTTCAATTGCTTGACTTTTATGCTTTATCTTTGTGGGCTTGAATCAGAGTTACTATAGATCCTAACTCGGATCTGGGGGATACCCCTTAGGTAAGTAGCAATAAACTGTGAGGGAACTGTACGATATAGACCGATACGATTGAAGCAGTAGCTACGTTGGTGTGGCATTTTAGTTTGTACCGATATCCCTTGTTGCACAATAAGGAGAATATGGGTCTTCTAAGGGGTCATTAAGCACCAACTGACCTTAGCAACTATAATTGACCAACTTGGCCATAGAACAGTAGTAGTATGCTACACTCATTGAGACCAAACTCTCGCGATGATTCCGACCGCAAGAAAAGGTTGCTAAACTGGAATTATGACCGATCGAGGGTAGTCAGTGATATTGAGATCCTCTAGAACCCGGTTACTATTTTTAGGACAGGTTTGAACCAACTAAAGTGATAGAGGGTAGTACCTAAGCTCCTTTCCAGCCTGAAATCTAAGGGCTATCTGTGTGAGTTGTTTGCCCTTAGCATGTTTGCTATTTGTGGATACTTGTGGTGTATTTTCTATCATAACATCATGACATCATGACATTGCATGCATCCTGCATTGGACTAACCTATTTCAAAGACAGGAGGGATTCATCTTTGTTCTATTTTATAGGTCATGGCACCCATGCGCAGAAACACCATTCGGATCAACTTTGTCCAGATTCTCACTCAACTTAAGGAATTGGTTGCAAAGGTTTCAGATACTACCTCCTTCATCAGAAGACATGGGCACCTCCTGGGTTTGGTCACCTCCAAGATGGATGAACAAATGATGAGTGTCTTAGTCCAGTTCTGTGATCCACTGTACCATTGCTTTACCTTTCCGGACTACCAGTTGGTCCACACCTTGGAAGAGTTCTCTGATCTACTTGGTATCTCTGTTCTGGAGCAGACCCCGTTCACAGGTTGGGAGAAAGTCCTTAGGTCGGAAGAGATTGCTTCAGCCCTCCATCTGACAAAGGCTGAGGTAATTTCTAATTAGGAAACTCGTAGTGGAGCAAAGGGCTTCTTGACTAAATTCTTGGTTGGAAAGGCTAATCAGTTTTGGGACAGTCTAGACTTCCAGGCATTTGAAGACATTTTGGCTCTTCTCATATATGGTTTGGTGTTGTTTCCTAACTCGGATTCTTTTGTCGACGTGAATGCAGTGAAGATTTTTATGTCCGATAATCCTGTGCCCACTCTCTTGGGTGACATTATCTACTCTCTTTATGCCCGTACTTCTCGGAAGCAGGGAACCCTTATGAGCTGTGCGCCATTGTTGGCGAGGTGGTTTATTTCTCACCTCCCCAAATCAGTTGTGAAGAACAAGGAAGGCATGGGCTGGGCCTATAGGATTGTGTCTCTCTATCATAATGACATCATTTGGACTATCAAGGGTATGGAAGATGTGGCTATTATTGATCGCTATGGGGAATACCCCAATGTTCCACTGATAGGAACCAATGGAGGAATCACCTATAACCCTTGTTTGGCCTTACGTCAATTTGGGCGAGCTAGAAGGGTAGGACCTCATGAGTTGCTAATGCCGAGAATTGTCTTTGAATTCCAAGGGGATAGTGATGAGCAACACCTAAGATTCATAAGAGCTTGGGATAGAGTACACAGGTCTAATCCGCACGAGCTGGGTGCAAAGACTTCTCTTCTGTTGGAGCCATATCCCCGATGGGTTCTGTGATACGGTGGGAGAACTGACTTGGTTTTTGCGTTTGTATTCGCACTTGTTCGGTTTAGCAAGAGTCGCCACCAAATTTTTATTTTATCCTAAAGGAAAGGTTAAAAAGCACAGGAAAAACCTTTGAGATGTTTTCGTGGGTTCGGGGGGTAGATTATGAAAAGGGAAGGTATTAGCACCCTTTTCATCCATGGTTATCCATGGGCTCTTAGTTACTCGCTTTAGATCACTTGCCTTGATTTTCAATTGTTTGAAAGGGTGCTTTGTGTGTGTGGTTTTGAAAATGTTTTGAAAAAGATGCCTTGTCTAGGCAACCATTGTAACAATTCTTTACTCGAATGTTTTACAAAGGTGTTTGTCTTTTCGAAAAGATGTTTCAAGGTTTTGAAAGTTGTTTTTTGAAAGTTGTGTTGTGGAGTGTGTTTTGAAAGTAGGCAAGTGTGTTTTGCAAGTTTGATCAAGTAACTAAGAGTTGTCTACCCCTAAATTTACTCAAAGATTTTTCTCATGTTTTAACCCTTTTAACAGGATTGTTCCACCATTGTATTTGGTGGACAATCTTGTGTTAGGATGTTAACGGGACAGGCGCGGGTCATCGTTTAGACCATGAATGCAATGGTGCCAAGTGTCTTTGGCAATTTTCTTTTAAGGGACTTGATCATTTTTAGGCAACTTCGAAAGCGTCATCGAGGGACTATGATCATTTTGATTTGTTTTTGTTTTGCCAAAGAACTCAACATGCAACATGGCCCATTTTTGAAGGCAACAAGCGGGATTACCCTAGGGGTGCAAGTGTGATTAGTGTATTGATTGTCATGCATTTGTCTTGTATTAGTTATCTAGCGGTTGATTTTGTTGGTATACAAACCCTAAGTCTAAGCATGGTATAATTGAAAGCGATAAATTGCGGGAATTTAAAGTCCTAAACTATTACAAATAAGTATCCAGGGATGGGGGTACAAATATTTACAAATGGGGGATGAGACTTGTCGGAATAGCGGTGTCCAAATAATATTTACAACCAAATCGAATCACATTCTCAATGTAAAGTATGGCAATGTATAAGAATCAAAAGAGAAATAAAAGTATGTAAGATGCACATGATTATTTACAAATGATGCAAATATTAACCTAATATACTTATTAAGTATTTATTTATGTATTAATATTATTTTTTGGTATTTTGTTAATTAAGTATAAACAAAAGATTTAATAAAAGAAAAGAAAATGCTTAATAAGATCTATTTTTATGTATTAATATTTTTATGCATGAAAAAGATTTATTAAAAAGAGTTTTAAGACAAAAATCTATTAACCTAATTAAATCTAATATTTATGTATTTTTAATTGTAATAACATAAAGAGAAATATTTAAGAAAAACTTTATATATAAAAAAGGTTAATGTAATATTTTACTTAAAAAAGAAATAAAGTGATAAAATAAAAAAGGATTGATTTAAGAGTATAAAAAATAAAAAAAGTTGAATGGGCCTTAGAGATGGTTCTTGGCCCAAAACAAAGTTTGAAAGAGAAACAAAGGGGGGGTATGCACGCTGAAAGGAGGGGTTTCAGCGCCAGAATGCATTGGGCTTATGCAGTTTAGTGAGATTGAGGCCCAAACGCGTTTTACACATTTTGTTTTAGGGTTTTCAATGTTTTGTTTCATTTTGGAATTAGGGCTACAGAGGCTAGAGCGGCGCTGTTCATCTTCTTCTCCTCTTCGTCTTTATCGTTCTCAACGAAGGCCATTGTTTCTGAACAAACTTCCTCGCTGCCTATGGCCACCAAGCGCCACCGTCAATCTCCTCCTCCATCCATGGATTACTCAGGCAGTGATGACACAAAGGTATGATTTCAGTCTTAACACATTAGGGTTTCAAGTTTTATATGTTTTTAATCTTTGATAAATTCTGATTTTTATGTTATCATTATTTGTGTGAGGTATGAAAGAAAAGGGAAGAAGAACTAAACCTTTGGAGAGGAGACGGAGGAATGAGCTGGAGGCGCTTTAGGCGGCCGGAGACGAAGGGAGTATGATGTTGTGCTTGCTGGAAATTTGGTATTCGTATTTTGCTTTTTATGGTTTTATGATGATTACCTTCTGAAAACCCTAGCTTGCTTCAGTCGCCTTTGATTATGATATCTGAGTTTCTGATATGCTTGTATGATTTGCTTCTGTTGCTTCTTTTCCTCTCTTGGCTTCGAGTGAGCTTCTGTATATGATGATGATGTTTGAATCTGAGTATGTTGTTTGGCTATTTTGGTTTTTATTTGTGGGGGTTTAGGCCTCGTGTTTGAATAAGTTTAAGGCATGTTTTTGCTGTTTGCTTCTGGTTTGAAAAGCTTGAAACAGGCTTGAGAGTTTGCTTGGTTTTTGACTGGGTTTGAGGCAGGTTGATGGCTTGAAACTACAGGCTTGTGTTATTGCTTGCTACTTACTGAGTTTCTTCTGGTTTAGCTTGAAGCAGGTTTAAGGTTTAGGCTTGATATGCTTGTATTGATGAAACAGGTTAGGCTTGAAGCCCTTAATGCAGTTTTGTGGCCTGTGTTATGTAACAGGTTTTGGGGCAGTTTGAATTAGGCTTGTGGGCTTTCTGGTTTTTGAATGTTGAGTTTTGTAACTTACATGCTTATTGGCTTGTGTTGAAAGGCAGGAGGTTTTATATTTTGTGTGAACTCGTCTCCTCTGTTTTGTAGGCAGGCTGTTTGTTTTTAACAAGTTTTTTGAATTTGTTTTCTTTGCTTTTGGCTTCTCCTTCTGGTATTATGCAGGCATGTCTCTTTGATACAGGCTTCAGGCTTGTTTTTTGAAGTAAGCCTTGGTTTGAATGCCAATGCTTGAGCAGGTTGCAAGGCTTGAGGTTTACAATTTTTTGTGATATCTTTTCCTGTATGTGTTCTGCCCCCCCTCTGACAGCATTCTGATTTTTCTATATTTATCCTTAGGCCTGCCTGGAAAGCTGTAAGCCTGCTACTTTTCTCTCCTTTTCTCTCTCCACAGAAAGCACATATTGCTTAGACTGTACTATCTACTCTGAAAAAGGGTTGGCTGGAAAGTGATGAAGTGAAATAAGTTTGTTTGCATTGCATCTCTCCTCTGCATACTTCCTGTTTTTTCTGTCTTGCTTTTGCTAGCTTGTGGGCAGCTTTGACAGTTCTGCACTTGGTTGGCCATTTTGACTTAGTTTGGTTTTGACAGCTTAGTTTGCCTTTGTGCATTGTTTGTTCAGTTTGAACTTTGTACTTGGTTTGGAATATTCACTTGGCTGTTCAGTTTGCCTCTTTGGTTGATAATTTGGAATTATGCAGCATTGTATATTTCCATGTAGCTTGGTGCATTTAATTGCTTGCAAACATTTTCTATCCCTCTTTGTAAACCAAGAGTTTTCTTGTGATTTGCAGAGAGGGCGAACAACTGATTCCGGCCAATCACTTTTAATGATGAGCTTTTTTTATGATTAACTGTCTGCCTTTTTAAATTAAATTCATCTGCATTTGACTTCTTCCTTTTCTTTGTTTTTGCAGATAAAAATTAATTGAGCAAAGGGGAGCAGCAGTGGAAGATGAAGACTTAGGAAACTTTAGGATAGCTTTATTTTATTTCCAATTATTTGTAATAACATTATTTGTAAATACTGTAAATGTATTCAAATAACATTTGTACTAATAATTAAAAGTAAATAAAAGCTCTTTGGTCAATTAATCTCTTTTAATTCTTCTTCAATTGTTTATTTAATTATTTATATTTCTTAATTTATAATAACTGGAAAATATCCAATAATTTTAACTTAGAAATGATAAATAATCCATAAACGTCCGGCGTTCTGAATAATCAAAAGTATTGCACAGTTAATCACAATAAATGCCCATATGTCCTTCCTTTTACTAATTAAACCAAACACTGCAAATTCTCAATTTAAATGCCTCAGCTTTTATCCCAGATGTTTAGACAGAAATCTTGAACAAACGTCACAACCATGTGACAGTCAATTAAAACACTATGAATTCAAATTCTTCTGAAAATGCGCGTGTAAACCATGATTCTTGATTTATTGTCAAAGAAACGTTCGCCTGATCAAACCCTGAGCCTAAACTCAAACAAATTAACCAAAACCCTGATAATCTGTTTGACTGATTCGAAATCAATGAAAAACCCTAATTTTGTCTGACTGATGAGAAAAGTCTGTTTGACCGATTCTTAAACCAATCTGAAAAATCAGGAAAAGTCTGAAGCTGTGATTTCTTGTGAAAAAGAGAGGAGGGCAAATTTTTGGGTACAACAGTTGCCCCTGTTCAATCTTCTTGAACCTGAAGAGTTAGATTGGCAAGTTTACCTTTCGCGACTCGAGGGTAAAAGGAGATTGGACACTAGAGTGCCCAAAAAATTTGCACTCAGTGATGTGATGGTAGGGGGAATGGGCTTAAAGATGACATTTGGTGATGGGCTTAGAGATTCCATCTAGAAGTTGTTGGTAGGAGGATGGGCTTAGAGATGCCATCTGGAAATTGCTGGTAGGAGGATGGGCTTAGAGATGCCATCTGGAAATGTTTGTTGAACTGTAAGTCATTGGCGAGTGGATGAGTATCAGAAAGGTATCCATGTTTTGGAAAATCGCTGAACTGGGGGTTTGAATGAGCAATAGATTGACATCCGTATCTGGAAAATCCGTAAACTGTTTTCAGAAGTTGAAGAATCTGAACAAGCGATAGGTTAACATCCGTGTCTGGAGAACCCGTAAACTGTTTTCAGAAATCTTGAAGTTGAATAAGCAATAGAGCAGCATCCATGTTGGGAAGCGTCCGTAAACTGTTTTCAAAAGTTTGAGCTTAATAATCTTATCCTGAAAAGGGTAAAATATTAGCTGAAACACAAAGTTATGTTGCATGAAGTGCATGATGCAATGTATGTTATATCAATATTTATGATATGAATGTAATTGATGAGCATGTAAGCGAATGAGCTGTCTTGCTAAGGAACGGCGGGTCCTGGATAACAAAATCTTTGACTGCTGTCGGGGGGAAAGTAAATCCTTGACTGCTGCCGGGGATTGAGAATCCTTTGATTTGTTGAAAATGAGAAGTCTTGGGACTGCTGTTGGGGAATCAGGAGGTTGGGTTGTATGCCAATCTACTGGGGATTCCAGGACGAGAGTCTTCATTCTGTTAAGGGTCAGGAATCAGGAGTATACCAATCTCTTTAGGCTTCAAGGATGAGAATCTTCATTCCGATAACGCTTAACTGTTATCTGGTCGATCTCCAGGCTTTCACAGAAACTTGTATTGTCATCTGGTCGTAATCTAGGCTTCTCAATAGCTTTCTAAGCTGCTATCCAGTCAAATCCGGGCTTCACGGCTTGTGTTAAAGATGTACCACTATCTGGTCGACTCCAGGCTTTGTAGTATTCTTGACTGCTGTCTGGTCGTAATCCAGGCTTCGCGGAAATTTGTATTGTCATCTGGTCGTAATCCAGGCTTCACAATAGCTTGCTAAGCTGTTATCCGGTCAAATCCAGGCTTCACAGCTCGTGTTGAAGATATACCATTATCTGGTCGACTCCAGGCTTTGTAGTATTCTTGACTGCTGTCTGGTCGTAATCCAGGCTTCGCGGAAATTTGTAGTGTCATCTGGTCGTAATCCAAGCTTCACAATAGCTTGCTAAGCTGTTATCCGGTCAAATCCGGGCTTCACGGCTTATGTTAAAGATGTACCACTATCTGGTCGACTCCAGGCTTTGTAGTATTCTTGACTGCTGTCTGGTCGTAATCCAGGCTTCGCAGAAATTTGTATTGTCATCTGGTCGTAATCCAGGCTTCACAATAGCTTACTAAGCTGTTATCCGGTCAAATCCGGGCTTCACGGCTTGTGTTAAAGATGTACCAGTATCTGGTCGACTCCAGGCTTTGTAGTATTCTTGACTACTGTCTGGTCGTAATCCAGGCTTCGCAGAAATTTGTATTGTCATCTGGTCATAATCCAGGCTTCACAATAGCTTGCTAAGCTGTTATCCGGTCAAATCCGGGCTTCACGGCTTGTGTTAAAGATGTACCACTATCTGGTCGACTCCAGGCTTTGTAGCATTCTTGACTGTTGTCTGGTCGTAATCCAGGCTTCGCAGAAATTTGTTGGGGATTAAACTATTATCCGGTCGAATCCGAGATTCATAGCTTGCTCTGAGGGGATATCACTATCTGGTCGCAATCCAGGCTTGGTGGTTATCTGACATTGTTATTCGGTCGTACTCCGGGCTTCACAATATGCTGTAGGGATCAAGATACTATCCGGTCAAATCCGGGCTTCGTAACTTGAATTTTGTGAGAATTTGATCTTTGACGACTGTAGCTTCCAACAGATGATGAAGGAACTTTTGAACGACCGATCAATTTGAAATGTAATTTGTTTTGGAGAATAAATCCTTGACAAATGTTGGGGAAATAAACCCATAACCGAAGCTGGGGATAAAAGAATCCTTTGGTTACTGAGGGTGAGAAATCCTTGTTGACTGCTGACTGCTTGGGGAGCAAGATCTTCAGTTGTTGGGGGATCCTAGGACCGCTGCTGGGAATTGAAAGTTGGAAGTTCTAGCTCCGCTGGGGATAGGATTTCCAGATTTTAGGGCTCCACTGGGGATACTGAAACTTAACTCTGAGGGGAATTGAGTTCTGGAAGGCTCTCTGGCTGAGGAAATCAGTTTTGAGAAAGCTTTCGTTCTGTTGAGGATTTTGTAGTTTAACTCTGTTTGGGGAATTAAGCTCTGGATTTGAACCTAGTTGAGGAATTTGGAGTTTAGAACTGCCGGGGATTTATTCCTGAAAGGGCATCAAGATATCTATCCGTACCTTCCACCTATCCGCAATCATCTTTCTTGATTTGTACGGAAATTGATTATGTTCAAATGCATATGCCTATTTAACAAAACATTGGACGTTTCTCAAATAAAACATAAGTGCAGAAGAGAAAAAGGAAGACAAAGCAAATTTCTGTATTTGGAAAAGTATTTGTATTAACTTTCTATGAGTATCTTTGTACAAAGGAGACATGCATCCTAGTAAGAGGATGTCGTCATAAAAATTGAAAGTTTTATACAAAAGAAAGATGGCTATGTGAAACAATTCTATGGGATCCCCATTCCGCTATAGCCTTCACAACTCTGAATATCCTGTCCATTCAATGCTTCGTCCGCCGATGACTGGATTGATCGGAAGCTTGGAGCTGGTTGATGAAGAGATTGTCCTTAAAGTGATCCGACGAGACATAGTCATACGCTTTAATTCCCTAACTTTTGCCTGGACCTCCCTTTCGGGTTTTCAACCCACCGGGAAACCCCTTTTTTCCCAAGCCGCCCTTTCGGGTTTTCGACTTGCCGGGTGTACATATTTTTTTTGTTTTATCCCTAACTTTTTCCTGAACCTCCCTTTCGGGTTTTCGGTTCACCGGGATGCCCATTTTTGCCCAAGCCGCCCTTTCGGGTTTTCGACTTGTCGGGTGATTTTATGCGTAGTATCTTTTGACTATGTCTGCGTTCGCAGGGTGCGGAAAATCGTCGCCGTCCATGGTGGTCAGAATCATTGCACCACCAGAAAATATGCTCTTGATCACAAATGGTCCTTCGTAGGTAGGAGTCCATTTGCCCCTTGGATCACTTTGCGGCAAGATAATCCGCTTGATTACAAGATCTCCGACTTGATATACTTGACATCTGACTTTCTTGTTGAAAGCCTTGATCATCCGTTTTTGATACGTCTGACCATGGCAAACAGCAGCGAGTCGCTTCTCGTCAATCAAATTGAGTTGATCAAGTCGGGTCTGAATCCAATCGTCTTCATTCAAACCAGCGTCCTTCATAATCCTTAAAGAAGGAATCTGAACTTCCATGGGTAGGACAACTTCCATGCCATATACCAAAGAAAATGGGGTTGCCCCTGTTGAAGTACGTGCCGTGGTACGGTATCCATGCAGAGCAAACAACAACATCTCATGCCAGTCCTTGTAGGTAACTGTCATTTTCTGAATGATCTTCTTGATGTTTTTGTTCGCAGCTTCAACAACACCATTCATCTTCAGCCGATAGGGAGATGAATTGTGATGATAAATCTTGAACTGTTCGCATAGGGCGGTGATCATAGTATTATTCAAATTGGTTCCGTTGTCTGTGATGATCCTGTCGGGGACACCATACCGGCATATGAGGTTTTGTTTGATGAAGCGGGCAACCACATTCTTTGTAACAGAGGCGAAGGAAGCTGCTTCGACCCATTTGGTGAAATAGTCAATAGCAACCAGGATGAAGCGATGTCCATTGGACGCTGTGGGTTTGATCTCTCCAATCATGTCAATGCCCGACATTGCGAATGGCCAAGGAGCTGTCAGAATGTTGAGAGGAACAGGAGGAATGTGCACCTTATCGGCGTAGATTTGGCATTTATGGCAGGTACGGGAGTGTTGATAGCAATCAGCTTCCATGGTAGACCAGTAATAGCCTGCCCTTAGAATCTTTTTAGCCATCGTATGTCCGCTCAAGTGGGTGCCAAATGTACCGTTGTGTATCTCAGTCATGATCAACTCTGCCTCAGCTTTGTCCACACATCGGAGTAAAACACAATCATGGCTGCGTTTATAGAGGATGTCGTTGCTCAGGAAGAAGTTGGCAGCAAATTTCCTTAGGAACTTTTTGTCATTTACGGAAGTTCCTTCGGGATATTCTCTAGTCTGGAGATACTTTTTGATTTCGTGAAACCAGGGTTGTTACACTACTTCTTCGGTATTAATCTCATGACAATGCGCAGGTTTATCCATTCGCTCGATGGTGATTTGGGGAGCCTCATTATCCCAGTTGAGTTTAAACATGGAGGACATTGTAGCCAGAGCATCTGCTAGCTGATTCTCTTCTCGCGGAAAATGCTCGAAGGTGATTTGCTCGAAATGAGGCAGCAGTGTCAAAACATGTTCTTTGTATGGGATAAGATTAGGATGTTTGGTATCCCACTCTCCTTTGACTTGACTGATAACCAAAGCCGAGTCCCCAAATACGATCAAAGATTTGATCCCCAAGTCTATAGCAGCCTTGAGACCAAAGATGCAAGCTTCATATTCGGCCATGTTATTGGTGCAGCTGAAACAAAGTCGGGCCGTGAAAGGTGTATGGCAACCTTCCGGGGAAATGAGTACCGCACCAATACCGTTTCCAAATGCATTTGAAGCACCATCAAAGTACAGGGTCCATCGGGATCCATTTTCAGGTCCGTCATACGGTCCGTTACCTTCAATGTTTTCCAAAGTCATGATGTCCTCATCCGGGAAGTCGAATCTCATGGATTGATAATCTTCGATAGCTTGATGCGCTAGATGGTCAGCTAGTACACTCCCCTTTATAGCTTTTTGGGTAGTATACTGGATGTCATACTCAGTCAGGATCATCTGCCATCTAGCGATTCTTCCAGATAAAGCAGGCTTCTCGAAGATATACTTGATAGGATCCATTTTGGAAATCAGCAAAGTGGTATGAGTCAACATATACTGCCTTAGTCGGCGAGCAGCCCATACCAAAGCGCAACAAGTTTTCTCGAGTAGTGAGTAGCGAGTCTCATTGTCGTTAAACTTTTTTCTAAGGTAATAAATGGCGTGCTCTTTTCGACCAGACTCGTCATGCTGACCCAGTACGCACCCCATTGAGTTATCCAACACGGTCAGATACATGATCAACGGTCTTCCTTCGACGGGTGGCATCAGAATAGGAGGTTCTAGCAAATACTCCTTGATCTTATCAAAAGCAGCTTGGCAATCGTCGTTCCATTCGACTACCTGATCTTTCTTCAATAGTTTAAAAATTGGCTCATAGGTAGACGTCAGATGAGAGATGAATCTGGCAATATAGTTCAAGCGCCCCAAGAATCCTCTAACCTATTTTTCAGTACGGGGGGCGGGCATCTCTTGTATAGCTTTTACTTTTGCTGGATCGACCTCAATGCCTTTGTTGCTGACAATAAATCCTAGAAGTTTACCAGACCTAACTCCAAAGGTTCACTTACTTGGATTCAGCCTGAGTTTGTACTCCTTCAACCTGGCAAACAGCTTTTGCAGATGTTCAAGGTGTTCCTCCTCTGTTTGTGATCGAGCTATCATGTCATCTACATAAACCTCGATCTCATGATGTATCATATCATGGAACAAAGCCACCATGGCGCGCTGATAAGTCGCCCCTGCGTTCTTCAGTCCGAACGGCATCACCTTGTAACCGAAAGTACCCCATTGTGTAACAAAGGTTGTTTTCTCCATGTCCTCGGGGGCCATTTTGATCTGGTTGTAGCCCGAGAATCCGTCCATGAAGGAAAACACCTTGTGCTAAGCTGTGTTGTCAATCGAAATGTCGATATGCGGTAGCGGAAAATCATCTTTAGGGCTGGCCCTATTCAAATCCCGGTAGTCCACACACATTCTGACCTTGCCATCTTTTTTAGGAACTGGCACGATGTTAGCAACCCATTGTGGATAGGATGTAACATCCAGAAAGCCAGTGTTGAATTGCTTCATTACTTCAGCTTTAATCTTCTCAGACATGTCGGGCCTCATTCGGCGGACTTTTTGCTTGATCGGTGGACAATCCTCTCTTGTAGGGAGACGGTGAACCACGATATCCGTGTCTAAACCCGACATGTCTTCATAAGACCAGGCGAAGATTTCAACGTACTCATTCAACAGCTGTATCAAGCGTTCCTTGACACTTGGTTCCAGATTGGCACCCACTTGTACTTCCTTCCGGTCTTCCTCCGTTCCTAAGTTGACAGTTTCCAACAACTCTTCGTGAGGTAAGATGGCCCTCTCTTCTTGTTGTAGAAGTCTGGCTAGCTCTCCCGGTACTTCACAATCTTCGTCATCTTCGTACTCAGCCTGACTGACCAAATCTTCAGAGTTATTGAAGGATACAACAGAATAGTCACCCATGGAATCCGGAGTGGATGGGTACCTGCATTTGTGAGTGTGGGTGTGTGTAAGGGATAACCATCCTTCAACAAACAAAAATGCAAAAGGAAAGAAAATGAACACAGCAGTTTATAAATGAAAAATGTCTAATGATTCATTAAACATGGCATATGATTATGAAGAGAATCAAAACCCTTACAAATGGACCTACATGCCTCGGGCAAGGCACGAGGTGAAAAAGTAGCATGCAGATTGTTTTAGGTAATTATTACAGACCAACAAGAAATGTTCAAAAGATAAATTACTGATTAATGAAAGTAATGGGGACGAAGTCTTTCGCCTCCCAGTTGTGCAGTCCCCCTTCAATGGTTGGGAAGATCCAATCCTCAATGTTGGCCTCTTCGCCTTCGTCTTCCAAGGCATTGATTCCATGAGGAGAAATCTTGATGGGTGTATTTTCAATTTTTGAGCGACGCATAGCTTTTTGCCCCGCAGTGGTGAATCCCAACCCAAACTTGTCTGTCTTGTGGGGAAAGTCAGGCAACTGATCCCATGTTGAGCTCTTTCCTTCCTTTACTGCAGCCTTTGCGTCTTTCAGAGATGCCATCCTAGCCACCTGCTTGGGTACCTCAGCTACCGTCCTTGCTACTGCAACCTCGGGAGAGACTTCCTCAAAGTGCTGGAATGGTGTTTCAATGAATTCGCCGTCCACTTCCACATACCGAAAGGAGTTTAGGTGACTGATCATGTATTCCTCCTCACCGTGTACAGTTATGATTTTTCCTTTGACAGGGTATTTCAACATCTGATGTAGAGAGGAAGTGACTGCCCTAGCATTATGTATCCATGGCCTTCCTAGCAAGCAGGAGTATGACGGATGGATGTCCATCACATAGAAAGTTGAATGGAATACTTCAGTGCCTACCTTGATGGGGATGTCGACCTCTCCGTGCACCATTCTTTTAGACCCGTCGAAGGCCCTTACAATGATATTACTTCTTAGGCAGCACGTTTAGAGAAGAACCAGTGTCGACCAAGACATGGGAGAGAGTGGTTCCTCGACATTCGACTGACACATGCAATGCGTCATTGTGCTTTCTTCCCTTCGGAGTCAGATCAGCATCAGAGAAACCCAGACCATTGTCGGCGGTAAGGCTGGCTACACAGTCCTGGAATTGATCGGCTGAGGTTTCCTGGGGCACATGGGCTGTCTTCAAAAACCTTATCAAGGCTTTGGCATGAGCCTCCGAACAAAGCAGCAATGCTAACATGGAGATCTTCGAGGGGGTTTGCCCCAGTTGCTCTACCACGTCATAATCACTCTTAATTATTTTCAGAATCTCCTCCATTTCTTTCTTAGAGGTTTCGGGGATGACCAATGGCTGAGCCCTCGTCCTGACGAGCTCATCTTGGATCTCTTTCCCCTCATCAGCAGAAGCAGGAGGGACAACCACAGGGGTGACGGTTTCTTCGATCAACGGAGTTCTTGCAGAAAGTCTTATCGGTGCAGGAGTAACTTTGGCAGCAGCTGAGGGTCCAAAGATTGCCTTTGGAGGGGCAATCTCTGGAGAAAATATTCTCCCACTTCGGGTAATGTTGCTCGTACCGGCAATGTTTCCAATGTCGATATTTTCTTTGTCAGAGCTCTCTTCAGTTATCTCAACTTGTTTCACACCATGGTAGTAGATTTCTCCACCATAATTCCATGGTATTGATTTGTCAGTTTTGTAGGGGACAGGCCCAGGCATGGTTATTTTCAGAGGAACAAACTTCGTAGCGGATGTAATCTTAACAGGCTTTTTAGGGACCTTGGAAAGATTGGTGGAAATGGTGATTATTGACACATCTTTGATAGGGGTTGGAGTAGCAGGAATCTTTTCGAAAAGAATCTGTTGACTGTCCATTAGGCCTTGGATGCCTATCTTCAGCAATGGACAGTCAATTGGTAGGGAGGAACAACAGTAGCAGTCTTCTTTACATCCTGGGAAAATCCCAGCCTTCAACAGATTCAACTTGATTGTCAACAGTGGGGTCATCAGATCATCACCAGCAGAAACATACAGATCTTCTTCAATATCATGGACATTGCGACCATGCTTCGGCATTGGAGCGGATATTATGTTTGGCTTCTCTGGTGCATCGAACTCAACCTCTTTTGCATCTATCAAGTCTTGAATTTTATTCTTAAGCGCCCAACAATAGTTGGTGTCATGTCCGGCGCTGTCAGAATGATAGGCACATTTAGCATTGGGATGATAGTATGGTGAAGCGGTATTCACAATCTTTGGCGCTTCTCTAATATTAGTGAGATTCAACTTCAACAAATGGGGAAGAACTTGTGCAGGCGTCATATTGATGCGGGTGAACTACCATTGTGGCCGTTCTACCCGTTGCTGGTTAGGTCTAGACTGATTGGTACGAGGCTGATCATTTGATGAATTTTGGATCATCACGGCCCCTACAGTTGGCCGGCGCTCAGTTCTTCCCACTCCTCTCTGAGAGTACACAACAGCCGTTTCCTTCTTTGCCGGGAATGGTTTCTTAACAGTTGTGGATGTAGAGGCATCCCTTTGAATCTTTCCGCTCTTAATACCAGCTTCCACCCGTTCGCTAGTCAGAATCAATTCAGTAAACCCTACGGAAGAGCTACCGATCAAATGGTTGAAGAATGGGCCAGATAGGGTCCCCAAGAACATATCAACTAGTTCCCTATCCGAAAGAGGTGGTTACACCCTACCGGCCAAGTCGCGCCATTTCTGGGCGTATTCTTTGAATCCCTCATTTGAGGCCATCCCCATACTTTGTAACTGAGTACGGGTTAGTGCCAAGTCAGCGTTATATTGATACTGGCGATAAAAGGCAGCTGCCAAGTCTTCCCAGTTATGCACTTCTGACCTCTCAAGCTGGTAAAACCAGTCTAGCTGTGTACCAGACAGGCTATCCTGGAAGAAGTGTACCCAAAGATTTCTATCGGATGTATGAGGTTGAATTCTTCTGACATATGACCTCAAGTACATCTTCGGGCAAGACAACCCGTCATATTTTGCAAAAATTGGCACCCTGAACTTTGGAGGGATCATAATCCCAGCAATCAATCCCAATTCTTCAAAATCTAACACAGGAACCCTTTGTAGCTCCATAGCTGCTAGCCTATCTTCCAGGTTTTTGTATTTGTCGTCCGCTGGCGGATATTGCTGTTCTGAGTAGTCTTCATCTTCCTCCACCTCTTCCTCTTCAGCTTCGGACTCAGAAGGTAGTGCAGCTCCTTTTCCCTTACTAGTTCCCTCATCAGATGCGGAGGGAAATTCAAGAACTCTTCTAGCTTCATTCTCAAATCTTCTTCCCAGCGTAGCTACCCCCACTCTTTTCTTCTTCTTTTTTCCTTTTTCTTGCTCTTTATTCCCCAACAATGATTTTAGATCCTCCTGACCCTTTGCCAAGGTCATTAGGAGTTGTTAAAACTGTAAGTTTTGTGACTGCATATCATTAACCGTCTGTTCGAGATCCATCTTACTGAAATAAACAACAGAAAGATAAGGAAACCTGGTGTGGAGACCTGCTTATGCATATGACGAATGATATGTTTATTCATGCAATGCATTCAAGGATTTTAGAAATTCAAAATTGTTGCAAACAAAAAGAACACACGTCATATTAATAAGAAGAAATTTTGTCAGTACATAAATGCCCCATGGGCCAAATATTACAAAAAACTTCTTAAGGCAAAAAGACGTTGCGCATCCTCTTTGGTGTGATGTAAGTGTTGAGGGTCTCCTCCTCGTGAAGTCGGCGGGTAAGCTCTAAAACCTTCTTCTCACTGGCGTAGAAGCTGGCTTCAAAAGTATCCCTTTCTTCTTTGAGTTGGATCCAACTCTTCTGCATCTCCTCCCATGATGTTGGCATGTCAGGATATAGGATGGTGTAGGGAACCTCTCCTTCCTTAACAGGCTCTTTGATCAAAGGGAGAATATGAGGGTAAGGCATCATAAGACTATGGGCTCGGGTTCATACCCACTTGAGGTAAGGCTCAAGAGGGATGGAGTTCTTATGCCCCAGTGTCTTGCTATCTACCTTGTTAGGCATCCTCCAAGCTCTGATGAATCTTTGGCGAAGTCCTTGCGTATCGTTGTCGAAGTCAAAAACTAGGTCAGGAATCAGCATGTCATGAGGGCCGTCCCTCCGTGCATATCCAAATTGTCTCAAAGCTAGACAAGGGTTGTAGGTAATGCCTCCTCTAATGCCAAGTAATGGAACATTAGGGAAATCACCACAACGATCGACGATGATGACATTTTCTCTGGACCGAGAACACCAATGTACATCAGAGTGCGTGAGGGTCATCAACCATTGTGACCACCTTAAGCCTTGTTCATTCTTCAAAACAGATCGTGGAAGGTGAGAAATAAACCACCTTGCAAGGAGAGGAGTACAGCACATGAGAACACCTCTCTTTCTCATTGTTCGTGTGTAAAATGAGTGGAGGATGTCCCCAAGTAATGTAGGTATGGGATTCCTGGATATGAAAATCTTGACAGCATTGACATCTATAAGTTGGTCAGGATTTGGGAACAAGACCAACCCATAAATGAGAAGTGCCACAATTTCTTCAAAGGCTTGTAGATCCAATGAATTCCAACACTCTTGTGCCTTCTCAAACAAGAATTTTGCCAAGAAGCCTTTGACACCACTTCTAGTTTCCTAATGCCCCTTGATGTCAGATGGTTGCAAGTGTAGTGCTTGAGCAACATCTTCAGGCTTTGGTTCTTTTTCCGTACCATTGTAGGGTAGTTGATTAAGAATAGGAATTCTCAGGAGTTGAGAAAATTCCTCCAAAGTAGGCACCAACTGGTAGTCGGGGAATGTGAAACAGTGGTGAAGGGGGTCAAAGAACTGGAACAACACTTTCATCATGTCTTCTTCAATGCTGGTGTTAACTAGGCTGAGCAGTCTACCATGTCTTTCACTGAAGAGAGAGCTTTCTGGAATTATGGATGTGAGCTCCTTGAGTTGAGGAGGGATTCTCACAAGGTTGACTTGGATAGTTTTCCTGCGAAGAATTTCCATGACCTACAAAACAAGAACAAAGATGAAGTACCAAACCCTTGAAATGGTTAGTGGATGCATATGATGCTTTATGATGTTTATGATGTATGCACAAACACATGTACAAGCAATTCACACAAAACCCTAGTTTCAGGCTTGCATGAGGTTTCATAGGTAAGTACACTCTTGAGTGTAGTTGGCTTAAAAACCTGTCCTATAAATAGTAACCGGGTTCTAAGGAGCTCAATATCATTGGATTGTTTTCCATGTTCATTGTTTTGGTTTAGCCACTTAACTAGCGACCAAAATATTCCAAGAAAACAACCCTCAATGAGTGTAGTATCGAGTATCTACCAACTTCGGACTGCACCAAAGCCGGTCATCTCACTACCCCTAATAAAAGGCCAAGATGGTCAAGTAAGGTTCTAGGTCATTAGTGCTTAGCGACATCACTCAGCGGCCCCGTACTCTCCTTGATTGAACTCAAGGGTTACCGGTACTCACAAATATGTCGCACTAATATAGCTATTGCTTCAACCGTGTCGGTATACCCTACACAGTTTCCACAACGTATTGCTATCTATGAATGTTTCCCAAATCCGGGTGTAGGATTTCAAGCCCAAACAAGAGAACCACAAAGGTAAAGCAATCAAAGCAAACAATTAATCATGCAAAAGGGTGATCTAAAGCCCTAAGGTAACCCCACTTTTTAATGACTCCCCAACAGAGTCTCCAGTTCTGTGATACGGTGAGAGAACTGACTTGGTTTTTGCGTTTGTATTCGCACTTGTTCGGTTTAGCAAGAGTCGCCACCGACTTTTTATTTTATCCTAAAGGAAAGGTTAAAAAGCATAGGAAAAACCTTTGAGATGTTTTCGTGGGTTCGGGGGGTAGATTATGAAAAGGGAAGGTATTAGCACCCTTTTCATCCATGGTTATCCATGGGCTCTTAGTTACTCGTTTTAGATCACTTGCCTTGATTTTCAATTGTTTGAAAGGGTGCTTTGTGTGTGTGGTTTTGAAAATGTTTTGAAAAAGATGCCTTGTCTAGGCAACCGTTGTAACAATTCTTTACTCGAATGTTTTACAAAGGTGTTTGTCTTTTCGAAAAGATGTTTCAAGGTTTTGAAAGTTGTTTTTTGAAAGTTGTGTTGTGGAGTGTGTTTTGAAAGTAGGCAAGTGTGTTTTACAAGTTTGATCAAGTAACTAAGAGTTGTCTACCCCTAAATTTACTCAAAGATTTTTCTCATGTTTTAACCCTTTTAACAGGATTATTCCACCATTGTATTTGGTGGACAATCTTGTGTTAGGATGTTAACGGGACAGGCACGGGTCATCGTTTAGACCATGAATGCAATGGTGCCAAGTGTCTTTGGCAATTTTCTTTTAAGGGACTCGATCATTTTTAGGCAACTTTGAAAGCGTCATCGAGGGACTATGATCATTTTGATTTGTTTTTGTTTTGCCAAAGAACTCAACATGCAACATGGCCCATTTTTGAAGGCAACAAGCGGGATTATCCTAGGGGTGCAAGTGTGATTAGTGTATTGATTGTCATGCATTTTTCTTGTATTAGGTTATCTAGCGGTTGATTTTGTTGGCATACAAACCCTAAGTCTAAGCATGGTATAATTGAAAGCGATAAATTGCGGGAATTTAAAGTCCTAAACTATTAAAAATAAGTATCCGGGGATGGGGGTACAAATATTTACAAATGGGGGATGAGACTTGTCGGAATAGCGGTGTCCAAATAATATTTACAACCAAATCGAATCGCATTCTCAATGTAAAGTATGGCAATGTATAAGAATCAAAAGAGAAATAAAAGTATGTAAGATGCACATGATTATTTACAAATGATGCAAATATTAACCTAATATACTTATTAAGTATTTATTTATGTATTAATATTATTTTTTGGTATTTTGTTAATTAAGTATAAACAAAAGATTTAATAAAAGAAAAGAAAATGCTTAAGAAGTTCTATTTTTATGTATTAATATTTTTATGCATGAAAAATATTTATTAAAAAGAGTTTTAAGACAAAAATCTATTAACCTAATTAAATCTAATATTTATGTATTTTTAATTGTAATAACATAAAGAGAAATATTTAAGAAAAACTTTGTATATAAAAAAGGTTAATGTAATATTTTACTTAAAAAAGAAATAAAGTGATAAAATAAAAAAGGATTGATTTAAGAGTATAAAAAATAAAAAAAGTTGAATGGGCCTTAGAGATGGTTCTTGGCCCAAAACAAAGTTTGAAATAGAAACAAAGGGGGGGTATGCACGCTGAAAGGAGGGGTTTCAGCGCCGGAATGCATTGGGCTTATGCAGTTTAGTGAGATTGAGGCCCAAATGCGTTTTACACATTTTGTTTTAGGGTTTTCAATGTTTTGTTTCATTTTGGAATTAGGGCTACAGAGGCTAGAGCGGCGCCGTTCATCTTCTTCTCCTCTTCGTCTTTATCGTTCTCAACGAAGGCCATTGTTTCTGAACAAACTTCCTCGCTGCCTATGGCCACCAAGCGCCACCGTCAATCTCCTCCTCCCTCCATGGATTACTCAGGCAGTGATGACACAAAGGTATGATTTCTGTCTTAATGCATTAGGGTTTCAAGTTTTATATGTTTTTAATCTTTGACAAATTCTGATTTTTATGTTATCATTATTTGTGTGAGGTATGAAAGAAAAGGGAAGAAGAACTAAACCTTTGGAAAGGAGACGGAGGAATGAGCTGGAGGCGCTTTAGGCGGCCGGAGACGGAGGGAGTATGATGTTGTGCTTGCTGGAAATCTGGTATTCGTATTTTGCTTTTTATGGTTTTATGATGATTACCTTCTGAAAACCCTAGCTTGCTTCAGTTGCCTTTGATTATGATATCTGAGTTTCTGAGATGCTTGTATGATTTGCTTCTGTTGCTTCTTTTCCTCTCTTGGCTTCGAGTGAGCTTCTGTATATGATGATGATGTTTGAATCTGAGTATGTTGTTTGGCTATTTTGGTTTTGATTTGTGGGGGTTTAGGCCTCGTGTTTGAATAAGTTTAAGGCATGTTTTTGCTGTTTGCTTCTGGTTTGAAAAGATTGAAACAGGCTTGAGAGTTTGCTTGGTTTTTGACTGGGTTTGAGGCAGGTTGATGGCTTGAAACTACAGGCTTGTGTTATTGCTTGCTACTTACTGAGTTTCTTCTGGTTTAGCTTGAAGCAGGTTTAAGGTTTAGGCTTGATATGCTTGTATTGATGAAACAAGTTAGGCTTGAAGCCCTTAATGCAGTTTTGTGGCCTGTGTTATGTAACAGGTTTTGGGGCAGTTTGAATTAGGCTTGTGGGCTTTCTGGTTTTTGAATGTTGAGTTTTGTAACTTACAGGCTTATTGGCTTGTGTTGAAAGGCAGGAGGTTTTATATTTTGTGTGAACTCGTCTCCTCTGTTTTGTAGGCAGGCTGTTTGTTTTTAACAAGTTTTTTGAATTTGTTTTCTTTGCTTTTGGCTTCTCCTTCTGGTATTATGCAGGCAGGTCTCTTTGATACAGGCTTCAGGCTTGTTTTTTGAAGTAAGCCTTGGTTTGAATGCCAATGCTTGAGCAGGTTGCAAGGCTTGAGGTTTACAATTTTTTGTGATATCTTTTCCTGTATGTGTTCTGCCCCCCCTCTGACAGCATTCTGATTTTTCTATATTTATCCTTAGGCCTGCCTGGAAAGTTATAAGCCTGCTACTTTTCTCTCTTTTTCTCTCTCCACAGAAAGCACATATTACTTAGACTGTACTATCTACTCTGAAAAAGGGTTGGCTGGAAAGTGATGAAGTGAAATAAGTTTGTTTGCATTGCATCTTTCCTCTGCATACTTCCTGTTTTTTCTGTCTTGCTTTTGCTAGCTTGTAGGCAGCTTTGACAGTTCTGCATTTGGTTGGCCATTTTGACTTAGTTTGGTTTTGACAACTTAGTTTGCCTTTGTGCATTGTTTGTTCAGTTTGAACTTTGTACTTAGTTTGGAATATTCACTTGGCTGTTCAGTTTGCCTCTTTGGTTGACAATTTGGAATTATGCAGCATTGTATATTTCCATGTAGCTTGGTGCATTTAATTGCTTGCAAACATTTTCTATCCCTCTTTGTGAACCAAGAGTTTTCTTGTGATTTGCAGAGAGGGCGAACAACTGATTCCGGCCAATCACTTTTAATGATGAGCTTTTTTTATGATTAACTGTCTGCCTTTTTTAATTAAATTCATCTGCATTTGACTTCTTCCTTTTCTTTGTTTTTGCAGATAAAAATTAATTGAGCAAAGGGGAGCAGCAGTGGAAGATGAAGACTTAGGAAACTTTAGGATAACTTTATTTTATTTCCAATTATTTGTAATAACATTATTTGTAAATATTGTAAATGTATTCAAATAACATTTGTACTAATAATTAAAAATAAATAAAAGCTCTTTGGTCAATTAATCTCTTTTAATTCTTCTTCAATTGTTTATTTAATTATTTATATTTCTTAATTTATAAAAACTGGAAAATATCCAATAATTTTAACTTAGAAATGATAAATAATCCATAAACGTCCGGCGTTCTGAATAATCAAAAGTATTGCACAGTCAATCACAATAAATGCCCATATGTCCTTCCTTTTACTGATTAAACCAAACACTGCAAATTCTTAATTTAAATGCCTCAGCTTTTATCCCAGATGTTTAGACAGAAATCTTGAACAAACGTCACAACCATGTGACAGTCAATTAAAACACTGTGGATTCAAATTCTTCTGAAAATGCGCGTGCAAACCTTGATTCTTGATTTATTGTCAAAGAAACGTTCGCCTGATCAAACCCTGAGCCCAAACTCAAACAAATTAACCAAAACCCTGATAATCTGTTTGACTGATTCGAAATCAATGAAAAACCCTAATTTTGTCTGACTGATGAGAAAAGTCTGTTTGACCGATTCTTAAACCAATCTGAAAAATCAGGAAAAGTCTGAAGCTGTGATTTCTTGTGAAAAAGAGAGGAGGGCAAATTTTGGGGTACAACAGGTTCGAATCCATTCCCAAAAGCTGGGAATGCCGTACAAAGCCGTCTTGCCTATAACTGTTGAGGTTGCTGATGAAGAAGGGATTCCTCCCACCATCCTTCATCTGTACATGCCTACTGACATTGGGGCATTAAAGAGATCGTGGATGCAACTGAGAGAAGAGCGGCATACTTACAGAGAAAAGTATCACGAGCAAGAGCAGAAGATTCAGAAGTTGACAAGGCAGCTGGAGAACGAGCGGATCCTCAATGACTATGTCCGCACCGACAAGAAACGACCATGGGAGCACTGATTGTCTTTTGATTATTTCTAGTTCTGATTTACTTTTCAGTTTTTCTTTCTTGTAACGCCATAAAGGCATCTGTTGAACAATTGAGTTTCAAGTTTATCTAATAAAAGTGTGTTTCATTTTTTTTGTTTACGAATTTGAATCCCTAAAGTCTTTGAAATCATATCATGCGCATATCATTCCCATGCACCTCATAACATGTACCCTTACAGGTTTTCTCATCTTCTTCTCTGTTTATTTCAACATCATGTCTTCTGAAACATCAACTGAGCAAGCAATCAAGGCTCTGCAAGCCCAAAACGCCCAGTTCCAGGAATTGTTCATGAGTTTGGCTAAGGGTCAGCAAAATCTGAAGACCCTTATCCTGAAAGAGAAGAAGAAGAAGAAGAAGAAGATGGTCCTATTTAATATGGGTCGCAGATTCGGAAACGATTTGCGAGAAGAGGTTTATCTGACCCACTCATCTGGAGGGGGAGATAATCAGGAAGAAAGGAGGGCTCCTAGCCCTGTAGTTTCAGACAACGAGACTGACTTCGACGAAGACCAATATCCTCCGGCCGAGGATAAATATAAGCAGCTCAAAGACCGGTTGAGTGCGATGGAAGTTCAGAAAGTGCCGGGTCTGGATTTTGGAGATTTGGGTCTGTCATCTGGGGTGGTAATTCCCCACAAGTTTAAAGCACCAATCTTTGCTAAATACGACAGGGTTTCTTGCCCAAAACTGCACCTCCGTTCGTATCTTAGGAAGATTCAACCGTACACCGCTGACAAGAATCTCTGGATCCACTTCTTTCAAGACAATCTTTCAGGGACTCAGCTTGAATGGTTTTACCAGCTGGAAGGAGCTAGTATCCGTAATTGGGAGGATTTGGCTTCTGCTTTCTACAAGCAGTACCAATACAATGCCGACCTCGCTCCCTAGCGTAACCAACTCCAGGGTATGTCTATGGGGGCGGGAGAAGGTTTCAAAGATTATGCTCAGAAGTGGAGGGACCTTGCTGGAAGAGTGCAACCACCCTTGGCTGATAGGGAGCTAGTGGATATGTTTCTGGGGACCTTGTCGGGTCCGTATTTCAACCATCTGATTGGAAGTTCTTCGTCCGGGTTTACAAAGCTGATTATGACTGGGGAAAGGATTGAGGCCGATATCAAATCCGATAAAATATAGAAGGGTGCTTCATCAGGCACCAAGAATAAGCCTTTTAAGAAGGAGTCCAGTGCTGTTTACAGTTCAAAAAGTCAGAATAGACCTGAACGCCACCAAGCTGTTAATGCAGTGGTTATATCAAAACCTGCTGGTGCTCCTCAGCGCAATAATCAGTCAAGGGCCGAAAGTCCACAAAGACAATTCACTCAGCTCAACATGACTTTATCCCAAATTCTGCCGCAGTTATTGAAGACCAACTTGGTGATTCCGAAGGAGGCCCCAAAGACTCCCAACACTACATCACCCATGTACGATCTGAATGCTCGCTATGCTTTTCACTCTGGTGGCCCGGGGCATGATACTGATGACTTCTGGGTTTTGAAGAATAAGGTACAGGATCTGATTGATGCTAAGGAAATTCAATTCGAAGCGCCGGAGAAGCCAAATGTCATAACGACACCTATGCCCAAACATGACGCGGGAGTGAATGTTATTGGGGATGACGATGATGAAAAGTTTGATATTGATAGCTGGATATACCCGACTGCTGATGGTGGATTAAGCAATTGGACAACGAAGGATTCTATGCTTGTTTATTTTATTAACCAGTAATGAGACTTTTGTTTTGAATTTGTAACAAACAATGTTTTAAACTTTATGGCCCGGTGTCTTACCCGGGGCACCGTGGCTTCATTTGTGAGGGCTTTATGTGTGTCATCTACATATATCATTAATAAAAGCATTGGACGTTTCTTTCATTTCAAATTTTGCGCTCCTTGTTTTTCTTTTATTATATATTGTAAAACAACTATTTTACACACACTCACATATACAGGTCTACATCCACTCTGGATCTCATCGGTAACGACTCTGCTATTTCCAGTTATGACTTTGATAGTTCGATCAACTTAGCTGAAGATGAAGGTGAAGATGATTGCGAAGTGCCTGGTGAACTTGCTAGACTGTTACTTCAAGAAGAGAGGGCTATACAACGGCACGAGGAGCCGGTGGAATCAGTAAATCTGGGTATAGAGGTAGACAAGAAAGAGGTTAAGATCAGTGCAAATCTAGAGCCTAGTGTTAAGCAACGGTTGATTTAGATGCTGCGTGACTATGTTGAGATCTTTGCCTGGTCTTATGAAGATATGCCTGGGTTGGATACCGATATTGTGGTTCTCCGCCTGCCTACCAAGGAAGACTGTCCTCCAGTGAAACAGAAGGTCCACCGAATGTGCCCGGTGATGTCTGAGAAAATCAAGGCTGAAGTGATGAAACAGTTTAATGCCGGTTTTCTAGCAGTTACTTCTTACCCACAATGGGTGGCCAACGTGGTTCCTGTGCCGAAGAAGGATGGTAAGGTTCGAATGTGTGTTGAATATAGGGATCTGAACAGGGCAAGCCCCAAGGATGATTTCCCTCTACCTCATATCGACATTCTAGTTGACAGCACCGCACAGCATAAGGTCTTCTCCTTTATGGATGGTTTCTCCGGTTATAATCAGATTAAAATGGCTCCCGAAGACATGGAGAAGACAACCTTTGTTACTAAATGGGGTACCTTTTTCTACAAGGTCATACCTTTCGGATTGAAGAATGTTGGGGCAACGTATCAGCGCGCCATGGTCGCTTTGTTCCATGACATGATCCATCATGAGATTGAGGTATACGTCGATGACATGATTGCAAGGTCCCAGACTGAAGAATAACATCTTGACCACCTTTAAAAGTTATTTGACAGGTTGAGGTTGTACAAGCTGAGGTTAAACCCGAACAAGTGCACCTTCGGGGTGAGATCTGGTAAGCTACTGGGTTTCGTTGTAAGCGATAAAGGTATTCAAGTGGATCCTGCAAAGGTGAAGGTTATACAGGAAATTCCAGCTCCCCGAACAGAAAAAGAAGTCAGGGGATTTCTGGGACGACTGAACTATATTGCCCGATTCATCTCGCACCTGACTGCTACTTATGAACCAATCTTCAAACTACTAAAGAAAGATCAAGTGGTAAGATGGAACGATGAATGTCAGGCCGCTTTCGAAAGGATTAAAGAGTATCTCCAAGAGCCACCCATTCCGATGCCTCCAGTTGAAGGGAGGCCTTTGATCTTATACTTGACAGTACTCGAGAATTCAATGGGGTGCGTGCTGGGGCAGCATGACGAGTCTGGCCAAAAAGAGCATGCTATTTACTACCTTAGCAAAAATTTTACCGACTGCGAGACCCGATACTCGTTGCTCTAGAAAAATTATTGCGCTTTGGCATGGGCTGCTCGCCGGCTGAGAAAGTATATGCTGACTCACACTACTCTATTGATATCAAAGATGGATCCAATCAAGTATATCTTCGAGAAGCCTGCCTTGTCCAGAAGAATAGCAAGATGGCAGATGATCTTGACTGAGTATGACATCCAATACACAACCTAAAAGGCAATTAAGAGAAGTGTGTTGACAGACCATTTGGCACATCAAGCAGTGGATGGTTACCAGTCTATGAACTTTGAATTTCCGGATGAGAATATCATGATAGTGACCGACTGTGAAGAACCTGGACCGGATGAAGGACCTGAGGAAGGATCTCGATGGTCTATGTACTTTGATGGAGCTTTAAACACTTTGGGCAATGGCATTGGCGCAGTGATTATATCTCCTAAAGGCTCTCATACTCCGTTCACCGCCCGACTATGTTTCAACTGCACCAACAATATGGCGGAGTATGAAGCATGCATCATGGGTCTTCGAGTAGCAATTGACCTAAGGATTAAGTTTCTAAGTGTTTTCGGAGATTCCGCTCTCGTGATCAGCCAGATTAAAGGCGAGTGGGATACGAAACACCCTAATCTTATTCCTTACAAGGAGTATGTGTTGACATTGCTTCCCCACTTCGAGGAGATAACCTTTGAACACTTCCCTAGAGAGGAGAATCAGTTGGCGGACGCGCTGACTACGGTGTCTTCTATGTTCAAAGTCAATTGGGACAACGAAGCTCCCCGGATTATCATTGAAAGATTGGACGAACCTGCACATTGCTGTGACATCGAGACTGAAGAAGTAGCAGATAAACCCTGGTTTTATGAGGTGAAGAGGTATCTTGAGGCTCAGGAATACCCTGAGGGTGCATCTGTTAATGACAAGAAGTTTCTGAGGAGGTTCGCGGCGAAGTTCTTCATCAACAATGGTATTCTTTATAAGCGTAACCATGATTCAACCTTACTGCGATGTGTGGATAAGAACGAAGCAGAAAGGATCATGGCAGAGTTGCATGAAGGTACTTTTGGAACTCACTCCAGTGGACACACCATGACAAAGAAGATCCTTCGGGAAGGATATTATTGGTCCACTATGGAAGCCGACTGTTATCAGCATTCTCGGACCTGTCACAAGTGCCAAGTCTATGCTGATAAGGTGCACATACCTCCAGTACCTCTGAATGTCTTGACGACACCTTGGCCTTTTGCAATGTGGGGCATTGATATGATCAGCGAGATCAGACCTACAACATCCAACAGACATCGTTTCATCCTGGTAGCAATTGATTACTTTACAAAGTGGGTTGAAGCAGCTTCCTTTGCTACTGTAACCAAGAATGTCGTGGCACGGTTCATTAGGCACAATCTGATTTGTCGATATGGTGTACCAGAGAGGATTATTACAGACAATGGTACAAATCTCAACAATAAGATGATCACCGAGCTCTGCAAGCAGTTCAAGATACAACATCACAACTCTTCTCCCTACCGGCCGAAGATGAATGGGGCTGTAGAAGCGGCTAATAAGAACATTAAGAAGATTGTGCAGAAGATGACGGTGACATACAAAGACTGGCACGAGATGTTACCGTTTTCTCTTCATGGGTACCGTACCTCAGCACGGACGTCAACAGGGGCAACACCCTATTCCTTGGCATATGGCATGGAGGCAGTCTGGCCCATTAAAGTTCAGATACCCTCTCTTCGGATTATGAAGGATGCAGGTTTGGGCGAAGATGACTAGATTCAGACCCGGCTTGATTAGCTGAATTTAATCGACGAAAAGAGACTTACTGCTATTTGTCATGGTCAGACGTATCAAAAATGTACGATCAAGGCATTTAACAAGAAAGTTAGACGACAAGAGTATTAAGTTGGGGATCTGGTAATCAAGCGCATTATCTTACCTCAAGGTGATCCCTGGGGAAAATGGACCCCTACTTACGAAGGGCCATTTATGGTTAAGAACATTTTCTCAGGAGGAGCTATGATTCTAACCACCATGGATGGTAACGACCTTCCTCACCCCGTCAATGCAGACATAGTGAAAAGATACTATGCATGAACAAAGACCCGCTAGGTTGACTGGCCTAGGCGAAAATAAGGGCTTCCTGGCGAACCAAAAGGGTTCGGGCAAAAATAAGGGATGAAAATGAAAAAATTTGTACACCTGGCAAGTCGAAAACCTGAAAAGGCGGCTTGGGCAAAAAAGGGTATCACGGTGGACTGAAAACCCGAAAGGGCAGTCCAGGAAAAAATTAGGGATCAGAGCGTAACACTATGTCTCATTGGATCACCTTGTAATCAAACTTCGGTATCGACTATCAAGCTCGGACGTCACTAATCAATCTGATCTACCTTCAACCAAGTAGCAAAGTGATGAGATGCTCGAGGACATAAAGGCAATAGCAGAGTTGGACCCCAGTGGGATTATTCATATAGCTGTTTTGTTCAGTTTTTTCACAAATTGTGTAAATTCTATTATTCGGCGGCGTTCTCTTACTAGGACGTCAGCCTCTTGTACAAAAGCGCCTATTTACAGTCCAAACTTCAAAATCAATACAATTCATTTTCAGAGAAATTTCAAATTGTTTTTCCTTTATCTGTTTTGTTTTGCAAAGAACGTCCAATGTTCATTTTTGATATATGCATTTGACGTTAATTGCTGCTCATGAATATTTACATGCGAAACAAAAAAGATCACTGGTAATATCAGAAACAGGGGAAATAAGAATTGTCCAAACTGTACAGTTGCTCTATTCACCAGGTACACGGGTAGATTTAGCTGAAGAATATGTCTAAGGCACTTTCACTCCCCGCAGATTAAGAGAAAAGACAGTATTGATAGCTCTCCCCAGCTGAGACTCGTAATTGTGAATGAATCGGTAATATTCTCCCGAAGCAGGGTTTATCTACCATCAGCACTGAAAGGTCTTAATATTCCCCAACAGAGTATACGAATATTCCCCGGCAGAATACAAAATATCCCCAGTGGAGTTTGAAATTTTTCCCAGCGCAATCTGAAAACTTCCCCAGTGGAGTTTGGAGAATCATCCCCGGTAGACTTTGGAAGATTGTCCCCAGCAGAGCTCAAAGGATTATCCCCATTCGAGTCTAAAAGGTTATCCCCAGTGAAGTCGCAACTGAAAGATATCCCCAGTGGAGTTCTTTCCTTTCACGAACAAGAAATTCAATCCCCAACAGGATTCAGTATCACCAGCAACGGTAATTCATCCCCAGCGGAATTTATCGGTGGAATCCTCAGCAGAACATCTATTCCCCACAGAGTAATCTCCTCATCAGTCTATTCCCCAATGAAGTTATCCTCTCCTGCAGGTTTATTCTCGTAATCATCTTCGCTCGCCATCCCTAGCAGAAACGAAGAATCCAACTCTATTCTCCAACAGTTATCTGTGATTTATTTTCCCCAGCTAAAAACATTACATTTCCATACATCATGATACATACATATACGTATCATACAACACAATCTCATTTATTTTGAGAACATCATCGCTTGATATATATCATGCATTGCATACGACTGACCTTTACCTTTCAGGAAGGATGCAGTTAAGTTCTCAGCTATGTCGAACTACTGACTGGTTCTTAAATCTCAACTGAATTATTCTCGGTTGAATTACAGATAAGGTTCTAAATCTCGACAATTTTCCTCCGTCGAAGTGTGGACAAGTTCTTAAATCTCAACAGAATTATCCTCCGTTGAAGTACAGACAATCCTAGAGCTCGATGAAGATGTTTCCCTCAGTCGAAGTATTGACCGGTTCTTAAATCTCAACTGAATTATCCTCGGTTGAATTACAGATAAGGTTCTAAATCTCGGCAATTCTCCTCCATCGAAGTACTGACCGGTTCTTAAATCTCAACTGAATTATCCTCGGTTGGATTACAGATAAGGTTCTAAATCTCAGCAATTCTCCTCAGTCGAAGTACTGACCGGTTCTTAAATCTCAACTAAATTATCCTCGGTTAAATTACAGATAAGGTTCTAAATCTCGACAGAATTCCCCCGGTTGAATTACGGACATGTTCTTAAAACTCAGCAGAGATGTTCTCTCAGTTGAGGTACAAGCAAGCTCCTAAATCTCAACAAAGATCAGACTTCCCCAGTGGAATCTTCCACAACAACAGGTATGCAAGTTCTCGCTAAGGAATCTCTTATGCGATCGACACTCCTGCAGATGGCATCTTTAATCCCATCCTCCTGCCAGCGATCTCCAAATGGCATCTGTAAGCCCATTCCCAACATCACAAGGCTGATACCACTTCATGCGAGTGCAAATTTCTGGGCACTCTAGTGTTCAATTATCTTCCACCTTCGAATCACGAAAGGCACGAAAGCCAATCTACATCCTCAGGTTTAAGAAGATTGAACAGGGGCAGCTGTTGTACCCCAAAATTTGCGCTCCCATATTTCTCAAGACATTGCAAGAAAAATCTCCAAGTTGCTCAAGTTTGCTCAAGAGTTGGCCAGACAAGTTATCTCCTAAGGCAGTCAACCCCAAATTAGGGTTTTGTGTTGCATCAAGATCTTTGTATCCAAATGACCTCAAGTTCTCCATAATGTCCTAATATGTTCTCAAGATCATCCATGTCAAATTTCAAGCCTTGCAGAGGAAGTTTGCTCAGTCAATTGCTCAAAGGGTCCAAAAATCGACTGTGCTAGGGCAAAAGTCAACTGTGACCTATAAACAGTCAAACTTCAAGATTTTTTGTCAAAATTATAATTTTGAAGGATATTTCATCATTTTATCAAGGGTTGATCATGATTCATCAAGGATTGCTCAAAATTCATCAAGACTCAAAAGTTGCTAAATTAGGGTTTTGCAGGAAAAGTCAACCCAACTTTGAACAAGCATAACTGTCGGAAGAAAGTGACTGAATTGATTTGTACTGTTTGAACTTTGACTTTAGTAATAAAGCTCGTTGTAGTGATCTAATGAGACATAGTCATACGCTTTAATCCCTAATTTTTTTCCTGGACCTCCCTTTCGGGTTTTCAGTCCACCGGGATACCTTTTTTTTGCCTAAGTTGCCTTTTCAAGTTTTCGACTTGCCGGTGTACAATATTTTCATATATATCCCTAATTTTTTTCTCGAACCCTTTTGGTTCGCCGGGATGCCCTTATTTTTCCTAGTCCAATCAACCTAGCGATTCATTTTTAAGCGTAGTATCTTTTGACTATGTCCACATTCACAGGGTGCAGGAAATATTCACCGTCCATGGTGGTCAGTATCATGGCTCCACCAGAAAATATCTTTTTGATTACAAACATTCCTTCATAGGTAGGAGTTCATTTGCCCCTTGGATCACCTTGCAGGAGGATAATGCACTTTATTACTAACTCACCAGCCTGATATACTCGATGCTTGATCTTCTTATTAAATGCCTTAATCATACGTTTATGATACATCTGACTGTGACAGACAGCCGCCAGACTCTTCTCATCAATTAGATTTAACTGATCCAACCTAGTCTGAACCCACTCTTCTTCGCCCAAGTCTGCATCTTTCATGATTCTTAGAGAAGGAATTTGAACCTCTACAGGTAGGACAACTTCCATACCATATGCCAGAGAAAAAGCGGTTGCCCCAGTGGATGTTCTAGCCGAAGTGTGGTAGCCGTGAAGAGCGAATGGTAACATCTCATGCCAATTTTATATGTCACAACCATCTTTTGTATGATCTTCTTTATGTTCTTATTGGCGGCTTCCATTGCGCCATTCGTCTTAGGTCGATATAGAGAAGAGTTGTGATGCTTGATCTTGAATTGCATGCAGAGCTCAGTGATCATCGTATTGTTGAGATTGGTACTGTTATCAGTGATGATCCTCTCGAGGATGCCATACCGACAGATCAAGTTGTGCTTGATGAAACGGGCGACCAAATTCTTAGTAACAGAGGCAAATGAGGCTGCTTTAACCCATTTTGTAAAGTAATCAATGGTGACGAGGATGAAGCGGTGTTTGTTAGATGTTTTGGGCTTGATTTCTTTGATCATACCAATTCTCCACATTGCAAATGGCCAAGGAGCAGTCATGGCATTCAAAGGCACCAGAGGGACATGAACTTTATCATCATAAATTTGACACTTATGACAAGTTCTCAAGTGACGGTGACAGTTGATTTCCACATTCTACCAATAGTAACCAACTCTTAAGATCTTTTTATCCATAGTATTTCCACTAGAGTGAGTACCGAAGACACCTTCATGCATATCTTGCATAATCTCTTCTGCTTCTTCTTGTCCATACAACGAAGTAGGGTTGAATCGTGATTGCGCTTGTATAAAATTCCATTGCTTAATAAGACTTTAGCTGAAAACCTTTGCAAGAATTTCTTGTCATTGATGGATTCCCCCTTAGGGTATTCTTAAGCTCCAAGGTACCTTTTCACCTCATGAAACCAAGGTTTCTCCTCTACTCCATCTGTGTCAATTTCACAGCAGTGCGCAAGTTCGTCAAATTTCTCAATGGTGATTCTAGGAGCCTCATTGTCCCATCTGACCTTAAACATGGATGACATGGTTGCCAGAGCATCCGCCAGCTGATTCTCTTCTCTCAGTATGTGCTCAAAGGTAATCTCCTCGAAATACGGGATCAGGATTAGTACATGCTCTTTATAAGGAATGAGATTCAGATGCTTTGTATCCCAATCTCCCTTAACCCGACTGATCACCAAGGATGAGTCTCCATACACGCTTAAGAACTTGATTCTCAGGTCAATAGCAGCCCTAAGAACCATGATGCAAGCTTCATATTCGGCCATGCTGTTGGTACAGTCGAAGCAAAGTCTGACAGTAAAAGGTGTATGGAAACCTTCGGGGGAAATGATCACATCACCAATTATATTGCCAAGAGCATTGGAAGCTCTATCAAAAACCATAGTCCATCGAGATCCTGACTCAGGTCCTTCATACGGTCCAGGTTCTACATAATTTGTTACTAGCATGATGTTCTCATCCAGGAATTCAAAGTTCATAGACGGATAGTCGTCTATAGCTTGATGCGCCAAATGGTTAGCCAATACACTTCCTTTGATGGCTTTTTGAGTGGTGTACTGGATGTCATATTTTGTTAAGACCATCTGCCACCGGGCTATTCTTCCGGAGAGAGCTGGTTTCTCGAATATGTATTTGATATGGTCCATTTTAGAGATCAACAAGGTAGTATGGGTCAACATATACTGTCTTAGTCGGCGAGCAGCCCATGCCAAAGCGCGACAAGTTTTCTCGAACAATGAATATCTTGTTTCACAATCGGTAAAATTTTTGCTAAGGTAGTATATTGCATGCTCTTTTTGACCAGACTCGTCATGCTGCCCCAGTACACACCCCATTGAGTTCTCTAGAACTGTTAAGTACATTATTAGAGGTCTTCCTTTGACTGGTGGCATCAGAATGGGAGGTTCTTGTAGGTACTCCTTAATTTTATCAAAGTCTATTTGACAATCTTCGTCCCATTTTACTACTTGATCTTTCTTAAGTAGCTTGAAGATTGGCTCACAAGTAGCATTCAAATGCAAAATGAAACAGGAAATGTAATTCAGCCGTCCTAAGAAACCTCTGACTTCCTTCCACTTCTTGTAATCTTACTGGTCCCCGCAATATTGACAATACTGGGATTAGCTTCTTCTTTTTCTTCATCAGACAATTCTTGCTTGACGCCATGATAATAGACGTCAGACCCATAATGCCATGGAATTTCCTTCTCCGAGGAATACGGGATAGGCCCGGGCGTTGTAATAACTAGTGGAGCAGCTTTCGGATTGGCGGTAATCCTTATAGGACCTTTGGAAGGGATCCTAAAAGGAGTACCGGAGATAACAAACAGATCTTGGAAGAAATTGTTGGTAGGTGGAACTTTTTCAATCAGAATAATATGTTCACTCATCAAGCTTTGAACACCCTTTTTTAGTGACTCGCAGCCATTGGGTTCGACTGCACAACAATAACAACCTTCAACACAACCTGGAAATAAACCAGCTTGTAACAAATTCTTCTTTGTTGTAAAGAGTGGAGTAATCACATCATTCACAGAAGTAATATACATAATATATTCAACAACACTTATGCCTTTATCATGTTTGGGCATAGGTGTTGTAATCACATTTGGGGTTTCTGGAGGATCAAACTTAATCTCCTTGATGTCAATCATGTCCTGAATCTTGTTCTTCAGGGTCCAGCTATTGTTGGTGTCATGGCTAAGACTGTTTGAATGATAAGCACACTTTGCATTCGGATTATACTTAGGAGAAGCAGTGTTGGGATTGGGAGAAGGATCCCGCAGCGAAAGGAGTTTGGCTTTTAGAAAATGTTATAGTGCCTGAGACCAAGACATATCAATCTTAGTGAATTTCCTTCTTGGAGCGTATGGCCTTTGGTGGTTTCCCTGCTGTTGCTGTTGTTGAGCAGGCGCTGAATTAGAAATTAATACTGCTGCCATGGATTGGTAGCGACTACTTTTACTACGGCTCTTCTGACCATAGATAACATTGACCTCCTTTTCCCCTCCAAATGACTTCTTCACAACATTTGAAGATGCAACCATCGGGATCTTCCCGCTCTAGATACCATTTTCTATTCTTTCCCCAGTCAGAATCATCTCTGTAAAATTAGATGAGGAACTCCCAATCAGCAGATTAAAGAACAGACCTATCAAAGTGCCCATAAACATGTATACCATTTCCCGATCATTCAGAGGAGGTTTCACCCTTCCAGCTAAGTCCCTCTATTTGTGAGCATATTCCTTAAACCCCTCATTAGAGCCCATGGACATGTTCTGCAGTTGCACTCGAGTTGGTGCCAGGTCAGTGTTATATTGGTACTGTTTGTAGAAAGCAACAACCAAGTCCTCCCAAGTATGAATATTGGTTCCCTCTAGCTGATAGAACCATTCTAATTATGTGTCAGCCAAACTTTCTTGAAATAAATGGACCCATAACTTCCGACCAGCAGTGTGAGGTTGTATCTTTCTCACTTACAACCTCAAGTGGAGCTTAGGACAAGAGTCCCCATCGTACTTAGCAAAAATAGAGACTTTGAACTTAGGTGGGATAACCACCCCAGAACCAGACCTAAATCCCCAAAATCCAGTCCATGCACCTTCTAGACTTCCATTGCCTTGATCCTGTTCTCCAACTATTTATATTTGTCGTCCGCAGGGGGATACTGCTCATCAGCAAAGTCTTTGTCTTCAGGATTATTCTCATAATCCTTTTTGTCCTTGTCATCCTCATCATTATTGTCATCTTCTTTAGAGGAGTCATCTTCTACCTGGATTGGTTGATCAGGACTCTTGAATCTCCTCCCCAGGTTAAGGACATCAGGCTTCTTGGTCTTCTTTTTCTTGGTGACGAGGGAGAAGAACCAAAAGCCCTAATGTGATTATGTTATGATTGAAACAATATGGTATGATGAAGGGATCTTAGGGGAAAAAATTGGGGTACAACATGTATCAATGGAGTTTTTTGTGCAATTTCTGGCTAGAGGAAATTTGGGAGTGTTTCAGGGTGCTAAAACTCGTCCATTAGCTCACAAATAGTGACTCTATTTATACGCAACAAGTTTGGAGACTTCTTGTTGATCAGAATTCAAAATTACAAGTTTATGCATAACATGTGATTTTTTTTGAGAAATTCAAGTTCCAAAGCCTTGTGTACTTGCTAGATAGAGTGGTTATGCTTTAAAAAAGCTTGCTTCTGACTTTGTGGATGGAGTGTGATCAGAGGGAACAAGTTAGAGGCTTAAGAATGGACTTTATGCAAAAAGCTTGCTTTACAAGAATGACAATGTTAACTTTGTGCCATTAATGGAAATGCAACTTGGATAATAGTTCAATTGCTTGGATCAAAGCTCTAGCAACTGTGTAATCATTTAATTATGGAGTGACAAACAAGTTTGAGCCCTGAAAAGCAAAGATTATGCAGCCTAGCATGGGTTTGGTTCATGTATTTATCAAAAAATGACTTGTAATTCAAGTTTGAAAATCCTAACTTCCTATCTTCGATTCTCCCTGCTCAAGAAAGATCTCAAGGAGTTATCTGACTTTTTAGAAAGCTTGTAGTGTGTTCTACAACCCCTCTTTGAATCACTTTTTAAAATTCCCCTTGTAATTATATGAAAAAGTGCCATGAAGTTAGGTCAAAATCCTGACCAAAACTAGGGCAAAATTTCACTAAGTGTTCAATTTCAAGACCATAACTTTATGAATTAATAACTTGAGATATAAGCACTTATAGAAGAAGTTGTGTAAAGAAATGTTGTAGATATCATGTAGATCTACAAATTTCATGTTGAAAGTTTCTTCTGAATCCTCTTGCATCATGGTGAAAAATTTGCTCAAAGTTGTGAAAAAACATGAAGTTTTAAACACTTAGAAAAATTTCTAAGTTAGAAAACTTTGACTTTTCAAAATGAAATCTTGACTTTTTGATTTATTGATGAATGATTTTCATATTTTGACATGTTTTGATGAATTGTGATCTTTGACACTTGATTTTGACCAAAAAGTCAAAGTTTGACTTTTCAGTGTATAGTTGACTTTTGATCAGTTGACTGAAAATTCACTATCAATCCAATTGATCTTGAGCAATGTTTTGGGTCATGTCATTAGGTCAAAATGATGCAATTGAATTCCTGAGATCATGCCTCAAATCAATTAACCATTTTCTAGGTCAAAAATCAGAAATTGCCCTTTCTCAGTCAAAACCCTAATTTTGACCATTTTGCCCTTTTGATGATTTGATCAAATTTCTTGAGGAATTGTGGTCCAAACTTGATCAAATGATACATATGAGTTTATAATGTTGATGTGGATAAAAAATTATGAAGTTTGACTATAAATTGGCCACAGTTAACTTTTTCCCCAATACAATTGATTTTTAGGTCAACTGCTCAATTGACTGAGCAAAAGTATGTTCCAAGGCTTGAAGCTTGACATGAGTAATCTTTGGGGTCCATAATGATCCATGAAAGTCACAAGAGGCATTGAAAGTTCAATTATCCTTGTGCAATCTCAAACCCTAATTTTGGTCATCAGTGTTTAAGGAGGTGTCTTGAGTTGATCAACCCTAGTGCAGTCTTGAACCAAGAGAGATCTTTGTGAGAAAATATTTGATAAATGAGAGGGAAAATTTTGGGGTACAACAGCTTCCCCTGTTAAATCTTCTTAAACCTGAAGAGTTAGATTGGCGGATTTGCCATTCGTGACTTGAAGGTGGAAGAGGATCGGACACTAGAGTGCCCAGAAATTTGCACTCGAGGATGTGATGGTTGGTAGTGTAGGGAATGGGCTTAAAGATGCCATTTGGAGAGGAGATGAGAAGTTGTTGGATATGGGCTTGCAGATGCCATCCAAAATGATTGCTGGACTGTATCTGAAAGAGAATCTGAATGAGTATCAGAATGGCGTTCGTGTCTGGAGCGTATCTGAACTGTATCTGAAGGCTGAATTTGAATGAGTATCAAAATGGCATAGAGCGTATCTGAAAGCTGAATCTGAATGAGTATCAGAATGGCATCCGTATCTGAATGTATCTGAACTGTATCTAAAAGCTGAATTTGAATGAGTATCAGAATGGCGTCTGTGTCTAGAGCGTATCTGAACTGTATCTCAAAGCTGAATCTAAATGAGTATCAGAATGGCGTCCATGTTTGGAGCGTATTTGAACTGTGTCTGAAAGCTGAATCTGAATGAGTATTAGAAAGGCGCCCGTGTCTGGAGCGTATCTGAACTATATCTGAATGTTTAGTTGGTCATGTAGATAATTGTCCTGGCTCGTTTTAGGTGTCAATCTCTGACCTTTTTGTAAATTGTTGATGATAGCCATCGGCTGACTGATCTTTCCTGAAAAGATGAAATATTAGTTATATGCAATGTCATGATGTATGAAATGCATCGTATAATGATGTTCTCAATAAAATAAATGTAATTATGTTGTATGCATTTGTGTCATAGATGTTTATGACGCATGGATGCGATGTATAGGCATATAAGCTGTGTTGCTGTAACATTGTTGGATTAGGGAAAATAAATCACCGACTGCTGTAAGTCTTCATGTTTTGAAGTGCTGATGAGTTGATGAGCTCCTATTTGTTAGAGAAATAAACTCTGTTGTAAGGGAAACATCGCGTGTTGCTTGTGAAATCTGTTGGAGAATCCTGAGAAATTGGACGACCTTTACTGGGGAGTGATAAACTAGAAGTTTTGTTCCGCTGGGGATTAAGCTGCACACTGTGGGGAATTTTAAGGAATAGTCTAAATATATTATGCTATTCTTTAAAGCCATTAGTGATTGTCTTCTATTTTTTCTTATTTGTAAATAGTAGTTATGTTCAAATGCATATGCTCAAAAATAAATCATTGGACGTTTTTGTAAACAAAACACAGAAATTAAAGAAAAAACATATAGTTTTGCACTTTAAAAAGAGTATCTTTGTATTAACTCGGATAAGTATTTTGTACAATGAAATGAACATCCTAGTAAGAGAATGTCATCGTAAAAAATGGAATTTTGATTACAAAGAAAAGATAGCTATATGCAATAATCCTATGGGGTTCCCATTCTTCTATAGCCTTCGCGTCTCTGAGCGTCTTGTCCACTTGCTTCCTTGTTCGAAGTTGATTGGATTGATCAGAACCTCTAAATTTTTCAGTCGAAGCCAAAGGTTGTCTGTAAAGGTGATCCAACGGGACATAGTCATACGCTTTAATTCCCTAACTTTTGCCTGGACCTCCATTTCGGGTTTTCAGTCCACCGGGATACCCTTTTTTGCCCAAGTCACCCTTTCGGGTTTTCAACTTGCCGGGTGTACAAATTTTTTTGTTTTATCCCTAATTTTTGCCCGAACCTTTTTGGTTCGCCGGGATGCCCTTGTTTTGCCTAGGTGTGTCAACCTAGCGGGTCTCTTATGCGTACTATCTTTTGATTATGTCTGCATTCACAGGGTGCGGCAGGTCGACGCCATCCATAATGGTTAAGATCATTGCTCCACCAGAGAATATGCTTTTTATCACAAATGATCCTTCGTATGTAGGAGTCCATTTGCCCCTGGGATCACCTTGCGGCAGTATGATGCGCTAGATCACCAAATCCCCGACTTGATATACTTGGCATCTGACCTTTTTGTTGAAAGCCTTGATCATCCGTTTTTTATACATTTGACCATGACAGACAGCAGTAAGCCTTTTCTCACCAATCAAGTTTAGTTGATCAAGACGAGTTTGGATCCAATGTTCTTCATTCAGCCCTGCGTCCTTCATAATTCTCAAAGAGGGGATCTGGACCTCAATAGGCAAGACAACCTCCATGCCGTATACCAGAGAGTAGGGTGTTTCCCCGGTTGATGTGGGTGCCGTGGTACGATAACTTTGGAGAGCGAATGGTAGCATCTCATACCAGTCTTTGTACGTGACTGTCATTTTCTGTATGATCTTTTTGATGTTCTCATTTGTGGCTTCAACATCACCATTCATCTTTGGCCGGTAAGGGGAATAATTGTGGTGCTGGATCTTAAATTGCACACACAGTGCGGTGATCATAGTGTTGTTGAGATTCGTACCATTGTCTATGATGATCCTCTCTGGGATACTGTACCGACAGATGGGATTCTGTTTGATGAATCGGGCGATAACATTCTTGGTAACAGAAGCGAAAGAAGCCGCCTTAACCCACTTCATGAAATAGTCAATGGCCACCAAGATGAAGCGGTGTCCATTAGAGGCTGTTGGCTTGATTTCACCAATCATATCGATGCCCCACATAGCAAAGGGCCAAGGAGACGTCAAGACATTCAAAGGAACCGGAGGTACATGCACCTTGTCAGCATAGATCTGACACTTGTGGCAGGTTCGAGAGTGTTTATAGCAATATGCTTCCATGGTAGACCAGTAATAACTTGCTCATAGGATTTTCTTGGCCATCGTATGCCCACTGGAATGGGTGCCAACAGTGCCTTCATGCAGATCAGCCATGATCTTTTCTGCCTCGACCTTGTCTACACAACGGAGCAAAACAGAGTCATGGTTGCGTTTCTAGAGAATGCCATTACTAAGGAAGAACTTAGCAGAGAATCTTCTTAAGAACTTCTTATCATTGATTGAAGCTTCTTCCATATATTCTTAAGCCTCGAGATACCTCTTAACTTCGTGGAACCAAGGCTGGTCCACTATTTCTTCAGTATTGATCTCGTGACAGTGAGTGGGTTCATCCATTCATTCAATGGTGACCTGGGGAGCCTCGTTATCCCATTTAAGTTTAAACATTGATGAAATTGTGGCTAGCGCGTATGCTATCTGATTTTCTTCTCGCGGGAAATGCTCGAAGGTAATCTTCTCAAAATGTGGGATCAAAGTCAACACATGTTCTTTGTAGGGGATAAGGTTAGGGTGTTTGCTGTCCCAATCCCCTTTGATCTGGCTGATGACCAAAGCTGAATCTTCGAATACACTTAAGGACTTGATCCCCAAATCTATGGCAGCTTTGAGACCAAAAATGCACGCTTTGTATTCTGCCATGTTATTTGTACAGTTGAAGCAGAGTCTTACCGTGAAAGGAGTATGACATCCTTCAGGAGATATAAGTACAACACCTATACCATTGCCGAGTGTGTTGGATGCCTCATCAAAAACCAGGGTCCATCAGGATCCTTGTTCAGGTCCGTCATATGGTCTGAATTCTTCGCATTTGTTTACCATCATGATGTCTTCATCTGGGAATTCAAACTTCATGGACTGGTAGTCATCTACAGCTTGATGAGCAAGGTCATCAGCTAGTACACTGCCCTTTATTGCTTTTTGGGTGGTATACTGAATGTCATATTCTGTCAGGATTATCTGCCATCTTGCTATTCTCCCAGAGAGGGCAGGCTTCTCGAAGATGTACTTTATTGGATCCATTTTAGATATCAATAAGGTAGTATGGGTCAGCATATACTGTCTTAGCCGGTGAGCAGCCCATGCCAGAGCGCAACAAGTTTTCTCGAGCAGTGAATATCTTGTTTCACAGTCGGTAAACTTTTTTCTCAGGTAATAAATAACATGCTCTTTTCGGCCAGACTCGTCATGCTGCCCCAGCACACACCCCATTGAATTTTCCAAAACAGTTAGATACATGACCAATGGTCTTCCCTCGACTGGTGGCGTCAAAACAGGAGGTTCTTGTAGGTACTCTTTGATCTTGTCGAAAGCAGTTCGACACTCGTCATTCCATTTGACTACTTGATCTTTCTTTAGTAATTTGAAGATTGGTTCACAAGTATCTGTTAAGTGAGAAATGAATCGGGCAATGTATTTTAACCATCTCAAGAATTCTATGACTTCCTTCTCGGTACGAGGAACATGCATTTCTTGTATTGCTTTCACTTTGGCAGGATCCACTTTGATACCTTTACCGCTGGCGACAAAGCCTAGGAGTTTACCGGACCTCACCCCAATTGTGCATTTATTTGGGTTCAACCTCATCTTGTATTTCTTCAGTCTCTCAAACAATTTTTGCAAATGGTCAAGATGTTCCTCTTCAGTTTGAGATCTGGCTATCATATCGTCCACATAGACCCCTATTTCGTGATGTATCATGTCATGAAATAAGGCTACCATGGCACGCTGATAGGTTGCCACAACATTCTTCAACCCGAATGGCATAACCTTGTAACAGAAAGTGCCCCACTGTGTGACAAAGTTTGTTTTCTCCATAACCTCAAGCACCATTTTAATTTAATTATAGCCTGAGAAACCAGCCATGAAGGAAAACACCTTATGTTATGTTGTATTGTCGACCAAAATGTCGATGTGGGGAAGTGGGAAATCATCCTTAGGGATTTCTCTATTCAAATCTCTGTAGTCCATGCACATTCGTACCTTTCCGTCCTTTTTAGGCACGGGAAAAACATTGGTGACCCATTGCGGATAGGAGGTGACGGCCAAGAGTCCGGTGTTGAATTGTTTCATGACTTCCGCTTTGATCTTCATTGACATGTCTGGTCGCATGCGATGGTCCTTTTGTTTTACCGGTGGGTAGTCTTCTTTTGTTGGTAGACGATGTACCACGATATCTGCATCAAGTCTTGGCATGTTTTCATACGACCAAGAAAAGACCTCAACATAATCATGTAGCAACTAAATCAAACGCTTCTTGACACTGGGTTCCAAATTGGCACCCACCTTGACTTCTTTCTTGTCCTATTCGGTACCTAGGTTAATTGTGTCCACTGGTTCTCCCGTGGGGCTGAATGGTCCTCTCTTCTTGTTGTAGTAACCTGGCTAGTTCCCCAGGAACTTCACAATCTTCCTCACCTTCGTCTTCGGCTTGGTAGATTAGATTTTCAGAGTCACAAAAGGACATAGCAGAATCATTACCCATAGGATCCCGAATGGATGTAGATCTGCATTTTGAATGTGAGTGTGTGTAAGAGTATAGATATCTTTGAAAAAAAATAAAAAATGTAAAAAAGAAAGACAAAGAACACAAAGTTTGTATGTAAAAACGTCCATGATTCATTGATGACATATGAAAATGAGATAACAACCCTTACAAATGGACCGTTGTGCCTCGGGTAAGACACAAGGCTTTAAAAGTCTGAATTGTTTAATTATTACAGATCCAACAAAATTTAAAGACAATTAATGTTGGATAAAAGTAACTGGGACAAAATCTCTAGCTTCCCAGTTGCTGAGTCCTCTGTTGACAGTTGGGAAAATCCATTCCTCCAGGTCGTAGCTATCCTCATCATCCTCCACCATGTTGACTTGGTGGTTGCTGATATTCAAGGGTGGTCCCCCGGCACGAGCATGGCGTACAACTTTTTGGGCTCCTGAAGTGAAACCCAAACCAAATTTGTCAGACTTGTATGGGATATCTGGGAGTTGCCCCCAAATAGTGCACCCACCTTCTTTTATCACTGCCTTGGCATCTTTCAGAGAAGACATCTTTAGCGGAGGTCTTATAATCTTTGGGATTTGGGAAACAACTTTGGTTACTGCCACGGTTGGTGGGACTTCCTCGAAATGCTGAAATGGAGTTTCAATGAATTCACCGTCCAATTCCACGTATCTGAAGGAGTTTAAGTGACTGACCATATATTCTTCTTCTCCATGGACAATAATGATCTTCCCCTTGGTTTGGTATTTCAGCATTTGATGTAATGTAGAGGTGACAACACCAGCATTATGAATCCATGGTCGGCCTAATAAGCAGGAGTAGGAAGGGCGAATGTCCATCACGTAAAAAGTTGAATCAAAGGTTTGAGTTCCGACTTTTATGGGGATGTACACCTCCCCATGACCATTCTCTTTGAACCGTCGAAGGCCCCTACTAATATGTTGTTGGGTTTTAAGGTCAAACCTTCACAGTCAAGTCTATCAAGAGCCTTCTTAGGCAGCACATTCAAAGATGAACCAGTATCAACCAAGAAATGGGCCAAAGTTATGCCCTGGAATTCGATAGAGACATGTAATGACTCGTTGTGCTTCCTCCCTCTAGGTGTCAAGTCAGCATCAGAAAAGCCTAAACCATTACCCGCGGTCAAGCTAGCCACACAGTCTTGGAACTGATCAACAAAGGTTTCTTGTGGTACAAGGGCAGTTTTAAGGAATTTCACCAAGGCCTTTGCATGAGCCTCGGAACACAACAATAAAGCCAACATGGAAATCTTTGATGGAGTCTGCCTTAGCTGCTCGACCACGTTGTAGTCGCTTCTCTTTATAATCTTTAGAATTTCTTCCATCTCCTTTTTGGAGGCCTCGGGGATGGATACTGTTTGTGCCTTCATCCGGACAGGCTCAACCAGAATGCCTTTGCCCCGAGTCTCGGTTGTCTTGGCGGCAGGAGTGTCAGCAGGGGTGACCAAAGGGATTGTAGTAGTAGTAGTGTTAGCAGGAACAGGAATAGGGATGATCACAAGGTCGGTAACAGTCTTTGGAGGAGCAATCTCTGGAGAGAAAATTCTTCCACTTCGGGTTATCTTGCTAGTTCCCGTAATATTACTGATGTCGAGGTCAGCCTTCTCAAGAATTGAGTCTTCATCAGCCAACCAATCTTGCTTGACGCCGTGATAGTAGACATTTCCCCCATAATTCCATGGGATAGTCTTATCTGATGAGTACGGGATTGGACCTGGCATAGTAATTATCAATAGATCTACTTTAGAAACTGATGTAATCCTAACGGGTCTTTTGGTGGATACCCTGGAAGGATTGGCGGAAATGGTTACTATTGAAACATCACTGTAGGAAATGGGTCGAATGGGAGTCTTTTCAAACAAAATATCTTTGTCATCCATTAGGCGCTGAACACCTGTTTTTAATAAATGACAACTAGTTGGTAGGGATAGACAAAAGTGGCAGCCTTCACCACAGCCCGAAAATAAATAGGCCTTCAATAGGTTCTTCTTGACAGTCAAGAGAGGAGTAACAAGTTCATTAAAATTAGAAATAAACATATCATCTTCAACAGCATTAACACCACGACCATGCTTGGGCATAGGAGCGGTGATAACATTCGGGATTTCAGGAGCATCAAACTCAATTTCTTTTGCTTCAAGGAGGTCTTGTACCTTGTTTTTAAAATCCCAACAGTTGTTGGTATCATGGTCGGGGCTTTCTGAATGGTATGCACAACGAGCATTAGGATGATAATGAGGAGATGTTGTGTTAGGATTCTTCAGAGCTTCTTTCAAAGTTACCAGGTTGGATCTCAACAAATGTGGAAGGACTTGAGATAGTGTCATATTAATCCAAGTAAATTGTCTTACTGGTCTTTCTGTTCTAGGCTGATCGTTCCTTTGTTGAGTAGGTGAAAGCTTAGGGATCATGACAGCCCCTACCATTAGTCGGCGTTCAGTCCTATCTTGATTCCTTTGAGGATACACAACACCAACTTATTTCTTCCTAATAAATGATTTTCTTACAACGGCGGAGGATGCGTCTTTTTGGATCTTCCCACTCTTAATCCCAGCTTCCACTCTTTCTCCGGTCAAGATTAGTTCAGTGAAGCCTTCCGAGGAGCTTCCAATAAAATGATTAAAGAAAGGACCGGACAAGGTACCCAGAAACATGTCTACTAGTTCTCTTTCAGAAAGGGGAGGCTGGACTCTTCCTGCTAAGTCCCTCCATTTCCGAGCGTAGTCTTTGAAATCTTCATTTGAAACCATAGCCATACTCTGGAGTTAAGTACGGGTAGGAGCAAGGTCTGTGTTGTACTGATATTGTTTATAGAAAGCAGCGGCAAGGTCTTCCCAATTATGGATGTTGGCCCTTTATAGTTGATAGAACCAATCAAGTTGAGTTCCAAATAGACTGTCTTATAAAAAGTGGACCCATAAATCTCTGTCAGCAGTGTGAGGCTGTATCTTCCTCACATAGGATCGAAGATACATTTTGGAGCACGAAACTCTGTCGTATTTAGAAAATATCGGGGCCTTGAACTTTGGTGGAATGACAATACCAGACACCAAGCTTAGCTCCTCAAAGTCTAGCCCGGGTACTTTCTAGATTTCCATTGTGCTTAGTCGTTCTTCCAGATGCTTGTATTTGTCGTCTACCAGGGGATATTGCTCTTCAGAGTAATCCTCTTCTTCTTCCTCTTCAGACTCTTGCTAGACAACTGCTTCCTTGCCTTTCCCATCTTGGTTATCTTTCTCACCAGATGACGTTGCAAAGTCTAGGGTCCGTCTTGCTTGTCCTTGGAACCTTCTTCCCATATTCAGAACTCCGGTTACTTTCTTTTTCTTCTTCTTTTCTTCAATTAGAAAGGTTTTCATATCTTCTTGTCCTTTTGCTAGAGTCAAGAACAACTGCTGAAACTGAGCATTCTGTGCTTGAAGGTCTTTTACCGTTTGCTCGAGATCCATCTTACTGAAATAAACAGTAGAAAGATGAAGAGACTTGTCGTAAGAAACCTGCTTATGTTATGATGAATGGTAAATGCATATGCAATAATTTCAAGGAAATTAGAGATTTAAAATTGCTTTAGACGAAAAAGGAACACACGTTATATTAATAAATTAAAGCTTGAGTAAATCATGCCTCTTTCGGGCTTACAAAGAAGTACAAAAACTCTAAGATAAAAAAGTTGTACGCATCCTCTTTGGTGCGATGTAGGCATTCAGGCTCCACTCCTCGTGAAGTTGCTTAGTGAGTTCCAAAACCTTCTTCTCGCTGGCGTAGAATTGGGCCTATAAAGTGTCTCGCTCCCCCTTCAGCTGTATCCAATCCCTTTGTAAGTCTTCAAGAGAGGTGGGCATGTTAGGATGCAGGATAGTGTACGGAACATCTCCTTCCACAACAGGCTCTATGGTTATCAGGAGAATGGAGGGGTAAGGTATCATAAGACTTTGAGCACGAGCTCGTAACCATTTGAGGTAAGGCTCAAGAGGGATGGAATTATTATGCCCCGATGTATTGCTATCTACCTTGTTCAACATCCTCCAAGCTCGGATAAATATCTGGCGATGACCTTGATCGTCGTTCTCGTAGTCAAATACCAAACCTTGGATGAGCATCTCATATGGGCCATCCCTTCGAGCGTAACCAAACTGTCTTAAGGCTAAGCAGGGGTTGTAGGTGATACCTCTTCTAATTCCAAGTAAAGGGACATTAGGGAATTATCCACAACGGTCGATAATAGTAACATTCTCTATGGATCGGGAACACCAACGAATGTCTAAATGTTTGAGCGTCATCAACCTACGTGACCACCTTGAACCTTTCTCGTTCTTTAATATAGATTGGGGAATATAGGAAATAAACCATCTTGCCAAGAGAGGAGTACAACACATAAGGATACCTCTTTTCCTCATAGTCCGAGTGTGAAAGGAATGTAGGATGTCTCCTAGCAAAGTAGGCACCGGATTACGAGACATGAAGATTTTGACGGTGTTCACATCTATGAGTTAGTCAGGATTTGGAAACAAAATCATCCCATAGACGAGGAGAGCCAGAATTTCCTCAAAAGCTTACAAATCCAAAGAGTTCCAACAACTTTGGGCTTTCTCAAACAAGAACAGTGCTAGGAAACCTTTGACACCACTCCTTATTTCCCAATTAGTTGTGATATCAGATGATTGCAAGTGTAGAGCTTGAGCAATCTCTTCTGGATTTGGATCCCTTTCCGTACCGTTTAATGGTAGTTGATTGAGACTGGGAATCCTCAAGAGTTGGGAGAATTCTTCCAAAGTTGGCACGAGTTGATAATCGAGAAATGTGAAGCAATGGTGTAAAGGATCAAAGAACTGGAAGAGCACCTTCATCATGTCTTCATCAGTGTTGGAGGTGACCAAGTTTAGTAGGAGACCATGTATTTCGGTGAATGGAGAATTTTAGGGAATCCTTGATGCTAGCTTTTTAAGTTGAGGAGGGATCCTTAAAAGATTGACTTGAATAGTTTTCCCGCGAATAGAGTCCATATCCTACAAAATAGAACAAAGATAAATCCCAAGATCCTTGAAATGGTTAGTGAATATGAGTATAATGTTATGATGTTTATGATGTCATGTACAAGTATATACAAACAAAGCAAACAAGTCCTTAGGTTTAGGCTTGCATGGAGTCTCATAGGTAAGTACCCTCTTGAAGTTTAGTTGGCTCAAACCTATCCTAGTAACAGTAACCGGGTTCTAAGGAGCTCAATATCACAAATTTGTTTCTTTGGGCATTGTTTCAGCACAAGCTTCTTTAATGGCGACCGAAATATCCCAAAAAACCAAGCCTCAATGAGTGTAGTATCGAGTATCTACCAACTTCAGACTGCACCAAAGCCGGTTATCTCACTACGTCCTAAAGGCCAAGTTGGTCAAGTAAAGGTTCTAAAAGTTCATTAGTACTTCATGACATCACTCAGCGGCCCCGTATTCTCCTTGACTACTCAAGGGCTACCGATACCCACAAATATGTCACACTAACGTAGCTATTGTTTATACCATGTTGGTATACCCCGCACAATTTCCATAATGTATTGCTACTTACCTATAAGGAATCCCAAATCCGGGTAGAGGATTCAAACCCAAACAGAGAACCATAATGTAAATCATACAAGTCAAACAAAGAAAGCAAGTACATATGATCTAACCCTAAGGTAACTCCACTTTTAGAAATTTTCCCAGCAGATTCGCCAGTTCTGTGATACGATGGGAGAACTGACTTGGGTGTTTTGTGTTTGATCGCAAATGTTTCGGTTAGCAAGAGTCGCCACCAACTTTTCTTTTATCCAAAAGGAAAGGTGAAAAAGCATAGGAAAGACCTTTGAGATTGTTTCTTGAATTCGGGGGGTAGATTATGAAAAGGGAAGGTATTAACACCCTTTTCATCGATGGTTTTTCATGGGCTCTTAGTTACTTGCTAGATCACTTGCTTTTGTTTGAAATTGTGCTTTGTGTGGTTTTGAAAGTATTTTTTAAAAGAGACCATTGTTTAGGAAAACTTTTGTAATGATTCTCGTTCGTAAGTGTTGTACCCCAAAATTTGCCCTCTCTGTCTCAAGGACTTTTAGAATTACTTCAGTTAAATTTCAAGCCTCCGATCACATTTTCTAAGAAGAATCATTCAAATCATCAAAAGGGGAAAAAATGAGCAAAATCAGAGTTTCAGCTCGAAAAAGTCAACTGGACGCTAAAAAGTCAAACTTTGACTTTTTGACCAAATTTGAGTCTCAAAAATCACATTATGTCAAGACATCCAAAAAAATAAAATTTGATCATAAAAAATCAAGAGAATAAAAAAATCCAACTTTGCAAGACTTTGAAAATTTTCTAAGTATTTTCTATACTTGGTTAATTTCATTTACTTCATGACATTTTTTTACTACAACTCCAAATAATTCAAAATGATGCAAGTAATTCAAGTTATTACAAAGTGGCATTTTTGCAAAATTACAAATTTTAAAACTATGTCTTGATTGAGTTCTCTCAAAAAACCTTGCCACAATATTTTTGCCCTTGACATAATGTACATAAAATATTCCACAAGACCAAATTTGTGTCATGCTACAAATTATACTGTCCAAGTTGAACAAAGTGTGATATGCTACATTGCTACAACACCCCAAAATCTGCTCCATGCTTCCCTACAAGAAACCTTGTGCTATGCTGCATAACAAGTATGCATATGCTGTCCTATACAGTCCAAAACGGCTCTATGCAGTCTACCCAAACCTGCATCATAACAGCCCCAAAATTGCACCAAAATGGCAAAGGAAAATTGGTGAAGAAAGTATCAAAACAGTAGGCAAAAACAATTCAAAATTAATTATTTGGTTTCCCTCCTAAACCTCAGTCAAGGGTCTACAAAAAGAGCAGTCCCATAAGGCATAAGGGTTGAAATTTTTTGAGAGAGAGGATTGAGAGAAAGAATAGAGAGTTTGGTTGAGCAGAAAAAACAATATCCTTTGTAAACTTGACCCATTTTCAAAACAAAATTTTATTCTTATTCAAAACAAGACCCCAACCCATTACTCCACCATACAAACTTTCCCATAAGCCAAACACCTCATCACCTACAAATATTGTCCAAACATAAAAACAGTCCATGTAGTGCTATTCATCTTCACCTTCAAAAACACCAAAAAACAAATATAGTACAGTCTAACTTAGTTTCAACAGCCCGGAGCAACTTCCTGAAGATTTATTAGAATCATCATAGCAGTGGGAAAAGCATTCAAATTTAAAACAGTCAGTGCAGCCCAAAGACAATAAAACCATGTTTAAGGCAAAAAATGCAGCATGAGTCGACACGTACCTACATGCGTCAACCCATTCTAAGTGGAAAAACAGGGTATGAGTCGACACATAGCCTTATGCATCGACTCATACTGTAAAAAATCCCCAAAACAAAAACGTGAAAGATGTTTGGGTCGACATATACGCGTTTCGCGTCGATACAATAAGAAGTATGAGTTGACACATCTCAGTATGCATCGACTCATAATGAGCTGATTTTGTTTTACAGGAGCAGGGAAAAGCTATGTGTCGATGCGTAGCAGCATGGGTCGACACATAGCAGTTCAAAATGCATTTTTCCTTTTATTTTACACTGTTTTTACATTGTTTTCATTATTATTCGATTTGGTTGTAACATTTTAGTCTCCACTTCATCCCCATTGTTAAATTGTACCCCCATCCCCCTAAAGCGATGTAATAGCTTAGATTTTATTTTCCGCATTTTTACTTGCTTTTCATATATTGCTAGTAAATAGGATGTATAACAAGATAAAATCAACAAATAGATGACTTGCAAAGTACAAGACGAAATACATGCAAACTAACACACTTGCACACTAGCACCTCTAGGGTAATCTCAACTTATGGCCTTTCGGAAAATAGTCATGTCCCTCAAATATGGGACGTTTTAACAAAGACCCTTCGATGAAAAAGATCGTAGTCCCTCGATGACCCTCGATGTTGCCTTCGGTAAACGATCTAGTCCCTAAACGACATTGCTAAAACGTCACATAAGTTGCCTTCTATGACTATACAAATGTTCCACACCCGTCCCTTCACATCCAACGATGGGGCTTCTTACCAAATTAATGGTAAGATAGCAACATCTAAAGGAAGAGGAAAAGAACATCTAAGACCTTCGAGTAGGTAGATTCACTCCTAGTTACTCGCTTGCTCACAACAATAAAAAAAAATTTTACACACCAACACTTCCATTTCAAAAACATTTTCAAAAAGATAAAACATTTTGTATACGTTCTTCTGGAGACGAGAACCATTGCAAAATATCTTTTCGAAAACCACTTTCAAAAACACATTCCACAAACACGCCTTTGAACTATCTTTCGAAACAAAACTTTGTACGCGTTCTTATAGAAACGAGAACCATTACAAAGATATTTTGAAAACACTTTCAAATCCCACACCACAAGCACATCCAAACAAAATCAAGTTGATCTAGCGAGTAACTAAGAGCCCATGGAAAACCATGGATGAAAAGGGTGCTAACACATTCCCTTTTCATAATCTACCCTCCAAACTCAAGAAAACATCTCTAAAAGTCTTTCTTGTGCTTTTTCACCTTTCCTTTTTGGATAAAAGAAAAGTCGGCGGCGACTCTTGCTAAACCGCAACATTTGCAAACACAAACGCAAAACTCTCAAGTTAGTTCTCCCACCGTATCACAGAACTGGCGACTCTGTTGGGGATTTTACTAAAAGTGGGTTTACCTTAGGGTTAGATCACATTTACTTGCTTTCAATGTTTGATTTGTGTGCTTTACATTATGGTTCTCTGCTTGGCCTTGCTTTGATCCTCCACCCGGATATGGGACAACTTTTTAGGTAAATAGCAATAGATTGTGGAAACTGTTCGGCGTAGACCGATATGGTTGAAACAATGGCTATGTTAGTGTGACGCATTTGTGGGTACCGGTATCCCTCCTGGTGAATCGAGGAGAATAAGGGGCCGCTGAGTGGCGTCATGAAGCACTAATTAACTTTAGAACCCTAATTGAACAAACTTGGCCATTAGGACGTAGTGAGATAACCGGTTTCAGTGTAGAGCTGAAAATTGGTTGATACTTGATACTACACTCATTGAGGCTAGACTTTTGGGATATCTCGGCCGCAAGAAAAGATTGATTGTGCTGAGACCATTCCTAAGAGAAAGGTTAGTGATATTGAGATCCTTTAGAACCCGATCACTATTACTAGGACAGGTTGAGCCAAATAAACTTCAAGAGGGTACTTACCTAAAAAACCCCGTGCAAGCCTAAAACATAGGAACTTGTTTACTGTGTGTGCATATTTACTTGTACATAACATCATAACATCATAAAAATCATAAGCACCATGAGCATGCTCACTAACCATTTCAAGGATTTAGAAGTTTATCTTTGTTGTTGTGTTGTAGGTCATGAATTCCGCCCGAAGAAACACCATTCAAATCAGCTTTGTAAAGGCACACCCTCAACTTCAAGAGTTAGCCTCAAGAGTGCCTGGGGATTCTCCTTTTACCCAGAAATACGGTTGACTCCTCAGTTTGGCTACATACAGTTTCCAAGAAGAGATGATGTGTGTGCTGTTCCAATTCTTTGATCCCGTACATCATTGTTTCACTTTCCCAGACTATCAGTTGGTACCTACACTGGAAGAGTTTTCTCTACTGTTAGGAGTGCCCATGCTTGATCAGATATCGTTCACCGGTCTAGAAGGGATTCCAAAGCCTGAAGTCATCGCCAAAGCTTTGCATATGAAGAGAGCCGACATCATATCCAATTGGGAGACAAGAAGCGGGGTTAAAGGTTTCCTAGCCAAGTTTCTATTGGAGAAGGCTCGTTCATTCTGGGACGACATGGATTTCCAAGATTTTGAAGACGTCCTAGCTCTTCTCATTTATGGTTTGGTTCTGTTCCCCAATTCGGACCAATTCATAGACGTTAACGCCATCAAAGTCTTTCTCTATCACAATCCCGTACCTACCTTACTAGGAGACATCTTGTATTGCCTTCATACCCGGACCATGAAGAAAAGAGGTACCCTCTTGTGTTGTATCCCCCTACTCGCTAAGTGGTTCACTTCACACCTACCTCAACCAACATTGAAGAACGAGCAAAGACTGACATGGTCCCAAAGGATGATGTCCCTCACCCATTCTGACATCCGTTGGTGTTCGAGATCCTTAGAAGATGTCTCTATCATTGACCACTGTGGGAAATTCCCTAACGTCCCTCTGCTTGGTATTAGGGGAGGTATCACCTACAATCCCTGTTTAGCTCTTTGACAATTTGGGTATGCTTGAAGAAACGGTCCTCACGAGATGTTCATCCAAGGTCTGGTGTTCGACTATGACAAAGAAGACCAAGGTTACCACCAGAGGTTTATACAAGCTTGGAGAATGGTGAACAAGGTGGATAGTAGGACTTTAGGACACAAAAACTCTATCCCTCTCAAGCCTTAGCTTATGGGGGTGCGAGCTCATGCTCAGAGTCTCGTGATACCTTATCCTTTCATCCTCCCTGTTATCATAGAGCCTATTGTTGAAGGAGACGTACCATACACCATCCTTCATCCTGACATGCCTACCTCTCTCGAAGACTTGCAGGAAGCTTGGGTTCAGTTGAAGGAAGAGCGAGACACCTTTGAAGCCCAGGTTTGCACCAGTGAGAAGAAGGTACTGGAACTCACCAAGCTGCTCCATGAAGAGAAGAACCTGAACGCCTACATTGCTCCAAAGAGGATGCGTTCAACCTTTTTGTCTTAGGAGTTTTTGTTGTATTTTATTTCTTTCATTGTAAGCCCAAAAAGGCATGATGGGCTCAAACATTGGATTTAATATAACGTGTGTTCCTTTTTGGTTTGAACAAATTTAAATCTCTAAATTCCTTGAAATCATTTGCATATTGCATCTTCATTCATCATAACATCATATGGGTTTCTTACAACAGGTCTCCTTATCCTTCTACTGTTTATTTCAGTGAGATGGATATTGAACAGACAGTGAAAGATCTTCAGGCGCAGAACGTCCAGTTTCAACAAATGCTCTTGACTCTGATAAAAGGACAAGGGGAGTTGAAGACTCTACTGGCCAAAGAGAAGAAGAAGAAAGCAAACAAACCAACCGATATTGTGATCATGGGAAGAAGGTTCAAAGGACAAGCCAGACGGACTTTGGACTTTGCAACATCATCGGGTGAAGGAGATGATTAAGAAGACAAGACCAAGGAAATGAACAACAACCCAACATCTGAAGAAGAGGAAGAACCTGACTACTCTGAGGAACATTATCCTCCCGCTGATAACAAATACAAAGAGCTAGAGGATCGTTTGAATGCTATGGAGGTCCAAAGAGTACCCGAACTAGATTTTAAAGAGTTAGGACTTGTCTCAGGGGTTGTCATTCCACAGAAATTCAAGGTCCCCACTTTCACTAAATATGACGGTGTCTCTTGCCCGAAGCTGCATTTAAGGTCATACGTCAGAAATATTCAACCCCATATGGCTGATAAGAATTTGTGGGTGTTTTTTTTCCCAGAGAGCTTGTCAGGAACACAATTGGATTGGTTCTATCAGTTGGAAGAGACCAATATTCACAATTGGGAATATTTGGCTGCCACCTTCTACAAACATTATCAGTACAATGCTGACTTAGCTCCAACTCGGATGCAACTGCAAGGCATGTCTATGGGTACAGGTGAAGGTTTCAAAACCTATGCTTAGAAATGGAGGGATCTTGCAGGCAGAGTCCAGCCCCCTCTATCTGACAGAGAGTTAGTGGATATGTTCATAGGCACCTTGCCAGGTCCATTCTTCAACCACCTGATCAGAAGTTCCTCAGCTGGATTTACTGAACTAATCATGACTGGTGAGCGGATCAAAGCCGGTATAAAAAGTGGAAAAATTCAAAGAGATGCATCCTCGAGCACGATGAAGAAACCCTTCACGGGTAAGAAGGAGGCCAGTGCCATTTATAATCTGAGAGATCAGAGCAGAGCGGGATACCGTCCAACGGTAAGTGTTGTAATAATACCTAGGCCTGTGACTGCCCCACAATGCAACAATCAGCAAAGGGTGGAAAGACCAAAAAGGCAGTTCACCCAGATCAACATGACATCGACAGTGGTTCCACCCCACCTGTTGAGGTATAACTTGGCAACTTTAAAAGAGGCTCCCAAAAATCCTAATACTTCCTCTCCTCGATACAATTTGAATGCTCGGTGCGCCTATCATTCTGGGAGTCCTGGTCATGACACAAATGACTGTTGGGCACTAAGAAATAAAGTACAAGATTTGATTGAAGCCAAGGAGATTGTGTTCGACGCTCCGGAGAAGCCTAACGTCATAACTGCTCCCATGCCTAAGCACGATCATGGAATTAATGTTGTTGATACCGACTTATTTGTGACCTTGGTGGATGAAGTTTCTACTCCTCTCATGACTGTAAAGAAAAATTTGTTGTTGGTCGGTTTATTTCCGGGTTGTGGTGAAGGTTGCCACATGTGTTCATTTCTACCTTCTGGTTGCCATTTACTGAAGTCAGGTGTTCAACGCCTGATGGACAACAAAGAAATTTTGTTCGAAAAAACCCTAGTTCCCGTTGTTCCATCTGAAGACATTGCTATTATAACCATTTCCGCCAATCCTTCCAAGGCCTCCTCGAGAAGACCTGTTAGGATTACACCCATTACGAGAATCACTCCGTTGATAATCACATGTCCTAGTCCTATCCCGTACGCCTCGGAAAAAGCTGTCCCTTGGCATTATGGCGCCGATGTGTACTATCATGGCATCAAACAAGATTTGAAAAATGAAGAGGCTGATCCTGATATTAGTAACATTGTTGGGACCAGCAAGATTACTAGAAGTGGAAGGGTATTCTCTCCTGAGATCTCCCTGAAGACTGTCACTAAGCCTATCGTTATTTCATCTTCTGCTCCCGCTAGTACTTCAGTTACTATTCTTGTTCTTACTCCAGCTGGTACCCCTGCCGATAAGTCGTCTAGGACTCGAGGCAAAGAAGCTGTAGGTGAGCCTGCCCGAACGGAGGCACCTAGAAAAATTGATGTGGAAGCCTCTAAGCGAGAGATAGAGGAAAATTTGAAAATAATCAAAAAGAGTGACTACAATATGGTCGAGCAGCTGGGGCAGACCCCCTCAAAGATATCCATGTTATCCCTGCTGTTGTGCTCCGAGGCCCATGCGAAGGCCTTGATTGCATTCTTCAAAACTGCGCATGTGCCGCAAGAGACTTCAGCTGATCAGTTTAAAGATTGTGTGGCTAGCCTGTCTGCTGACAATGGGCTGGGATTTTCAGATGCGGATTTGACACCGAAAGGAAGAAAGCATAATGATGCTCTGCATGTCTCGATTGAATGCAGAGGCACCACTATGGCTCATGTGCTGGTAGATAATGGGTCTTCGCTGAATGTTCTACCAAAGAAGGCGTTGGACCGGTTGGATTGCGAGGGTTTGACTCTAAAGCCTAGTAACATTGTGGTAAGGGCTTTTGACGGATCGAAGAGAATGGTGCACGGGGAGGTGGACATCCCTGTCAAGGTAGGCTCTCAGACTTTCGAGTCCACCTTCTATGTGATGGACATCAGGAGATCGTACTCTTGTTTGTTGGGTCGTCCTTGGATCCACGAGGTTGGGGCTGTTACTTCTACACTACACCAAATGTTGAAGTATCTGGTGAAGGGGAAGATAGTTACCGTGCATGGAGAAGAGGAGTATATGGTGAGCCACCTAAACTCCTTCAGGTACGTAGAGATGGATGGAGAATTTACAGAGACTCCTTGTCAAAAATTTGAAGAGGTTCCCCAGATTTTGGCGTCAACTGAGGCCACTACCAGCACCAAATCTCCTCTGAAGATGGCTTCTCTCAAAGATGCTAGAGCAGTATTTGAAGAAGTCAGGAAAACCAATTGGGGGCAGCTCCCTTAATTTATTCACAAGACTGACAAGTTTGGCTTAGGCTTTACTTCAGGAGCTCAGAGGGCTGTTTGACACGCTCGAGTTGGAGGACCTCCCCTACGCATCAGTAATCGAGGGGTCAATGCTATTGAAGACAGTGAGGAAGATTCTGATTTTGACAGTTGGATTTACCCGACTACCAACGGTGGATCGAGTAATTGGACGACCAGAGATTTCATACCAGTTTCTTTTATTCGCAGTAATTGTCTGATTTGTTTTTAAGTTTGTAATGAACAATTTAAACTTTATGGCCTTGTGTCTTACCCGAGGCACAATGTTTCTATCTGTGAAGGTAATTATATGTAATATCATATATCATCAATGAAGCATTGGATGTTCTTTGTATACAAATTTTGCACTCTCTGTTTTTCTTTTCTGCCTTTTCTTTATCAATACAGCTATGCTCTTACACACACTCATGTATCAAACTGCAGATCCATATCCACTCTGGACCCCATTGATAACAATCCTGCTATTGTCAGTTATGACTTCGAAAATCCGATCAACCAAGCCGAGGACAAAGGTGAGGACGATTGTGAGGTACCTGGAGAACTTGCTAGACTGCTACAACAGGAAGAGAGGGCTATACAGCCTCATGAAGAGCCAGTTGAGACAATAAACTTGGGCACAAAGATAGATAGAAAAGAGGCTAAAATAGGTGCAAATCTGGAGCTTAGCGTCAAGCAGAGGTTGATACAGATGTTGCACGACTATGTTGAGATATTCGCCTGGTCCTATGAAGACATGCCTGGTTTGGACCTTGACATTGTGGTACATTGCCTGCCGACTAAGGAAGACTGCCCGCCGGTTAAACAGAAGGTCCGTCGTATGCACCCTGAAATGTCAGAGAAGATCAAGGCAGAGGTCATGAAGCAGTTCGACACGGGGTTCTTATTTGTCACCTCATATTCGCAGTGGGCTGCTAACGTTGTTCTGGTACCTAAGAAGGACGGCAAGGTACAGATGTGTGTGGATTACAGAGATCTGAACAGGGCAAGCCCCAAGGATGACTTCTCGCTTCCCCACATTGATGTTCTGGTTGACAACATGATGCAGCATAAAATCTTCTCCTTCATGGATGGTTTCTCTGGCTACAACCAGATCAAGATGGCTTCTGAAGACATGGAAAAGACAACTTTCGTGACACAGTAGGGCACCTTCTGCTACAAGGTGATGCCTTTCGGGTTGAAGAATGCTGGGGAAACTTACCAGCGAGCCATGGTCGCTTTGTTCCATGATATAATTCACCATGAGATCAAAGTTTCTGTTGATGACATGATAGCCAGGTCTAAGACCGAGGAAGAGCACCTTTATCATCTCCAAAAGTTGTTTGACAGGTTAAAGGTATACAAGTTGAGGTTGAATCCAAACAAGTGCATCTTCGGGGGAAGGTCCGGTAAGCTTCTGGGTTTCATCGTTAGTGACAAAGGCATCCAAGTAGATCCTGCAAAGGTGAAGGATATACAAGAAATGCCAGCTCCCCGTACAGAGAAGGAAGTTAGAGGTTTCTTGGGACGGCTGAATTATATCGCCAGGTTCATTTCACATCTAACCGCTACTTGTGAGCCAATCTTCAAGCTTCTGAAGAAAGATCAAGTGGTAAAGTGGAATGATGAATGCCAGATCGCTTTCGAAAGAATCAAGGAATACCTACAAGAACCACCAATTTTGATGCCTCCAGTTGAAGGGAGACCTTTGATATTGTACCTGACAGTACTAGACAATTCAATGGGGTGTGTGCTGGGGCAGCATGACGAGTCTGGTAAAAAAGATCACGCAATATACTACCTTAGCAAAAAGTTTACCAATTGTGAGACAAGATACTCACTTCTCGAGAAAACTTGATGTGCTTTGGCATGGGCTGCTCGCTGACTGAGACAGTATATGCTGACCCACACTACTTTGTTGATATCCAAGATGGATCCGATCAAGTACATTTTTTAGAAGCCCGCTCTCTCCAGAAGGATAGAAAGATGGCAGATGATCTTAACTGAATACGATATACAATATACAACCCAGAAAGAAATCAAGGGGAGGGTATTGGCTGATCATTTGGCTCATCAGGTCGTGGATGACTACCAGTCCATGAATTTTTAGTTCCCGGATGAGAATATTATGCTGGTGACTGACTACGAAGAGCCTGGGCCGGATGAAGGACCTAAGGAAGGATCCCGATGGTCTATGTACTTTGATGGAGCCTCAAACGCATTGGGTAATGGCATTGGCGCTGTAATCATATCCCCTGAGGGTTGTCATACTCCGTTCACTGCCCGATTATGTTTCAACTGCACCAATAACATGGCGGAGTATGAAGCATGTATCATGGGTCTTCGAGCTGCTATTGACCTGAGGATTAAGTTCTTAAGTGTATTCGGGGATTCCGCTCTGGTGATCAGTCAGATCAAGGGTGAGTGGGATATGAAACATCTGAATCTCATTCCTTACAGAGAGTATGTATTGACGTTGCTCCCACACTTTGAAGAGGTAACCTTTGAACATTTCCCACAAGAGGAGAACCAGTTGGCGGACGCGCTAGCTACCATGTCTTCCATGTCAAAATCCAGTGGGACAACGAAGCTCCCCGAATCACCATTGAAAGGTTGAATGAACCGGCACACTGTTGTGAAATCGATACTGAGGAGGTAATAGACAAACCCTGGTTTCACAAAGTCAAAAGGTATCTCGAGGCTCAAGAGTATCCCAAAGGGGCATCTGTCAATGACAAGAAGTTTCTGAGAAGGTTCGCTGCAAAGTTCTTCCTCAGTAATGGAATCCTCTATAAACGCAACCATGACTCTACCTTACTGTAGTGTGTAGACAAGGGCGAAGCAGAGAGGATCATGACAGATCTATATGAAGGCACCTTCGGAACCCATTCTAGTGGACATATCATGGCCAAGAAGATCCTACGGGAAGGATATTACTTGTCCACTATGGAAGCCGATTGTTATCATCACTCTCGAACTTGCCATAAGTGCCAAATCTATGCTGATAAGGTGCATGTGCTTCCGGTCCCCTTGAAAGTCTTGACAGCTCCGTGGCCCTTTGCAATGTAGGGTATCGACATGATCGAAGAAATCAGGCCTACCGCTTCTAATGGACATCGCTTCATCCTAGTAGCCATTGATTACTTCACGAAGTGGGTTAAGGCAGCCTCTTTTGCCACAGTAACCAAGAACGTGGTGGCGCGGTTTATCCGACATAATCTGATCTATCGATATGGCGTGCCAGAGAGAATTATTACCGACAATGGTACGAATCTCAACAACACATTGATCACCGAGCTCTGTAAACAGTTCAAGAAACAACATCACAACTCTTCTCCCTACCGGCCAAAGATGAATGGCGCTGTTGAGGCAGCTAACAAGAACATCAAGAAGATTGTACAGAAGATGACAGTGACATACAAAGACTGGCATGAGATGTTACCATTTGCTCTACATGGGTACTGTACCTCAGCACAGACATCGACGGGGGCAATACCCTACTCTCTGGTATACGGCATAGAGGCAGTCCTACCTATCGAAGTCCAGATAACTTCTCTTAGGATTATGAAAGATGCAGGTTTGAACGAAGACGACTGGATCCGAACCCGGCTTGATCAGTTAAATCTAATAGATGAAAAGAGACTTACTCCTATCTGCCATGGTCAGACGTATCAAAAGCGAATGATCAAGGCTTTCAACAAAAAGGTCAGAAGCCAAGAGTATTAAGTCAGGGATTTGGTGATCAAGCGTATCATACTGCCGCAAGGTGACCCCAGGGGCAAATGGACTCCCACACACGAGGGACCATTTGTGGTAAAAAAACATTTTCTTGGGTGGAGCCATGATTTTAACCACCATGGACGGTGACGACCTTCCTCACCCTATCAATGCAGACATAATGAAAAGATACTACGCATGATAAAAGACCCGCTAGGTTGACTGGCCTAGGAAAAAATAAGGGCTTCCCGGCGAACCAAAAGGGTTCGGGCAAAAATAAGGGATGAAAATGAAAAAAATCTGTACACCCGACAAGTCGAAAACTGAAAAGGCGACTTGGGCAAAAAGGGTATCCCGGTGGACCGAAAACCCGAAAGGGCGGTCCATGAAAAAGTTATGGATGAAAAGCGTATCACTATGTCCCATTGGATCACCTTACGGTCTGACCTCAGTATCAACTATCAAGCTCAAACGGCATCAATCAATCTAATCAGCTTCATACAAGCAACAAAGTGAGGAGATGCTCAAAGATATAGTGGTTGTTGTACCCTAAAATTTTCCCTCTCATTTTTTCAACATTTCTCATCACAAGGCTCTTTGATCTCAAGATCAAGCTAGGGTTTGCTCTGCTTAAGACATCTCCTTGCACTGTTGACCTAAATTAGGGTTTGAGTTTGCACAAGGAATTTTGGACTTCTAATGCTCAAAGTGGCTTTCATACTTCATGTTGGACTTACAAGATTACCTCTACCAAGTTTCAAGCCTTGAATCAAATTTTTGCCCAGTCAATTGGACAGTTGACCTAGAAATCAGTTGTATTGGGGAAAAAGTCAACTGTGCCCAATTTACAGTCAAACATCATAAATTTTGATCCATATCCACATTATAGACTCATATGAACCATTTGATCAAGTTTGGACTACAACTCCTCAAGAAATTTGATCAGATCATCAAAAGGGCAAAATGGTCATTTTTAGGGTTTTGACTGCAGAAGGGCAATTTCTGATTTTTCACCTAGCCAATGGCAAATTGGGATCAAACATGGATTCAAGGACTCAATGTAATCATCTTTACCTATTCACAAGGTTCAAAAGACCTCAATTGCATTGGATTGACAGATGAATTTTTCAATCAACTGATCAAAATTTGACTGTACACTGAAAAGTCAAACTTTGACTTTTTGGTCAAAATCAAGTGCCAAGGGTCATTTTTCATCAAAATATGTCAAAACATGAAACTTGTTCATCAAGAAACCCAATTTTGCAAATTAGGGTTTAAGATTGACAAATTTCATAACTTAGAATTTTTCTAAGTTATGAAAATTTCTTAATTTTTCCCAACTTTGCCCAACATTTTCATCATGATGCAATTGGATTCAAGCAAAACTTACAACATGAAAGTTGTAGTCCTCCACAAAGTATACAACTATGATTCAGAAAGTTTTCCCAAAAGAAGCTTATATCTCAAGTTATGATTTTTGGAACAAGGGTCCATGAAACTTTTAACTTAGTGAAATTTTGCCCTAGTTTAGGCAGGATTTTGGCATATCTTCATGGAAATTTTTCACATAGTTCCACTTGGAATCTCAAATTTAATTTCAAAGATGGATTGTAGAGCATGTTGCAAGCTTTCTAAAATGTCCAAGAACTCTCCAAACTCATTCGTGGTTAGGGAGAATCGAAGACTTGAAGTTAGCAAAAACTCACTTTTCATCCATGGCATGTTCATAGTGATAAAAGTTGTAAACTCTAATCAGCTTGCTTTGCACTAGATTACAGGCCTCAAAACCATTCCATAATCAATAATTAAATGCAAATTCATTGGTCTAAGGCTTTGTTTTGGTCATTAGAGCATTGCACACAAGATTAACCCTTAAATAGAAAAAGCAACATTGCCATTTTTGCTTAAATCTTGCTTTATGTCAAAACAGCATCCTTGAGCATTGGGCCATATCTTATGTATAAAATCAAATCCACAAATTAGAGGGGCCAAGAGCAGAGTGTGCAAGCTTATAGATAGCCTGTACAGGCTTGTCTTCCATCACTTCTCATGTTTTGCTTCATAACCAAGAAACTTGTCCAAATTCACATAACTTACACATTTGTGAAAACCAACCTTGGCAAACATTTGGAACAATTTTCTCCCATCCCCTTGAGTCAGAAACACGATCCTTTGAGCCCTCAAACCTCCCATAGCACAAAATCATCTTCATTTGGCAAAACAGGGCACTCCCTACAGTTTGATTTCCACAGCTCAAATCCCTCGTGCATTTTGCCTCAAATTGGTTCAAACACCTTCCATACAACCTATCCAAGCTATCCCAACCCTTAAACACTAACTGTAACTCCATTTACAAGGTTTTCCATTTTTGATTTCATCTTGTGCAGGTTGAGTTCTGTAGGATTGTTCAAGCACATTCAAGGCAAGCTAGGCATTGGAGAAGGTCAGAGGAAGTTCAAGCAAGCTCCCAAACATCTCAGGCCTCATTGAAAAGCTCCACATTGTCAGACACGATCTCAACTGAAACAGGTTTTTGTCAACTTGCTATCTCTCTATTTAGGAATAGTTAGGCTTAGGTTTGTGAATGAAAAATATAGTATTCATAGCCATGAAGCTGTACATCTGCTCAGTTTTCATTTTAGTTAAGCATGCTAAGAGAATTTGGTCCATGAACATCCTGAAAAAAATAGCTTAAGATTTAGGGCCAGAGAAATTCTCTCTGGTCTTTGAGAGTTAGGACAAGTTTTTTATATGGTTGAATTCGTCTTGGAAAACTCTACAACTTTGATGTTATGTGTTTTTGCATTAGAGCACGTATGCAGGTTTTTCGTGTTTGTACAAGGCGCGCGGAATTTTGAAGAACAGAGGTTGAAGATGAAGTCTGGTGGGCTGGGCTTGGTCCTGGCTCAATATTGAAACCCTCCCTTTTTGCTGAATACACCCCCTTGGCCCAATTTCTTTATATTTTATATTTTTGTATTTATTTTCATTTTCTGATTTTTATTTTATATTTTCCAAACATAAAAATACCCAAAAATGTTTTCATAAATTTTCACATTTATTTTTATTATTTTATTATTTTTTTATACATGAAAATAATTATTTAATAGTATATGCTTTTATTTATTGAAAACTTGAAAATAATATATAATAACATTATACTTTTATTTTTATTCTTTATTTTATTTACACTCAAAAAATATTGTTCTAAATATATTTTTGTCTTGTATATATTTTATTTTATTTTATTATACATAACTAATATAATTAATATGTATATACATACTTTTACTTTATTTAATAAATACTTGAGAATAAAAACATGAAAAAATTATACTTTTATTTTTTATTATTATTTATATTTAAATAATACTTTTTCTAAATATATTTTATTTTTTGTATATACATTATTTTATTTTATTGTATAAAAATAGTATATTTAATATATTTACATTCTTAAAAGAAAATTAGGGTTTTACCCTTAATAAAAAAATAATAATCTTTTTATTTATTTATTCCTTTCTATTTGCATTAAATATTTTTTTACATACATAAAAAATAAACATAAACATTTTGCACATTCATATTATTTTGTATATTTATTTAATTGTTATTCATATATTATTTATGCCTTTGATTCAATTTGGATGTAATAGTAAAATTAGGGTTTTAATTTCTTGTCAAGTAATCCCCATTCAAAAATTGTATTCCCCTCCCCATAATCATGTTGTAATAGTGGTAGATTTATTTTACGCATTTACGCTTTCAATTATGCGATGATTAGAGATTAGGGTTTGTATGCCAACAATCCAAAAATCAAACAAATAGCTTGACCTAATACAAAGACAAAAAGCATGTAAAACGACAGCATGATGCACACTTGCACCCCTAGGGTTTCATCCACTTGTTGCCTTTAAAAATTGGCCATGTTATGCATGTTGAGTACTTTGGCAAAACAAAAACGAAACAAAATATCATAGTCCCTCGATGACGCTATCTTGGTTGCCTAAACAAAATGATCTAGTTCCTCAGAAGTTGCTAAGATACTTAACACAATTGCTATCATGGTCAATACGATGACCCGCGCCTGTCCCGTTTAACATCCTAATACAAGGTTGTTTACCAAATGCAATGGTAAAACAACACTGTCAAAAGGGTTAAAAACGTATAAGAAAGATCTTTGAGTAAAATAGGGTAGACAACTCTTAGTTACTTGATCAAAACTTGCAAAAAACATCCTTGCTATTTTCAAACACACCTCACAACACAATTTCAAAACATTTCCCAAATCAAACTTTCAAACATTGAAATATTTTCAAAAGACAATACACCTTTGTATATATTCAAACAAGAATCATTACAAAGGTTACCACAACGATGGCCTCTTTTCAAAACATTTTCAAAACCACACACAAAGCACCATTTCAAACAATTGAAAAGCAAAAGCAAGTGATCTAAACAAGTAACTAAGAGCCCATGGAAAACCATGGATGAAAAGGGTGCTTGCACCTTCCCTTTTCATAATCTATCCTCCGAACCCGAGAAAACATCTCAAAGGTCTTTCCTGTGCTTTTTGACCTTTCCTTTGGATAAAATAAAAATTCGATGGCGACTCTTGCTAAACCGAAACATTTACGAACACAAACGCAAAACCTCAAGTCAGTTCTCCCACCATATCACAGAACTGGAGACTCTGCTGGGGAATAAATTTAAAAGTGGAGTAACCTTAAGGTTTAGATCACCTTTACATGCTTATCTTGTATGCTTTGATTGCTTTACATTTTGGTTCTATTGTTTGGGCTTGAAATCCTCTACCCGGATTTGGGAAACATTCATAGGTAAATAGCAATGCGTTGTGGAAACTGTGCAGGGTATACCAACATTGTTGAAGCAATAGCTATATTAGTGCGACATATTTGTGGGTACCGGTAGCCTTTGAGTTAATCAAAGAGAATACGGGGCCGCTGAGTGATGTCATGAAGCACTAATGAACTCTTAGAACCTTTACTTGACCATCTTGGCCTTTTTAGGGGTAGTGAGATGACCGGCTTTGGTGCAGTCCGAAGTTGGTAGATACTCGATACTACACTCATTGAGGGTTGTTTTCTTGGAATATTTCGGTCGCCAGTTAAGTGGCTAAACTGAAACAATGAACATAGAAAATAATCCAATGATATTGAGCTCCTTAGAACCCGGTTACTATTTATAGGACAGGTTGAGCCAACTAACTTCAAGAGGGTACTTACCTATGAAACCCCATGCAAGCCTGAAACTAGGATCTTATGTGATTTGCTTGTACATATACTTGTGCATACATCATGAACATCATAAAGCATCATATGCATCCACTAACCATTTCAAGGGTTTGGATCTTCATCTTTGTTCTTGTTTTGTAGGTCATGGAATCTCTTTACAGGAAAACAATTCAAGTCAACCTTGTGAGAATCCCTCCTCAACTCAATGAGCTTACTTCCAAGATTCCATAGAATTCTCCCTTCAGTGAAAGACATGCTAGACTTCTCAACTTGGTCAACTCCAACATTGAAGAGGATATGGTGAAAATTCTCTTCCAGTTCTTTGACCCCCTACACCATTGCTTTACATTTCCTGATTACCAACTAGTACCTACTTTGGAGGAATTTTCTCAACTCCTGAGGATTCCTATTCTCCATCAACTACCCTACAACGGTACGGAAAGAGAATCAAGTCCTGAAGATGTTGCTCAAGCCTTACACTTGCAACCATCTGATATCAAAGGTCATTGGGAAACCAGAAGTGGTGTCAAGGGTTTCTTGGCAAAGTTTCTATTTAAGAAGGCACAAGACTGCTGGAATTCTCTAGATCTACAAGCTTTTGAGGAGATTATAGCACTTCTCATCTATGGGTTGGTCTTATTCCCAAACCCTGATCAGCTTATAGATGTGAATGCTGTCAAGATTTTCATATCTCGGAATCCTGTGCCTACATTGCTTGGGCACATCCTACACTCATTTTACACACGAACAATGAGGAAAAGAGGTGTTCTCATGTGATGTACTCCTCTTATAGCAAGGTGGTTTATTTCTCACCTTCCCCAGTCAGTCTTGAAGAATGAGCAAGGCTTGAGGTGGTCACAATGGTTGATGACTCTCACACATTCTGATGTTCATTGGTGTTCTCGGTCCAGAGAAAATGTCATCACCATTGATCGTTGTGGGGAATTCCCTAATGTCCCGCTACTTGGCATTAGGGGAGGCATTACCTACAACCCTTGTTTGGCTTTGAGACAGTTTGGATATGCTCGAAGGGATGGCCTTCATGACATGCTGATTCCAGACTTGGTTTTTGACTTCGACAACGACGCTCAAGGACTTCGACAAAGGTTTATCCGAGCCTGGAGGATGCCCAACAAAGTGGATAGTAAGACACTGGGACACAATAATTCCATCCCCCTTGAGCCTTATCTCAAGTGGGTACGAACCCGCACCCAGAGTCTTATGATGCCTTACCCCCACATTCTCCCCGTGATCAAAGAGCCTGTTATGGAAGGAGAGGTTCCATACACCCTCCTACATCCAGACATGCCAACATCATTGGAAGAATTGCAAAAGAGTTGGATACAGCTCAAGGAAGAACGAAACACTTTTGAAGCCAGCTTCTATGCCAGTGAGAAGAAGGTTTTGGAACTTACCCGCCGACTTCACGAAGAGGAGACTCTTAACACCTACATCGCACCAAAGAGGATGCACAATGTCTTTTTACATTAAGAATTTTGTAATATTTTTCCCATGGGGCATTTATGTACTAACAAATTTCTTCTTATTAATATGACGTGTGTTCTTTTTGTTTGCAACAACTTTGAATTTCTAAATCCTTGAATGCATTACATGAATACATATCATTCATCATATGCATAAAAAGGTCTTCACACCAGGTTTCCTTATCTTTCTGTTGTTTATTTCAGCAAGATGGATATAGAGCAGACAGTCAAAGATCTGCAAGCACAAAATTCTCAGTTCTAACAACTCCTCATGACCTTGGCAAAGGGTCAGGAGGACCTTAAAGCACTGTTAGAGAAAGAGAAGGAAAAAGAAAAATAGAAAAAGAAGAAAAGGGACGGTGTGGCCACTTTGGGGAGAAGGTTTGAGAACCAGGCTAGAAGGGTCCTCGAGTTCCCCTCAACGTCAGACAAAGGGGTTGGTAAAGGTAAGGGAGTTGCAATGCCCTCCAAGTCTGAAGCTGAAGAGGAAGAAGAAGAAGAGGAGGAAGATTACTCTGAGCAGCAATATCATCCTGCAGACAATAAGTATAAAAATCTGGAAGAGCGGTTGGCAGCTATGGAGGTACAAAGAGTGCCTGGGTTGGATTTTGAAGAACTAGGGTTGGTTGCTGAGATTATTATTCCCCCTAACTTCAAGGTGCCTAAATTTTCTAAATACGATGGTTTGTCTTGCCTGAAGATGCATCTGCGGTCCTACGTCAGAAAGATCCAACCTCACTCTTCTGATAAGGATCTGTGGGTCCACTTTTTTCAAGATAGTCTTTCGGGTACACAATTGGACTGGTTCTACCAACTTGAGAGATCTGACGTACATAATTGGGAGGATCTGGTTGCTGCTTTCTACCGACAATATCAATATAATGCAGATTTAGCACCTACTCGTACTCAACTACAAAGTATGGGTATGGTTTCTAATGAGGGCTTTAAGGAGTATGCCCAGAAGTGGAGGGACCTGGCTGGAAGGGTGAAGCCACCATTGTCTGATAGAGAGATGGTTGATATGTTTTTGGGGAAGCTGTCTGGTCCATTCTTTAATCACCTGATAGGGAGTTCACCGACAGGGTTCACTGAATTAATTCTGACTGGTGAACGAGTTGAGGCTGGCATCAAGAGCGGTAAAATTCAGAAAGATACATCTGCTTCTGCCGCTGTCAAAAAACCTTTTTCAGCTAAGAAAGAGGTGTCAGCTATTTACACTCAAAAAGGTCGAGGAAGAGAAGAGCGCCGGTCAACGGTGGGGGCTGTAATGATCTAAAAGACTGCAGCTGATCAGCCTAAGAGTGATCAACCAAGAACCAACCAACAAAGAGGGGGAAGGCCTGCTAGGCAGTTCACCAAAATAAATATGACGCCTGCCCAGGTTCTCCCCCATCTATTGAAGCTGAACCTTACAACCTTGAGAGATCCGCGACAAAATCCGGATACAACTTCTCCTTTTTATCATGCCAATGCTAAATGTGCTTACCATTCCGACAGTATAGGGCACGACACCAACAACTGTTGGGCCCTTAAAAACAAGATCCAAGATTTAATAGATGCCAAGGAGGAAGAGTTTGATGCCCCCGAAAAACCTAATGTGATATCCGCTCCTATGCTAAAACATGGTCATAATGTCCATGCTATTGTAGAAGATCTTCATGTTACCGCTGTTAATGACTTAATGGCTCCATTGCCAATGATCAAGATGAATCTGTTGAAAGCCGGGATTTTCCCGGGCTGTGAAAAAGATTGTTACTTTTGTTCAACCTTACAATCCGACTGTCCGCTGTTGAAATCAGGCATCCAACGCCTGATGGATACTCAAGAGATCCTCTTTCAGAAAACTCATGTTGCTACCATTACTCCTGTTACTCCTGTTACTCTAATCAATGATATTGCTATAATCACCATTTCCGAAAATCTTTCCAAGGCCTGCAAAAGACCTGTTAAGATTACACCTGATCCAAAGTTTGTACCGCTGAAGATTACCATGCTGGTGCCTATCCCATATAAGTCCAACAAGAAGATACCATGGAATTATGGAGGAGAGATCTTCTACCACGGTGTCAAGCAAATCGAATCAGCCGAAGAGAATTCCGATGAAGAAACTCCTGACGTGGGAAATATTGCAGGGAAAAGTAAGATAACTCATAGCGGAAGAATCTTCTCTCCGGAGATTGCTCCTCCAAGGGCAATCTTCGGACCCTCAAGTGCTCCTATGCCAGTCAAGATATCTGTGCAAAGTCCAGTGATTGAAGAAATTGTTACTCCAAAGGTTGTACCCTCTGCTGTTACTGCTGATAAAGGTAAGGGGATCCAAGAAGCGCCCGTCAGGACGAGGGCTCAGACTTTGGTTATCCCCGAGACCACCCAAAAGGAAATGGAGGAAATTTTAAAGATAATTAAGAAGAGCGACTATGATGTCGTAGAACAATTGGGGTAAACCCCTTCAAAAATCTCTATGCTGGCCTTATTGCTCTGTTTCGAGGCTCATGCCAAAGCCTTGATCAAATTCCTGAAAACAGTGCACGTGCCTCAAGAAACTTCTGCGGATCAGTTTCAAGAGTGTGTAGCTAGCCTTACAACCGATAATGGTCTCGACTTCTCTGACGCCGATCTAACATCTAAGGAAAGAAAGCATAATGATGCGCTGCATGTTTTGGTAGAGTGCAGAGGGACCACACTTGCTCATGTTCTGGTTGATACCGGGTCATCTTTAAATGTCCTACCAAAGAAAGCATTGGATAGGCTAGACTGTGAAGGTTTAACCTTAAAGCCCAGTAATATCATTGTTAGAGCCTTCGACGGTTCTAAGCGGATGGTTCACAGAGAGGTGGACATCCCAATTAAGGTGGGAACGGAAACTTTCAACTCTACTTTTTATGTGATAGACATCCGTCCTTCATATTCATGCTTGTTGGGAAGGCCATGGATCCATAACGCTAGGGCAGCCACTTCTTCTCTACACCAGATGCTCAAATACCCAGTCCAGGGTAAGATCATAACAGTTCATGGTAAGGATGAGTATATGATAAGTCACCTTAACTCTTTCCGCTACGTGGAGTTAGATGGTGAATTCATAGAAACACCTTTCCAACACTTTGAAGAGGTTTCTCCTGAGGTTGCGGTAGCCAAGACAATGACTGATGTGCCCATCATTACCAAACCTGTGTCCCGGATGTCATCCCTTAAAGATGCGGAGGCTGTGATCAAGGAAGGAGAAAGTACAGTGTGGGGTCAACTACCAGATTTTCCTTTCAAGATGGATAAGTTCGATTTGGGTTTTACTGCTGCTAGTCAGAAGGCCGTGCGTCGCTCCCGGGCTGGAGGACTACCATTAAAGATCACTCATCATGGAGTTCATGCTTTGGAAGATGTTGAAGATGAGAGCAATTTTGAAGACTGGATCTTTCCAACCATTGAAGGAGGACTGAACAACTGGGAGGCGAAAGACTTCATTCCCATTACTTTCATCAATCAGTAATTTATCTTTTGAACATTTTCTGTTGGTCTATAATAATTATTAAACAATTCGTACACTCTTTTGCCTTGTGCCTTTCCTGGGGCACATAGGTCCATTTGTAAGGGTTTTGATTCTTCATTTTCATATGCCATTCTTAATGAATCATGGACATTTTCATCTATAAACTTTTGTGTTCATTTTCTTTCCTTTTACATTTTATTTTGTTTAAGGATGGCTATCCCTTACACACACCCACACTCACAAAATGCAGGTACCCATCCACTCCGGATTCCATGGGTGACTATTCTGCTTTGGCCTTCAGTGACTCTGAAGATCTGGTCAATCATGCCAAATACGAAGGTGATGAAGACTGTGAAGTGCCTGGAGAGTTGGCTAGACTTCTATGACAGGAAGAAAGGGCTATTCTTCCCCATGAAGAACTGCTAGAGACTATCAACTTGGGTACTGCCGAAGACAGAAGAGAGGTTAAAGTGGGTGCCAACCTGAAGCCAAATGTCAAAGAACGTTTAGTTCAACTGTTGAATGAATATGTGGAAATCTTTGCCTGGTCCTATGAAGACATGCCGGGACTCGACACAGATATTGTGGTTCACTGTCTCCCTACTAGAGAAGATTGTCCACCAATCAAACAGAAAGTTTGCCGAATGAGGCCCGATATGTTTGAAAAGATCAAAGCTGAAGTGATGAAGCAGTTCAATGTTGGGTTTCTTGCTGTTACCTCCTATCCACAATGGGTTGCTAACATTGTGCCCATGCCAAAGAAAGATGGCAAAGTGAGAATGTGTGTGGACTACAGAGATTTAAACAGGGCTAGCCCTAAAAATGATTTTCCACTACCACACATTGACATCTTGGTTGACAACACAGCTCAACACAAGGTATTCTCTTTCATGGACGGATTTTCAGGGTACAACCAGATCAAAATGGCCCCCGAAGACATGAAGAAGACTACTTTTGTTACGCAGTGGGGTACCTTCTGCTATAAAGTGATTCCATTCAGACTGAAGAATGCCGGGGCAGCCTATCAGCGAGCCATGGTAGCTTTGTATCATGACATGATACATCATGAAATTGAAGTCTACGTAGACGATATGATAGCCTGTTCACAAACAGAAGAAGAACACCTTGACCATATGAAAAAGTTGTTTGTCAGGTTGAAGGAATATAAGCTTAGACTGAACCCTAGCAAGTGAACTTTCGGAGTCAGGTCCGGTAAACTTTTGGGATTCATCGTCAGTAACAAAGGCATCAAGGTTGATCCTGCCAAAGTCAAAGCTATACAAGAAATGCCTGCCCCTCGCATTGAGAAGGAGGTCAGAGGTTTCTTGGGACGCCTAAACTACATCACAAGGTTCATCTCTCACTTAACATCTACTTGTGAACTAATCTTCAAGCTGTTGAAGAAAGATCAAGTGGTTGAATGGAATGATGACTGTCAAGTTGCTTTCGATAAGATCAAGGAGTATTTGTTGGAACCTCCTATCTTGATGCCACCCGTTGAAGGAAGGCCGTTAATCATGTATCTGACTGTTTTGGATAATTCAATGGGGTGTGTACTGGGCCAACATGACGAGTCTGGTCGAAAAGAGCATGCCATTTATTACCTTAGCAAAAAGTTTACCGAATGTGAGACTCGCTACTCACTGCTCGAGAAAACTTGCTGCGCTTTGGTATGGGCTGCTCGCCGGCTAAGGCAGTACATGTTGACACATACCACTTTGCTGATTTCTAAAATGGATCCGATCAAGTACATCTTCGAGAAGCCTGCTTTATCCGGAAGAATCGCTAGATGGCAGATGATCCTCACCAAATATGATATACAGTACACAACCCAAAAAGCTATAAAAGGGGAGTGTACTAGCTGACCATCTAGCTCATCAAGCTGTCGAAGATTACCAATCCATGAAGTTCGAGTTCCCCGATGAAGACATTATGACATTGGACAACATTGAAGGTAACGGACCGTATGACGGACCTGAACAAGGATCCCAATGGACCATGTACTTTGATGGTGCTTCAAATGCACTTGGCAACAACATCGGTGCAGTACTTATCTCTCCAGAAGGTTTCCATACACCTTTCACTACTAGACTTTGCTTCAGCTGCACCAACAACATGGCTGAGTATGAAGCTTGTATCTTTGATCTCAAAGCTGCGATTGACTTAGGAATCAAATCCTTGGTTGTGTTTGGAGACTCCGCTTTGGTTATCAGTCAAATCAAAGGAGAGTGGGACACTAAACATCCTAACCTCATCCCATACAAAGAACATGTCCTGACATTGTTACCTCATTTCGAGCAGATTACCTTCGAGCACTTTTTGCGAGAAGAAAATCAGCTAGCAGACACTCTAGCTACAATATCTTCCATGTTTAAACTTAACTGGGATAATGAGGCTCCCCAAATCACCATCGAGCGAATGAACGAACCTGCACATTGTCATGAGATTAATACCGAAGAAGTAGTGGAACAACCCTGGTTTCACGAAATCAAAAGGTATCTCAAGACTCGAGAATACCCTGAAGGAGCTTTAGTCAACGACAAAAAGTTCTTTAGGAGATTCGCTGCCAAATTCTTCCTGAGAAATGGTATCCTATACAAGCGCAACCATGATTGTGTTCTGCGTCATTGTGTGGACAAGGTAGAAGATGAGCAGATCATGACTGAATTGCATAGTGGCACATTTGGCACCCACTTGAGCGAACATACGATGGCTAAGAAGATTCTAAGGGCAGGCTACTACTGGTATACCATAGAAGTTGACTGTCATTAATACGCCCGTACTTGTCACAAATGCCAAGTCTATGCTGACAAGGTACATATTCCCCTAATTCCTCTCAATGTTCTAACAACTCCTTGGTCATTCGCAATGTGGGGAATCGACATGATTGGAGAGATCAAGCCAACGGAATCCAATGGACATTGCTTCATCCTGGTGGCTATTGATTATTTTACCAAATGGGTCGAAGCAGCTTCCTTCGCCTCCGTTACAAAGAATATGGTTGCCCGCTTCATCAAGCAGAACCTCATATGCCGGTATGGTATCCCCGACAGGATCATCACAGACAATAGTACAAACCTAAATAACACTATGATCACCGCTCTGTGCGAACAGTTCAAGATTCAACATCAGAATTCATATCCCTATAGGCCAAAGATAAACGGTGCTGTTGAAGCTGCGAACAAAAATATCAAGAAGATCATTCAAAAGATGACAGTCACCTACAAGGACTGGCATGAGATGTTACCGTTTGCTCTGCACGGATATCGTACCACGGCTCGTACTTCAAACGGGGCAACCCCATTTTCTTTGGTATATGGCATGGAAGCTGTTTTACCTATGGAAGTTCAGATCCATTCCTTGAGAATTATGAAGGATGTTGGTTTAAGTGAAAACGATTGGATTCAGACCCGGCTTGATCAACTTAATTTGATCGACAAGAAGTGACTTACTGCTATTTGTCATGGTCAGACGTATCAAAAACGGATGATCAAGGCTTTCAATAAGAAAGTCAGGCGTCAGGTGTATCAAGTCGGAGATCTTGTAATCAAGCGGATCATCTTGCCGCAAAGTGATCCCAGGGGCAAGTGGACTCCTACTTACGAAGGACCATTTGTGATCAAAAACATCTTTTCTGGTGGGGCTATGATTCTAACCACCATGGACGGCGACGACCTGCAGCACCCTGCGAACGCAGACATAGTCAAAAGATACTACGCATAAACGACTCGACAAGTTGAAAACCCGAAAGGGCGACTTGGGAAAAAATGGGCATCCCGGTGAATCGAAAACCCGAAAGGGCGGTTCAGGCAAAAATTAGGGATAAACAAAAAAATCTGTACACCCGGCAAGTTGAAAACCCGAAAGGGCGGCTTGGGCAAAAAGGGATTTCCCGGTGGATCGAAAACCCGAAAGGGCGGTCCAGGCAAAAATTAGGGAATTAAAGCGTATGACTATGTCTCATCGGATCACTTTAAGGACAATCTCTTCACGGAGAAGCTCCAAGCTTCTGATCAATCCAATCATCTGCAGACGAAGCGACGAATGGACAAGATACTCAGAGTTGCGAAGGCTATAGCAGAATGGGAATCCCATGGAATTGTTACACATAGCCATCTTTCTTTGTATAAATTTTTCTCAATTTTTTTGGCAACATTCTCATACTAGGATGTCTGTTTCTTTTGTACAAAATACTTACACCAAGTTAATACAAAGATACCTCAAAGTGCATAAAATTGTTTGCCATTTCTTTCTTTTTTACATTTGTGTTTTATTTGAAAACGTCCAATGATTTATTAAAATGAGCATATGCATTTGAATATAAGAACTATTTACAAATAAAATGAAATGAGAAAGGATAATTACTGATAGGATGAAAGTATAGGAAGATTTCTATTCCAGGAGAAATCCCCTGCAGTACATCATCCAGGTCCTCAACAGAGTTAAAGCTTTGAAATGCATATCCCCAGCAGAGTTAAGTTTCTGGAATCCCCATCAGAGTTGAGTTTTCAAACTCCCGATCCCCAGCGGAGCAAAACTTTGAACCGTAAACCCTCAGTAAGGATGAAGCTTTCTTCCCCAAGCAAAGCCAAAACATCAACCTTTGAACACCAGTGGAGACTATCCAGTTTCCTCCCTTATCCCTGAAGAGTCACTTTAAAACCAGATAATTCCCCAGAGAGTTATTCTTCCCCAGTGAAGTCACCATGATCAAATCAGCACATCATGAAGATCCCCAGCGGAGTTGAAACTTTGATCTACTAATCCCCAGCGGAAACCATTCCGTTTTCCCCTGATATTCCCAACAGGACGGAGATCCTCACTCTTGAAGTCCCCAGTAGATTGGCATACAACCCAAACTCCTGATCTCCCCAGCAGTATAGTTTTTCCATACAGAGGTTGTCAAAGATCTTGAATCTCCAACGGTGGTCGTGGATCTATTTTCCCCGACAGCGGCCAAAGATCTTATTATCTCCAGCTATCCAAGATTTATTTTCCTCAGCAAGACAACTAATCAGCTCACATGCGCATACATTACATTCATAAATCATGAGCATTAACAAAACACATATATTGCATCATACATTCCATGCAACATAACTTTGTGTTTCATCTAACATCCTACCCTTTCCAGGATGAAATTAATAAGCTGCCTAAAACAGATGTTCGAAGCTCGGAAAACGGCTTAGAGATGCTCCAGACACATACGCTTCTCTATTTGTTTATTCAAATCAAAGGGCATATTCCTGTTCTAGTTATGAAGCCTAGATTCGACCAGATAATACCTTGATTGTACTGAAATCCAGAGATCGACCAAAAAATAGTAGAATCCCCTGCAAGTTCTTCTGAAGCCTGGATGTTGACTAGATAAGAAGCAAAGTATCATGAAGCCTGGATGTTGACCAGATAACAATACAAGACTGTGAAGCCTGGATGTTGACCAGATAGCAGTAAGATACACTGTGAAGCTTGGATGTTGACCAAATAGCAGTTTACTCGGCCAATTACCTTAAAGCCCGGATTCAACTGGATAGTGGTAGGCCTCAAAGTCAAAAGGAAACCCGGGGGCGACCGGATAACCATTTGATTTCCTTCTGAAGCCTGGATGTTGACCAGATAGGAAGCAAAGTATCATGAAGCCTGGGTGTCGACCAGATAGCCATTCAAAACTGTGAAGCCTGGATGTTGACCAGATAACAGTAAGGTACACTGTGAAGCTTGGATGTTGACCAAATAATAGTTTACTCGGCCAATTACCTTGAAGCCCGGATTCAACCGGATAGTGGTAGGCCTCAAAGTCAAAAGGAAACCCGGGGGCAACCGGATAACCATTTGATTTCCTTCTAAAGACTGGATGTTGACCAGATAGGAAGTAAGGTATCGCGAAGCCTGGATGTCGACCAGATAGCAATGCAAGATTGTAAAGCCTGGATGTTGACCAATAACAGTTCACTGTCACCTCTCCAACCGAAAGATGACCCCCCCAGTAGAATAACAGACGATTGAAGTTCTATTTCTACCACAACAGAGACCAGCATTCCCCAATATAGTACTCCTCAACAACAGGTGTATATGCCCTCACAAAGGAATCTCTTATACAATCATTTTTTCTTGGATGGCATCTTTAAGCCCATCTCCGACAAGATTCTGTCACATCTCTAAATGGCATCTTTAAGCCCATTCCTTCAACTATACTATGACGAGTGCAAATTTACGGGCACTCTAGTGTCCAATCCTCTTTTAACTTCGAGTCACGAAAGGCAAACTCGCCAATCTAACTCTTCAGGTTCAAGAAGATTGAACATGGGCAACTGTTGTACCCCAAAATTTTCCCTCTCATTTTTTTAACATTTCTCATCACAAGGCTCTTTGAACTCAAGATCAAGCTAGGGTTTGCTCTGCTCAAGACATCTCCTTGCACTGTTGACCTAAATTAGGGTTTGAGTTTGCACAAGGAATTTTGGACTTCTAATGCTCAAAGTGGCTTTCATACTTCATGTTGGACTTACAAGATTACCTCTACCAAGTTTCAAGCCTTGAATCAAATTTGCCCAGTTAATTGAACAATTGACCTAGAAATCAGTTGTATTGGGGAAAAAGTCAACTGTGGCCAATTTACAGTCAAACCTCATAAATTTTGATCCACATCCACATTATAGACTCATATGAACCATTTGATCAAGTTTGGACTACAACTCCTCAAGAAATTTGATCAGATCATCAAAAGGGCAAAATGGTCATTTTTAGGGTTTTGACTACACAAGGGAAATTTCTGATTTTTCACCTAGCCAATGGCAAATTTGGATCAAACATGGATTCAAGGACTCAATGGCATCATATTGACCTATTCACAAGGTTCAAAAGACCTCAATTGCATTGGATTGATAGATGAATTTTTCAGTCAACTGATCAAAATTTGACTGTACACTGAAAAGTCAAACTTTGACTTTTTGGTCAAAATCAAGTGCCAAGGGTCATTTTTCATCAAAATATGTCAAAACATGAAACTTGTTCATCAAGAAACCCAATTTTGTAAATTAGGGTTTAAGATTGAAAAATTTCATAACTTAGAATTTTTCTAAGTTATGAAATTTTCTTAATTTTTCCCAACTTTGCCCAACCTTTTCATCATGATGCAATTGGATTCAAACAAAACTTCCAACATGAAAGTTGTAGTCCTCCACAAATTATACAACTTTGATTCCCAAAGTTTTCCTAAAAGAAGCTTAGATCTCATGTTATGATTTTTGGAACAAGGGTCCATGAAACTTTTAACTTAGTGAAATTTTGCCCTAGTTTAGGCAAGATTTTGGCATATCTTCATGGCAATTTTTCACATAGTTCCACTTGGAATCTAAAATTGCATTTCAAAGATGGATTGTGGAGCATGTTGCAAGATTTCCAAAATGTCCAAGAACTCTCCAAACTCATTTGTTGTTAGGGAGAATCGAAGGCTTGAAGTTGACAAAAACTCACTTTTCATCCATGGCATGTTCATAGTGATACAAGTTGCAAACTCTAATCAGCTTGCTTTGCACTAGATTATAGGCCTCAAAAAATTCCATACTCAATAATTAAATTCAAATCCATTGGTCTAAGGCTTTGTTTTGGTCATTAGAGCATTGCACACAAGATTAACCCTTAAATAGAAAAAGCAACATTGCCATTTTTGCTTAAATCTTGCTTTATGTCAAAACATCATCCTTGAGCATTGGACCATATCTTATGCAGCAAATCAAATCCACAAATTAGAGGGGCCAAGAGCAGAGTGTGCAAGCTTATAGATAGCTTGTACAGGCTTGTCTTCCATCACTTCTCATGTTTTGCTTCATAACAAAGAAACTTGTCCAAATTCACATAACTTACACATCTGTGAAAACCAACCTTGGAAAACATTTGGAACAATTTTCTCACATCCCCTTAAGTCAGAAACACGACCCTTTGAGCCCTTAAACCTCCCAAGCACAAAATCATCTTCATTTGGCAAAATAGGGCACTCCCTGCAGTTTGGTTTCCACAGCTCAAATCCCTCGTGCGTTTTGCCTTAAATTGGTTCAAACACCTTCCATACAACCTATCCAAGCTATCCCAACCCTTAAACACTAACTGTAACTCCATTTACAAGGTTTTCCATTTTTGATTTCAGCTTGTGCAGGTTGAGTTTTGTAGGCTTGTTCAAGCACATTCAAGGCAAGCTAGGCATTGAAGAAGGTCAAAGGAAGTTCAAGCAAGCTCCCAAACATCTCAGGCCTCATTGAAAAGCTCCACATTGTCAGACACGATCTCAACTGAAACAAGTTTTTGTCAACTTCCTATCTCTCTATTTAGGAATAGTTAGGCTTAGGTTTGTGAATGAAAATGTAGTATTCATAGCCATGAAGATATACATATGCTCAGTTTTCATTTTAGTTAAGCATTCTAAGAGAATTTGGTCCATGAACATCCTGAAAAAAATAGGTTAAGATTTAGGGCCAGAGAAATTCTCTCTGGTCTTTGAGAGTTAGGACAAGTTTTTTATATAGTTGAATTCGTCTTGGAAAACTCTATAACTTTGATGTTATGTGTTTTTGCATTAGAGCACGTATGCAGGTTGTTCGTGTTTGTACAAGGCGTGCGAAATTTTGAAGAACAGAGGTTGAAGATGAAGTTTGGTGGGCTGGGCTTGGTCCTGGCTCACTATTGACACCTCCTTTTTGCTGAATACACCCCTTGGCCCAATTTCTTTATATTTTATATTTTTGAATTTATTTTCATTTTCTGATTTTAATTTTATATTTTCCAAACATAAAAATACCCTAAAATGTTTTCATAAATTTTCACATTTATTTTTATTATTTTATTATTTTTTTAGACATGAAAATAATTATTTAATAGTATATGCTTTTATTTATTGAAAACTTGAAAATAATATATAATAACATTATACTTTTATTTTTATTCTTTATTTTATTTACACTCAAAAAATATTGTTCTAAATATATTTTTGTCTTGTATATATTTTATTTTATTTTATTATACATAACTAATATAATTAATATGTATATACATACTTTTACTTTATTTAATAAATACTTGAGAATAAAAACATGAAAAAAATTATACTTTTATTTTTTATTATTATTTATATTTAAATAATACTTTTTATAAATATATTATATTTTTTGTATATACATTATTTTATTTTATTGTATAAAAATAGTATATTTAATATATTTACATTCTTAAAAGAAAATTAGGGTTTTACCCTTAATAAAAAAAATAATAATCTTTTTTATTTATTTATTCCTTTCTATTTGCATTAAATATTTTTTTACATACATAAAAAATAAACATAAACATTTTGCACATTCATATTATTTTGTATATTTATTTAATTGTTATTCATATATTATTTATGCCTTTGATTCAATTTGGATGTAATAGTAAAATTAGGGTTTTAATTTCTTGTCAAGTAATCCCCATTCAAAAATTGTAACCCCCTCCCCATAATCATGTTGTAATAGTGGTATATTTATTTTACTCATTTACGCTTTCAATTATGCCATGATTAGAGATTAGGGTTTGTATGCCAACAATCCAAAAATCAAACAAATAGCTTGACCTAATACAAAGACAAAAAGCATGTAAATTGACAACATGATGCACACTTTCACCCCTAGGGTTTCATCCACTTGTTGCCTTTAAAAATTGGCCATGTTATGCATGTTGAGTACTTTGGCAAAACAAAAACGAAACAAAAGATCATAGTCCCTCGATGACACTATCTTGGTTGCCTAAACAAAATGATCTAGTCCCTCAAAAGTTGCTAAGATACTTAACACAATTGCTATCATGGTCAATACCTGCGCCTGTCCCGTTTAACATCCTAATACAAGGTTGTTTACCAAATGCAATGGTAAAAAAACACTGTCAAAAGGGTTAAAAACGTATAGGAAAGATCTTTGAGTAAAATAGGGTAGATAACTCTTAGTTACTTGATCAAAACATGAAAAAAACATCCTTGCTATTTTCAAAAACACCTCACAACACAATTTCAAAACATTTCCCAAATCAAACTTTCAAACATTGAAATCTTTTCAAAAGACAATACACCTTTGTATATATTCAAACAAGAATCATTACAAAGGTTGCCACAAGGATGGCCTCTTTTCAAAACATTTTCAAAACCACACACAAAGCACCATTTCAAACAATTGAAAAGCAAAAGCAAGTGATCTAAACAAGTAACTAAGAGCCCATGGAAAACCATGGATGAAAAGGGTGCTTGCACCTTCCCTTTTCATAATATACCCCCCGAACCCGAGAAAACATCTCAAAGGTCTTTCCTGTTCTTTTTGACCTTTCCTTTGGATAAAATAAAAAGTCGGTGGCGACTCTTGCTAAACAGAAACATTTGCGAACACAAACGCAAAACCTCAAGTTAGTTCTCCCACCGTATCACAGTGGAAATAACGGATTTGAAACCCAATGGGATTGTTTCACATAGAGGTTTCCTTTTTGTTGTACACAATACTGCTTGTCTTTCATTTTTACAGCGGCATTCTATTACTAGAGCGTCAGCTTCCTTATACAAAATCGCCTTTTATAGGCCAACTCTAACAATCAATACAAGTCATTTTTACAAAACTATTTGTTTTTCTTTTTTGTCTTTGCAAGAACATCCAATGATTTATTCTTGACATATGCATTTGAATATGATTATTGTTCACGAATATTTGTATAGGAAAAACAAAAGACAATTGCTCATAACTTAAGAAACAGGGACGAAAAACTAAATGTCAAACCCGACAGTTACCCTGTCCAGCAGGTACCAGGGCAGAGACATCTTTGGGGCACAGTCATCAATACATGTGACTTTGTAACATATATATTCCCCATAGAGTAGAGGTAACCAAAGCCTTGATATCAGTTCTCTCAAAACGGGAAGTAATCTCCATAGTCAGGGTCATCCAGAAACCTGACACCTATGTATCCCTCGGCCAAGTTTCATAATCGCGAGCGGATCATCATAAACTTCTAATTCCCCAAGCAGGGTTCATTCCTTTGGATACAGGAACTCAATCCCCGACAGAGCCTATTGCTTCAGCTATTGGAAATTTTCCTTCCAAGTTGTTCCCCGCAAAGTTATTCTCAAATATAATTCCCTTGACATAAGTACAATCATTTCCATTCAGCATCCCCAGCAGAAGTAGAAGAGTCACAGTTCTCTACAACAGTCAGAAATGCTATTTTCTCCAACAACAGTCAGGGATTTATTTTCCCAGACCCGGATATGTCACAACTAACATCTCATGCTCATACATCATGACATGCACATACATATCACATACAGAATAATCTCGCTTATTTTGAGAACATCATCTCACAATGCATTTCATGCATCGCATATAACTAACCCTGTTATCTTTTCAGGAAAGACAAATATCACCAACAATTCCAGCAGTTATACATGCCATATCTGCAGGCAACCAAGGGAAAATCAGTTCCCGAAACCAAAACGGGTCAACTAATCTACATAATCAAACGAAGTAACCTTACTATCTAGGTTCCTTCCCACAAGCCCTACTACCCAGGATTTCATTTCGAAGTAACCTTACTATCCAGGTTCCTTCTCACAAGCCCTACTACCCAGGCTTTCATTTCGAAGTAACCCTACTATCCAGGTTCCTTCCCACAAGCCCTACTACCCAGGCTTTCATTTCAAAGTAACCTTACTATCCAGGTTCCTTCTCACAAGCCCTACAACCCAGGCTTTCATTTCAAAGTAACCCTACTATCCAGGTTCCTTCTCACAAGCCCTACTACCCAAACTTTCATTTCAAAGTAACCTTACTATCCAGGTTCCTTCTCACAGCCATACTACCCAGGCTTTCATTTCAAAGTAACCTTACTATCCAGGTTCCTTCTCACAGCCCTACTACCTAGGCTTTCATTTCAAAGTAACCCTACTATCCAGGTTCCTTCCCACAAGTCCAACTACCCAGGCTTTCATTTCAAAGTAACCTTACTATCCAGGTTCCTTCCCACAAGCCCTACTACCCAGACTTTCATTTCAAAGTAACCTTACTATCCAAGTTCCTTCTCACAAGCCCTACTACCCAGGATTTCATTTCAAAGTAACCCTACTATCTAGGTTCCTTCCCACAAGCCCTATCACCCAGGATTTCATTTCAAAGTAACCTTACTATCCAGGTTCCTTCTCACAACCCTACTATCCAAGCTTTCATTTCAAAGTAACCTTACTATCCAGGTTCCTTCTCACAGCCCTACTACCCAGACTTTCGTTTCGAAGTAACCCTACTATCCAGGTTCCTTCCCACAAGCCCAACTATCCAGGCTTTCATTTCAAAGTAACCTTACTATCCAGGTTCCTTCTCCCTTATCTTCGGGAAACAGTTTACAACATTGTAAGGCCTGGACCCGACCAGATATGGTCGATTTCACACTCCCCTAGCGAGTCGCTGTACAGCCTGGACCCGACCAGATACGGTTGATTTCACATTTCCCTAGCGAGTCGATGTACAACATGGACCCTGATCAGGTATACGTTCTACTCTCACCTCCTCAGTCAGGAGACAATTCCCCAGTAGAGTAATGGACAATCGAAGCTCCTAGACTTTACTTCCTAGTGCATAAGTCAACATTCCCCGGCAAAGTCCCCCCTCGACAGCAGGTACAGGAATTCTCACCCAGGAATCTCTTATGCAACCAATCTTTTCTGGATAGCATCTTTAAGCCCATCTCCAATGATTTCCCGTCGCCTTCCAAATGGCATATGTGAGCCCATTCCCGACATCACCAATCAGTATTACTTCATGCGAGTGCAAATTTTTGGGCACTCTAGTGTTCAATCATCTTCCACCTTCAAGTCACGAATGGTAGGTTCGCCAATCTAACTTTTCAGGTTTAAGAAGATTGAACAGGGGCAGCTGTTGTACCCCAAAATTTGCCCTCTCATGTCTCAAGGACTTTTAGAATTACTTCAGTTAAGTTTCAAGCCTCGAATCACATTTTCTAAGAAGAATCATTCAAATTATCAAAAGGGGGCAAAATGAGCAAAATCGGAGTTTCAGTTGGAAAAAGTCAACCAGACGCTAAAAAGTCAAACTTTGACTTTTTGACCAAATTTGAGTCCCAAAAATCACATTATGTCAAGACATCCAAAAAAATGAAATTTGATCATCAAAAATCAAGAGAATAAAAAAAATCCAACTTTGCAAGACTTTGAAAATTTTCTAAGTATTTTCTATACTTGGTTAATTTCATTTACTTCATGACATTTTTTTACTACAACTCCAAATAATTCAAAATGATGCAAGTAATTCAAGTTATTACAAAGTAGCATTTTTGCAAAATTACAAATTTTAAAACTATGTCTTGATTGAGTTCTCTCAAAAAACCTTGCCACAATATTTTTGCCCTTGACATAATGTGCATAAAATATTCCACAAGACCAAATTTGTGTCATACTACAAATTATAATGTCCAAGTTGAACAAAGTGTGATATGCTACATTGCCACAACACCCCAAAATCTTCTCCATGCTTCCCTACAAGAAACCTTGTGCTATGCTGCACCACAATTATGCATATGCTGTCCTATACAGTCCAAAACCGCTCTATGCAGTCTGCCCAAACCTGCATTATAACAGCCCCAAAATTGCACCAAAATGGCAAAGGAAAATTGTGTGAAGAAAGTATCTAAACAATAGGAAAAAACAATTCAAAATAACTTATTTGGTTTCCCCCCTAAACCTCAGTCAAGGGTCTACAAAAAGAGCAGTCCCATAAGGCATAAGGGTTGAAATTTTTTGAGAGAGAGGATTGAGAGAAAGAATAGAGAGTTTGGTTGAGCAGAAAAAACAGTATCCTTTATAAACTTGACTCATTTTCAAAACAAAGTTTTGTTCTTATTCAAAACAAGACCCCAACCCATTACTCCACCATACAAACTTTCCCATAAGCCAAACACCTCATAACCTACAAAGACTATCCAAACATAAAAACAGTCCATGTAGTGCTATTCATCTTCACCTTCAAAAACACCAAAAAAACAAATACATTACAGTCTAACTCAGTTTCAACATCCCGGAGCAGCTTCCTGAAGATTTATTAGAGCCATCACAGTAGTGGGAAAAGCATTCAGATTTAAAACAGCCAGTGCAACCCAAAGACAATAAAACCATGTTTAAGGCAAAAAATGCAGCATGAGTCGACACGTACCTACATGCGTCGACCCATTCTAAGTGGAAAAATAGGGTATGAGTCGACACATAGCCTTATGCATCGACTCATATTGTAAAAAATCTCAAAAACAAAAACGTGAAAGATGTTTGGGTCGAAACATACGCGTTTCGCGTTGATACAATAAGAAGTATGAGTCAACACATCTCAGTATGCATCGACTCATACTGAGCTGATTTTGTTTTACAGGAGCAAGGAAAAACTATGTGTCGATGCGTAGCAGCATGGGTCGACACATAGCAGTTCAAAATGCATCTTTCCTTTTATTTTACATTGTTTTTACATTGTTTTCATTATTATTCGATTTGGTTGTAATATTTCAGTCTCTACTTCATCCCCATTGTTAAATTGTACCCCCATCCCCCTAAAGCGATGTAATAGCTTAGATTTTATTTTCCTCATTTTTACTTGCTTTTCATATATTGCTATTAAATAGGATGTATAAAAATATAAAATCAAAAGATAGATGACTTGCAAATACAAGACGAAATACATGTCCATAATTGACTTTTTCCCCAATACAGCTGATTTTTAGGTCAACTGCTCAATTGACTGAGCAAAAGTTTGATCCAAGGCTTGAAACTTGACATGAGTAATATTGGGGGTCCATAATGATCCATGAAAGTCACATGAGGCATTGAAAGTTCAATTATCCTTGTGCAATCTCAAACCCTAATTTTGGTCATCAGTGCTTAAGGAGGTGTCTTGAGTTGATCAACCCTAGTGCAGTCTTGAACCAAGAGAGATCTTTGTGAGAAAATATTTGATAAATGAGAGGGAAAATTTTGGGGTACAACATGGACGAACTCTGAAATTTTTGGATGTATATTTTCCCCAGGAAAGTTCTCTCAGGTCACTCTTGCTGGTGCGCGCATGATCTCCTTGTGTTTCTCAAATAGTTGGAGATGATACCGATTGATGTACGGTGCGGTGTTGGTTTTGTGATCCCATTTCCTCAGTTAGGTCCTCACTCATATGATAGAAGTTCCTTCTCCCTTTGCATGCTGAGGTGGAATCATTTGCAAAACATCTCCCTTTACAATATGGGCATTATGTTGTTGTTTGTTTCTTAGGCAACTAGACAAGGGCAATATCTTTTCTAAGAAGTGTTGAAACAATTGTCAACTTTTTGGGTTTTCCCCCGCCAAGTGCCGGGTTTGATTTAAAATCCCCATAATTTTGATTTCTTGCTGTATTGTTTGACTTCTTAGATCCCCAAGTAAAACTGAGATAATGTTTCTCCCTGAAAGTTATTATCCCCATGTTGTTTCATGATTTCTCCCCAGGGAAGTTTGTGTAATCATCACTCTTGGTATTGAAGAATGTATTTTGGGCCCCTCTCGATGATGTGGTGTCGTACTCCCCAATGAAGTCATCACGGGATCCCCAGTTGAAGTCTCGATGATGTGGTTTTTCAGCTTCCCTAATGAAGTCAGTATTATAATCTCCAGTGGAAGTCTAGATGTTGAGACATTGTTTTCCCCATTGAAGTTTGTGTGATGTTCCCCGGTAAAGCCTAGAGGAGGATGTTATATCCTTGTAGTTGTACTGATTTATTATTTTGATTTGATTACTTTCGGATTCTGTTTCTTCATAGTGAAGTTAAGCCATGGAATATGAATTTGTTTCCTCAGTTGGTGCTTACTTTCTTATAAAATTTTCCTCCTGGATGTGATTTAAGCCGAGTGTTGACTTTACCCAAGCTGGTTTTTTCTGGTTATTCCCAGTGTTGTATGTCTGTTTTGTCTGCATATACATAATAACATTCATACATACATCATGCATAGCTGAATTAAAATTCATTTCTCATTTGCATTTATTATAATTTTTATTGGCATATTACCCTATTTGCAGAGTTATGTTACCCTCTTTCCAATAGATTGTCAAGCTTAAGAAGAAAGTGTATATCCTTTTAATTTCCCCACTGAGTTATCCCTCGTGGAAGAATTTTGTTTTAGCCTTCCTATTCAGCTCGTTACCTGGGTAGAATGTGATCCCATTTTGAGTTTATTTCTCATTGGGTGCTTCCTTGGTCGATTGTGTCACTCCAGTTTATTTCTGGTTTGAATCTGTGGTCCTCGGTTACATTATTATTTTGATTGTTGCAAGCTTTAAGCCCTGGTTTGAGAATGTGCATTTATTTTGCACGTGAAGATTTTATCTCCTCAGCAAGAATATATTGGCATTTCCCTAGGAAGTCATTATTACAACTCCTTCTCATAACAATAAGTGGCATGTCTCTTTCCCAGTAAGTCTGTTAGTTCCCAGAGAAGATTCATGATTTTGTACTCTAATGGATGGTAGTCTCGTCATTATGGGAGATAGTTCACTGTTGAGATTTGTTACTCCGATGAATGGTAGTCTCGTTATTATGGGAGATAGTTCGTTGTTGAGATTTGTACTCCGATGAATGGTAGTCTCGTCATTATGGGAGATTGTTTGTTGTTGAGATTTGTTACTCCGATGAATGGTAGTCTTGTCATTATGGGAGATAGTCCGTTGTTGATATTTGCTACTCCAATAAATGGTAGTCTCGTCATTATGGGAGATAGTTCGTTGTTGAGATTTGTACTCTGATGAATAGTAGTCTTGTCATTATGGGAGATAGTTCGTTGTTGATATTTGTTACTCCGATGAATGGTAGTCTCGTCATTATGGGAGATAGTTTGTTGTTGAGATTTGCTACTCCAATGAATGTAGTCTCGTCATTACGGGAGATAGTTCATTGTTGATATTTTTACTCCGATGAATGGTAGTCTCGTCATTATGGGAGATAGTTCGTTGTTGATATTTGTTACTCCAATGGATGGTATTCTCGTCATTATGGGAGATAGTTTGTTGTTGAGATTTTTGTTACTCCGATGAATGGTAGTCTCGTCATTATGAGAGATAGTTCATCGTTGAGACTCATTTTGCTCTGAAGAGTTCATTTGTTTTCAATTATAAGTACTGATGCTGTTCATTTGTGACTTGCGCTAATATTGATGTTTATTGGTATTATCCTACCATTTCTTTCCCCCTATGGGTCGACATTACCTTTTTTTCTATCTCCTTAGTGAGTGGATAGTTTGCGGTTATCTGTTGATCACTATTATCCTTTATTTTCTCTCCTCAATGTTTGAGTTGATGTTATTTTGTCTCCTCCTTGGGCTTTACCCCAATAAAGTTGAGTCTTCTGTTACCAGTGATTTATTTTCCTGTTCTAATTCTCTTTTGATCTTTTATTTTTTGTTTACCAAGTGGTTTCTCGTGTCACCTTTGGATCTGTTTATTTGCATGCACAATCATAAGAATTGCATGGCCTCTTAGGTCCAAAAATAAGGTTTGTTCTGTATTTAAGTATCTTCAATCGCGTCGACATGAGGATTTTAACCTTCGTATCTCCAAATAGAAGACACTTAAATAAGGGCAGTTGTTGTACCCTAATTTTTGCCCCTAAGATTCCTCTATCATCTCACATCAAATCAATCACAACAAGATCACATTAGGGTTTGGTTCTTCTCCCTATCTTTAGTTTTCTCATGAGGAATCACCAAGCACCTTGATTTATATATTGTGACCATCTATGTTTTGTATTGATTAACTTTTAACTAATAAATACAACGAGTGTTTTCTCTAATTGATGATATTATAGGTGAGAGCACAACACATTTCATCAGGTTGATTCATAGGTTCATGAGTTTATTTCCATTCCTTCTTCAATAAAGCTTCATTGATATTCAAGCTTCATTATTGAAGATGCTTTAAAGTAATATCATGACAAGGTCTATTATGATTCATCATACCTCAATTTGTCAAATAAAATCAAAAGATGCAAGAGTTGATTGAAGAAGTTTGACCTAATTGAACAAGTTCTTGATTTCTTGATCACAAGTGCATAGCTCTATCAATTCTTAACATGTGGATTTGGTCTTTGTTGCTATGGGTTCTTATTATTTTCATCCAAAACAACTTTTATTCACATGGCAAAAGTGATTGTGCTAGAAAGTTTTTCAAAATTGAAAGGGGGTTTCCAAGTCATTTTGGTGCTCTAGAAGCTAAGGTTTTGAACTTCTAAGGGCTATATCTTATTCATCTTTTGGTATTTTTGAGTGATTCCAAATACATGCTTCTCTTTAAAAAGTTATCAACCAATCAATTCAAAAATTTCAAGAAAATTTTATGTGGAAGATGCCTAATGATGAAGAAAGATTACAAGTCCTCTAGATAGGCCACCAAACTCCCTTATGTGACTTCAGAAGATCATAACTTGGTCGATTTTTATCTACTTGAGCGCATTCTTTTCCAGAATGATCTTAAGGATGTGAAATTCAAATCTTCTTTTATATGCAAAGATTGAAAATAAGTGGAAGATGCCCTAAGAACCCAAAAGATTATAGGTCATCTCATAAATTTTCACCAATTTTGCAAGGCCGTAACTTTTTCAATACTTGGTATTTTTGAGTGATTCAAGTTTCATAATGCTCTTTGGGATGTCTACCTCAAGCCAGAATCAATGGTCAAATCTTAATTTTGGAGGAAGGTCTTATTTGGAATCAAAACATTATAGGTCACTTTTGAAGAAAAACTTAGAATTTTTCTAAGTACAAAAAGTCGGCATCTTTTTCTCAATTTTGACTCATCAAAACTTTTATCTCAGGCATCCAATTGATCCCATTCTTTGCAAATTGTAAAGTTTGTGACCTTATCTTTCAAACACTTCAAGAATCATGCCCTAAAGTTCCCTAAATTATGCACACCATGAGTTTAAAGACAGCCACTTGAAACTGATTTTTTCCTCCATGTCAGAATTTGAAATGCACAATTCAGCTTCTAATCACTAAATTTTTGCGCGTTTTCACTTCTAATCACGTTTAACAATCTTTGAGAAGGGATTAGCACCTTGAAACACAAGTTTTGGTTGAGTTTTGAGCAAAATAAGAGTCACACTTTTCATGTTTGCAATTTTACACGAATTCCCTCCAAACTTCATCATTCCACACACTTGAGCATCCCATTTGCTTCCCTCTAAATAGAGGACCTCACTCCTCTCATTATCTCAAGCTTGAATAGCCAAAATCACCCTGCCAAACTCCCTGCATAAATCACCTTTTCTAAGTTTTCGAATTCCTATTTCTCCATTTTTCAATCCAATTTCTTCATTGATCCTTCATCCTTAAACTTCCCTGAAGCTAACAGAAGAAGAATCAAGCCTTGAAGTGTCATAAATCATGCTAACCAAGTCCAGTTTCAGAACAATTTTTAGTTACTTCGTTCAGGTAGAATTCTCAATCAAATTGAACCAAATAAAGCCCTATTCTACTCTATTCATCCTTCTGATTCTTACACTTCTTAAGGTTTGCATTTTTATTGAGAATTGAGAGAGATACTTGGGATTTTCGTGCTCGCTATTTTTTCTGGTTTTCTTCAAATTCAGCCTTACATAGCTTATATAAATTTGGCATGATGGTACAATTAGAATCATCTTGTAGAGACGAAGCTAATGGTACCAGTCTGTTTCTCTAAATTTACAATTTGTGGAATCTCAATCTAGGGCGCCTGGAGGTTGAAGACGACCTACGTGTCGTACTTCAACCAATGATGGCGTGCCACGTATTTCTGTGAAACAGATGTAGTGTGTTTGCTTTACCATGCGCGTGTATCAGGAGCCCTTGAATCTGATTACTTTAGTGAGTCAGACTTCATCCAACGTGCAACATTTTAAGTTGTTTTTATTTAATAAAGATTGATTCAATGTGAAATTCAATTAAGTCCATGACATGCACAGCGCGCCAGATCCATTAGATCTGTTTACTAACGCATTTTGACAATGATCAGATGGCCCATATTTTTTGGTTTGTTATTTTATTTTCTGATTTTTTTTAATTGATTTAAACTTCAAAAAATCATAGAAAATTCATTTTTAACTAAAAAATTATGAAAAAGTTCACAAAAATATTTTTAAATATTCTTTTTCTGATTTTTATTTTTTTCATAATTTTATTTACAGATATGATATTTTTTATATTTTTCCTTTATTTTGACTTGTTTCTAATTATTTAAAAATACTTTTTGATGATTTTAAATTCTAATTTTTTTTATAAAAAATTATTTTACTCATTTTTGACCTTCTGAAATTTTTCTAGAATTTTATTTTGACTTCTACTATTTTTTTTAATCTTTTTTCACTTATTTGAGTGATTTTAATTAGTTTAAAAATACTTTCCTGTTAAAAAAATTATTAAAAAATTAATAAAAATATTTGAGGTCAGCTCTGATTTTTCTATAGTCTTTTTAAATTTTTCTTTGATACTTTGGACATAGTTTACTATTTTATCTTTTATTTTCATTTTAAAAACAATTTAAAAAATCATTTTTCCTTTTTTATTTTATTCATTATATGCAAACAAAAAATTAAATATATTTTGGCTATGAGATTGGTGATCATAAACTTAATTAACATCATTGGATCTTGAGTATTTAGTTTAACTCCACTAAAATGGATGGATGATTTTAATGATAATTTGATTAAATTTTTTATTCAAATGTATCCTCTCCCTCTTAATCTCATCCCCTTCTCTTTTGTGCTACATGATTTTAATATCATCTCTCCAAACATATGACACATAGATTGCTATTGACCAGCCTCAAAATAGGTGCGACTTCTATATAAGTCCACTTATAATTGCTTAACATAACGCTAAATTTTGTCTCTATTCGAGAAATGATCATTCGTAGCCCAAAACTATGTTTATAAGTCCAAGTATGTTTAATTTGAAACCTTTGATCCAATAACCTTGAGATCCATTGTTAGGAGGCTTTGGTCTTATCAATGCTCTAGTGAATCTTCATAAATTTTGGAACTAAGTGAATCATTTAAACATCATTGATAACTTATTGTTGCCTTGAGATTTTGAAATGAATGATATACTTAAAAAAAAGCAAATGAAACTTATTGTTGAGAGGCTTTAATTTTATCAATCTTCTAATGAGTTTTCAAATGCAAGTTTCAAGATGGTCATTCAACTAACCTCTAATTTCTAACAATTGACTTTAATTTACGATTTTTACTTTAAGCAAATTTATATTAGCATTTTCATTTCTTGCTATTTTCATCTTTGCTCACTTGAGTATTTATCTTTATGTCATTTTGTTTTGCTCACTTGAGCTTTTCATTTTCTTTTTGAAGATACCTAATAACCAACTTGAAAAATAAAAAGCTTTAATGTTACTTGGACTATTTGGTTACTATCATTGGCATTTCGGAGTTATGGACTTCTTGGACTTAGGAGTAGAGACATTGACCTACCTTGAGACCCTTGTAGATTATATTGTTATTTTGTCTGGAGTTCTTGGGGTTCACTCAAAGACATTGGGTTGTTTGTTTTCTTTGTGTGCAAGCTATTTTGATTATATGCTTTGTCTATGATTGAGAATTCATCTGTATACAACTGTTACTCTGCCCAATTTTTATGAAGACTTAATGCCTTTGAATCTTGGTTTTCTTAAGACATTTATTATCCTTGCTTGTTTGGTTTCAATCCAAAGGATGAGAATTCTACATTGACTCATTGTGTCAAGTGTTGTCTTCTTGTTGGTTAGACGACTCTTTTCCGTAGCTTTTACCTTATGCTTTAGAGTAGCCTCTTCATCTCCTCCCATCTTCTTTAATTTCAAAAATATTCTCCCTCCTTTTCAAAACTATTCTTATTTTCCAAACTTGAACTTCTTTCATAATAAACTTAGACTTAGGTTCATGCATTTTCAAAATCATTTTCTTAATCAAACTTTAAACAACTTAATAATACTTCGACATTTTTTTAGAAGATTAAAAGTCAATCAATCTCATTCAAACCATTTTTGCCATTGTTGGCTTTTTACCTTAAACTTTTCTCAAAATATTAGACTCTTGTCAATCCTTGTAGTGATGCGAGCTACTATACTTCTATATGTAGTGAAGAGATATATTTTTCACTTGAGTGTTGAGTGAGGCTTTGTTGATTTTAAAATCCAAGCCATATCCTCTACTTTGAGATGATGCAAATTCTCCTTTCTCATAATCGTGGGTAGTAAGTATATTCTTCCACTCGGAGATGATGATGATGTCTCATCTCTTAAAATTAACCAACACATTTGTGTTTTTTATTTAAAACTTTTAAAGGTGAACTAGGAGTACCCTGATCCCTTATTGCATAAAAGATGGTACGTAGGCACTAAAGATTCGCAACCGTGGCAGGTGCAAAAATTGTAAAAAATATATTTGTTTTCTCATCCACACAATCTATTTTTTTTTGTATACAACACTTATAGCCAAAATATACAGATTTTCAAAGAGGTTCCTGCAGAGTATCGTAGATGTTTAGGGTGCTAATACCTTCCATTTGCATAACCAACCCCCAAACTTAGATTCTCTCCCCTTATTTTTGGGTTATTCGCTCTATTCCCATTCCTCTGGAAACAATAAAGCACGGTGGAGATTTTTATTTTGATCTGTGTGAGTCAAGTCAATCCAATGGCTTAGCCTCAACATTTATACTGCTACAAATAGCAAGCCCAAAAACTCTCAAGCCCAAACGAATGCAACAATGGCCAGATTTTCATTATTCATTATATATTGCTAAAATATAATAAATAAAAAAAGGGTTAAATAAGTTTTTAGTCCCTCTAAATATCTCAAATTTCATTTTTAGTCCTTTTAAATTTTTCCTTCAAAAAATGATCCTTCTAAAAAATTAATCTTTAACTTTTGGTCCCTCCTGACAAAATCGTAGCTAAAATAATCTCTAACTCCATCGCTAAATAAAAACCGTTACTAAAACTGTCGCTAAGTTGTAAAAACCGTCACTAAATTGAAGGAGGGACCAAAAGTTAAAATTTAATTTTTTTAGAAGGACCATTTGTTGTACTCCAAAATTTGTCCTCTCATCAAGATACCTCCTCATGCTCCTAGGGTTCTCAATTACTCAAGACTACTCAAGGATTGATCAGACAAACCCTCCTCCTAAGTAGTTGGCCTACAACTAGGGTTTTATGTTTCTCAAAGAAATTTTAGCTTCTAATGCCTCAAGTGGATTCCATGATTCCTCATATGCTTCAAGGCACCCTCATATCAAGTTTCAAGCCTTGCATCACAAGTTTGCTCAGATGATTGAAAATCAACTGTATTGGACAAAAAGTCAATTGTGGTCAATTTATAGTCAAACTTCAATATTTTTGGTCAACATCAACATTTTTAAGTCACATTCATAATTTGATCAAAGGTTGATCATGATTCATCAAGAAAACTCAAGATTCATCAAAAGTCAAAAGTTACTAAATTAGGGTTTTCTTAAGGAGAAGTCAATTGAACTTTGACCAAGCATAACTCTCACATGCTTCATTAGAAAATTCTTAACCAAAGCTCATTTTGAAGGAAATTCAATTCTCTACAACTTTGTCTCTCTAAGCTCAAGGCCAAAAATGCTTCATTTGAGAGATATAGGCCAAAACATTACAGATTATTCTAAAAGTCAACAAAAGACATTTTTTGTCAAAGCAATTTACATCAAGATAAAGTCTTGAAATGAAAATATTACCAACACAAAGATTGTAGGGTACATCTTGAGGTTTCTAAAAAGTCCTAGATCACCTTCATATGATAAAAATTGAGTGAGTTATGATTGGTGCAAGTTGGGCAATTTTGAAATGTATGAAGTCCAAATTGAGCAAATTTGAATTTTTGGGCTAATGAGCTTATCTTTTAAGGTCCAAACTTGTTCCTGACCTCATAATAGAATCCTAAATCCATTCATTTATTTCTATGGTTTTTATTTCTTTTTATTTTGATTTTTATTCATTTAAAAGCAAAATAAATCAAATAAAATATCAAATAAATGATACAAGGTGTGGGGATCTATTTTGAATCAAATCATGAATCCAATATCACATAATCATGCTAAAAAATTGTGAAGGATCATGAAGATTTGATTTGGCACAAGATTGAGCTCAAAAAGATATGTTTCCATGCAAAAAAATCAAATCAAATATTTTGTCATGAAATACAAAGATTTGATTCATGTTTGTTGACCTAATTTATGGCCTATAATTAGAGAACAAATTCATACCAAGGGATCACGAAATTTCCTCCAAAGAAAGTCTCAAGAAATCACAAAAATTCAAGAAAAAGTGAGCAATCGAATTCCAAATTCCAAGCAGTTTCAGTCCAAACCAAAGCCAGCAATCGCTTCATGAGGATCAAAGGAGTTGATCCAAGTTATTTTCTAAGCAATTCCTCGTCCAAAACAAACACTTCCATGCATCGCCAGTTTCATGTTATTTTGTGAAATTCATATTTTAATATTCATGATGTTTTGATTGAAATTAACAATTCTAATGTGTTCCTGATATGAATTAATGCAGGTTTCACATATATTATGTAGCGCCTATTCTCAAACACCAACAAGCGTATGGCTTAGTGACAAGCGATGCAGTAAAAATCTAGGAGGGTGTGGGTTCAACACCCACCCATGCAGTTTTTTTCTTCCTATTTTTATGTTAACCTAATTTCTTTCCTTTTTCTCTTTTCTAACCCTGTTTTTTAATTAACCAATTATTAAACTAACCTAAATTTTTTATTATAAATTAGGATTAGGTTTTTTTAACTAATATTTAATTTTCAAGATATATTAAATTAATTAACATTTTTCTTGATATTAAAATTAATTAGAATTAGGGTTCTTTTAATCAATAATCAATTTTTGACATATTTTTTATTCACTAATTAATTAGGCTAATTAATATTTTCTTAAATATTAAAATAAATTAGAATTTAGGTTTTAATTACTATTGTCATTTAAATTATTATCTATAAAAATACAAAAATACAAACTTATGTTTTATAACATTCAAACATTTTTCTAAACATTTTCTTATTTCTTTTTGCTATTTAGTTTCTTAGAAAAGTGTATAGATTTCACTATTTAATTGAAATACCTTAGATTTATTTTCTAGCACTTTTTCTCCATTATGTATCTGCTCACAAGATGTAACAACATATGTTTTATTTCTCGCATCTTTTATACTTATGTAAAAGCCCCGAAGCCATCTAATAGCTTAGGACTTTAATTTCCGCATTTATATTTTTATTCAACTGTTAGTAATTAGTGTTTGTATGGAAAAACTAAAATCAACCGATATAAAACCCTAATTCAAGACTAAAAAATTGAAAACAACACACTCGCACCTCTAGGGTAGCCTCTCTTTTTCCCTTAAAAAAACAATGGTCATGTCCCTCGAACGTAGGGACGCTTTAACAAAGTACCTAGAATAAAAGGTCATAGTCCCTCTGTTGTAACCCAAAATTTTATCTCCCTTTTTTCTTCAAGACATTCTTTCAAGGCTTCTCAGACACTCAAGGCACTCAAGGGTTAACCAGTCAACTCACCTCCTAAGCCCAAAGGTCTACAATTAAGGTTTGGAGTTTCTCAAGGAAATTTGGTTTGTAAAGGTCTCAAGTGGCTCCCATGGTTCTTCATAGGTCCTCAACAAGGTTTATGTCAAGTTTTAAGCCCTACATCACAAGTTTGCTCAGTCAATGACTCAGATGATTGAAAATCAACTATATTGGTCAAAAGGTCAATTATGGTCAACATACAGTCAAAATTCAAAACTTTTGGTCAACATCAACATTTTAAAGTGACACTCATCATTTTATTAAGGGTTGATCATGATTCCCCAAGGAAAGCTCTCAAATCATCAAAAGTCCAAAATTGCCAAATTAGGGTTTCCTTAAGAGAAGTCAATTGAACTTTGACCAGGCATAACTTTCACATACTTCATCAACTTTTCCCCAACAAAATCCCATTTTAAATAAAATGCAATTCTCTACAACTTTTCTTTTGTCCTCAAGTCCAAAAAATGCTTCATTTGAAAGATATGAGCTCATACATTATATGTCATTTTCAAAAGTCAACAAAAGACACTTTTTATCAAGGCAACTTGCATCAAGATAATGTCTTCAAAAGCAAATATGATCAACATAGAGGTTGTAGAGGACATCTTGAGCTTTCCAAAAAATCCAAGATCATCTTTAAAAGATATAAATTGGGTAAGTTATGAGTTGCACAAGTTGGGAAATTTTGGAGAAATTCATGAAATGCACATTGAGCAAACTTACAATTTTGAACTAATGGGCCTAGTTTTTGGTATTCAAACATCTTTATAAGATGTGATAGGACCCCTAAAACCATTTCCTTATTTTTCATGATTTTTATTTATTTTATTTGAATTTTTATTCATTTAAAACAAATTAAATCAAAACAAAAGTGAGGTTAATGGGCTTAGGCACATGAATGGATTTGTGGGTCAAGATTGAAGCCCAAATATTTGTGTGACCCATCAGCAAAAATGTCCAGGTTCATGCAAGCTCAAGGATGGCAAGAATTATCAAATATGGCAATTTTTCAAAATCTTGATTTTTGTTCTTAAACGATGGTTAATGCATTGTTTCTTTCCCTCTTTGTTAGTCTTCTATTCTCTCTATAAGTACTGAAGCCAAGCACAACAACAAGACAGAAAAACCTTGCATAACAAAGCCATACGAAATTCTCAAAAAATTGTTCAAAGTTGCAAAATTCGAAAATCAACTTCCAACCCATATCCATCAAAACCAACCACACATTCGTGTCCCTGAGACTCCCAGGAACTCATTCCAATCCTTCCCAATGCTTGAAGCACCCTAGAATATGCAGATCAAGTAGCTCCAATTTGGTAAAGTTTTAAATTTCGAAACTCTGATTTTAATCATGTTTCATGGCATGCTAACATTTGTTTGAGTTTATATGAGTCTTTAGATCAGTTATGGACGGTTGAACCAAAGGTTCCACATCAGAATTGCAGGTTGCCATTTTTAGGGCTCAAGGATTATTGAGTTTCAGATCTCACCCTACAGGCTGTTTCAGACCAAACCAATGTTGTGGTTGAACTTGTAGCATGTGATTTAGGGGGGTAGGTCAAACCTTGGATCTTGATTTTGTTTATTTTACAGATTCATATTTTGGTATGGCCAGGGGGGATGACCGGAGATTGACTCCGGAATCCCTGAGATTCGTTGACCCCAACGAGGCTTGCATGGCAAAATGACATAACACGATTCGTTCATTTAAATTCTAGGGACCCATTGAACGCGCGCGTGTTGGATGAGCTAGCATTGGATGGAATTTGTTTTTATATTATTATTGTTTTATTGTATATAACGAATGAGCAACATGATCTAGTGGTAGCCAGCGCGCCTTTAAGGCACTCCCCCTCTAGGTCTTGGGTTCGATCCCCAGGTTTTGTATTTTTTCTTCCAATATTTTCTTTGTTTGTTTTGGGCTTGGTGAATTGGGCTTGGATTCGTTTGCTTCTTTGCACCCCCCCTAACCTTTTTTTTCAGTGCTTGGGTTTCTCGTTGGGCCTAGCAATTCTAGATCCTTGCACCCCCAAAATTGCTTCACCAGGCCCGTTTTCTTATTATTTCATTTTTTTAATTTCTTTTAGTAATTAATTTTTCTTATACAATTAATTAAAATTATTTCAAACTTAGGTAAAATCAATTTGACCTTTTTATTTACTTAGATTAAATTAACTTTTTTTTGTAAATAAATTAAATTAATTAACCTAATTTATTTTCTTTACCAAATTAAGTAATTTAGATTTTATTAGGTTTTAATTTCCTTTTTTCAAAAACAACAAAAATATTTCTTTTTTACCACTTAGAAGTTTTTTAGGTTTTTTTTCTCTTTTTCGCGCGTTTATTTATTTTACTCGCATTATTTTTCATAAATTATGTAACTGCCAAAAGGATGTAATAGTTTAACTAGGACCTTTTATTTTTTATTTCCCCATTTTGGTTTGTAATTCCCCCCATCCCGAAGCGATGTAATAGCGTAGATTCAATTTTCCGCACTTTATTTTCCATACTTATATATATTTAACTGCTAGATGTATACTAATAGGCTTGTATGGAAAGACTTAAAAACAAATTTTAGCAAACCTAACACTCGAGATAAATATAACTGAAACACAACACACTTTGCACACGCGTACCTCTAGGGTGACCCTAACTTGTTGCCTTCGGAAAACAAACAGTCTTGTCCCTCGAACGTGTGACACTTTTTCAAAGTCCCTAGATACAAAGATCATAGTCCCTTGATGACCCTTCGATGTTGCCTTTCGGTAAATGATCTAGTCCCTTACGATAAAATTGCTAAAGTGCCCTACAAGTTGCCTTCATGAATGTATGATGACCTGCGCCTGTCCCTCAAAACATCTAATGATAGGGTTACCTACTAACTAATGGTAGGATAACACTATCTAAAGGAAATAGGAAAAGAACAAAGATCTTTCGAGTAGGTAGACAACTTGTAGTTGCTTGCTCACAAAACAAAACAAAATTTCTCACATATACACTCTTTTTATAAATATTTTCAATGACAAAAACACTTTGTATGCATTCTCAATGATACAAGAATCATTACAAAGTTCTCCACACTGAGGTGTCTTTCCAAAAATATTTTCAAAAATACACTCACACAAAAAAGCATTTTTAAAGTGAGCTAGCAACTAAGAGCCCATAGATAACTACGGATGGAAAGAGTTCTAACACCTTCCATTTCCTTAACCTACCCCCCTTACTCAGAAAAACTCTCGAAAGGTATTTCCTGTTCTTTTCACCCTTTCCTTTATTGGATAAAAGAAAAGTTTGTGGCAAATCTTGCTAACTGCAACATTTGGGATAAAATGCAAAACCAATCAAGTCAGTTCACCCACCGTATTACAGAACTGGCGACTCTGCTGATGATATGACACTAAAAGTGGGGTTACCTTAGAGATAGATCATATTTAAAATGCTTAAATTGTTTGACTTGCTTGCTTTACATTTAGGGTTTATGTTTGGGTATTATTGTATAGATCCTATACCCGGATCTGTGGCACATTAGGTAAGTAGCAATAGATCGTGGGGACTGTGCGGTGTAATACTGACATGGTTGAAGTGATGGCTACGTTAGTGTGACACATTTGCTGGTACCGATATCCTTTATGTTAAATCAAGGAGAATACGGGGCCGTTGTGTGGTGTCATGAAGCACTAACTGACCTTAGAATCTTAGTTGATCAAACTTGGCCATTAGAAAGTACTGAGATAGTCGGCTTTGGTGCAAAACTAAAGATTGGTTGAAATTCAATACTACACTCGTTGAGATTGGACTTTCAGGATATTTCTTCCGCGAGAAAAGATTACGTTAGCTGAAACAATGCCCGATGAAGATAGATCAATGATATTGAGATTCCTTAGAACTCAGTTACTTCTTTTAGAACAGGTTGAACCAACTAAACTTCAAAAGGCTTTTTACCTACAAACCTCATGCAAGCCTAAACCTAAGGCCTTGCGTGTCTTGCTTGTGTGTGATTATTTTTTCAAATATGACATCATGCATCATCACATCCATATTCATTTTCACTAACCATTTCAAGGACCAAGGGAATTTATCTTTGTTCTGTTTTGCAGGCCATAGCCTCCACTCGCAGAAATACCATCTGAATCAGTTTTGTAAAGATGCCTCCTCAACTCAAAGAGTTAGCATCAAGGGTTCCTGAGAACTCCTCGTTAACCAAAATATATGGTCGACTCCTCAACCTGGTTACCTCAAGCTTTGAAGAAAAGATGATGGGCGTGCTTTTTTAGTTCTTTGACCCTAAACACCATAGCTTCACCTTTCCTGATTATCATTTGGTACCCACTATGAAAGAGTTCTCTCAATTACTGGGAGTACCCATTCTTGATCATATTCCTTTCACCGGTTTAGAGGAAGCTCCAGCCAGAAGTCATTGTAACAGCCTTACACCTGAAACGGTCCGACATTATATCTAACTGGGAAACAAGGAGCGGAGTCAAGGATTTTCTTGCCAAGTTCCTGTTAGAAAAGGCTCAAATGTTTTGGGATGATTTGGATTTTCAAGCTTTTGAAGAAGTTTTGGCTCTTCTAATCTATGGGTTAGTACTATTCCTAAATCTATACCAACTCATAGATGTGAATGCTGTCAATACTTTTCCTCTCTTGTAACCCTATGACTACTTTGCTCGGAGACGTTTTACAATCTCTTCACACTCGTACCATGAAGAGGAGAGGGGTTATTATTTGTTGTATACTATTTCTATCCAGGTGGTTTATTTTTCACCTTCCTCAATCAATATTGAAGAACAAATAAGGCTTGGGTTGGTCTCGAAGGATAATGTAGCTTTCTCATACAAATATCCATTGGTGCTCTCGATCTCAAGAGGACATTACTATCATTTACCGGTGTGGGGAGTTCCTTAATGTTCCACTCTTAGGCATTAGGGGAGGTATTACTTATAACCCTTCTCTGGATCTACGACAATTTGGATATTCTTGAAGAGATGGTGTAACGCCCGTAATTTAATTAATTATTTAATTAAATTATTTTTGGAATATTTGTGAAGTTGTGTTATGATGATAGTTGATGTGTTGTTGTTATTGGATTTATTTATTCTATTAAGTTGTGGAATAATATTAGAATAATAATATCATTTGATGTGGGCTTGTTTTAAGGGATAGAAGTAGTAAAAAAGTGGGTGTAAGAGTTTTAAGCCCATTAAGGTATAATAAGAATTATAGGGTTATTATATTAGTTTTTAGAAATAATAAGGAAAAAGAAGAAGCGGTAAGAAGAGAAAGAAATAAGGGTTGGAAGAGAACGTGAAAGTTGCAGAAAAGAAGGAAAAGAGAAAAACAGAATTCAATCGGAAAAGAATCGTAAAGTAACCTTCAATCCAAGGTAAGGGTGGGGTTCTGACTCTATAATAGGGTTTATGATGAGTAATATGTGGGATTAGATGTGAAAAGTTGTCTTGTTTATGATTGGAATGTATATATTGTTGTATGATGAAGATCAATGATTTAGAGATGAATAATGACGCCCTAATGCTGTATAATTGATGTAGAAACATAGGATTATTATAATTGATGATTACCTATGATTAGAGGATGTTTTTAGGGTGTGATACGGTGGCAGAACTGGACTATTTTAGGAAAACGCTGGTTTGCATTTTACGTTTGTGTTTGCAAAATGTCGCGGTAAGCAAGAGTCGCCACCGACTTTTATTTTATCCAACTAGAAAGGAAAAAAGCACAGAAAAATTCCTTTTTCGAGATTTTGAGTACGGGGGGGGGGGGGGGGGGGGGTTAGATTATAGAAAGGGAAGGTATTAGAACCCTTTTTATCCGTAGTTTTCTAGGGGCTCTTAGGTACTTGCTCATCATTTTAAAAATTTCTTCCGTGTTTGTGTGTTTTGAAAAGTTTTTGTCTTACTTCATTTTAACCCTTGTATCAGTCCTCAAGAGTGTTACGAAGTGTTTTTGAAAACTTTGTTTGAAAAGAGTGTAAGTGTGGAAAAGTTTATTTTGAGAAAGTACCTACTAGCATCTACCTACTCGAAGAAAAGAATGTTTTTGTTCGTGTTTCCTTTAGACAATGTTATCCCACTATTAAAGAGTAGGTAGCACCGTTGTTGGAGTTGTAAGAGTCAATTTGAAAGGGACGTACTATCACTAAAGAAATGTTAGGACGTCTTAGTAATAATCCTAATGTATTAAGATCATATTCGAGGCAACATTTCCGAGGCAACATTTTCGAACGGGACTTTTGATCTTTGTTTAGACAGGAGGGCAACCACTAAGACACCCTATACTTAATGATCGTTTATCGAAGGCAACCGTAGCGAGAGTATATCCTAGGAGTGCGCATGTGTGAGTGATATGATTTCAGTTATTATCTTTGCATATTTAGGGTTTTCTAACCATTTTAAATTAACATACAGTCTTGTCATGCAATCCTATCATCATACATATAACAGTTAATATTTGCGAAAATTAAAATGCGAGAAATAAAACTAGGCTATTACAAGGCTTCGGGGAGGGGATTAATTACATAGCCAAAAACTCGTAAGAACGATAAATAAAGAAAATCCTAATTAAACTATTACATATTGTGAGCAGTTACATTAATATCGTAAAAATAATAAATGCGCGCGATGAATCGAGAACGAGAAAAATTAGGGTTTTGACCCCGTCTAACGCTAATTGAAAGAAAAATCATATTTTTGTGGTTTTTGCGTTATTTTGAGAAAAATAGAGTTTAATTGAATAAATAAAGAAAACCTAATGACAAATTAATTTTATTTAAGAAAAATAATTAAATTAACTATTTTTTTTATTTTTTTGTTATTTTGTGAAAAGAAATAAAAATTAAATCAAGAACAAACCCAATTGTCTAATTGATTTTAAATTATTTACAAAAAGTTAGAATTGCCCTAAAATTAAATTTAACTAATATTAAATTAAATTTGATAAAAATAAAAATAAAACCTAAATCTAATTTTGTGAAAATTGATTTTATGATTTTTTTTTTGTAAAAAGGAATTAATTTGTGTTAGAAAATAATTAAATAAAATAAATTTAAATAAAAGAAAAAATTAGAAAAGAAAATAGAATGGGCCTGGTTTTGTAGAAAGAAGGGGGGGGGGTCTGAATTGCAATTTCTGAGCCCAATGGCGCCTAGCCCATTTGACTTTTCCAGATCCCATGTACACGCTTGACTGATGTCCATGGTAGACCTTCATTGGGAATCCTTGGATCTAGCATGTGGATGATCTAATTGGTTGGACATTGAGGATGCATGGTGGACTTGTTATGTACCTGCGCACCTAATTATACATAGAAAAAATATAGAAAGCAAAGTTGGGGACCTGGGGATCGAACCCAGGCCCTTAAGCGTTTTCCCAATGCATGATGACCATCTGAGCTAGCTTGCTTAGTTGTACATAGAACAACTAACAATCATTATATGGAAAAAAAACAATAGTTATCAAAACACGCGCAAATTTGAATGGACCATCCATGGGGCGCCACATTATTGTCTTCCTCATCATCTCCGTCGTTTTAGACCCAGGACTTTTACCTACGGACAAAGGGGCGTAGGTACAACCCTGTGTTTCTCCAAAATCTTTTGCAAGCATGATAAATGCACAACAATGGTACCAATCAACTCGTGGCAACCTCACGAGCATCATGGTACCCTTATCCATGGCTAATTGTTCCTGCACATAAAACCCCTAAAAATGAAACTAAAACCCTAAACATGGCAACTTGCTGTATAGCCAATAAAATAGAATTGGATATTACCATTAGCTTGCAAACACCTCAAGTATTAAGAATATATCAATGAATCATGTTAAAGATGCCAGAATTGATGGATTCGAAATCAAGAAAATATGAAAACCGTGTGGTACTTACAGTGCGTTTCAAGGCTTGAGGGAGCTTGCTAAGGGTTGCAATGTGATCCTTGGATGTCCAGCAAACGAATGGTGTGCCTGGAATGGCTTGAGGAAGCCTGGAACTAGGAAATCAGATTGCAATTTTTTCTTGAAAATTTGAGATTTGTTCTCTTCTTTTCACGCTTCCAATTCTCCAGCTTTTGGTCTGCACATGTTCCTTATGTACTCTAGAACGAATTAGAGTTACAAACTTGTTTCAAATCTTCCTCAATTAAGATCATTGATTCAAGATCTGACCCTTATGCAAATATTTCCAAATCAAGCCAAATCCAATCTTTTTGTGTCCAAATTAAGCTTGCACGATTTGATTCTCTTTCCAGCTGTATAATAGGCGTAAACATGCATAAAATCTCAAGCTTTGATTAGTTTTGATATTTTCATGATTTTATTTTGATTTTATTTGATTTAATTGAAATAAAATCAAAATAAATGACAAAAATAAAAGAATGACAAATGGAAAGGATCATGGGTCGTGTATCATGTTACAAACTCAATGAAAGCATAAAAAGTTGGGCCCATTTAGCAAAATTGCAATTTTGGCCATATTTTACTTTTGGCAATTTTGCAAAAAAGGTCAACTTTGCCAATGCATAACTTCCTCAATTTTGACCCTAGAGATGTGTTCTTGAACTTTTTAGAAAGCTTAAGATATCCTCTAAGCAACCTTTTTGGTCTCATCTCAATTGAGTCTTCCATGTTCATGTATGAAGCTTTTACAAAAAAGGTGTTTTTGTTAACTTTTCAAAATGACCTATAATGTCCAAATTTATATCTTCTTGTGAGTGCATATTTTGAAATTGTGAGATGAAGATGAATTGTAGGGAATTTCATCCTATTTAAAATGCGCTTTGGATGAGTCATTTTTGATAAAGTATGAGAAAGTTATGCTTGGTCAAAGTTGAGTTGACTTTTCCTGCAAAACCCTAATTTAGCAACTTTTGGGTTTTGATGGGCAATCCTTGAGGAATCATGATCAACCCTTGATCAAATGATGAATAATACTTCAAAATGAGGATGTTGAACAAAAATCTTGAAGTTTGACTATATGTAGGACACAATTGACTTTTGCCCTAGCATAGTCGATTTTCAAGCCTTTGAGCAATTGACTGAGCAAACTTCCTCTGCAAGGATTGAAACTTGACATGGATGATCTTGAGAACACATTAGGACAATGGTTAGCATTTGGGATCCTTTGGACTCAAACATCTTGGTGCAAAATGAAACCCTAATCTGAGGTAGACTGCCTTAGGAGAGAGTTTGTCTGTTCAACCCTTGGACTTCCTTGAGCAATTTGAGGACCTCACTTGAAATGTATTGAGAAATATGGGAGGGAAAATTTTGAGGTACAACAGCTGCCCCTGTTCAATCTTCTTAAACCCGAGGATGTAGATTGACTTGTCTACCTTTCGTGATCTAAAGGTTGAAGATGATTGAACACTAGAGTGCCCAGAAATTTGCACTCGCATCAAGTTGTACTTGTCTCGCAATATTGGGAATGGGATTATAAGTGCCATTTGGAAGTTGATGTCGGAATATGGGCTTAAATATGCCATCCGAAGAAGTGTCGATTGCATAAGAGATTCCTTTGCGAGAGTCCGTATACCTGTTGTTGAGGAGGACTACGCTGGGGAATGCTAGTCTCTGTCTTGGGAGAAATAGAATTTTAGGAGCTTCAGTCGTCCGTTATTCTACTGGGGAATCATCTCTTAGTCTAGGAGGTGCAAATGAACTGCTCTCTGGTCGTGCTCTAGGCTTCATAGTGATTTGCTGAGAAAAATAAGACTGACTGCTATCTGGTCGTGCTCCAGGATTCACAGCGACTTACTGGGGGATGAGATTAAACTTGCTATCTGGTCATTATCCAGGCTTCGCAATTTCGTAATTCTTATCTGGTCGTGCTCCAGGCTTCAGAAGAAATTAAGTTGTTATCCGGTCACATCCGGGCTTCAGCTTGAATTTAAGGCAATACTAATATCTGGTCGATTCCAGACTTCTTAGTAATTGGCCGGGTAAACTGCTATTTGGTCGAATTCCAAGCTTTGCAGTACCTTATACTGTTATCTGGTCGTAGTCCTAGGCTTCAGTGTCTTTTTCCGCTATCTGGTTGTAATCTAGGCTTCACGGTGTCTCATACCATTATCTGGTCGATTCCAGGCTTCATGGTATCTTGCATTTCTATCTGGTCGATTTCCAGGCTTCAAAATAACTTGCTGAGGGTTAAGCTATTTTCCGGTTGATTTCCGGGCTTCACAGCTTGTGTTTATGATGTACCACTATCTGGTCGATTACAGGCTTCATGGTGTCTTGTACTGCTATCTGGTCGATTTCCAGGCTTCATAGTAACTTACTGGGGATTCAACTATTCTCCAGTTGATTTTCGGGCTTCATAGCTTGAATTTAAGATATACCACTATCTGGACGATTCCAGGCTTCACGGTGTTTTGGAGAAATCAAGATATTATCCGGTCGAATCCGGGCTTCATAACTTGAACTGGAACAGAAATCTTAGCATTGATTTGATTGAACCAGAGAAAACTTATGAGAATTTGATTGCATCTTTCCCTGAAAGGTAAAGAGTTAGTCGTATGTAATGTTATGATGTATGACATGTATTGAGTAATGATGTTCTCAAAATAAATGAGATTGTGTTGTATGATGCATATGCGTATGCAATGATGTATGAATATGCAATGTTCTTGTGAGGTTCTCTAGCTGGGGAAAATAAATCCCGGACTGTTGCTGGAGAATACAAGGAGTTAAGTTCTTCGTCCTCGCTGGGGATAACGACCGAAGATGATTAACCGGAGACTCGTGTCCGTTCTGTTTGAGAATATTCCACCGGGAGAGACTATGTTTGAGAATAAATTGGCGAGAGAATGACTCTATGGGGAAGAGAGGTACTCTGCTAGAAGATCTGCTTATTTGGAGAAATAACCTCAGCTGGGGACGAATTACTGTTGTTGGTGATAATGAATCCTGTCGGGGATTGAGTTTCTGCTTGTGGAAGAACTAAACTCAGCTGATGGTGAACTTCTATTGCTGGTGGTAGATAAACTCTGCTTGGGGAGAATTAACACCACTGTCTTTGGGCACTTTTTACTCGGTGGGGAGTGTATGTACCTTTAGTCATATTCTCCAGTTGGGTCTATCCCCGTACCTGGTGGATAGAGCAACTGTAAGGTTTGGGACGTTTCTTATTTTCCCCTGTTCCTGGAATTACGAGTAATTGTCTTTTGTTTCGCATGTAAATATTTATGAGCAACAAATATCGTCAAATGCATATATCAAAAATGAATCATTGGACGTTCTTGCAAAACAAAACAGAAAAAGAAAACACAAGTTGAAATTTCTTTGTGAAAATGAATTGTATTGATTTTGAAGTTGGCCTGTAATAAGCGTTTTGTACAAGGGGCTGACGTCCTAGTAAGAGAACACTGCCGAAGGATAGAATTATACAATTTGTGTAAAAGAAAGAAAAACAGCTATATGAAACAATCCCATTGGGTTCCAACTCTGCTATTGCCTTTATATCTTCGAGCGTCTTATCACTTTACTACTTGGTCGAAGATAGATCAGATTGATTGGTGCCGTCCGAGCTTGATAGTCGATACCGAAGTCTGGTCGCAAGATGATCCAATGGGACATAGTGTTACGCTTTGATCCCTAATTTTTGCCTTGACTTCCCTCTCGGGTTTTTAGTCCACCGGGATACCCTTTTTTGCCCAAGTCGCCTTTTCAGGTTTTCAACTTGCCGGGTGTACAGTTTTTTTTTCATTTTCATCCCTTACTTTTACCCGAACCCTTTTGGTTCGCCAGGAAGCCCTTATTTTTGCCTAGGCCAGTTGACCTAGCGGGTCTTTGATTATGCGTAGTATTTTTTCACTATGTCTGTATTAACGGGGTGAGGAAGGTCGTCAGCATCCATGGTGGTTAGAATCATAGCTCCTCTTGAGAAACTGTTCTTAACCACAAATTGCCCTTCATATGTGGGGGTCCATTTTCCCCTGGGATCGACGTGCGGAAGTATGTTGCGTTTGATCACCAGATCCCCAACCTGATATTCTTGACGTCTGACTTTCTTGTTAAATGCCTTGATCATTCGCTTTTGATACGTCTGACCATGACAAATAGCAGTAAGTCTCTTTTCATCAATTAGATTCAGCTGATCAAGTCGGGTCTGGATCTAATCATCTTCGCTCAAACCCACATCCTTCATAATTCAGAGAGAGGGTATCTGGACTTCGATGGGTAAGATTGCTTCCATGCCATACACCAGAGAGTAGGGTGTTTCCCCTGTCGACGTCTGTGCTGAGGTGCGATACCCATGAAGAGCGAATGGTAACATCTCATGCCAGTCTTTGTATGTCACCGTCATCTTCTGCACAATCTTCTTGATGTTCTTATTAGCCGCTTCAACAGCCCCATTCATCTTCGGCCGGTAGGGAGAAGAGTTGTGATGTTGTATCTGGAACTGCTGCAGAGCTCAGTGATCATCGTATTGTTGAGATTTGTACCATTGTTTGTAATAATCCTCTCTGGTACACCATATCGACATATTAGATTGTGTCGGATAAACTGCGCCACTACGTTCTTGGTTACTGTAGTAAAGGAAGCTTCCTCAACCCACTTCGTAAAATAATCAATGGCTACCAGAATGAAACGATGCCCGTTAGACGCTGTAGGTCTGATCTCGCCGATCATGTCGATGCCCCACATTGCAAAAGGCCAAGGAGCTGTCAAAACATTCAAAGGAACTGGAGGTACATGCATCTTATCAGCATAGACTTGGCACTTATGACAGGTCTGAGAGTGCTGATAACAATCGGCTTCCATAGTAGACCAATAATATCATGCCCGTAGGATTTTCTTTGCCATGGTATGCCCACTGGAATGAGTTCTGAAGGTACCTTCATGTAACTCTGCCATGATCCTTTCTGCTTCGCTCTTGTCCACACATCGCAGTAAGGTTGAATCATGGTTACACTTATAAAGAACACCATTATTGATGAAGAACTTCGCAGCGAACCTTCTCAGAAACTTCTTATCATTAACATATGCACCCTCGGGGTACTCTTGAGCCTCAAGATACCTTTTTACCTCGTGGAAGCAGGGTTTATCTGCTACCTCTTTAGTCTCAATGTCACAGCAATGCGCGGGTTCGTCCAACCTCTCGATGGTAATCTGGGGAGCTTCATTGTCCCACCTGACCTTGAACATAGAAGACATGGTAGCTAGCGTGTCCGCTAACTGATTCTCCTCTCTTGGGAAGTGTTCAAAGGTTATCTCCTCAAAGTGCGGAAGCAACGTCAATACATACTCTTTGTAAGCAATAAGATTTGGGTGCTTCGTATCCCACTCGCTTTTGATCTGGCTGATCACCAGAGCAGAATCTCCGAGTACACTCAAGAACTTAATCCTCAGGTCAATAGCAGCTCGAAGACCCATGATGCACGCTTCATACTCTGCCATATTGTTGGTGCAGTTAAAACACGGGCGGTGAACGGAGTATGACAACCCTCAGGAGATATAATCACAGTGCCAATGCCATTACCCAACGCGTTTGAGGCTCCGTCGAAATACATAGACCATCGGGATCCCTCCTCAGGTCCTTCATCCGGTCCAGGTTCTTCACAGTCGGTCACCAACATGACATTCTCATCTGGGAACTCGGAATTCATGGATTGGTAATCATCCACGGCCTGATGCGCCAAATGATCTGCCAACACACTCCCCTTGATTGCTTTCTGGGTTGTGTATTGGATGTCATACTAAGTTAAGATCATCTGCCATCTTGCTATTCTTCCGGACAAGGCAGGTTTTTCGAAGATATACTTGATTGGATCCATCTTTGATATCAATAAGGTGGTGTGAGTCAGCATATACTGTCTTAGCCGGCGAGCGGCCCATGCCAAAGCGCAGCAAGTTTTCTCGAGCAGTGAGTATCGGGTCTCACAGTCGGTAAACGTTTTGCTAAGGTAGTAAATAACGTGCTCTTTTCGGCCAGACTCGTCATGCTGCCCCAGCACGCACCCCATTGAATTATCCAGTACTGTCAAGTATAAGATCAAAGGTCTTCCTTCAACTGGAGGCATTAGAATTGGCGGTTCTTGGAGGTATTCCTTGATCCTTTTGAAAGCGGTCTGACATTCATCATTCTATTATACCACTTGATCTTTCTTCAGCAGCTTGAAGATTAGATCACAAGTAGCAGTCAAATGTGAAATGAATCGGGCGATGTAGTTCAGCCGTCCCAAAAAGCCTCTAACTTCTTTTTCTGTGCGGGGAGCCGACATTTCCTGTATAGCCTTTACCTTGGCAGGATCCACCTGAATACCTTTATCACTGAAGACGAAACCCAACAGCTTACCAGACCTTACCCCGAAGGTGCACTCATTCGGGTTTAACCTCAGCTTGTACATCTTCAACCTGTCGAACAGTTTCTGGAGATGGTCTAGATGCTCTTCCTCAGTCTGGGACCTTGCGATCATGTCATCGACGTAAACCTCAATCTCATGGTGAATCATGTCGTGAAACAAAGCGACCATGGCACACTGATAAGTTTCCCTAGCATTTTTCAACCTGAAAGGCATTACCTTGTAACAGAAGGTGCCCCACTGTGTAATGAAGTTTGTTTTCTCCATATCTTCGGGAGCCATCTTAATCTGATTGTAACTAGAAAAACTGTCCATAAAGGAGAAGACCTTATGCTGCATGGTGTTATCGACCAGAACATCAATGTGAGGAAGCGGGAAATCATCCTTGGGGCTCACCCGGTTCAGATCTCTATAGTCTGCACACATCCGCACCTTACCATCTTTCTTAGGCACCGGAACAACATTGGAAACCCACTGCGGGTAAGAGGTGACAGCTAGAAATCTGGCGTCAAACTATTTCATGACCTCAGCTTTGATTTTCCCAGACATCTCAGGGTGCATACGGCGAACCTTCTGCTTTACCGGAGGACAATCTTCTTTGGTTGGCAGGTGGTGTACCACAATGTCAGTGTCCAAACCAGGCATATCTTCATAAGACCAAGCGAAGATCTTAACATAGTCGCGTAGCATCTGTATCAACCGTTGTTTGACATTAGGCTCCAGATTTGCACCTATCTTGACCTCTTTCATGTCTTCCTCTATACCCAAATTCACTGATTCAACTGGCTCCTCATGAGGCTGTATGGCCCTCTCTTCCTGCTGTAACAGTCTAGCGAGTTCTCCGAGCACCTCACAATCATCCTCCCATTCGTCCTCGACTTGGTTGATCGGATTTTCAAAGTCATAACTGGCAGTAGCAGAGTTGTTATCAATGGGATCCAGAGTGGATGTGGATCTGCATCATGATATGTGAGTGTGTGTAAGACAATAGCTGTTTTTGATAAAGTGAGATATGAAAAAGAGAAACAAGGATCACAAAATTTGTGATACAAGAAAACGTCCAATGATTTATTGATGATATATGAAAATGACAAATAATAAACCCTCACAAGCAAAGCCAAGGTGCCTCGGGCAAGGCATCGGGCCGTAAAGTTTCAAACTGTCTGTTACAAATCTCAAAACAAAAGTCAATTACTGTGTAATAAAAGAAACAATTATGAAGTCTTTTGCCATCCAGTTGTTCAATCCACCGTTGGTTTTTGGGTAGATCTAGATATCAACATTCGGGTTCTCATCATCAGCATCTTCTGTGGCGGAGACAACTTCAATAGCATTGATTCCCGAGTCATGCTTGGGCATAGGTGCAGTTATGACGTTGGGCTTCTCTGGAGCGTCAAACTCAATCTCTTAGGCTTCAATCAAGTCTTGCACATTATTCTTCAAGGCCCAACAGTTGTTTGTATCATGACCTGGGCCATCAGAGTGATAGGCGCAGCGGGCATTCGGGTTATATAGCGGAGATGTGGTGTTGGGATTCTTCGGGGCCTCCCTCAAAGTTACCAGATTGATCTTCAATAATTGTGGTAGAATTTGAGACAAGGTCATATTGAGCCGAGTGTACTGCCTCCGTGGTCTTTCCACCCTTTGTTGATTGTTGCATTGTGGAGCAACTGTGGGTCTTGATATCACTAATGCATTTACTGCTTGACGGTGTTCAGGTCTGCTTTGGCCTCTCGGGCCGTAGACTGCACTAGCTTCTTTCTTATCGGCGAAAGGCTTCTTTAATGCACTTGATGAAGTATCCTTCTGTATTTTACCACTTCGGATACCAGCTTTTACTCTCTCCCCAGTCAAAATCAACTCAGTAAACCCAGATGACGAACTGCCGATCAGATGATTGAAAAATGGACCAGATAGCATCCCTAGAAACATGTCAACCAACTCCCTATAGGACAAAGGGGGTTGGACTCTTCCATCTAAATCTCTCCACTTTTGAGCATAGTCCTTAAAACCTTCACTTGCACCCATAGACATACCCTGAAGCTGAGTACGAGTGGGAGCAAGGTCGGTGTTATATTGATACTTCCTGTAGAAAGCAGCAGCAAGGTCCTCCCAGTTTCGGACGTTGGCTCCTTCCAACTGATAAAACCATTCAAGTTGAGTCCCTGACAGACTATCTTGAAATAAATGTACCCATAAATTTCTATCAGCAGTGTGGGGTTAGATTTTTCTGACGTACGAGTGGAGATGGAGTTTTGGACAGGATACTCCGTCGTACTTGGCAAAAACCGGAGCTTTGAACTTATGAGGGATCACCACTCCAGATACCAGTCCCAGCTCTCCGAAATCCAAACCATGGATCTTCTGAATCTCCATAGCACTCAACCGGTCTTCTAATTGCTTGTACCTATCCTCTGCAGAAGGATATTGCTCCTCATTATAATCCGTATCATTATTAGAAACTGCAGGATTGGGGCCCTTTTCTTCTTCTTGGTTCTCCCCTTCCTTGGATGAAAAGGACAGACCAACTTGCTGTTTCAACCTATCCCCAAACCTTTTGCCCATACTCAGGAGAACGACCTTCTTCTTCTTCTTCTTCTTCTTCTTCTTCTTCTTCTTCTTCTCTTTCTCTTTCAGAATGAGAGATTTCAAATCCTCTTGCCCTTTAGCCAAGCTCAAGAACATCTCTTGGAATTGGGCATTTTGTGCCTGAAGATCTTTGATAGCTTGATCGGAAGACATTTCTGCTGAAATAAACAGCAAAGAAGACGAGAAACCTTTAATGGTACCTGTAATGGTGTGCATGATAATGGGATGCGTATGTAATGATTTCAAAGACTTTGGGAGATTTAAATTTGCAAACCAAAAAATAAAACAAACTTTATTAGATTAAACTTGTAAAAAGGTTCAACAATGCCTTTAAGGCATTACAAAGAAATAAATGGAAAACAAATCTAAACTAGAAAAAGCAAAATCAGAAATCCCATGGACGCTTCCCCTTCGTGCTGACGTAGTCATTGATTGTTCTTTCATTCTCGAGTTGCCTGGTGAGCTTCAAGATCTTCCTTTCTTGCTCATGGTACTTCTCCCGGTAGGCATCTCTCTCCTCTTTCAGCTGAATCTAAGATCTCTTCAATGCCCCAAGGTCAGTGGGCATGTAGGGATAAATGAGTGTATAAGGAATGCCCTCTTCATTGGTGGGCTCCACAATCACTGGCAACACAGCTTCATAACGCATCCCAAGCTTCTGAGCACGAGCTCAGACCCACTGGAGGTAAGGCTGCATAGAGAGGGAAGTCCTTGGTCCTAGATCTTGAGGGTCAGATCTGTTCGCCATGCCTCAAGCTCGTATAAACCTCCTGAGATGCTCATCTACGTCTTCCTTGTAGTCAAAGGCAATATCTGTAAGAAGTAGCTCATGAGGACCGTCTCTCCGAGCACGACCGAATTGTTACAAAGCTAAACAAGGACTGTAGGTTATTCCCCCTCTGATTTCAAGCAACGGGACATTAGGTTATCCCTCACATCAGTCAATGACAACAGTGCTTTCCATAGCCTTGGAACTCCAAAGAATGTCTGTATGGGCAAGAGACATTATCCTGTAAGACCATCCTAAACCTTCTTCATTCTTCAACACAGATTTGGGGAGGTGCGAAATAAACCACCTCGCCAACAAAGGCATATAACACATAAGAGTCCCTCTTCTACGCACAGTACGAGTGTAGAGGGCATGCAAGATATCACCCAATAGAGTAGGCACAGGATTGCGAGACAGGAAGATCTTAACCGTATTCACATCCATAAAAGAATCCGGATTCAGAAAGAGGACCAAACCGTAGATAAGGAGAGCCAAGATATCTTCGAAATCCTGAAAGTCCAAGCTATCCCAGAACAGCTGAGCTTGATCTATCAGAAACTTGGCTAAGAAACCTTCAACCCCACTTCGCGTTTCCCAATTAGATACTACATCAGCCCGTTTCAGATGCAGAGCTGAGGCAATGTCTTCTGGTCTAGGAGTATCTTCCAAACTTGTGAAGGGCATCTGCTCGAGGATGGATATGCCCAATAAGTGAGAAAATTCTTCCAAAGTGGGAACTAGCTGATAATCTGGGAACATGAAGCAATGATGCACAGGGTCGAAGAACTGGAAAAGCAAACTCATCATCTGCTCATCAAACTTTGAGGTAACCAGGCTAAGAAGCTGACCATGTCTCTTAATGAAGGAAGAAGTCTCAGATACTCTTGAGGCTAACTCTTTGAATTGAGCAGATATTTTCACAAGGTTAACTCGGATGGTGTTTCTGCGTATGGAAGCCATAATCTGCAAAACAGAATAAAGATAAATCCCCTCGGTCTTTGAAATGGTTAGTATAATGAAGTATACATGCTATGTTATGAAGCATGATGTCATGGTAAAACAAACAACAGGTATATCAGATAACAGGCATGGTAAAGGCAAACAAGTCACACAAAGCCCTTAAGTTAAGGCTTGCATGGGGTCAAAGGTAATTACCCTCTTGAAGTTCAGTTGGTTTCAACCTGTCCTAGCAAAAGTAACCGGGTTCTAGAGGTTCTCAATATCATTGACCATCCTCCATCGATCATGGTTTCAGCTTACGCAATCTTTTCTTGCGGACGAAACTATCTCGAGAGTATGGTCTCAATGAATGTAGTATCGAGTATCAACCAGTTCTCAGCTTTACACCGAGGCCGGCTATCTCACTACTTCCTAATTGCCAAGTTGGTCGATTAAGGGTTCTAAGGTCAGTTGATACTTAACGACACACATAGCAGCCTCGTATTCTCCATGTTTCTCCACAAGGGATACCGGTACCAACCAATGTGCCACATCAACGTAGCTACTGCTTCAACCGTATCGATCTACGCCGTACAGTTCCCTAATAGTTTATTGCTACTTACCTAAAAGGTGTCCCCAGATCCGGGTTAGGATCTATTGTAACTCCCAATACAAAACCCTTTAATAGTAAAGCAACCAAAACAAACAAGAGAAGCAATTTATGATGAACTTAAATCCTAAGGTATACCTCACTTATTTGTCCCCAGTAGAGTCGCCAGTTCTGTGATACGGTGGCAGAACCAGACTGTTTTAGGAAAATGCTGGTTTGCGTTTTGCATTTGTGTTCACAAAATGTCGCGGTAAGCAAGAGTCGCCACCCACTTTTATTTTATCCAACTAGAAAGGGAAAAAAGCACAGAAAAATTCCTTTTTCGAGATTTTGAGTACGGGGGTAGATTATAGAAAGGGAAGGTATTAGCACCCTTTCTATCCGTAGTTTTCTATGAGCTCTTAGGTACTTGCTCATCATTTTAAAAATTGCTTCCGTGTTTGTGTGTTTTGAAAAGTTTTTGTCTTACTTCGTTTTAACCCTTGTATCAGTCCTCAAGAGTGTTACAAAGTGTTTTTGAAAACTTTGTTTGAAAAGAGTGTAAGTGTGGAAAAGTTTATTTTGAGCAAGTACCTACTAGCATCTACCTACTCGAAGAAAAGAATGTTTCTGTTCTTGTTTCCTTTAGACAGCGCTATCCCACTATTAAAGAGTAGGTAGCACCGTCGTTGGAGTTGTAAGAGTCAATTTGAAAGGGACGTACAATCACTAAAGAAATGTTAGGACGTCTTAGTAATAATCCTAATGTCTTAAGATTATATTCGAGGCAACATTACCGAGGCAACATTTCCGAACGGGACTTTTCATCTTTGTTTAGACAGGAGGGAAACCACTAAGACACCTTATACTTAATGATCGTTTATCGAAGGCAACCGTAGTGAGAGTATATCCTAGGAGTGCGCATGTGTGAGTGATTTGATTTCAGTTATTATCTTTCCATATTTAGGGTTTTCTAACCATTTTAAATTAACATACAGTCCTGTCATGCAATCCTATTATGATACATCTAACAGTTAATATTTGCGAAAATTAAAATGCGAGAAATAAAACTACGCTATTACAAGGCTTCAGGGAGGGGATTAATTACATAGCCAAAAACTCGTAAGAACGATAAATAAAGAAAATTCTAATTAAACTATTACATATTGCGAGCAGTTATATTAATATCGTAAAATTAATAAATGCGCGCGATGAATCAAGAACGAGAAAAATTAGGGTTTTGGCCCCGTCTAAATCTAATTGAAAGAAAAATCATATTTTTGTGGTTTTTGCATTATTTTGAGAAAAATAGAGTTTAATTGAATAAATAAAGAAAACCTAATGACTAATTAATTTTATTTAATAAAAATAATTAAATTAACTATTTTTGTATTTTTTTGTTATTTTGTGAAAAGAAATAAAAATTAAATCAAGAACAAACCTAATTGTCTAATTGATTTTAAATTATTTACAAAAAGTTAGAATTACCCTAAAATTAAATTTAACTAATATTAAATTAAATTTGATAAAAATAAAAATAAAACCTAAATCTAATTTTGTGAAAATTAATTTTATGATTTTTTTTTGTAAAAAGGAATTAATTTGTGTTAGAAAATAATTAAATAAAAGAAAAAATTAGAAAAGAAAATAGAATGGGCCTAGTTTTGTAGCAAGAAGGGGGGTCTGAATTTCAATTTCTGAGCCCAATAGCGCCTAGCCCATTTGACTTTTCCAGATCCCATGTACATGCTTGACTGATGTCCATGGTAGACCTTCATTGGGAATCCTTGGATCTAGCATGTGGATGATCTGATTGGTTGGACATTGAGGATGCATGGTGGACTTGTTATGTACCTGCGCACCTAATTATACATAGAAGAAATATAGAAAGCAAAGTTGGGGACCTGGGGATCGAACCCAGGCCCTTAAGCGTTTTCCCAATGCATGATGACCATCTGAGTTAGCTTGCTTAGTTGTACATAGAACAACCAATAATCATTATATGAAAAAAACAAAACAATAGTTATCAAAACGCGCGCAAATTTGAATGGACCATCCATGGGGCGCCACGTTATCGTCTTCCTCATTATCTCCGTCGTTTTAGACCCAGGACTTTTACCTACGGACAAAGGGGCATAGGTACAGCCCTGCGTTTCTCCAAAATCTTATGCAAGCATGATAAATGCACAACAATGGTACCAATCAACTCGTGGCAACCTCACGAGCATCATGGTACTCTTATCCATGGCTAATTGTTCATGCACACAAAACCCCTAAAAACGAAACTAAAACCCTAAACATGGTAACTTGTTGTATAGCCAATAAAAATACAATTGGATATTACCATTAGCTTGAAAACACCTCAAGGATTAAGAATATATCAATGAATCATGTTAAAGATGCCAAAATTGATGGATTCAAAATCTAGAAAATATGAAAACCGCGTGGTACTTACAGTGTGATTCAAGGCTTGAGGGAGCTTGCTAAGGGTTGCAATGTAATCCTTGGATGTCCAGCAAATGAATGGTGTGCCTGGAATGGCTTGAGGAAGCCTAGAACTAGGAAATCATATTGCAACTTTTTCTTGAAATTTTGAGATTTGTTCTCTTCTTTTCACGCTTCCAGTTCTCATGCTTTTGGTCTGCACATGTTCCTTATGTACTCTAGAACGAATTAGGGTTACAAACTTGTTTCAAATCTTCCTCAATTAAGATCATTGATTCAAGATTTGATCCTTATGCAAATATTTACAAATCAAACCAAATCCAATCTTTTTGTGTCCAAATGAAGCTTGCACGATTTCATTCTCTTTCCAGCTGTATAATAGGCCTAAACATGCACAAAATCTCAATCTTTGATTAGTTTTGATATTTTCATGATTTTATTTTGATTTTATTTGATTTAATTGAAATAAAATCAAAATATATGACAAAAATAAAAGAATGACAAATGGGAAGGATCATGGGTCGTGGGTCATGTTACAATCTTAATGCAAGCATAAAAAGTTGGGCCCATTTAGCAAAATTGCAATTTTGGCCACATTTGACTTTTGGCAATTTTGCAAAAAAGGTCAACTAAGCAACCCTAGATATGTGTTATTGGACTTTTTAGAAAGATTAAGATGTCCTCTAAGCAACCCTTTTAGTCTCATCTCAATTGATTCGTCCATGTTCATGTATGAAGCTTTGACAAAAAAGGTGTTTTTGTTGACTTTTCAAAATGACCTTTAATGTCCAAATTTATATCTTCTCGTGAGTGCATATTTTGAACTTTGGAGCTGAAGATGAATTGTAGGGAATTCCATCCTATTAAAAATGAGCTTTGTATGGTTCATTTTTGATAAAGTATGAGAAAGTTATGTTTGGTCAAAGTTGAGTTGACTTTTCCTATAAAACCCTAATTTAGCAACTTTTGGGTTTTGATGAATTGTGAGAAATCCTTGAGGAATCATGATCAACCCTTGACCAAATGATGAATAATACTTCAAAATTAGGATGTTAACCAAAAATCTTGAAGTTTGACTGTATGTAGGACACAATTGACTTTTGCCCTAGCACAGTCGATTTTCAAGCCTTTGAGCAATTGACTGAGCAAACTTCCTCTGCAAGGCTTGAAAATTGACATGGATGATATTGAGAACATATTAGGACAATGGTGAGCATTTGGGATCCTTTGGACTCAAACATCTTGGTTCAAAATGAAACCCTAATCTGAGGTAGACTGCCTTAGGAGAGAGTTTGTCTGGTCAACCCTTGGACTTCCTTGAGCAATTTTAGGACCTCACTTGAAATGTATTGAGAAATATGGGAGGGCAAACTTTGGGGTACAACATAGGGCCTAAGTAAGTGAAACGGTAGTGAAAACACAGTGAAATCGCAAAAAATATTCATGACAGAACAGTATGCGTCGACCTCAAAAGCCATTCGTCGATACATGCAGGTTTTTAGACTGAGGATGAGTAGATACGAAGAAGCATGCATCGATACATGCAGTGTTGCAGACTCAATATGAGTCGATAAAAAGGGATTACGCATCGTATCATGCAGGAATTTTAACCAAGTACGCGTCGACTCAAAACATCAAGCGTCGACTCATATAGTCTGATTTTTGGCAGATTCGTTTCTAAAGGCTGTAACTTGAGTTTCCGGACTCTGTTTGAGGTGCCGTTCGAAGTGTTGGATAGCTAACGTATTGAAATTCATTCTTAAGGATTAAAATGAAGGATAAGTAGAGTAAATCCTAGTACCCAAATTAGGATTAGAGTTAGTTTCCCGCGTTAATCGCTATGATGATTTTGTGAAGAATGATGAGGATAAGACGATTATAGATTATTGTTTGGTTCATAACAGTAAGATTAATGATGATAATGATGTAGTATTACAAATATAATAATATGTAGAGGTTTTTTAACTGGAATTAAGCCTTATATGATTAATTAATTATAGTAAATATCATATTGTAGGCCTATGGACAACGTTGAAGGGTTGTCAATCTATCGTTGTATTGTTGTTGTGGATAAGTTGCTATGAAAATTATGTTGATGAATCATGCAATGATTTATGTTGATGAAATTATGTTGATGAATTATGCGATGAATGACGTTGATGGATGATGTTGAGATGCCTCTAATATTTGGCAGCTATTAAGATGTAGGCTTCTGGCAAACGATGATGTTGTGTTGAGATGTTGTTAATTATGGTGTTATTACATTCATGATTGTGTCACATACATTAAATTTCAAGATGGAGCTGATGCTTGTTAAGATGGCCTGTATTGGCGAATATTAAGATGAAGGCTTATGCCTTGTTGATGCCTCTATTTATTGGCAATTATTTTGAGATGGGAGTTCTGCTCCAATGGTACCACATGCATTTGCATAGTATTGAGTCGCATTATTTGATTGCATAAGAGGTTGTGTATTGATGCGGTAAATGTGTATATTGTTGGTATTCTGTTGCGATTATTGTTGTTTATAAGATGAGAAGTGGTGATATTACGTGATCTAATTTAATATATTATTTATCATACGTTTTATTATATTAATAGATATCTCACCCCTTCTGTTTGAATTTTACCCATACGTTGGTAACGTACAGGTAATCCAGAGTGAAGGTGGTTTACCTTCAGTAGTTCGAGTCGGTGTCATTGCTCTGATATGTAACACTCGGGGGGATGAACGCTTTACTTTTAGTTATTGATTATTTCAGTTGTTAAACTTTAATTTGTTTTTTACTAAGTATGCATTAATTTTAAGTTGTTGTAATTGTTGGACATAGATGTTATTATGATTCCACTGTGTAGTTATTCAGGTTGTTGAATGAAGAGATTAGACTATTTTGTTGTTGGTTCATCCGAATTTAAAGTGTTATGTATCCATATTGAATGCAATGTGTTTTTAAAGTTGAATTTGTGACATCCTGATTCAGTTGCATGATTTTAAAACTCTAATTTACATTTATAATTGTGGGTAGAATTGGGGTCTTACAAAGTTGGTATAAGAGCAAAAGGTTGGTCCGTCTGACCTTATTGTCGAGTCGTAGTTGTCTAACAATCGAGTATTGTTAATTTGAGTTCTAACCGTTGTTTATGTTGTAGTGATAAGTTGAGATGGATGGAAGGAATGATGTTGCACTTGCTGCTTCTTTAAAAGCAATGATGCATGCGATGGAGAATCATCTGAATGCTGAAGGGAATGCTGGATCTCGTAGTTTAGCGACTTTCCAAAGAGAGAATCCGTCTACCTTTAAGGGAAAGTATGATCCTAACAGAGCATTGGATTGGTTGAAAGAGATTGAGAGAATCTTCCATGTGATGGATTGCACTCTAGCACATAAGGTTCTATATGGTACTCATATGCTAGCAGTTGAGGCTGATGACTGGTGGCTAGAGACTTGTCAGAGATTGGAAGCTGCAGGTGAAAATGTCACTTGGGCTGTGTTCCGTAGGGAATTTCTGAGGAAGTACTTTCCTGAAGATGTTCGTGGTAAGAAGGAGATTGAATTCTTTGAGCTAAAGCAAGGGAATATGTCGGTTGTTGAGTATGCTGCAAAGTTTGGTGAGTTGGCTAAGTTTTACCCGCACTACGGTGAGGCAAATGCTGAGTTTTCGAAGTGTATCAAGTTTGAGAACAAATTGCGCCCAGAGATCAAGAAGACAGTTGGATACCAGAAGATCTATGTCTTTGCTGACTTGATCGATAGTTGCAGGATTTATGAAGAGGATAATAATGCTCATTATAAGATTATCAATGAGAAGAGGGGTAAGTACCAACATAATCGTGGTAAGCCTTATGATACCCCAATTGGTAAATGTAAACAGAAAGCTACTCAGGGTTAGAGGACTAGTGGGGGAGATGCTCCTACTGGTGTGGTTTGTTTAAAATACGGGAAACCTGGGCATAAGAGTAATGTGTGTACTGCTGAAGTAAAAAGGTGTTTTCATTATGGTAAGAACAGACATGTTGTATCTGAGTGCAAATATAAGGATGTGATTTGTTTCAAATGTAGCGAAGGAGGGCACATTGGTAGTCAATGTCAGAAACCAAAGACGACGCAGACAAGTGGCAAGGTGTTTGCTTTGGTTGAGGATCAGACAGCTGCTGAGGATAGACTTATCAGAGGTACATGTTTCATTAATAGTACTCCTTTAATTACTATTGTTGATACCAGTGCTACTCATTGCTTTATTGCTGCTGATTATGTTGAAAGATTGGGTCTTATGTTGTCTTCTATAAATGGAGAAATGGTCGTCGACACTCCATCCAAGGGGTCGGTAACTACTTCCTTTGTGTGTTTAAAGTGTCCCTTGTCGATATTTGACAGAGACTTTGCTGTTGATTTGGTTTGTTTACCATTAAGAGGGTTGAATGTGATTTTGGGTATGAACTGGTTAGAGCATAACTATGTTCACATTAACTGTTGATAAGTCTGTAAGGTTTTCTACTCCTGAAGAAGAGGAAGATAGTCTGCTGTCTTCTAGACAATTGAGGAAGTTGATGCAAGAAGAAGAACAAATGTTCTTTTTGATGGCGTCGTTATCTGTAGAGACTCAAGCTATAATTGAGGAATTGCAGGTGGTGTGTGAATTTCCAAAATTTCCCCCCGATGAGATTCATGATGTACCGTCGGAGAGGGAAGTTGAATTTGCTATTGATCTTGTACCTGGTACCAGACCTATGTCTATGGCACCATCCAGGATGTCTGTATCTGAATTGTCAGAGTTAAAGAAGAAATTGGAAGAGTTACTTGAAAAGAAGTTTGTAAGACTAAGTGTATCGCTGTGGGGAGCTCCAGTGTTGTTAGTAAAGAAGAAAGATGGAAGTATGAGGCTTTGTGTTAATTATAGATAGTTGAATAAAGTGACAATTAAGAACAAGTATTTTCTTCCAAGAATAGATGACTTAATGGATCAATTTGTGGATGCTCGTGTGTTTAGTAAGATTGATTTAAGGTCGAGTTACCATCAGATTAAAGTGAAGGATGAAGATATCCAGAAGACGACTTTCAAAATGCGTTATGGATATTATGAGTATTTAGTGATGCCTTTAGGTGTTACTAATGCACCGGGAGTATTCATGGAATACATGAATCATATCTTTCATACTTATTTGGATCGGTTTATGGTGGTGTTTATTGATGATATTTTGATTTACTCTAAGTCTGAAGAAGAGCATGCATAACACTTAAGAGTAATATTGCAAGTTTTGAAAGAGAAGAAGTTGTATGCAAAGTTGTCCAAGTATGAGTTCTGGTTAAAGGAGGTTAGTATTCTTGGTCATGTGATCTCAGGTAGTGGCATTGTTGTAGATCCATCAAAGGTTGGATGCGGTGTTGCAATGGGAAACTCCGAGGTCAGCTACTAAGATTAGGAGCTTTTTGGGATTAGCTGGTTATTCGAGAAGGTTTATCGAAGGTTTTTCTAAGTTGGCACTTCCGTTGACTAAGTTGACTTGTAAGGGTGGAGCCTTTGTGTGGGATGTTCAGTGCGAAGAAAGTTTTACAAAATTGAAGAAAAGATTGACGTCAGCTCCGATTTTGACATTACCTAATCCAGGAGAGCCTTTCATGGTATACTGTGATGCTTCTAAGATGGGTTTAGGAGGTGTGCTTATGCAGAATGATAAGGTAGTTGCTTACGCGTCAAGGCAGTTGAGGACTCATGAGAAAACTATCCTACGCATGATTTGGAGCTTGCTGCAGTTGTCTTTGTGTTGAAGATTTGGAGGCGTTATCTTTATGGCTCTAGATTTGAAGTGTTTAGTGACCATAAGAGCTTAAAGTATTTATTCGATCAGAAGGAGCTGAATATGAGGCAACGAAGATGGTTGGAATTGTTAAAGGATTATGATTTCAGTTTGAATTATCATCCAGGAAAAGCGAATATGGTAGCTGATGCATTGAGTCGAAATACTTTACATATGTCAGTAATGATGGTTAAAGAGTTGGAATTAATTGAACAGTTTGGAGATATGAGCTTAGTTTGTGAGGTTACGCTGCATAGTGTTATGTTGGGTATGTTAAAGAGTAATAATGAATTTCTAGACAGTATCAGAGAAGCTCAGAAGTTGGATGTGAAACTGGTAGATTCGATGGTTGGGATCGATCAGTCTGAGAATAATGATTTTAAGCTAGATGCACAAGGTGTGTTGAGATTTCATAACCGAATTTGTATTCCTGATGATGCTGAGAGGAAGAAAGTGATACTTGAAGAGAGTCATAGTAGTAAGTTGAGTATTCATCCAGGAGCTACAAAGATGTATCAAGATTTGAAAGGTTTGTTTTGGTGGTCTAGAATGAAGAGTGATGTGGCTCGGTTTGTGTATGCATGTTTGACTTGTCAGAAGTCGAGAGTTGAACATCAGAAGTCTGCAGGGTTGATGCAACCGTTAGAAGTTCTAGAATGGAAATGGGATAGCATTTCAATGGAATTTGTGACGGGGTTACCTAATAATATAAGAGGACATGATTCAATTTGGGTGATTGTTGATAGGCTTACAAAGCCGGCTCATTTTATTCCTATTAACATCAGCTTTCCAGTGTCGAAGTTGGCTGAGATTTACATTAGTGTGATTGTAAAGTTGCATGGTGTTCCTTTGTGCATTGTGTCAGATAGAGATCCAAGATTTACTTCTGATTTTTGGAAGAGTTTACAAGGAGCGTTGGGTTCTAAGTTGAGGTTGAGTTCGGCGTACCATCCTCAGACAGATGGTCAGACTAAACGGACTATTCAATTGTTGGAAGATTTGTTAAGGGCATGTGTTCTTGAGCAGGGAGGTTCGTGGGATACTTATCTTCTGTTGATAAAGTTCACTTATAATAACAATTACGATTCTAGTATTGGGATGACACCTTTTGAAGCGTTGTATGGTCGAAGATGTAAAACTCCTTTATGTTGGCATGAATCTGGTGAGAGTGTAGTACTTGGACCTGAACTTGTTCGTGAGACTACTGAGAAGGTGAAGTTGATTCGAGAAAAGATGAAAGCTTCCCAAAGTAGACAAAAGAGTTATCATGACAAGCGAAGGAAAGATTTAGAATTTCAAGCGGGTAACCATGTGTTTTTAAGAGTTACACCAGTGACTGGTGTTAGACGAGCATTGAATTCTAAGAAGCTCACTTATCGTTTTATTGGACCATACCAGATTTTAGAGAGAGTGGGGAATGTTGCTTATAGAGTGGCTTTACCGCCTAATCTTTCGAATTTGCATGATGTGTTTCTTGTGTCACAACTCCAGAAGTATATTTCAGATCCATCTCATGTGATTCATAAGGATGATGTGCAAGTACAGAATAACTCTACTGTGGAGACGATGCCTGTACAGATCGCGGATCGTGAAATAAAGACTCGGAGCGGAAAAGAGATTGCCTTGGTTAAAGTGGTTTGGCTAGGAGCTGTCGGAGAAAGCATGACTTGGGAGTTGGAGAGCAAGATGCGGGACTCCTATCCTGAGTTGTTTGATTAAGGTAAATTTTCGAGGACAGAAATATTCTAAGTGGGGGAGAATTGTAACGCCCGTAATTTAATTAATTATTTAATTAAATTATTTTTGGAATATTTGGGAAGTTGTGTTATGATGATACTTGATGTGTTGTTGTTATTGGATTTATTTATTCTATTAAGTTATGGAATAATATTAGAATAATAATATTATTTGATGTGGGCTTGTTTTAAGGGATAGAAGTAGTAAAAAAGGGTGTGTAGGAGTTTTAATCCCATTAAGGCATAATAAGAATTATAGGGTTATTATATTAGTTTTTAGAAATAATAAGGAAAAATAAAAAGCAGTAAGAAGAGAAAGAAATAAGGGTTGGAAGAGAACGTGAAAGTTGCAGAAAAGAAGGAAAAGAGCAAAACAAAATTCAATCGGAAAAGAATCATAGAGCAACCTTCAATCCAAGGTAAGGGTGGGGTTCTGACTCTATAATAGGGTTTATGATGAGTAGTATGTGTTATTAGATGTGAAAAGTTGTCTTGTTTATGATTGGAATGTATATATTGTATGATGAAGATCAATGATTTAGAGATGAATAATGATGTCCTAATGTTGTATAATTGATGTAGAAACATAGAATTATTATAATCGATAATTACCTATGATTAGAGGATGTTTTAGGGCCTAAGTCAGGGAAACCGTAGTGAAATCGTAGAAAATATTCAAGACAGAACAATATGCGTCGACCTCAAAAGCCATGCATCGATACATGCAGGTTTTTGGACTCAGGATGAGTCGATACGAAGAAGCATGTGTCGATACATGCGGCGTTGTAGACTCAGTATGAGTCGATACAAAGGGATTATGCATCGACTCATGCATGAATTTTAACCCAGTACGCGTCGACTCAAAACATCATGCGTCGACTCATGTAGTCTGATTTTTGGCAGATTCGTTTCTAAAGGCTGTAACTTGAGTTTCCGGACTCCGTTTGAGGTGTCGTTCAAAGTGTTGGATAGCTAACGCGATGAACTTCATTCTTAAGGATTAGAATGAAGGATAAGGAGAGTAAATACTAATACCCAAATTAGGATTAGAGTTAGTTTCTCGCATTAATCGCTATGATGATTTTGTGAAGAATGATGAAGATAAGACGATTATAGATTATTGTTTGGTTCATAACAATAAGATTAATGATGATAATGATGTAGCATTACAAAATTAATAATATATAGAGGTTTGTTAACTAGAGGTAAGCCTTAGATGATTAATTAATTATAGGCAATATCACGTTGTAGGCCTATGGCCAACATTGAGGGGTTTTTGATCTATCGTTGTATTGTTGTTGTGGCTGAGTTGCTGTGAAAATTATGTTGATGAATTATGCGATGATTTATGTTGATAAAATAATGTTGATGAATTATGCGATGAATGACGTTGATGGATGATGTTGAGATGCCTCTAATATTTGGCAGCTATTAAGATGCAGGCTTCTGGCCAACGATGATGATGTGTTGAGACGTTGTTAATTATGGTGTTGTTGTTACATTCATGATTGTGTCGCATACATTGCATTTCAAGATGGAGCTGATGCTCGTTAAGATGGCTTGTATTGGAGAATATTAATATGAAGGCTTATGCCTTGTTGATGCCTCTATTTATTGGCAATTATTTTGATATGGGAGTTCTGCTCCAATGGCACCACATGCATTTGCATAATATTGAGTTGCATTATTTGATTGCATAAGAGGTTGTGTATTGATGCGGTAAATGTGTATATTGTTGGTATTCTGTTGCGATTATTGTTGTTTATAAGATGAGAAGTGGTGATATTACGTGATCTAATTTAATATATTATTTATCATACGTTTTATTATATTGTTAGATATCTCACCCCTTCTGTTTGAATGTTACCCTTATGTTGGTAACATACAGGTAATCCATAGTGAAGGTGGTTTACCTTCAGTAGTTCGAGTAGGTGTCATTTCTCTGATACGTAATACTCGGGGGGATGAACGCTTGTTGCTTTTAGTTATTGATTATTTCAGTTGTTGAACTTTAATTTTTTTGTTGCGATGTATGCATTACTTTGAAGTTGTTTTAATTGTTGGACATAAATGTTATTATGATTCTGCTGCGTAGTTGTTCAGGTTGTTGAATGAAGAGATTAGACTATTATGTTGTTGTTTCATCCGAAGTTTAAAGTGTTATGTATCCATGTTGAATGCAATGTGTTTTGAAGTTGAATTTGTGGCATCCTGATTCAGTTGCATGAATTTTATAACTCTGATTTACATTTATAATTGTCGGGTAAAATTGGGGTGTTACAGATGGTCCCTGTGATGCACTCATTCAAGGTATTATATTCGACTACGAGAACTATGTCCAAGGTCATCATTAAAGGTACTTACATGCTTGGGTAATGGTAAGCAAGGTTGATAGCAAGACTTTAGGGCATAAGAATTACATCCCTCTTGAGCCTTATCTCAAATAGGTACGAGCTCATGCTGAATGTCTCATGATTCCATATCCGCCCATCCTACCAATAATTGTGGAGCTTGTTATTAAGGGAGGTGTTCCTTATACCATTCCCCACCCTGGTATCCCTATTGATCTTGAAGTGTTAAAAAGGTCTTGGATTAAAATGAAGGAAGAATGGGACATCTTTAAGACCTAATGCTATGCAAGTGAGAAGAAAGTGTTAGAACTCACAAGGCAACTTCACGAGGAAAAGAGTCTTAATGCATACATCAGCACGAAGAGGAAGCACCCATGGGAAATTTGATTCTTATATTTTAGGAGTTCATTTTATCTTTGAAAGATTTTGTAAGCCTAAAAGGCAGTTATAATTTGAATTTTGCTAATAAATTTTTTGTTTCTTGCTTCCTCATGGTTAACAAATTTAAATTTCCTAAAGTCCTTGAAATCATTGCATTTACATATCATGCATCACTTCATAACAGGTTTTTGTACAAGTTTCTCATTTTCTCGTTGTTTATTTCAGCAGAGAAATATCTCTCGAACAAACCATAAAGGATCTCTAGGCTCAACACGCCCAGTTCCAGGAAAATCTCATGAATCTGGCCGAAGGACAAAAAGAGTTGTTGGCGCTCATCTTTAGCCTTGCTCTTCTGAGGAATTACCAAGCACCTTAACTTGTTTTATTTTGTGATCATGGATATTTTACTTTGATTTTCTCTCTAATTAACAAAATGCAATATTGGTTTGTCTTACTTGTTAATAATGTAGGTAAAGGAAATAAGGTTTAGCAAGTTGCTTCATGGGTTCATGAGTTTATTTCCACGCCCTAATCAAAAGCTTGAGAAATTCAAACCTCACCATTGAAGTTGTTTTGAAGTTGGTATGGAAGTTTTTTTGGTGGCCATGAGTCCTCATCATCATCCTCAACAATTTCTATTCACAAAGGAAGAATATTGGCACAAAAAGTTTGTTCAAACTTGGCAAAGTTCCACCAAGCATTCTCTTGATCTAGAGGCTAGGGTTTTGGACTTCAAAGGGGCATATCTTGCTCATCTTTTGGTATTTTTGAGTGATTCCAAAAACATTATTATCTTCAATGAGTTACCAACAAATCACTTCAAAAGTTACAAGGAGTTTTCATGTTGAAGGAACTTGGTGAAGAGGGAAGGTTACAAGTCATCCAGATGAATCCCCATTTTTTCATATGTGACTTCAAATGGTCATAAGTTGGTCAATTTTTATCACTTTTAGCCCATTATTTTTTCATGATGATCTTAAGGGTGTGTACTTCATTCCTTCTTTTATGTGCAAAGTAATAAAATGGATGGAAGTTGCCTTAAGAATGCAAGATATTATAGGTCATTTCATGATTTTTGGCCAACTTCAACAAGTCATAATTTGCTCAATTTTTGGAGATTTTGAGTGGTTCAAATTGCAAATTGTCATTCAAGAGATCTACTTCATTCCATATTTTTTGGTCAAGAGCAAATTCTAAGTGGAAGGCCATGAAGAAGTGAAAAACACAAGAAGGGGGGGGGGGGGGGGGGGGGTTGAATTGTAAAACTGAAAATCGATGCAATGAACACGATATTTTTATCCTGGTTCGTTTGATCTCAAACTACTCCAGTCCACCCGTCAAGGTGATTTCGCCTCTCTCCAACGAGGTCTTAATCCACTATATTCAATTGAATATTACAATCTGCTTTAACAACTGCTAAAGCCTTCTTGATGCAAACCACAAACCGGTTTCTCAAGGAATTACTTTCTTACAAAGAATTGGACACTAGGTGTGTGAATGTTTTCTACAAAACTGTTTATCACAACTGTGATACTACACAAATTAAGCTTATGGAAACTAGATTTCTAAAATAATTGAGTAAGGAATTTTGGAGCTTTTAGCAAACTTAGAGTAAGAAAGATGATGAATAACTTTTAGGCGTGTAGATTGTTGTAGAGCATTAGCCAATTCAATCTTCATTGACTTGTTTATATAGCATTGGAATTAGTGTACGTTGGAGCCATAATTCTGTTTCAATGCCAATAACAAACTTTCCTTATTAAGCAGATCTTGTTTGGAATGATGCCGTTGGTAATAACTCGTCTTGAATGCACAGTACCGTTGCTACGTAAGCGTGTTCTGGCTTTGGCTCATTCTGACGCTGCTTAAGTGCTGATGAACTGTTGTTGTCTTTATCAGGTTCAGAGTGTTGAGCGCAGATCTGTTCATCAAGCTTCAGCATAAGCGTAAGTTGACCTTCTGATTCTGATATAGCATCTTCTGATGCTGATGAGGATGATCTCCTGCTGATACCCATCAGAGTTTCTGTAAAACAAAATGTAATTTTTAGGTAGCAAATAGTTCTTACATGAATCATACAATTAGTATATCTTTGCATTTTGTTATCATCAAAACTTAAACTTAGGGTAGTAGATTCAAACTTTGTTCTAACAATCTCCCCCTTTTTGATGATGACAAAAACTAGATATTTTTTAATTGAAAATAGCGTGAAAAGTATCAGAGATAACTAAGAGATAAGTTGTATCAGAATTAAATAAGAAGTTATCAAAGATAAGGGATAAGGAGATATCAGAGTTTAGATTGGAGATATTCCCCCTGAATTTATTACTTCCCTTTTTAATTCCAAGAGTTCTTCAGGATCAGATCTTTATTGACTTTCTTTTGAACATCAGAATATCAGAGCTTTGGATCAGAGTATCAGAGCTTTGAGATCTGAATATCAGAGCTTTGAGATTCAATGTATCAGAGGTGATTAACTTCTTGTACCTGTAGACTTATGCAAAAACAGAAAACATTCAAGTATATCAGAGTTAGAATGTTTGAGACTTTTTGTCTCAGTAATCCGTTATTGAAAAATATCATTCTTGTTCTCCCCCTTTTTGTCAGCAATCAAAAAGTGTAAGTGATGTGCTAAAACGATCAGAGCAGAAAAACTTGTTATATTAAAATTCAGAGCCAGACAAAATAGTACAGATGATATGCAAGGAAAAACATTGAAAATATCATGAATGAAAAACTAAGGTCGGGGAGGAAAGCGTGTGAACAGAGTCTCCAGCATTGCCTTAATCTGATCAACAGTCTCAGTCTGCTTGTGCACCATGCTGACTACTGTATCTATCTTGCTGTCTTGCACGTCCATCCTTTCCTTCATCTTCTGATCATTTTCATCCATCCTTTGCTGCAGACGCATATCATTCAGCTTCAGCTCTTCCAGAGTTTGCCTGTCCAAGGAAGCTTGAGAAACATCAGATGCAGGAAGCTTCTGAGAGCTTTCTGCAACATCTTCAGCTTGACTGACTTCAGCTTGAGTTGTCTGATCTTCTTCTGGCTGTACTTTTGAAGTTGGGCGCTTCTCAGACCATGGCTCACTGTCCAGAAGGAGCACCTCTTCCTGTGGCAGCTGACTTTCAACTTCCTTCAGCAGCTTGCTGAAGTTCTGTTGTGCCTGCTCATAGTTGATATCTTGCAACTTGAGGGCTTCAGCACGTACCCATATTCTGAAGCGTGTCCAGAGCTGGTCTGAGGCAGCAGGATCAATCATTCCAGGACAAACTTGCTTCAGAGAAGCAATCCACTGCTGCAAACCTGTTTCAAAATTCACAATTCCGGAGCCAACATCTGGCTGTTTTGGTTTTGGAATGGCTATTTTATTTTTGAGATCAGCAAGACGGTCAAGGATTGTTAAATCGATGAAGGTCCTGCTGGGGTCTTCTGTAGTTTGTTTGGGAGATGTTTGTTTGGGAGATGGAGTGGGAGAATCAGAAATAATAATTGGACTGTTTGGAGTTTTTGGAGTATTGGGAGGGGTAGTTTCTGGCGAGGATGGCAGCTAGGCCATGGTTACAGTTGTTCCACATGGCAGTTGAATTGCCAAGGGTTGTGGCTCAGAGGATTGAGGAGAATGAGGTTCAGGTGATGGAGTTTCAGAATGATGAAACTCAGGTTGAGGAGGTGATGGTTGAGGTGATGGTGGATGAATTTCTGGTTGAGGAGAGGGAGGAGGAATTGCTGGTTGTGGAGAAGGAGGTGGAATTTCTGGTTGTTGTGGAAGTTGTGGTTCTTCTGGAATGGGTGAGAGAGGTTGTTCTGGTTGAGGAGAGTGGACAATTTCTGGTTTAGTGTTTGGGTTTGTTGAGAGGTGATCAGAAACACGTTGATCAATGTCAGACAGAACTTTGTCAAGTTCTGATGCTGTTGATGTTGTGGGTTTTGGATGTTGGGATTTGGTGCGGGGTCTCCTGAGAGTCAGTGACTCAGAAGGGTCATCTTCTGGTTCGGTTTCATCAATAGTTGGTATGGGAATTGGAATTTCATGTGAAGCTGGAGTTGGGATTGATGTTGGAATAGCAGAAGAATTTAAAACAGAAGCAGCAGATAAATTACCTCTTTTCTTGGGGGTCTGCTGGGATGATCCTTCTGAAGTGGCCTTCCTTTTCTTCGTCTTCTTCAGAGAAACTTCTGGTTGTGGTTGGTGCAGATCTTTGATATTCAGTTTGGGATCTGTACCATCAGCCTTGCAAGCGTCCAAGTATCTGAGAACCACCACTGGTTTAGATTCTATCTCAGAAAATAATGGAAAGTCGTCCAGAGGGACTCTTCTTCTGGTGATGTCAGCAAGAGGAGTAACGCTGGGCTCCTTTCTGATATTCTCTATCAGTTTCATTTTCTTCAGATTTTTGGCGTTCAGAGGCTTGCCAACAGTTGGTTCAATAGCACTTAGTTCTTGAGCTTCTGTGAGGTGCTCTATCAGCCTATTCTCAGTCAGAATATCTGATATTAACCTGCCAAAGGGTATCCAATCCCTATTTGTTCTTTCTTCTTCCCTTGTCTCCTTGACGCTGGTCCTGAGGTGATTAAACAGAAGATGAGCCAAGTTGATTTTTACCTTCTGATTAATAAAATAGATCAGAAACTGCTGATCTATATTTATATAATCAGGGGAGCTTGTTGGCTTCCTGTGATTAAAGCACCCCAGAATGATCTTCGCCCATACTCTGTGGTGATCCTTTAAGTCTCTGATCTTGCTGATGGGAACCCCATGGGTGAAAATCTGCTCTGCAATGACACCGATGTCAGAGCATCTTTCAGCCATATCAATACAGCGGACACCACCGCCACTGTATCCAATCAATCTTGCTATGTGATCCTCAGTGATCACAATCTTCTTTCCCATTATGTAGGAGGTGACTTGATGCGTTGATGAGGACGCATGAATCCAGAACTCCTTGACCAAAACTGGGAACGTTGGTCCAACCAACCTATCAAAATAGCTCTCCCATCCCTGTGCCCTAACTTCTTCTGTCAAGTCAAATCCATTTTCTTTCAGACTGGAGAAGTCAATAATTAGTTCAGACAACACTTCCAAATTCTTCACTGGTGTAAGGAGTGTTCTGAAGGGAACTTGGTACTGTTCAGAAGAAGCCTTCTTCTGAGAACCTGCAGAAACATTGCTGGAGGTTGCCATGTTCACACTTAGGGTTTTTCTGAGAAAACTGAAAACTGGGTTTCTTTTGAGAGAGATGAACACACAAGGAAAATGCAGAAAATATTTGTGAGATAGTAAGAAACGGTAAAGGATTAATGTGAGATGATAATGTGCTTAAATAGATTTCAGAATAATTTTTGAAAGTGTAAACGGTTTCAAGAAAGAGAAATAATTCATGATTACGTTTTAAAAACATGATTACTTTCATTTAATGCTTGCTGATTTTGGGGGATTTGAGAAAGATACTTGAAACGGTTACCAGACATGTGTCTCAATGCACCCAATCAGCATTTTGCCTTCTCAGAAGCGTGCACGCGTTCTGCTTCAGAGATTTGCTGATGATTGGATGACACTTGTTTGATTTAGTGAGCAGCACGTCTATCCTTAAGCTGAAACGCTCAGATGTTTAAGAATAGCATCTGATACAATCTGCATGTTCTATCTTTCTGAAAAGAGATTGATCAGAAGTTCACAGTAAAACAAGTACATTCTGAAGATAAATATATAGAATTAAAGCATTTTCACTCTGGGCAGATTTTCATGCTGAGATGTTTCAGAATGAAATTGAACCTATCTTCAGAAAGGGGTTTAGTGAAGATATCAGCCCATTGATGGTCTGTATCAATAAATTTTAAGTTCAAAATTCCTTTCTGAATGTAGTCCCTAATGAAGTGATGTTTTATTTCTATATGCTTAGCTCTAGAATGTAAAATGGGATTCTTACTTAAGCAAATAACAGAAGTATTGTCACAGAGTATAGGGATGTTACTCTCAAAAATCTGGAAGTCTTCAAGCTGACTTTTCATCCAGAGCATTTGTGTGCTGCAACCTGTTGCTGCTATGTACTCAGCTTCTGCTGTTGATAGTGCAACTGTGGATTGCCTTTTGCTGGACCAAGAGATCAGATTTTCTCCCAGAAACTGGCAGCTTCCAGAAGTACTTTTACGCTCTACTCTGTCTCCAGCAAAGTCAGCATCGCAGTAGCCTACTAAGCTGTAATCACTAGATTTTATATACAATAAACCCAGATTAGTAGTACCTTTCAGATACTTGAAAATTCGCTTAACAGCTGTTAAGTGAGATTCTCTAGGATCTGATTGGAATCTAGCACAAATACATACGCTGAATAAGATATCAAGCCTTGAAGCTGTCAGATAAAGGAGAGAACCAATCATACCTCTGTAGACCTTCTGTTCTACCTTTTTGCTTACCTCTTCTCTTTCCAGAATGCACGTGGGATGCATTGGAATCTTTGATGGCTTACACTCTGAGAGGTCAAATTTCTTCAGAAGATCTCTAACATATTTGCTATGATGAATGTAAGTTCCCTCTGGAGTTTGATTGATCTGAATTCCTAGAAAGAATTTCAGTTCCCCCATGAGGCTCATCTCAAATTCTGCCTACATACACTTAGCAAATTTTCTTCCAAGAGAAGGATTAGTAGATCCAAAAATAATATCATCAACATAAATTTGACAGACTAAGATGTCATTCTTAACTGACTTACAGAATAAGGTAGTGTCCACCTTCCCTCTGGTGAATTCATTTTCTAACAGAAAGTTACTTAGTCTTTCATACCAAGCTCTGGGAGCTTGTTTCAGACCATATAGTGACTTCTTTAGTTTGAAAACATGTTTTGGATGTTTTGTATTTTCAAAACCAGGGGGTTGGTGCACATAAACCTCTTCTTCTATATAACCATTTAAGAATGCACTCTTGACATCCATCTGATACAGAGGGATGCCTCTATTAACAACAAATGAAATTAAAAGTCTGATAGATTCTAACCTGGTGACTGGAGTAAAGGTTTCTGTATAGTCTATTCCCTCTTTCTGACTATAACCTTGTGCTACCAGTCGTGCTTTGTTTCTGATGACTTCACCTTGTTCATTTAGCTTGTTTCTGAACACCCATCTTGTTCCAATGACGTTGAATCCTTTTGGTCTGGGAACAAGATCCCATACATCATTTCTGGTGAATTGATTCAGCTCTTCTTGCATTGCTAGAATCCAGTCGTTGTCCAGAAGTTCTTCATCAATAGAAGAAGGTTCAATCAGAGATACAAGTCCAATGAGGGTTTCTTCAGAGTTTCTGAAGCTTGCTCTTGTTCTGATTGGATCTTCCTTTCTTCCTAAGATAGTTTCTTCTGGGTGATCCAAGCTGCTTCTGGGTAGTCTCCTCTGAGGTTGATCAGCAGCTGTTGTAGGATTGCTAGCAGTGCTCCTTCCAGATGTTGAAGGAGTGTCTTTGTTGAGAGCTTCTGATGACTTGTCTTCGAAACCTGTAAATTCAATTTCCATACCTGCAAAAACTTCATTCTGCTTTGACTTTTCAGAGTCAAGCTTATCATCAAAACGAACACTGATTGATTCTTCCACAATCTGTGTTTCTGTATTGTATACTCTGTACCCTCTTGAGCGTTCAGAGTATCCTAACATAATACACTTTTGTGCTTTAGAGTCAAACTTGTTCAAATAATTTTTTGTATTTAACATAAAGCAAGTACATCCAAAAGGATGAAAATATGAACTGTTGGGCTTTCTGTTCTTCCACAATTTATATGGAGTCTTTTCCAGAATAGGTCTTATTGAGATTCTATTATGAATGTAGCACGCTGTGTTTATTGCCTCTGCCCAGAAGATCTTAGCAACATTTGTCTCATTGATCATGGTTCTGGCCATTTCTTGCAATGTTCTGTTCTTTCGTTCTACAACTCCATTTTATTGGGGAGTTCTAGGACAAGAGAAATCATGCAAAATGCCTCTGTCATTAAAGAATGACTCAAAATCTTTGTTTTAAAACTCTCCACCATGATCACTTCTGACTTTAACGATTCTAAGATCCTTTTCATTCTGAACTTGGTTACAGAAGGTAACAAACACAGAGTGTGACTCGTCCTTGTGTCTTAAGAACTTTACCCATGTACATCTGCTATAGTCATCTACGATTACTAACCCATACTTCTTGCCACTGACTGAAGCAGTTTTAACTGGTCCAAATAAGTCAATGTGCAGAAGTTCTAATGGCTTAGAGGTAGAAACAACATTTTTAGATTTGAAAGAAGGTTTTGAAAACTTTCCTTTCTGACATGCTTCACACAGAGCATCTGAATTGAACTTCAAATTAGGAAGTCCTCTGACCAGATTGAGTTTGTTAATCTGAGATATTCTTCTCATACTAACATGCCCCAATCTTCTGTGCCAGATCCACTGCTCGTTGTTAACAGACAGAAGACACTTTACATTCTGACTTTTCAGTTCAGAAAGTTTGATTTTGTAAATGTTGTTTTTCCTCTTTCCATTAAATAGGATAGTCCCATCTTTCTGACTAACAACTTTACATGATTTTTGATTAAAGATTATATCATAACCATTATCACTTAATTGACTTATGGATAACATATTATGCATTAATCCATCTACTAGCAGAACATTATTTATAGAGGGAATATTTCCATTACCTACAGTTCCAGAGCCAATGATCTTTCCCCTCTGATTGCCTCCAAAGCCAATGTGGCCTCCAGGCTTAAGTTCCAGGCTTTGGAACATATGCCTTCTTCCCGTCATGTGTCGCGAGCAGCCAGAGTCCAGGTACCATGACTGGTGTTTCTGATTTGCTGCTAAAGATATCTACAACATGTATTATTTTATCCTTAGGTACCCAGATTTTCTTGGGTCCTGATTTGTTAGATTTACCAAAACTCTGGTTGAATTTTGGTTTCACAGAATACTTACTGCTAGTGTATTTAATATCATGTGTGTGACCATACACAAAATGTGAGTTCAGAGGAGTGTGTTTAATGGTTAAATCCATGACATTCTTTGGTGTAGGAACCTTACCTTGGTATCCTATTCCCTTCCTGCCGTTTCTGCTAACTCCATAGATCATTGAAGCCATTTTGCTTCTATCTATGCTTTTAGCAAGGAACTTCTGGAAACTGTGATCATACTCCTTGATGATCTCATCAGCGCTGCTGGGAGTTTCAGAAATTGGTTCCTTCTGAGAGTTTTTTAAAACATTTTCTAATTTTGAAATTTTATTTCTCAGCTCAGAATTTTCCAATTTAAGACTCTCAGTCTTATTAGAGTCAGATTCAAGATTCCTTTTCAGGTTTCTGAATTTAACTCTAATCTGCTGGTACCTTTCCAGAATTTCGTTAAGGCTTTCAGCAAGTTCAGCCTTAGTAAAATTAATTGCAAAGTCAGGAAATACCTCTTCAGTATCTGATTGAGTCTGATTCAGAAGCTTCACTGTCTTCTGAAATGTTGGCCATGAGAGCTATGTTTGCTCTCTCATCATCTGATTTTGAGTCAGCTTCAGACGAGTCAGAGTCATCCCATGTAGCCATGAGACTTTTCTTCTTTTCTCTTCCAAACTTCTTATTGGGCTTTTCCCTCTGAAGCTTTGGGCAGTCACTCTTGTAGTGTCCTTGCTCATTGCACTCATAGTAGATGATGTCCTTGGTGTTTGGCTTTCTGCTTCCTGAGGAGCCTTCAGATCTTCTGTATCCAGAGGAAGAATATGTCCTTCTGTATCTGGAAGAGGACTCATTCTGATCAGATCTTTTGGGATTCCTGAACTTCCTTTGCCCATGCTTCCACAGTTGATTCACTCTTCTGGAGAGGAGAGAAAGTTCGTCTTCTTCTGATGAGGATCCATCAGATGTTTCTTCAACTGCCTGCAAAACTTTAGACTCGGATTTTTTGTTAGATTTTAATGCTAAAGGCTTACCTTGCTTCTGAGGTTCATCAGCTTCTAGCTCTATCTCATGACTTCTGAGGGAGCTTATAAGTTCCTCCAGAGAAATTTTGTTGAGATCTTTTGCTAGCTTCAGAGCTGTAACCATTGGTCTCCACTGCTTTGGTAAGCTTCTGATGATTTTCTTGACGTGATCAGCAGTAGAGTATCCTTTGTCCAGAACCTTGAGACCAGCTACCAGAATTTGGAATCTTGAGAACATTGTTTCAATGGATTCACTTTCTTCCATTTTGAATGCCTCATACTTCTGAATGAGCGCAAGAGCTTTAGTTTCCTTGACCTGAACGTTGCCTTCATGCGTCATTCTGAGTGAGTCAAACATGTTCTTTTCTTTGTCTCTGTTAGAGATCTTTTCATATTCAGCATAAGAGATGGCGCTGAGAAGGATGGTTCTGGCCTTGTGGTGATTTTTGAAGTCACGCTTTTGTTGGTCAGTCATTGCTTTCCTATCAATCTTCTGACCGCTTGCATTCATAGGGTGCGTGTATCCATCTGTCACCATGTCCCATAGATCAGCATCATGTGCCAGAAAGAAGCTTTCAATTCTATCTTTCCAGTAATCAAAATTTTCTCCATCAAAGACTGGAGGTTTTCCGCTGAATCTGTCTCTGTCTTCATTGTTGTCATTGCTGGTGTGATGATAAGTTCCTGCCATTGTGTTTTTCTGACGCTGGATCTTGTACTGACACGGTTAAGTGTTTTAGCTCAGAACCAGGCGCTCTGATGCCAATTGAAGAAGTGAAAAACACAAGAAGGGGGGGTTGAATTGTAAAACTGAAAATCAATACAATGAACACGATATTTTTATCCTGGTTCGTTTGATCTCAAACTACTCCAGTCCACCCGTCAAGGTGATTTCGCCTCTCTCCAACGAGGTCTTAATCCACTATATTCAACTGAATATTACAATCTGCTTTAACAACTGCTAAAGCCTTCTTGATGCAAACCACAAACCGGTTTCTCAAGGAATTACTTTCTTACAAAGAATTGGACACTAGGTGTGTGAATGTTTTCTACAAAACTGTTTATCACAACTGTGATACTACACAAATTAAGCTTATGGAAACTAGATTGCTAAAATAATTGAGTAAGGAATTTTGGAGCTTTTAGCAAACTTAGAGTGAGGAAGATGATGAATAGCTTTTAGGCGTGTAGATTGTTGTAGAGCATTAGCCAATTCAATCTTCATTAACTTGTTTATATAGCATTGGAATTAGTGTACGTTGGAGCCATAATTCTGTTTCAATGCCAATAACAAACTTTCCTTATTAAGCAGATCTTGTCTGGAATGATGCCATTGGTAATAACTTGTCTTGAATGCACAGTACCGTTGCTACGTAAGCGTGTTCTGGCTTTGGCTCATTCTGACGCTGCTTAAGTGCTGATGAACTGTTGTTGTCTTTATCAGAGTTCAGAGTGTTGAGCGCAGATCTGTTCATCAAGCTTCAGCATAAGCGTAAGTTGACCTTCTGATGCTGATGAGGATGATCTCCTGCTGATACCCATCAGAGTTTCTGTAAAACAGAATGTAATTTTTAGGTAGCAAATAGTTCTTACATGAATCATACAATTAGTATATCTTTGCATTTTGTTATCATCAAAACTTAAACTTAGGGTAGTAGATTCAAACTTTGTTCTAACAGACCATGTTTGGATGCAAAATATTATAGGTCATTTTTTAAAGAAGAATTTGAAATATTTCTAAGTATGAAAAGTCAACTCTTTTTCTTCAACTTTGACTCCACGTAACTTTCAGCTCAAGCATCCATTTGATTCCATTCTTCTTCCATTGCAAAGCTTGTTACCTCATGTTTCTAAAGCATCAAGAATTTTGCCCTAAGACTCCTTGAGGTGGAAATGCCATTGGATTAAACTTGGTAACTTGGAACTAAAGTTTCTCCATAAGTCAGAATTTGAAATTCATGTTTTAGCCTTTAAACATCAAATTAGCACGCATTTATGATCTAAACATGTTTAACCAAGTTGCCAAAGTGGATTAGAGCCTTGAAACGCAAGGATTATATGAGTTTTGATGCAAATCAAATCACACTTTGCTCGTGCATCAGGTTCACACGATTTCCCTCTAATTTGCATCATTCCACACACTTGAACATTCCATTTGATTCCCTATAAATAGATGGTCATCCCCATTATTTCCCAAGCTTAGATAGCCAGAATCACCGTGCCAAACTTGCTTCACAACTCAGAATTCAGCTACTTCGAATCCTATTCTCAAGCCTTTTTCAATCCTTTTTTTCATCAATTCACCTTCCTTGATCTTCCCTGAAGCTAACTGTGATACAGTGGGAGAACTGACTATGGTTTTGCGTTTGTTTTCGCAAATGTTTCGGTTGAGCAAGAGTCGCCACCGACTTTTTATTTTATCCTAAAGGAAAGGTTAAAAAAGCACAGCAAAAACCTTTTGAGATATTTCGTGGGTTCGGGGGTAGATTATGAAAAGGGAAGGTATTAGCACCCTTTTCATCCATGGTTATCCATGGGCTCTTAGTTACTTGGTTTTTAGATCACTTGCCTTGATTTTCGATTGCTTGAAAATGATGCGTGTGTGTGTGTTTTTGAAAATGTTTTGGAAGAAGATGCCTTGTCTTAGGCTACCCTTGTAACAATTCTTTACTCAAATGTTTTACAAAGATGTGTATCTTTTCGAAAAGATGTTTCAAATGTTTTTGAGAGTTTGTTTTGAAAGTGTTTGTGGAATGTGGTTTTTGAAAAGAAGGCAAGTGTTTTTGCAAGTTGATCTCAAGTAACTAAGAGTTTTGTCTACCCTATTGTACTCAAAGGTTTTCTCTATGTTTTCAACCCTTTTTTAACAATTTTTGTTCCATCATTGAATTTGGTGGACAATCTTGCGTTTAGGAAGTTTAACGGGACGGGCGCGGGTCATCGTATGGACCATGAATGCAACGGGGCCAAGTGTCTTTGGCAATTTGCTTTGAAGGGACTATGATCATTCCATTTAGGCAACTTTCGAAAGCGTCATCGAGGGACTTATGATCATTTGAATTTGTTTTGCCAAAGATACTCGACGTGCAAACATGGCCCATTTTGGAAGGCAACATGTGGGATTACCCTAGAGGGTGCAAGTGTGATTGTGTATTGATTTCATGTATTTGTCTTGTATTAGGTTATCTAGCGTTTGATTTTATGTACATGCAAACCCTAGGTCTAACCATGGTATAATTGGAAAGCGGTAAATTGCGGAAATGTAAAATCTACGCTATTACAAAATAAGTATCCGGGAGTGGGGGTACAATATTCACAAATGGGGATGAGACTTTAAAAATGTAGTGTCCAATAAGTTACAACCAAATCGAATTTTGCGATCAAATGTAAATGTAACGAATATACAAAATAAGCAAATGTATAATGTATCAAGTATATTGTGTAAGTGTATGTAATTATTTACAGGTTAGAGATATGAAATTAATGTATTATTAAACATTGTTTAACCTAAATGAAAAGAATTAAATATCTATTTACTTAATCTTTTGTATTTTCTTGTATATTGTTAATAAGTATTTTAATTAAATGTTTTAAAGTTTATGTATATTAAAAAAATATATTTTAAGAGTGTTAAAGTATTAATGTACAAATTAAGTATTAATCTTAAGAAAAATTATATATTTATGTACAAATATTTATTTTACTTAAAAGAAAAGGAAAATGTTTTCAATTTTAATTATATTGTGTATAAAAGATACATTTCATTTATTATGTACAAATAAAAATATTTCAAGTTAGAGGAATAAAATATATTGCGTTTGAAATTGTAATTTCAAGAAAAAAATCAATATTTGATGTAAATAAATAAAAAGGGTTATGTTAATTTAAATGTATAAGAAAAGAATATGATGGTTTAAAAATAGTGTGAAATAAGTCAGAAATGGGCTCAAGGGTTTGAGGCCCAAATGTAATTTAGGGGGAATGAATAGAACAAGGGGGGGGGGGGGGGGTGAATTAGGAGTTCGCTTGGGCTTTAGGTTTTATGAAACAGATTAGGCCCAGAGTTTGAAACAAATAGCTTAGGGTTCATTGTTTTTCTGTTCATTTGGGACATTTAGCTTAGGGCTTGTGAGCAACAGAAGCGCCGCTTGTGGTTACTTCGTCTTCTCCGTCTATCTTTTCGTCATAGACTCAGAACTCTGATCTTCTCGCCCTAGCCACCAGCGTTACCACCTCTTCTCCCCTCAGATCGCTTAGGCAACGATCAAACACGGTAGCGTATTGTCTCAAACTTGTTGGGTGTTTTAGATTTTGCATGTCATGATTTTATATTCTGATTTTATGTTCATTTTGTTTGCTTAACGAGGTTGTGGAAAGGGATGAGGAGAGAAATTTCTACCTTGACAGAGGAGGGGAAGAAGGGAGTTTGGAGGCGCTTCAGAGGCTTTGATGGGCGGAGGGGATGCGCGATGAGAGCGTGACGCTTGCCTGGATCCCTGGTTTGTGTTGGGTTTGGTGATGTCCTTCTGAAAGCCCTTATATCTTCTTTCTTCTTCTCTTTTACTGTATGCTTTTGCTTATGATAGCCCTGGTATGCTTGCCTTTTGTATGATGCCCTTTGTATGATGCCCTTTGTATGATGCCCTTTGATTGCCCTGTGATGACCCTTCTGAGGGCCTGTGCTTGTCACTGAGTTGCCTATTCCTTACTTCTGTTGGCTATTTTGTGGGTTTGGGAAATTGGTTCTACAGGTTATGTATGTTCTAGTTTTTAGTTTGGCCAAGGTTATGTTACTATAGCTTAGGCTTTGAAAATGTCTATGGCTTTGGTATTGAATGCAGGTTATATGTTTTATTAGGCCATGGTTATGAAATGGCTATGGTTAGGCTTGAACAAGTTTTACTGGTTTATTGCTAGGCTTCAGGCAGGGTGAGTGTTTGGACATATGTTGAGTTGAATGGTACAGGTTCTGGTTTGCACCAGGTAAGGTTTTATGATACTTTGATATGGCTTTACAGGTTGGGTCTTGGTTGAGTTTTCTGTTTGGATGTATTTGGATTAGGCTTGAAGCTGGACAGGGTTAAGGTCTTAGGCTTATGAGGTTTAAGCTTATGGCTTTGGGAACTAGTTTGAACAGGTTTTAGCCAGGATGAATTTTCTGGTTATTTTGTTTTTGAGATGGTTTATGGTTTAGACTGATGCAGGTAAGGCTTGGAGATTTCACAGGTTTTTTTAGCTTTAGTGAGGCTTCAGGCAGATTATTTTAGTTTGATTGCAGGTTTGGCCTTTGTTCAGCAGGCTGGAAGGTTTTGACAGTTGGCTTATCTCTCTTTGATATCTTTCTGATCTCCTCTCTCTACTGTGTTCAGTTTGTTTCTTTTTATCTTTTTCTTCCTGCCTAAAGCCTAAACCTGCTTTCTTTGCTCTCTTTTTCTTCTCTCTCAGTACAGTTTGCATTTAATATTGTTTATGCTTTGTACTTTCTGAAAGGGCCACTTCTTTGGGAAATGATGAAAATGAGTATGTTTTCTTGCATAACAATTTTCCTCTGCATATTTGTCCCTTCTTTTGACAGCTTCTTGTACTTTGTATCTTTTCAAATCTTCTTCTTTGATAGCTTGGGTAGCCTTGTGACAGTTTGACAGCAAGTTTGAATTTTTCAGTTTGGACTTTGTAGTTTGATTTGCACTTTGGAGTTTTGAGATTTGAACTTATGCAGTTTGGACAATTTTTTGAATTGTGCAATTTTGACTTTTGTGCATTCATTTTTAGCAAATAAAAATTCGTCCCTCTTTGTGAACCGGGAGAAATCCCGTGATTTGCAGAGAGGGCTAACTGATCCCAATCAGTGGCCCTTAATGATGAACTGTAATTTTATCTGTCTCCTTTATTTATTTATCTGTCATTGACTTTTCTCCTTTTCTTTTGCAGATGAATAATTAAAATGGAACACTGGAGCGAGGGATAGCAGATGAAGAATTGAAGAATAGAAAATGTTTAGGATAGTTTTTATTTATTTAAGTTTAAATTACTGTAAAATTATTGTTGTAAACAAATTGTAAACAATAATTGTACGAATAATTTAAAAGTAAGTAAAAGGTTTTTATCCAATTAATTCTTTTTTATCCTTTATTGTTTATTTATTATTTAAAATTCTTTGAATTAAAATAATTGAAAAATAAATTCCAATCACTTAATTTTAGAATAATAAATAATTTAAATAAACAAAGCTTTAGCATTTGATCAGTTAAACCTGGCATTTCCAACATCCAAAGCAAAACAACAATTAATCAAAACAACTGATCAGGCGCATTCCCTTCTTACTGTTTCTTACCAAACACTGTAAATCCAAACTGAATGTATCCTTTGACTGGTTCAATCAAACAAACGTGAATTCAATCCAAATGCATTCTTTTACTGATTAAGTCAAACAACGCGAATTAAAACCCAAATCTCGGAATAACTTGCAAAGCATCGTAGAATTAAATCTTTCTAAGGAACCGCGCACGAAAACCCTAATTCCTGATTAAATGCCAAAGAGCATTCGCCTGATCAAAGTTGAGCCAAAATCAACCAAAACCCTAAACCAACTGTTTGAAACATTCCAGAGCCCTGAAAAATCAATAAAACCCTAATTGCGTCTGACTGACGAGAAAAGTCTGTTTGACCGATTCTTGAGCCAATCTGAAAAAATCAGGAGACGCCTGAAGTTGTTATTTCTTGAGGAAAAATGCAAGGGCAAATTTTGGGGTACAACACTAACCATATAATCACATTCAAGAATAGTGCCCTATATTGCTCCATAGAAGTCCAGTTTCAGAGCTCTGCAACTCAACTTCAATAGGTAGATTCATTCATCAATTCTTTAAAACTTTGGTATCATTGTGTTGCTCTCATTGCCCTGGTTCTAGTCGCAACACTTACTTTCATCTGGAAGCACATTTTGACCATGAATTTTCAAATCCCTTTTCAAAACTTTCTTTCCAAATTGCTTGAGTTACAGTTTATATAAATTTGGCGCGAGGGTGTGGTTGTCTTCGTCTTGAAGAGACGAAGCGAATGGAATAGGTCTGAACTTCTGATTTTACAGTTTGAGAGACCTGCAATTCGTGAAGGCTGGAGGTTGAAGATGACCTACGTGTCATCTTCTAACCAATGAAAGCGTGACATTTGTTATTTTCAAATTCTGATTTTATTAATGATTTTGTACATTATTCATTAAAGACCATGATATGCACAGCGCGCCAGATCCTTTGGATTTGATTACTAACGCATTTTGACTCTCATCCAATGGTCCACATCTTTTTCTTTTATTTTCTTTTTCTGATTTTTATATTTTAATTGTTTTAAATTTCAAAAAATCATAGTAAATTCATTTTTAGTCCAAAAAATCTCAAAAAAATTATGAAAAATATTTTTGAGTATTCTCTTTCTGATTTTAATTTTTTCACAATTTAATTTTGTGTTTTGGTATTTTTTATGAATCTTACACTTATTTGATTTGTTTAAAATGTTTAAAAATACTTTTACATATTTTTAAATTCTGAAAAAAAATTATGAAATGATCCAATGATATTGTGACAAATATTGGTGACCTTATTTTATTTTTGTTTCTGACTTTACTATTTTTTACTATTTTTGTTTAATTTACCCATTTAATTTAATTTTTAAAAATAGTTCCTGACTTTTAAAAATTCCCAAATTTTTTGTAAAATTACTTGGCCTCTTTTCTGATTTTTCTATGGTCTTATTTTTCATTTCTTGATTAATTTGAATATAATTGATATTTTCCTCATTATTTTATTTTTTTTAAAACATTTTTAAACCTTTTAATATACATATTAAATATATATAATTTTGTGATTATTTTCTGGCTGTCTTGGGTTGATTTTTTGATCACGGCTTTATTAACATCATTGGATCTTAGGTGTTGAGTTCAACTCCACCAAAATGGATGAATGATTTTAATAATAGTTTGATATAATTTTTAATTCAAATGTGGTTTCTCTTTTTAACCTAATTCCTCTTCATCTCATCCCCTTCTCATTGCACTAAATGTTGTTGGAGCATGATCTCTATATCATATCTCAAAACAAATGGTGCAAAGATTGCTATTGACCGGCCTCAAAATAGGTGCAACTTCTATATAAGTCCACTTACGATTGCTTAACATAGCGCTAAATTTTGTCCCGATTCGAATAAATGACCATTCGTGGCCCAAACTTATGATTGCAAGCCCAAGTATGTTAATTTGATCTCTTTGATCCAATAACCTTGAGATTCATTGTGTGGAGGCTTTGGTTCTACCAATCCTCTAATGGATCTACAACACCTTTGGTCAATGTGAATCACTTAAACATCGTTGATCATTAAATGGTACTTGTGAGAATTTCAAATGGATGATATACTTGACAAAAAGCAAATGCAACTTATTGTGTGGAGGCTTTGGTTCTACCAATCCTCTAATGAGTTCCAAATGCAAGTTTCAAGATGGTCATCCAACTAACCACTAATTATTGACTTGTTTTATCTTATGCTTTTATTATTTTTTATGCTTTATGTACTATTTATTTTTTAGCATTTACATTTCATGCCATTTTCATCTTTGCTCATTTGAGAATTTATATTCTTGTCATTTTTACTTTGCTCACTTGAGCTTTTCTTTTTCTTTTCCTAAGATACTTAATAATTAACTTAAACCCTAAAAAACTCTTAATGGTACTGGACTATTTGGTTACTATCCTTGGCATTATGGAGCATGGGACTATTTCTTGGACTTAGGATTAGAAACCTTGACCTATCTTGGAGACCTTGTGATCTTATATGATTATTTTTTCTGGAGCTCTTGAGGTTTACCTCAAGACATTGGGTTGCTTATTTGTTTTTGTGTGTAGGTTTTTGTGATTATATCCTTTGTTTGTAATCTGGAATTCACCCGCATACAGCCGTTACTCTGTCCAATTTTTGTGAAGACTTAATACACTTGAAGTTTGGTTCTCTCAAGAGGTCTATATCTTGGATTTCTTGGTTCCAATCCAAAGAATGGGAATTCTATCTTGGCTCATAATGTCAAGTTTTGGCTTCTTGTTGGTTAGACGGTCCTTATCCTTAGCTTTTACCTTATGCTTTAGGATAGCCTCTTCTTCTCCTCCAATCTTCTTTAATTTAAAAAATTTTCTCACTCCTTTTGAAAACTCTTCATATTTCTAAACTTGAAACACTTTCATAATAAACTTGGACTTATGTCCATGCATTTTCAAAACATTTTCATAAATAAACTTCAAACAATTTAATAATACTTTGACATTTTTTTTTATGAGAAGACTAAAAGTCAACCAATCTCATTTCAAACCATTTTTGCCACTTTGGATTTTACCTTTAAAATTTTCTTAAAAGATTAGGCTCTTGTCAATCCTTGTAGTGATGCAAACAACTATACTTCTACAATATATATTGAAGAGAGATATTTTCCACTTGGGTGTTGAGTGAGGCATTATTGATTTTAAAATCCAAGTCATATCCTCCACTTTGAGATGATGCAAATTCTCCTTTCTCATGATTGTAAGTAGTAAGTATGTTTTCCACACGGACAATGACGATGATGCCTTATCTCATAAAATTAACCAACACACTTGTGTTTCAAACTTTTAAAAGAGGAACTACGTGTACCCTGATCCCCTATTGCACGAAAGGTGGTACATAGGCACTAAAGGTTCACAACTGCGGAGGGTGCAAAAATCATAAAAGATACTTCTCTTCTCACCTCCACTATCCATTTTATATACAACACATTTTTTTATATAGCCAAAATATACAGATTTTACAAAGAGGTTCCTGCGGAGTACCGTAGAAGTTTAGGGTGCTAATACCTTCCCTTTGCATAACCAACCCCCTTACCTTGAATCTTTCCTCCCTTTTTTTTTTGGGTTATTCGATCTTTTCCCATTCCTTTGGAAATAATAAAGCGCGGTGGCGATTTTTTATTTTGATTTGTATAAAGTCTAGTCAATCCAATGGCTTAGTCTTGAACATTTCTACTGCTACATAAAAATGGCGACTTCAATGGAGAAAGATTGACCTCTTGCTGGTCCATCCCTAAGTGGGTTGAGCCTATCTTTGTTCATTATTTGTATATGTTTTATTGTTGTTTATGTGTTATATTTTGTATATATGTTTGTCTGGATTTTCCTGGTTTTCAGGGTGCTTGGTGATTACTCATAAGTCCTATACCCGGACTTGGGAAAACTTTAAGATAGGACGGGCGGTATAGTCATGTTAACTTTGAGGGAGCAATCCAAAAAAAGGAGGCATGATATCCCCCACTCAGTGGAGGCCCTTTTGACTGTAGTGTCGTTTACCGAGTAATCGGGAAGATGTACTGTTTTCGACCTGGGCGCTTGCTGAAACTGAGGACCGTAGAATACCAAACCCATCATGGCCTTTTAGGTGTAGTGCGGAAGCTATGACGGAGTAATCCGAAAATAGTTGTCATGTGATACTACGCTCAGACGAGTCTTTCTTGAGAATATTACTAATTACCGAGTTAATCGGGAAGTTGGTAATATCCGAAGGAAGGATGTAGACTCTGGGAACCTCTAGAACCTTGTTCGGTAGGTGATAACTCTTATACTAACACCTTATGGGTAGTACCTTCGACCTCATGCTCGTGACGTTGAAGCTATGAACCCTATATGTGTGATCTTGTGTGTGATTGCTGCATCATGCATCCATGCACTCATAAGCATCTTTTGAAGAAAACAATATTTCAAGGGATTTAAAGGTTGACTATTTGTGAATATATCAGGTACTTTTAACCATGGATTCTGGAAAGAGAAAGACCGGGAAATACAGTTTCAAGGATCCCAAGATAGATAAGTTAATCAGTCTAATTCCCAAGATTGAGTGTTCTGCAGATTTTTTAAAGAAGTATGGATCCATATTCCTCTCATGAAGCTGAATATGAAGGAGGGTATTCTCTGGACCTTGGTCCAGTTCTATGATCCGGTGTATCACTGTTTTACTTTTCCCGATTATCAGTTGATGCCTACACTGGAGGAGTATTCTTATCTTTTGGATTTACCTGTTACCGATCGTGTTCCTTTTACTGGTTTAGAGAGTGAGCCAAAACCACATGAGATTGCTGCTTTGATTCATCTAGGGAAGTCTGAGGTGGAAGCCCATATGACTACCAAAGGTGGGATTAGAGGATTACCAGCTCAGTTCTTATTGGAGAAAGCTCGTTACTTTTCCAGAATGAAGAGTACGGTTGCTTTTGAGGCCATCTTTGCTTTACTTACTTATGGATTATTCTTATTCCCTAATGTGGACAAGTTTGTCGACGTTAACGCTATCAGGATTTTCATGATTGGAAACCCGGTTCCTACACTGTTGGGTGATACTTATTACTCTGTTCGTCTTCGGAGTTCTTATCATGGGGGAATGATTATCTGTTGCACGCCTTTGTTGTACCGGTGGTTCATCTCTCATATGCCTCAGTCTGATGCTTTTTGGGATGTCAAGAAGGAACCCCGTTGGGCTCCTAAAATCATGGCACTTAGTCACTCGGATATTGATTGGTATCATCGAGCTTACCAGGATGTAGAGATTATTGACAGTTGTGGTAGTTTCCCCAATGTACCTCTTCTTGGTACAAAGGGAGGAATTAACTATAACCCTGTTCTTGCACGGCGACAACATGGTTATTCGATGAGGGATAAACCAAACAGTATTCATTTGAGTAGTTTCTTTCTGAAGGAGGGAGAAGACCACATGGAAGCTAGGGAGCAGATTGCGAAGGCCTGAAGTCACATTCATAAGAAGAGTAGGAAGGATTTGGGACCTATGGGTGCTGTTTCTTTAGAGCCATATCTTCAGTGGGTCCGTTCGAGAGCCATTCAGTTGAAGATTCCGTATACTCGGGAGACACCCATGCCTGATCTATTTGCGAAGACCACTCCTCCTTTATTAGATTATCTAGAAGAGTTGCAGCTTGCTTTGGTTAGGATGCAACATGAAAGAGATTCTTGGAAGAATAAGTTCCAGACTTTAGAGAGTTCCTACAAGGCAGACTTGAAGGAGAAAGATGATTTGATCGAGATCCTTGAGAGTCAAGCGGTAAAGTATATGGAGAGGCAAGGGGATTTATTTTCTCCTAAGCCTCAAATAGGTACCGATTGCTCATTTCCTGATCCAGATGATCGGAAGGAGGTTGCCATCAGACAGGTGGAATAAAACCAGAGGTTGAGGGCTCAGATTGCCAGGCTCATAAGGAAGCGCCAGCGTACAGATTGATTTCTATCAGTTTCTTTCTCTCAGGATTTTTAGATTATATTTTCATCTTGTACTTGGGATCATTGAAACTTGTAATCCATTTTTAAAGTTATTATAGTAAAAGTTTTTCAGTATTTCAAATGTGTTATTATTTTGATGTTTGCAATATGTCTATAAACGTTAAATCCCTTGAAATATTAAATGATAAAGTAAAAATAATCATATGCATTGCACATCATGCATCATATTGCACATATTTCTTGCATTTATTATGCATACCCAGGTGCCTTACCCAGCTTTTTGCTTCGTTCAGCAAGCTGACTCATCACTATAACACTCGGGCTAACTTCAAAAAGAAGATGGAAAACTTGGAACAGGAGAATCACGAGCTACTCGAAGAAGTTTCTACTTTGAAGGTTGGATTGTCCAATTTGATACTCAGAATCAGCCACCGAGTGTTCAACCTCAACCAACAAGGGCAAATACTGAAGTTCCTATTGTTCCTGTATCCGTTGCTCCGGCTGTTGTTCAAAACCGCATGCCTCAAGGTTATCCGTGGGGAATGCCAGAGAATTTTGCACCTGAAGGTTTCAATTTGGGCCCCCAAGATGCTCTAGTGGTTCCAAATGTTGTTACTTCAGCACCTCCTGTGGTGCATAATGTTCCTGTTGCACCTCCTTCGGTGAATTTGGTTCCGTTTGAAGATGTGTATCGTCCTTTCCCTCCGCCGAGTGAAGACTTGGGTCTTTATGACAGAATGGATGATTTCCAAGAACAGTTTGATAGAATGCAAAGAGAGATGAAGGCTCTTAGGGGAAAAGAGCTATTTGGGCAGAATGTGAATGAGCTGTGTTTGGTCCCGAATGTTAAAGTGCCTGCTAAGTTCAAGGTCCCAGAGTTTGAGAAGTACAAGGGAAACACTTGCCCTCGTGCTCACTTGGTGATGTACGTGAGAAGAGTGTCTACCCACACCGATGATCAGCGTCTGCTGATTCACTTTTTCCCGGATAGTCTGACCGGCGCAGCGTTGAAATGGTACATGAGTTTAGACAGCGCCAACATCCATACCTTTAATGATTTGGGAGAAGCATTCATAAAACAATACAAGTACAATGTGGACATGGCGCCTGACCGTGACCAGCTTAGGGCCATGGTTCAGAAAGATAGGGAATCGTTCAAAGAGTACGTGCAGAGATGGCGCGAAGTGGCTGCACAAGTGATTCCTCCTATGGAAGAGAAGGAAATGACTAAATTTTTTCTAAAGATGCTAGGCGCTTTCTACTACGAAAGAATGGTAGAAAGTGCCCCAAGTGACTTTACAGAGATGGTAGGAATGGGTGTCTGCCTAGAAGAGGTAGTAAGAGAAGGCCGTTTGACAAAAGGTAAAGGATCCGGAGGTGTGAAGAAGCCATCTTATGGGTTTACAAAGAAGAAATAGGGGGATACAAATGTTGTCATACAAGAGAGGAGAGTAAATGCTCCTAGAAGGAATTGTCAGCGTCACCAGCAAGTTGCTTCAGTGACTCCTGTTATGAATGTCGCTCCAACTACCATTGTTTATCAAAGACAGTCCCAACAGGGGAACCAAGGGAATAATCAAAGAAGGGAGAACTACGACCCTATTCCCATGGGGTATGCAGAGCTATTACCAGCATTGATTCATAAAAAGTTGGTCCAGACACGACCACCTTCAGCAGTACCATCACCATTGCCTTGGTATTACAAAGCAGACCAAACATGTGCCTTTCATCAGGGAGCACCAGGGCATAGTGTTGAAAATTGTTATCCTTTGAGGACTGAAGTGCAAAGGTTGGTGAAGTCTGGAATTTTATCTTTCAAAGACATGGGACCTAATGTGAAAGACAATCCTCTACCCAAGCACGGGGGAGTGAATGCTGTGAATATGGTGGCCGGTTGTCCAGGTGACTTCCGTATTTTTGACATTAATCTGGTTAGAGGGGATTTGGTGAAGATGCATGCAGACCTCTATGAATTCAGTTATTATACGCATGACCACGCCAGTTGTGCTATTTGCAGTACAAACATACAGGGTTGCGAGAAGATAAAAGCTGATTTACAGGAGATCATGGATGAAGGTCTAATTCATATAATCAGGCCTAAGGCAGAATATGAAGAGGAAGTGAATATGGTTTCTCGATGTCCAGGTGAATTTAGAATTTTTGAAGTAGAGCATTTGAATGAAAATCTCGTACAGTTGCATGCTACTTTCTGCCGTACTGCTGGTCAGGTGGAAAACCAATATGGGTCTTGCATAGTTTGCTGTCGAGACCCCCTAGGATGTTCTATTGTGAGAGAGGGTGTTCAGCTGCTGTTAGACAATGGAACTATCAAGATCACAGGTCAGAGGGATGATTATCATGAGATTGATATGGTTGGAGTTTGTTTAATGGAAGAAGAGTTAGAGGAAGAGTATGCCTCTGCGGATGAGTATTTCTCTTCAGACGAAAATTTGTTTGCCGGAAATGACCTTTTGAGGGCTGATTATGTTGAGGAAGGGGTAAACGTCATTGTACCTTTTTTTTGGTGCACCCGCTCATCTTGAGGTGGAGTACCATAGCAAACCAGCTGTTACCCCATTGGTAATTAGTCTTCCAGGACCTGTTCCCTATAAATCAGATAAGGATGTGCCTTACAAATACAACGCTACAATCTTAGAAGATGGTGTGGAAATTCCCATCCAGCCAATGCCTGATGTTGGAAATATAGCTGATAATAGTAGGGTGACCCATAGTGGTCATGTGTTTGCGCCGGTTATTCGAAGAGATGTTGTTGCTGGAAAGAAAATTGCTGAGAATAATAAGTCTAAGAAGGCTGCATGAGAGACTAGTGGAGCTACATTAGAGAAAGAAGTGGATGATATCTTGAAGATAATTAAAATGAGCGACTACAAAATTGTAGACCAGCTATTGCAGACTCCTTCAAAGATATCCATCCTAGCTTTATTGATGAATTCCTCCGCTCATAGAGAATTACTGATGAGAGTACTAGACCAAGCTTTTGTAGAGAATGACACGCCATTAGATCAATTCAGCAGCGTAATTGGAAACATTACGTCATGTAACAACTTGAGTTTCTGCGATGATGAGTTACCAGATGAAGGGAGGAATCACAACCTGGCCCTCCACATATCTATGAACTGCAAGAATGACTCACTATCCAATGTGCTGATTGATAACTGATCCACATTAAATGTTATACCGAGAAGTACCCTCATGAAGTTAAAGTATCAGGGAACACCTATGCGCCCGAGTGGCATCATTGTGAAGGCTTTTGATGGGTCGAGGAAATCTGTCATCAGTGAGGTGGACTTACCCATCCACATAGGACCACATTTGTTCTAGATAACTTTCCAGGTAATAGACATTATTCCCGCATATAGTTATTTCTAAGGACGGCCATGGATACACGAAGCAGGGGCTGTCACTTCAACTGTGCATCAGAAGCTAAAATTTGTGCGTGAAAGGAAGGTAGTGATCATAAATGGGGAGCAGGCGTTGTTGATATCCCATCTATCCTCTTTCAGTATTGTAGAAGCGGATGAGGCTGCTGTTGGAACCCAGTTCCAAGCCTTATCTATTGACAAGATAAGGAAGAATGAGAATTCCGTGGTCTCGCTGAAGGACGCGCAACAGGTTGTGCGCAATGATCATAATACAATTTGGGGACGACTTGTGGATCCACCTGTGAACAAGAACATAACTGGTTTAGGTTTCTCTTTGAGGAATGACAAAGGTGAAAATTTGAAGTCAAAGTCTTCTGTGAACAATTATCATGATTTTTTCCGCAACGGAGGCTACCTCCATCCAATTGGTTCTGGAATTAATGTTGTTGAAGAGGATGAAGTAGATCAGGAAGTACTGAATTATGTGACGCATGGAGTCCGATTTCAGAACTGGGTCACCATTGATGTTCCTTCTTGCATACATGTTTCAAAGTAATTTGTTTTGTTAATCTGTTTCTTTCCTTTGAAAAGCTTTCACTCTGCCCAAGGTGGAAGTATTAATGTTGTAGGGCTTATTTGTTTTCTATAACTGTTAAGATCATTAATAAAAGTTGTCTTTGCTTCCAAATTATAACTTTAATTTTCTGCTTTTTCCTGGGAAATGGTAATAAAAAAAAACCTTTCAAAATAAATAATAATTGAAAATTAATCTGCATGATCACTTGTTATATGTGTCAGTTTCTGAAAGCAATCATAAATCACATGTGCAGATTAATTAAAAAACCCATTGAATACAATAACCCTGCACCCTCTCCCAACATTGATTCTCCTGTGTTTGGGGCTGAAGAAGAAGATTATGATGAGATTCCAGAAGAGTTCTCATGGTTGCTTGAGCACGAGGAAAATACCATTTAGCCATATAAAGAGCCTTTGGAGGTGATTAATTTGGGTTCAGAAGAAGATCCGAAGGAGGTTAAGATTGGAGCATCGTTGTATCCTGATGTAAAGAGAGGGTTGATTGAGCTGTTGAAAGAGTATGTGGATATTTTTGCTTGGTCTTATCAAGATATGCTGGGTCTAGATACAGACATTGTCGAGCATCATTTGCCGTTGAAGCCAGAGTGTCTGCCAGTTAAACAAAAGTTGAGAAGAACCCACCCGAATATGGCAGTAAAGATCAAAAAGGAGGTCCTAAAGCAGATTAATGCTGGTTTTCTTGTGACATTAGTGTATCCTCAATGGATTTCCAATATTGTCCCAGTACCGAAAAAAGACGGAAAAGTCTGCATGTGGGTAGATTACAGAGATCTAAATAAATCTAGTCCAAAAGATGATTTTCCATTGCCTTACATTGACATGTTAGTGGATAGCACAGCAAAATTCAAGGTATTCTCGTTCATGGACGGATTTTTCGGGTATAATCAAATAAGAATGGCTCTAGAGGACATGGAAAAAACAACGTTTATCACACCCTGGGGAACATTCTGTTACAGAGTGATGCCCTTCGGGTTGAAGAACACTGGTGCAACGTACCAGAGGGCTATGACAACCCTATTCCATGATCTGATGCACAAAGAAATCGAAGTATATGTTGATGATATGATTTCCAAATCCCAAACTGAAGAAGGGAATATAGAAGATTTGTTGAATTTGTTTCAGCGTTTGAGGAAGTATCGTCTCCGCCTGAATCAAAATAAATGCACCTTCGGAGTTAGATCGGGGAAATTGTTGGGTTTTATTGTTAGCTAGAAAGTAATTGAAGTTGACCCTGACAAAGTCAAAGCAATTCAAGAAATGCCAGCACCAAGAACTGAAAAGCAAGTCATGGGTTTCCTTGGGCGTTTGAATTATATCTCCAGATTTATTTCCCACATGACTGCAATGTGTGAACCGATCTTTAAGTTGTTAAAGAAAGATCAAGGGTGTGTGTGGATGGATGACTGCCGAAGGGAATTTGAAAGTATTAAAGCGTATCTGCTTGAACCTCCTATCTTGCTCCCTCCCGTAGAAGGAAGACCATTGATTATGTATCTAACAGTGTTAGATAAATCCATGGGTTGTATTTTGGGACAACAGGATGAAACAGGAAAGAAAGAGTTCTCCATTTATTATCTCAGCAAAAACTTCACTGATTGTGAGTCGCGGTATTCCATGCTAGAAAAAACATGTTGTGCTTTGGCCTGGGCGGCAAAGCGATTGTGGCAGTATATGCTAAATCATACCACTTAGTTGATCTCTAAAATGGATCTAATCAAGTATATTTTTGAAAATCCTGCTCTTACTGGGAGAATTGCCGACTGGCAGATGCTCTGGCAACTCTGGCTTCCATGTACCAAGTAAATGCTTGGAATGATATACCCCGAATTACAGTTCGACGGCTAGATAGGCCCGCTCATGTGTTTGCGACAGAGGAGGTAGAAGATGAAAAACCATGGTATTATGATATTAAGCATTTTCTTTAGACTCAGGAATACCCGTTTGGTGCGTCGAAGAAAGATAAAAAGACACTGAGAAGATTGGCAGGCAGTTTCTTCCTCAGTGAAAATGTGTTATACAAGAGAAATCATGACATGGTCTTGCTCAGATGCATGGATAGACACGAAGCAGACATGTTGATGCATGAGATCCATGAAGGTTCATTTGGCACTCATGCTAATGGACATTCAATGGCTAAAAGTATGCTAAGGGCAGGTTATTATTGGTTGACAATGGAATCTGATTGTTACAAATTTGCAAAGAAGTGCCATAAATACCAGATTTACGCAGATAAGATCCATGTACCTCTGACACTTCTCAATGTGGTTTCCTCCCCGTGGCCTTTCTCTATGTGCGATATTGACATGATCGGGATGATAGAACCCAAAGCTTCAAATGGACACCATTTCATCTTGGTAGCAATTGACTACTTTACCAAATGGGTAGAGGCCGCTTCATATGCCAATGTTACCAAACAGGTGGTTGTGCGTTTCATCAAAAACAACCTTATATGCCGGTATGGTGTGTCGAGCAGAATCATCACTGACAATGGCTCAAATTTGAAAAACAAGATGATGACTGAACTATGCAAAGAATTCAAGATTGTCCATCACAATTCATCTCCATACAAGCCAAAGATGAATGGGGCTGTTGAAGCTGCTAATAAGAATATCAAGAGAATTATCCAGAAAATGGTTGTCACTTATAAGGATTGGCATGAAATGCTCCCTTTTGCTCTGCATGGATATCGAACATCTGTTCGCACTTCAAAAGGAGCAACCCCATTTTCCCTAGTGTATGGAATGGAAGCTGTACTCCCTGTCGAGGTAGAGATTCCCTCGTTGCGTGTGATAATGGAAGCCAAATTGACAGAGGTTGAATGGGTTCAGAACAGGTTTGACCAATTGAATTTTATTGAAGAGAAGAGAATGTGAGCTTTGTGTCATGGGCAGTTATATCAGAAAAGAATGAAGAAAGCATTTGACAAAAAGGTCAAACCTCATGAATTGAGAGAAGGCGACCTCGTGCTCAGGAAGATCATGTCTTTCAACGCTGATTCTAGGGGCAAGTGGACTCCCAATTTTAAAGGCCCGTACATTGTCAAGAAAGCCTTCTCTGATGGTGCATTAATTCTTGAAACTATGGATGTCGAGGAGTTCCCACGTCCCATGAATGCTGACGCAGTCAAGAAATACTTCGCCTAAAGAAATAAAAGAACATCTCGCTAGGCCGAAAACCCGAAAGGGCGGTCTAGGCAAAAAGGAGTGTCTCGGTAGGCCGAAAACCCGAAAGGGAGGTCTAGGCAAAAATTAGAGACATAAACAGAATAAATTTCCCATTAAGTTGAAAACCCCCGAGGGCAGCTTAGGCAAAAGTTAGGGATTTTCTTGGCAAGTAACTACATCAAACAAGACTTGATTGTTGAAGCAACAATCTTCTCGGATCCTCACCATACTTCAACGAAAGCTGTTGCTCAGGATTTCAAAAGTTGTTAAGGGGAATAGTGGTCATTGTATCTCAATGTATCTTTTCCATTATGTATTACCATTTCCCAAACTTTATAATCATCCATGGAGTCTCGCCATTCGCAGACTACCATTCTATTAATGAAATTCGAGCTTTTGCCCAATTCTTTGTGTTCTTATTTTTATTTAGCTTGCAAAGATTTCGTTTATTACTGATAATAACTGTTAAAGCAAAAAGATTAAAAGAAGCAAAATTAACTTTTCAAAAAAAAGAGAAGAGATCTTTACAATTCAATTTACTTTAGGATTTGTGATAAAACAATGACAACAAAGATGGTGATCCCAAGAATGAATAAACTCCGTTTGTTTTAAGAGGATTTACTTCTTTCATGAAGGTTTTCTCAGGTCATTTTGCTGGTGCGCGCAATCTTTGAGTGTTTCTCAGATAGTTAAAGACGATATCAGTGGGTACAAGGTACAATATTGGGTTTGTGATCCCACTATCCTCAATCAAGTCTTGGTTTGTTTTTTCGGGTTGACATGATCAAAAGCCTCTTTCCCAGATTCCCCATCAAAGTCTTTCCTCATATTATGAAAGGTTTTATTCCCTTGGTGTGCTGGGATGTCGCTCTTTTTGCAGTTTTGGCATTAATGTTGACTTCTTGATTTCCTAGGAAGGTTATCCCAGGGCATCTCTTGTTGGAATGATTATTCGTGATAAAAGTTTCAGTCCGCAGTTTTTCTCCAGGGAGGTAGGCTTGAATCCCCCAGTGAGGATTGGTTGTTTCGGTGTCAGTCTACTTTATTTGAGATTGATCTTGCAATCTCCAATAGGCATGTTGCTTTTGGAAACCCTTTTTCTCTGATGAAACCGGAAGAAGGATGTTCTATCCTGGTATCTGTTTGATTTAGCTACATCCAGATTATGTTTCTCCTTAGTGAAGTTAAAGCAATAGGATTGGTTTCTGCAGTTGCTTTTACCTTTCTTGGATTAATCTTTCTGGTTGAAGCTTAGCCCAATGTTGTTAGTACCTTAGGCGGTTTTGTTTGTTTGCATTGATTATGTATCCTTTTTACCAGCATATGCATAATAGCACTCATACATTCATACATACATCATGCATTGCTAAAAATCATCATTTATTGACATTGTGTTCTGACCTTTCCGGCAGCGTTCTTTGCTTAGTTGAATTTGTTTTTCCCTCTTGAGTTTATTTCTCAAAGGATGAATCCGCATTGGCCGTCTTGCTCTAGTTTATTTCTGAATTGGATTTGTGGCTACATGACAATATCATTTATTATGGATTTATGAAAACTTTGAGTTTTGGTTTGTGCATTTATTTTGCACAGGAAGACTTTATCTCCTCAGCAGGAATATCGTGGCATTTCCCCGGGAAGTCATATTTCTATCCCTAGAAAGTAATTTCTCTTTGCAATTCCCCTTGACAATAAGTGGAAGTCTCTTTATCTGAGACATATTACGTATTACCCTTTCCAGGCAGATTTCCTTGGTTAAAGAAGAAGTTGAAACCCGTTCTTGGCAAAACACCAGAATCTTGGGGAAACTTGATATATTTTCTCTTTCTACTTTCAGTGAATTTTGGTAGTACATCGGTAGTGAACGTCAGTGTTTCTTATCTTTTTGCTATCTTCAGTGAACGTTGATAGTTCATCGTCAGTGAACAGCGGTGATATGATATATTTTCTCTTTCTACCTTCAGTGAACGTTGGTAGTACATCAGCAGTGAACGTCGGTGTTTCTTATCTCTTTGCTATCTTCAATGAACATTGATAGTTCATTGTCAGTGAACGGAGGTGATATGATATATTTACTCTTTCTACCTTCAGTGAATGTTGATAGTACATCGGCAGTGAACGTCGGTGTTTCTTATCTTTTTGCTATCTTTAGTGAACGTTGATAGTTCATCATCAGTGAATGATGGTGATATGATATATTTACTCTTTCTACCTTCAATGAATGTTGGTAGTACATCGGCAGTGAACGTTGGTGTTTCTTATCTTTTTTCTATCTTCAGTGAACGTTGATAGTTCATCGTCAGTGAACAGCGGTGATATGATATATTTCCTCTTTCTACCTTCAGTGAGTGTTGGTAGTACATCGACAGTAAACGTCGGTGTTTCTTATCTTTTTGCTATCTTCAGTGAACGTTGATAGTTCATCGTCAGTGAATGGCGGTGATGTGATATATTTACTCTTTCTACCTTCAGTGAATGTTGGTAGTACATCGGCAATGAACGTCGGTGTTTCTTATCTTTTTGCTATCTTCAGTGAATGTTAATATTTCATCGTCAGTGAACGGCGGTGATATGATATATTTACTCTTTCTACCTTCAGTGAACATTGGTAGTACATCGACAATGAACGTTGGTGTTTCTTATCTTTTTGCTATCTTCAGTGAATGTTGATAGTTCATAGTCAGTGAACGAAAGTGATATGATATATTTACTCTTTCTACCTTCAGTGAACGTTGGTAGTACATCGACAGTGAACGTCGGTGTTTCTTATCTTTTTTCTATCTTCAGTGAACGTTGATAGTTCATCTTCAGTGAACGGCGGTGATATGATATATTTCCTCTTTCTACCTTCAGTGAACGTTGGTAGTACATCGGCAGTGAACGTTGGTGTTTCTTATCTTTTTGCTATCTTCAATGAACGTTGATAGTTCATCGTCAGTGAACGGTGGTGATATGATATATTTACTCTTTCTACCTTCAGTGAATGTTGGTAGTACATCGGTAGTGAACGTCAGTGTTTCTTATCTTTTTTCTATCTTCAGTGAACGTTGATAGTTCATCGTCAGTGAACAGCGGTGATATGATATATTTACTCTTTCTACCTTCAGTGAACATTTGTAGTACATCGGCAGTAACCGTCGGTGTTTCTTATCTTTTTGCTATCTTCAGTGAATGTTGATAGTTCATCGTCAGTGAACGGAGGTGGTATGATATATTAAGTGAATGTTGATAGTACATCGGCAGTGAACGTCGATGCTTGTTATCCTCCTCTCTGATTCTATTCTCGTGGTTTACCAGTGATTTAGTTTCCTGTTGGGGTTGCTCCTTTGTTTCTACATTTTGTGCTGCATCCCCAATGCTACTTTGCGTCTCTTTTGTTCCATTCACATGCATTCATATGCATAAAAATTTGCATGGCATCTTAGGGCCAAAAATAGGGTTTGTTTTATATTTAAGTGTCTTCGATCACGTCGACACAAAGATTTTTAACCTTCGTATCTCCGGATAGAAGAAACTTAAATAAGGGCAGTTGTTGTACCCCAATTTTTGCCCCTAAGATCCCTTCATCATACCATATTGTTACAATCACAACAAAATCACATTAAGGCTTTTGGTTCTTCTCCCTATCTTTAGCCTTGCTCTTCTGAGGAATTACCAAGCACCTTAACTTGTTTTCTTTTGTGATCATGGATATTTTATTTTGATTTTCTCTCTAATTAACAAAATGCAATATTGGTTTGTCTTACTTGTTAATAATGTAGGTAAAGGCAATAAGGTTTAGCAAGTTGCTTCATGGGTTTATGAGTTTATTTCCATGCCCTAATAAAAAGCTTGAGAAATTCAAACCTCACCATTGAAGTTGTTTTAAAGTTGGTATGGAAGTGTTTTTGGTGGCCATGAGTCCTCATCATCATCCTCAACAATTTCTATTCACAAAGGAAGAATATTGGCACAAAAAGTTTGTTCAAACTTGGTAAAGTTCCACCAAGCATTCTCTTGATCTAGAGGCTAGGGTTTTGGACTTCAAAGGGGCATATCTTGCTCATCTTTTGGTATTTTTGAGTGATTCCAAAAACATTATTCTCTTCAATGAGTTACCAACAAATCACTTCAAAAGTTCCAAGGAGTTTTCATGTGGAAGGAACTTGGTGAAGAGGGAAGGTTACAAGTCATCCAGATGAATCCCCATTTTTTCATATGTGACTTCAAATGGTCATAACTTGGTCAATTTTTATCACCTTGAGCCCATTATTTTTTCATGATGATCTTAAGGATGTTTAATTCATGCCTTCTTTTATCTTCAAAGTAATAAAATGGATGGAAGTTGCCTTAAGAATGCAAGAGATTATATGTCATTTCATGATTTTTGGCCAACTTCAACAAGTCATAACTTGCTCAATTTTTGAAGATTTTGAGTGGTTCAAATTGCAAAATGTCATTCAAGAGATCTATTTCATTCCATAGTTTTTGTTCAAGAGCAAATTCTAAGTGGAAGGCCATGTTTGGATGCAAGAGATTATAGGTCATTTTTTAAAGAAGAATTTGAAATATTTCTAAGTATGGAAAGTCAACTCTTTTTCTTCAACTTTGACTCCATGTAACTTTCAGCTCAAGCATCCATTTGATTCCATTCTTCTTCCATTGCAAAGCTTGTTACCTCATCTTTCCAAAGCATCAAGAATTTTTCCCTAAGACTCCTTGAGGTGGAAATGTCATTGGATAGAACTTGGTAACTTGGAACTGAAGTTTCTCCATAAGTCAGAATTTGAAATTCATGTTTTGGCCTTTAAACATCAAATTAGCACGCGTTTGTGATCTAAACATGTTTAACCAAGTTGCAAAAGTGGATTAGAGCCTTGAAACGCAAGGATTAGATGAGTTTTGATGCAAATCAGATCACACTTTGCTCGTGCATCAGGTTCACACGATTTCCCTCCAATTTGCATCATTTCACACGCTTGAACATTTCATTTGATTCCCTATAAATAGAGGGTCATCCCCCATTCAATTTCCCAAGCTTAGATAGCCAGAATCACCCTGCCAAACTTGCTTCACAACTCAGAATTCAGCTACTTCGAATCCTATTCTCAAGTCTTTTTCAATCCTTTTTTTCATCAATTCACCTTCCTTGATCTTCCCTGAAGCTAACCATATAATCACATTCAAGAGTCGTGCCCTATATTTCTCCATAGAAGTCCAGTTTCAGAGCTCTGCAACTCAACTTCAATAGGTAAATTCCTTCATCAATTCTTCAAAACTTTGGTATCATTGTATTGCTCTCATTGCCCTGGTTCTAGCCGCAACACTTATTTTCATCTGGAAGCACGTTTTGACCATGAATTTTCAAATCCCTTTTCAAAACTTTCTTTCCAAATTGCTTGAGTTACATTTTAAATAAATTTGGCGCGAGGGTGTGGTTGTCTTCGTCTTGAAGAGACGAAGCGAATGACATAGGTCTGAACTTCTGATTTTACAGTTTGAGAGACCTGCAATTCGTGAAGGCTGGAGGTTGAAGATGACCAACGTGTCATCTTCTAACCAATGAAAGCGTGACATTTGTTATTTTCAAATTCTGATTTTATTAATGATTCTGTAAATTATTCATTAAAGACCATAATATGCACAGCGCGTCAGATCCTTTGGATTTGATTACTAATGCGTTTTGACTCTCATCCAATGGTCCACATCTTTTTCTTTTATTTTCTTTTTCTGATTTTTATATTTTAATTGTTTTAAATTTCAAAAAATCATAGAAATTTCATTTTTAGTCCAAAAAATCTAAAAAAATTATGAAAAATATTATTGATTATTCTCTTTCTGATTTTTATTTTTTCACAATTTAATTTTGTGTTTTGGTATTTTTTATGAATTTTACACTTATTTGATTTGTTTAAAATGTTTAAAAATACTTTTACATATTTTTAAATTCTGAAAAAAATTATGGAATGATCTAATGATATTGTGACAAATATTGGTGACCTTATTTTATTTTTGTTTCTAACTTTACTATTTTTTACTATTTTTGTTTAATTTACCCATTTAATTTAATTTTTAAAAATAGTTTCTGACTTTTAAAAATTCCCAAAATTTTTGTAACATTACTTGGCCTCTTTTCTGATTTTTCTATGGTCTTATTTTTCATATCTTGATTAATTTGAATATAATTAATATTTTCCTCATTATTTACTTTTTTTAAAACATTTTTAAACCTTTTAATGTACATATTAAATATATATAATTTTGTGATTATTTTCTGGCTGTCTTGGGTTGATTTTTTGATCATGGATTTATTAACATCATTGGATCTTAGGTGTTGAGTTCAACTCCACCAAAATGGATGAATGATTTTAATAATAGTTTGATTAAATTTTTAATTCAAATGTGGTTTCTCTTTTTACCCTAATTCCTCTTCATCTCATCCCCTTCTCATTGCACTAAATGTTGTTGGAGCATGATCTCTATATCATGTCTCAAAACAAATGGTGCATAGATTTATATTGACCGGCCTCAAAATAGGTGCGACTTCTATATAAGTCCACTTACGATTGCTTAACATAGCGCTAAATTTTGTCTCGATTCGAATAAATCATCATTCGTGGCCCAAACTTATGATTGCAAGCCCAAGTATGTTAATTTGATCTCTTTGATCCAATAACCTCGAGATTCATTGTGTGGAGGCTTTGGTTCTACCAATCCTCTAATGGATCTACAACTCCTTTGGTCAACGCGGATCACTTAAACATCGTTGATCATTAAATGGTACTTGTGAGAATTCCAAATGGATGGTATACATGACAAAAAGCAAATGCAACTTGTTGTGTGGAGGCTTTGGTTCTACCAATCCTCTAATGAGTTCCAAATGCAAGTTTCAAGATGGTCATCCAACTAACCACTAATTATTGACTTGTTTTATCTTATGCTTTTATTATTTTTTATGCTTTATGTACTATTTATTTTTTAGCATTTACATTTCATGCCATTTTCATTCTTTCTCATTTGAGCATTTATATTCTTGTCATTTTTACTTTGCTCACTTGAGCTTTTCTTTTTCTTTTCCTAAGATACTTAATAATCAACTTAATCCCTAAAAAAATCTTAATGGTACTTGGACTATTTGGTTACTATCCTTGGCATTATGGAGCATGGGACTATTTCTTGGACTTAGGATTAGAAACCTTGGCCTATCTTGGAGACCTTGTGATCTTATCTGATTATTTTGTCTGGAGCTCTTGAGGTTTACCTCAAGATATTAGGTTGCTTGTTTGTTTTTGTGTGCAGGTTTTTCTGATTACATCCTTTGTTTGTAATATGGAATTCACCCGCATACAGCCGTTACTCTGCCCAATTTTTGTGAAGACTTAATACACTTGAAGTTTGGTTATCTCAAGAGGTCTAGTATCTTGGCTTGCTTGGTTCCAATCCAAAGAATGAGAATTCTATCTTGGATCATAATGTCAAGTTTTAACTTCTTGTTGGTTAGATGGTCCTTATCCTTAGCTTTTACCTTATGCTTTAGGATTGCCTCTTCTTCTCCTCCCATCTTCTTTAATTTCAAAAAACTTCTCCCTCCTTTTGAAAACTCTTCTTATTTCTAAACATGAAACACTTTCATAATAAACTTGGACTTATGTCCATGCATTTTCAAAACATTTTCATAAATAAACTTCAATCAATTTAATAATACTTTGACATTTTTTTATGAGAAGACTAAAAGTCAACCAATCTCATTTCAAACCATTCTTGCCACTTTGGCTTTTACCTTTAAACTTTTCTTAAAAGATTAGGCTCTTGTCAATCCTTGTAGTGATGCAAACAACTATACTTCTATAATATGTAGTGAAGAGAGATATTTTCCACTTGGGTGTTGAGTGAGGCATTGTTGATTTTAAAATCCAAGCCATATCCTCCACTTTGAGATGATGCAAATTCTCCTTTCTCATGATTGTGGGTAGTAAGTATGTTTTCCACACGGACAATGATGATGATATCTTATCTCATAAAATTAACCAACACACTTGTATTTCAAACATTTAAAAGAGGAACTACGTGTACCATGATCCCCCATTGCACGAAAGGTGGTACGTAGGCACTAAAGGTTCACAACTGCGGCAGGTTCAAAAATCATAAAAGATACTTCTCTTCTCACCTCCACTATCCATTTTATATACAACACATTTTTTTATATATAGCCAAAATATACAAATTTTACAAAGAGGTTCCTATGGAGTACCGTAGATGTTTAGGGTGCTAATACCTTCTCTTTGCATAACTAACCCCCTTACCTTGAATCTTTCCCCCTTTTTTTTGGGCTATTCGCTCTTTTTCCATTCCTTTGGAAACAATAAAGTGCGGTGGCGATTTTTTATTTTGATTTGTATAAAGTCTAGTCAATCCAGTGGCTTAGTCTTGAACATTTCTACCGCTACAATACACAGTCCTGACCTTAAACTTGTATCTCTCATTTCCCTCATGTGTTTTCCCTCAAATTCATTCCTAAAGCTTCCTTACATCAAATATAGTCCATCCCTGTCCTTGGTTTGAAACTGTAACTCCATCTTCATCATCCTCCATAACCAAAAACAAAGGTCTGCACCTTGAATTCTCCATATCATTCCAGCCATCCATTGCTCAAGCAAACCATTGTATTAGCTTCCTGAGGACTTGAGGAAGCTAGCCTGATCATCACCACTGCCTGAAACAAGCTCAAATCCATTTCACGATTTCCAATTTTGAGGTATTTTCTTGAACTTCTATCTTCATATTTAGGCATTGTTATGATTGCATTTGTGAAGATAAAATGTAGACATCGTTGCCCTGAAACTTTACATGTCCATAGATTTCATTTATTTTGATTGAGCTAGGAGAATTTTGAGTTTGAACTTTCTGAAATATTTAGGTCAGAACTTGGTACTTTTAGAAATTATCATTCATCTTTGATTTATAGCTTATGATATTTATATGGTTGGATTCTTGTGACAAAATGGAGCAATTTTCATGTTTACATTTTTGCAAATGGTTGAGAAATGAGCAAGTTACATATCCTTTGGCTGGAGGTTGAAGATGAAGTGTAATCAGGACGCGTTTTGTGTTATGTATTTATCATTTCACACAACTTAACGGATGTATCACCACCCCAGTGGTTAAAGCGCGTGCCAGCCACCCTTAGGTCCTGGGTTCAAGCCCCAGCGTGACCTTTTGCATTTTTTTTGACATTTTGAGCTTTTTTGCAGCGCTTGGGCTTCCATTTGGGCCTTTTGTTTTTTTTTTTTCTTTTCACTAACCTTGATTTACTTCAGCACCTCTGGCCCATTTTTCTTTAATTATTTCATTTTCTTTGTTTTTTTATTTCATTATATTTTATTTTCTTTAATTTTTATTTATTTATTATTATTACTATTATTTTTATTTTTATTAATCCAAAAATATTTTTATTTATTATTTACACTTATATATTTTATTTTCTCTATAAAACAAAAAGACTAAACACATTTTCTCAAACAAATTAATTTCTTTTTCTTAAATAATTAATATTTAGACTTATGCTTAATTATTATTTTCTTTTCTTTTTATTCAAAATTAATTTAGAACTTAGGTTTATTTTAATTAATTAATTTTCATATTATTTTTATTAAGTTAAAATCTTTCCACAGAAAACCCTAAAACACATTTTTTAACTTAATTACCTTCTTAATTAATTTAGGTTTAAATTTTGTTTATTTTTCATTAATCATCTCTCTTAATTAGGTTAAAACCCCTTTCATAAAAACAACAAAAATCATTTCTTTGTCCATTTATATTCTTGCATTTTACTTTCAATTTTGTACAGTATTCAATATGGTTGTAATAGATAATTAGGTTTAATTTTCTTGCAATCCCTATTTGTCAATTTGTACACCCCTCCCCTAATGATGTAATAGCGTAGTAATTTTACTTTTCGCAATTTATCGCTTTATATAAATTCTAGTAATTAGGGTTTGTATGAAAAGATAAAATCAACAAGTAGCAAACCCTAATTCAAGACAAAAACCAAGCATGAAAATCAATGCACTTGCACACAAGCACCCCTAGGGTAAAATCGACTTGGTTGCCTTACAAAAATGACCATATTATGCATGTGAGGTATCTTAGCAAAAACAAGCAAAATACAAGATCATAGTCCCTCGATGACGCTATCTATGTTGCCTTTTAAAATGACCTTAGTCACTAAAGAAAAATGCTAAGATATCTTGCAACATTGCTAATCATGGTTATACGATGACCCACGCCTGTCCCTTTAACATCCAAAGGTAGGGTTACTTACCAAATCAATGGTAAGATAACAATGTCAAAGGAGAAAGGAAATTAACATGAAAGACTTTTGAGTAGGTAGAATGTTCCTAGTTACTTGCTCCATTTAAAAACAAAAACATCCTTGCTATTTTCAAAATAAACACCAACACTTTCAAAACCTCTTTCAAAACTTGAAAACATTTTCAAATGATCAACATCTTTGTATACATTCTTACAAACGAGAATCATTACAAAAGTTTTCCTAAACAATGGCCTCTTTTCAAAAATACTTTCAAAACCACACAAAGCACAATTTCAAACAAAAGCAAGTGATCTAGCAAGTAACTAAGAGCCCATGGAAAACCATGGATGAAAGGGGTGCTAATACCTTCCCTTTTCATAATCTACCCCCCGAACTCAAAAAACAATCTCAAAGGTCTTTCTTGTGCTTTTTCACCTTTCCTTTTGGATAAAAGAAAAGTCGGTGGCGACTCTTGCTAACCGCAACATTTGCAATCAAACACAAAACACCCAAGTCAGTTCTCCCACCATATCACAGTCCATCCTTGGAATCACTACTTTTGTTTTTCTTGAGTCATAAAATCTAAAGTAAAAGGTAGTTTGTAAATTATTTTCAAAAACAATTTTATTATTAAATCTCTTTGTTTTGAAAATTACTATCAATAATAAATGAAGTCTTTGTAAGCAGAATAAAATGAGAATTGCAAAGAATTGGATAAAAGCTCAAACTTTATTAATAGAATGGTAGTCTGCGAATGGGGATACCCCACAGATGATTACAAAGTTTGGAAAATGGTAATACATTGGAAAAGATACATTGAAATACAATGACCATTATTCTACCTAACAACTTTGAATTCCTGTGCAACGACTTCTGTTGAAGTATGGTGAGAGTCCAAGAAGATTGTTGCTTCAATGATCAAGTCTTGTCTGACGCAGTTACTTGCGAAGAAATCCCTAAATTTTTCCCAGGTTGCCCTTGCGGGTTTTTAACCTAGCGGGAAGAATCTATCTGTTTATGTCTCTAATTTTTGCCTAGACCGCCCTTTCGGGTTTTCAGTATACCGATACGCTCTTTTTTGCCTAAGCCTCCCTTTTGGGTTTTCGACTTAACAAGCTGTTTTTTTATTTCTTTAGGCGAAATATTTCTTGACTGCATCAGCATTCATAGGACATGGGAACTCTTTGCCATCCATAGTTTCAAGAATCAATGCACCGCCAGAGAAGGCTTTCTTGACAATATACGGGCCTTCAAAATTGCGAGTCCATTTTCCCCTAAAATTAGTGTTAAAAGACATGATCTACCTGAGCATGAGGTCACCTTCTCTGAATTCACGAGGCTTGACCTTTTTATCAAAAGCTTTCTTCATTCTCTTCTGGTATATTTGACCATGACGCAAGACCGTCATTCTCTTTTCTTCAATCAAAATCAATTGGTTAAACATGTTCTGGACCCATTCAGCCTCTGACCACTTGGTTTCCATTATCACACGTAAAGAGGGAATCTCAACCTCGACGGGGAGCACTGCTTTCATACCATACACAAGAGAGAACGGGGGTGCCCCTGTTGAAGTGAGGACATATGTATAATACCCATGTGTTGTACCCAAAAATTTTCCCTCTCATGTTTTCCAAGGCCTTCCCCTACATGGTTGGTCACAAATCTTTGCCTAAATAAAAGGAAAATTTGTGAGTTATGTTTTTAAGTTTCCTTCGATTGGCATCTCCAAAATGCCTTTCGATTGGCATCTCCAAAATGCCTTTCGATTGGCATCTACAAAATTACTTTCGATTGGAATCTCTAAAATGCTTTTCGATTGGCATCTACATAGCGCCCTTCGATTGGTATATGGACAAAGGCCCTTCAATTGACCTGTTAACAAGTCCTTTCGATTGGAATTTTAACAAGTACCTTTCGATTGGCATTGTAACAGTGTCATTCGATTGGCATTTTAACAAGTACCCTTCGATTGGTATCTGGACAAAGATCCTTAGATTGACATGGCAAAGGGTCTTTCGAATGGCATTTCAGTATAAAATTTCAAGAGAACCATCAAGGCCAAGGGCTGGTCGAAGAATCCATGATGCTGAGAGTGTGTGCAATTCGAATCAAAATCATCACAAGAACAAGAGTTGAACGAAGAAGCTCTGGTGAGGAAATTATGAGCAATTCGAATCCGTGCAAGGCGCCAAACATGACATGTCCAGGTTCATTCGAAATTTCGAAACGACATGAATAATCTCAAAAATAGAAATCCTTTAATTTGTCAGATTCTATTTTTAAAAGCCATGTTTAATGGCTGGTCTTTAATGCCATGGTTTCCTTGTCTCCTCCACCTCCTATAAATACAAGACGCCAACACAAGTGAAAGGAGGACAGAAGGGGATACTACACACACACGCTTCCTCAGAAATCCCATCAAAAAACTCAAAACTCAGAGTGATCCCAATCAAAATACATTTTTTACAGGCATCCCCATTCCAAAAGAATACCAGATTCGTATTCCGGAGTCATCAAGGAGTCCACCCCAACTCCTAAGAAAACATCTCCACACCCAGAGCCACAGATCATACATCTTCGATTGGTAAGGGTTTATAAAACCAAAATTTCACCTTCAGGACATTTAAATACACATTGCACATATATTCTTGTTATTACTAATTATGTTGCATGTAAGCTAAAGCGCGGAGATGAGATCGTACCATTGCTGGGGAACGATCTAAGTTTTTCCTTCGAATCTCAGGACAAAACAAACCAAGACCCAGACCCATACTCAGCAGATTCGAATTGAAGAAGGATTCAAATTGCGAGGATATTTGAATAAGGGGGGGGGGGGTAAAGTCCCCCCTGGATCTCTAACATTTATCCCGTTATGCAGGAAACATCTTCTAGGAATATTGTTCAGAGCTTCGAAGAAGCTCAGCTTCAAACTGGATCCAGGGTTCCCATATCGAAGGATGACATATCCAGATCGAACACCCCCAAAGTGCATCCTCTCATGCACCTTCGGTCAAGCCTCTTCATTGGATCGAAAGAAAGCCCAAGCCTCTTTTGATCTAGGCCTCCAGAATTACACCTTTCTTTATTTACTGCCTGTTCCTTCGATTTCATCTTTGTTTTGACTATTTTATTTCTTTTTTTAATCAACATAAAATCAATTTAAAAAAAATCACAAAAACATTAGGCTAGTTTTTCTATTAAATTAATTTTGTTAATTAATCATTTAATTATCTTAACATTTTCTCAAAACTAAAATTAAGAAGATTTAGATCATTTTCCCAAAATAAAATAAAACAACAAAAAGATTTTATTCTTAGGATTTTTAGACGTTATTTTCAAATTCGCGTACGTTTATTTTATTGTAACTGCCTATTGATTTGTAATAGCTTAATTAGGACTTTTACACTTTACTGCTTTATTCCCCCAATTTTGGACATGTAAATTCCCCCTCCCCGAAGCCTTGTAATAGCGTAGGATTTACAATTCCCGCACTTTAAATTCCTGTACATATATTAACTGCTTAGATGTATGCTAACTAGGATTGCATGACAAGATCTGAAAACAAACGGTAGAACACCTAAATGTTTAAAGATAAAATAATTGAAACACAACACACTATCACATGTACACCTCTAGGGTACTCCCACTTTGGTTGCCTTCGGAAAACAGTCACAACTCTCGAAATGTGAGAGGCTTTAGTGGCTACCCTCCAGTTTAAAGATCACAAGTCCCTCGATGACCCTCTCGACGTTGCCTCGATAAAGTGATCTTAAAACTCTAGGGTAGTTACTAAGGTTTCTCGCCAAGTTGCCTTTGTGACTATGAACGTCCCTTCGAATGTCCCTCAAAACATCCAATGACTAGGGATACCTACTCACTAATAGTGGGATAGCACTGTCTAAAGGAAAAGAGGAAAAGAACGACCTTTCGAGTATAAGTAGATAGTTCCTAGATGCTATGCTCAAAACAAACTTTTTACACATACACTTTTCTTTCAAAAGACTTTTAAAAACACTTTGTATATGTTCTCTACTATTCCGAGAAACACTACAAAGTTCTCCACACTAAGGCGCTTTCAAAGTACTTTTCAAAATACAACAAAGCACAAGGTATTTCAAAATGAGCTAAGCATCTAAGAGCCCGTAGAAAACTACGGATGGAAAGGGTGCTAACACCTTCCCTTTCCATAATCTACCCCCTTACTCGGAAAACTCTCGAAAAGGTATTTTTCTGTTCTTTTCACCCTTTCCATTATTGGATAAAAGAAAACTCGGTGGAGACTCTTACTTACCACGACATTTGCAAACACAAATGAAAAACTAGTATTAAACAGTCGGTTCTGCAACCGTATCATAGAACTGGCGACTCTACTGGGGAAATAAAAAGTGGGGTTACCTTAGAGTTTTAGTTCATCATTTTAAAAGCTTTATTGTGTGTTTGCTTGCTTTATCTTTAAGGATTTGCTTGGGTTGTTACTAAAAGATCCTACACCCGGATCTGGGGCACCTTATTAGGTAAGTAGAAATAAACTATGGAGGCTGTACGATGTAGACCAATACGGACGAAGTGGTGGCTATGTTAGCGCGATACTTTGGATTGTACTAATGTTCCTTGAGTAAGTTAAGGATAACATTAGGATTCCTCATAGTGTCACTTAGCGCTAACTGACCTTTAGAACCTTTAATTGACTCATCCTAGCCATTAGAAAGTAGTGAGATAACCGACTTTGGTTCTGACCGAAAATTGGTTGATACTCGATACTACACTCATTGAGGCTGGACTTTAAGGATTTTTTTGGCTGCAATACTTCAGTGCGGAGCTGAAACAATTTATGAAGGGAAGGTTGTAACACCCCAAATTCTACCCCGTAGTTATAATGAAAATCAGAGTATTTAAAAGCTTCCAACACATTTGGGATATCACATTTCAACATGTTACAACATATAAACATATACATAACACTTTAGTTTTGGGGGATCATATAACAACTTGCATCAGCTTTTAAAACAAAACCACTTCTTTTATTAATAACGCAGCAAAATCATAATTACAACTTCAAGTAGCATCATATGTTTCGTTCAACTAAAACGACTTGAGGAGCAACATATTATTTCATATAATTTAACTTAGGATTCAACAACTAAAACAATTTCAACAAGTAAACAACTATTCGATCATTTCCCCCCGAGTACTACATATCAGAGCGACAACACCGACTCAAACTAACGAGGTAAAACTATCCTTCTTGATTACCTGCACGTTACAAATAGAGGGCAACATTCAAACAGTAAGGGGTGAGATTCTCAAATCATATAAGTGAGTGCATGATAAATCATATATTAGAATTCAGGAATATAAAATCACCACTTCATAACTTTTAAACATCTTTAATTTCAACAAAACATTAACACGACATAACAACTAATTCACAACCTTTAAATGATACCTGCCACAATAAGTCAACAACATAAAGCAACAACAAATCTATCCTCACCACAAGTCAATATGCAACACCGAATGCGACTCAATTACCATGCACATGCATGTGGTACCATTGGAGCAGAACTCCCAACTTAAAAACTTTTCCAATTAATAGAGGCGGCAACAAGGCATAAGCCTTCAACTTAATATTTTTCCAATCCAGGCCAACGTGGTTCCAATCCAGGCCAACTTAATAATACAAATGTAGGTGACTCAATGAATGCAACAATCACATACAACAACAACAATCACCACACAAAGGCATAATCATATATCGTCACTGTACCAATAATTAGAAGTATTCATCGTCGCTTCAACATTAGTCATAGGCCTACAACTTATCAATCACAACATATTAACAACAACATATTCAATAACAACGATGTATTCGACAATGACTTATTCACAGCAATAACCGACAACACAATTCCATAAACCGAAACCATTCAACTAAATTCGACTTCACCTGCAAATCAACTTTATTCTACATAATTATAACAAAACAAACCAACTAAAAATACCTATATGTATATATGACTTACTCCGACAATCTCAACTAATTCCGGTTAACTATTTTTACCGCCTAAATCTACAAATTCGGCTAATCGGTACTGTTTTATATACTGTTATTACTACTATTTATTTATACTGCTACTAATCAATTTATTCTACTAAATTACGCTACCTCTGCTATTTAGCTCACTGCTATTATTGGTCTCTGCCAAAACTACTTGTTCACTATCTACAACTTCTGCCGATAACTCTCTGTTAAATTATTACATCTGCCATTAATATACTACTCTGCTAAATTATTTATTACCAACTCTGCAACTAAAACCATCACTGCTATTTTAATTTCTACGTCTACTACAACATAATTCTGCTAATTATTAACTCTGCTACTTTATTCTACTGTTCATCTAAATTTCCTACTTATTATTATTTCTGCTATTATCCTCTATCACATAAAACAACTCTGCAAAAATATGCTACTTCTATTAATGTTCCTTTTGCTATAACATGCTACTGATAAGAATAATTTAATTTGTTCCCTAACTGCTTTTCTATTAATAAACTCTATACTTATACCATATAAAAATTATATAGCATAGTGCCACAGAAACAGAAACAAGTGCCCCTTCCCAAAGGTGTGTTGCACGACACACCCTCTCACTTCCTCTCATAGCGCTGATCGACACTTCCCATGACAACAACAAGCTGCCGTTCGACAGCATCCAACCAACAACAAGCTGTCGTTCGGCAGCATTCCAGGCACAGTTTTCCTTCTCTATTTTGTTGTATTTCCTTCTATCTACTATTCCAAATCCAATCCAGATAAGTATATAGCACAGTAAATACATCAATTCATTGACAATTCATTAATCAAATCAACTATTAATAATGTTATCAAGACAACACAAACTAACACAAATAAAAAATAATAATCCCACATACAAAAATATCATATACCCCATTATAGGATAAGAAACCCCACCCTTACCTGGTTTGGTTTGATGACAACTCTATGTGTCTCCGATTTGAATCTCCTCTTGGCCTCTTCGTTCAACTTCACATAGCTCTCTTCTTCTCCAAAAACCCTATTTTCCTATTTCTCTTCTTTTTCTTTTCCTGATACACTATCTGTTGTACCCCAAAATTTTCCCTCCCATATTTCTCAACAAATGTCAAGTGAGGTCCCCAAATTGCTCAAGGAAGTTCAAGAGTTAACCAAACAAACTCTCTCATAAGGCAACCTACCTCAAATTAAGGTTTCTATTTTCATCAAGAGGTTTGAACCACAAAGGACTAAAATGCTCACCATTGTCCTAATATGTTCTCAAGATCATCCATGTCAAGTTTCAAGACTTGGAGAAGAAGTTTGCTCAGTCAATTGCTCAAATGCCTGAAAATCAACTGTATTAGGTCAAAAGTCAACTGTGGCCCACATACAGTCAAACTTCAAGATTTTTGGTCAACATCCTCATTTTTAATTATTATTCATTATTTGATCAAGGTTTTATCATGATTCCTCAAGGATTGCTCACAATTCATCAAAACCCAAAAGTTGCTAAATTAGGGTTTTGCAAGAAAAGTCAACTCAACTTTGACCAAGCATAACTTTCTCATACTTTATCAGAAATGACCCATCCAAAGTTCATTTTGAAGAGGATGCAATTTCCTACAATTCATCTTCAGCTCCAAAGTTCATAATATGCACTCACAAAAAGATATGAATTTTGACATTATAGGTCCTTTTGAAAAGTCAACAAAAAGACCTTTTGGGTCAAAGCTTCATAAATGAACATGGATGACTCAATTTAGATGAGACCAAAAGGGTTGCTTAGAGGACTTCCTAATATTTCTAAAAAGTCCAAGAACACCTCTCTAGGGTCAAAATTGAGAGAGTTGTGCATTGACCAAGTTGACCATTTTTGCAAAATTGCCAAAAGTCAAATGTGCTCAAATTTGCATTTTTTGCTAAATGGGCCGAACTTTTTATGCTTGAACCTCACTTATAACATGGTCCACGACCCAAATGTTCACTCACATGTTATTTGCTTCATTATTTATTTTATTTTGATTTTTTATTTATTAAAAATTGAATTAAAAAAATAATTGGTAAATAATAGCAAAGATTTATTTTGATTGGATTTTTGGACAGAATCACAAGCTCATTATGCTGGCATATCAGAATCAGATCATATCAAAGCTAATTGGCACGAGAATGGCATGGTTAGGCCAAATTTGGAAGGATATCATACAACTTGAAAATCAAATCAAATCTTGGATAAATGCAAAGATTCATGCCAAGTTGGTTAACCTAATTCATTCTAGGTTATATAATAAAGCTTTATAGATCAAAAGAAAGGGGTGAGAGGCGTGAAACGGTTAGAAGAAGACTCAAAACTTTGGACAAAAGTGTGAGATTGAAATCCATCTTAGGGCTGTCCTCGAGGAGTTTCAAGGCTAGAAATACATTCCTGGGCATCTCAGGAAGCTTCTCCAATCGATTGCACACCCTTACACGTCCAGAATCACTCCTTATCACTCTCATGGTTTGCAAAATTATCCAAATTCGATTACTGTAATTCTTGCATCTTTAGCATGTTTAAGTTACATATTTGTGCTCATCATCATATTTGCAATGTTTTTGGATAGTTTGATTTAAGTTACAGTGCAGGAATAAGCTTTTGCCATTGTTAGGGTTTCGTGCTCCAATTTGGGGTTTTGTGATTCAAGTAAAATTAGGCCTGATAATGGGTACCATGATGATCAGAGTTTCAAACCCAATTGATCCATGGTCCCCAATTGAATTTATATTGCGTGTGCTTGATTATTAAATAACACAGGTTTTCAGCCACAGACCTGCGTCTGTAGGTAAAGGTTCAGAACCTAAAACGACGGTTCCAAGGAAGAAGACAACAACGTGTCACAACCTTACTGGTTGGTTTAAATTCTGGCGCGTTATTCTGGCCACTAACTTATTTTCCAATATATTATTTGTTTTTATTATATTAACAAGTTAACATCCATCACAGTTGGTCAGAGGAAGAAAGTCAGAAGCTCATGTCCTGGGTTCGATCCCAGGCGTGAGCTTTTGGCATTTTCTCCATTATTTTCACCAGATCCAGCGCACCTCACCTTCTGAGGGTCATCATCTTTTGGATCCATCAGCTAGAACAAGATCTAGCACACCTCACCTTTTGAGGGTCATCATCTTATGGATCCATCAACCAGAACCAGATCCAACGCACCTCACCTTATGAGGGTCACCATCTTCTGGATCCATCAGCCAGAACCAGATCTAGCGCACCTCACCTTCTGAGGGTCATCATCTTCTGGATCCATCAGCCAGAACCAGATCCATCGCATCTCACCTTCTAAGGGTCATCATCTTCTAGATCCATCAACCAGATCCAACACACCTCACCTTTTGAGGGTCATCATCTTCTGGATCCATCTCCAGTCAGATCTGTTGACAGCAGGCCCATTTGGTTATTTCTACTATTTTTATTTAATTTCTCTCCTTTAATTATTTTGTTTTTTTCATCAACACAAAAATTATTTTATTAAATTAACCAATCAAAAATAAAAAAAAAGATTTATTTTCTTAATAAATGTATATTTTCTTTTTATAAATTAATTAGTTTAATTAATTTAGGGCAACTTTAATTTCTTTCATAATTTAAAAACCATTAGAAATTACGATTAATTAATTTGCAATTAAATATTTTCTTCAATAAAAATCCAAAAATACTTTTTCCTCAAATTAGGTTTTTTAGGTTTCAATTTCTTCTCGCATTTAATTCGCCGCGCGCTTATTATTTATTTTGCCAATATTTTGTAACTGTTCATGGTTTATAATAGTTAATTTAGGGTTTTTATTTACTGTTTAATTCCTCGGGTTTTTGGCTATGTAATTGATCCCCCTCCCCGAAGCCTTGTAATAACGTAGATTTACTTTCTCGCATTTTTAATTCCCGCAAATATTCAACTGTTTAGATGTATGCTAATAGGATTGTATGGCAAGAATGCATGACAAAATTAAAACAGTTAGAAAACCCTAATGTGCAAAGATAAATAACTGAATACAAATCACTCGCACATATCACTCTTAGGGTATACTCTCACTTTGGTTGCCTTCAGTAAACGATCATTAAGCATAGGGTGTCTTAGTGGTTGCCGTCCAGTCTAAAAAGATCAAAATGTCCCATTCGAATGTTGCCTCGGAAATGTTGCCTCGAAAGATCTTAAGACCCTAGGATTACTAGTAAGGTGTCCTAATATTGCTTTAGTGATCGTACGTCCCTTTCGAATTGAACCTTACAAACTCCAATGACGGGGCTTCCTATTTCTCAATAGTAGGATAGCGCTGTCTAAAGGAAACAAGAATAGAAACGACCTTTTTTCGAGTAGGTAGATGCTAGTAGGCACTTGCTCAAATCAAAACTTTTCACACTTACACCTTTTCAAAACAATTTTCAAAAACAACTTCGTCACACCATTGAGGACTGATACAAGGGTTATCACGAAGTCAAACTTTTTAGAAAACAAAGCACACAAACACAAGAAATTTAAAAATAAGCAAGTACCTAAGAGCCCATGGAAAACCATGGATGGAAAGGATGCTAACACCTTCCCTTTCTATAATCTACCCCCCGTACTCAGAAACATCTCGAAAAAGGATTTTTTTCTGTACTTTTTTCCTTTCCGGTTGGATGAAATAAAAGTCCATGGCGACTCTTGCTTACTGCGACATTTTGCAAACAAAAAATGCAAAACGCAAACCAGTATATAACAGTCAGTTCTTCCACCGTATCACAGAACTGGCGACTCTGCTGGGGAAATAATAAGTGGGGTATACCTTAGGATCTAGGTCATCATAATTTCTTCTCTTGATTGCTTTGTTTGCTCTACTTTTAAGGGGTTTTGTTTGGGGCTACTATAGATCCTACACCCGAATCTGGGGAACACCTTTTAGGTAAGTAGCAATAGACTGTGAGGGAACTTTATAGCGTAGACCGATACGGTTGAAGCAGTAGCTACATTGGTGTGGCGCTTTGGTTGGTATCGGTATCCCTTGTGGAGAAACGAGGAGAATACGGGGCCGTCGCGTGGTGTCGTTAAGCATCAACTGACCTTAGAACCTTTAATCGCCCAACTTGGCCATTAGAAAGTAGTGAGATAGTCGGCCTCGGTGTAGAGTTGAGAACTAGTTGATACTCGATGCTACACTCATTGAGGTCATACTCTCAGAATAATTTCGGCCGCAAGAAAAGATTGCGTGAGCTGAAACCATGACCGATGGAGGATGGTCAGTGATATTGAGATCCTCTAGAACCCGGTTACTTTTCTATGACAAGTTGAACCAACTTAACTTCAAGAGGGTGTTACCTTTGACCTCGTGCAAGCCTTAAACCTAAGGGCTTTATGTGATTTGACTGTGTTTGAAATACTTGTGTTTGCTATACCTGTGGTTTATCATGACATCATGCATCATAACATGGCATTCATGCTTCATTACACTAACCATTTCAAAGACCAAGGGAATTTATCTTTGTTCTATTTTGAAGATCATGGATTCCATGCGTAGAAATACTATCCGAATCAACTTTGTGGAGATACCTTCCCAACTCAAAGAGCTAGTATCAAGAATTTCTGAAACTTTTATGTTCATTAAGAGACACGGTTAACTTCTCAGATTGGTTACTTTAAACCCTGATGAATAGATGATGAGCGTACTTTTTCAATTCTTCGATCCCAAGCATCACTGCTTCACCTTTCCAGATCATCAGTTGGTACCCACCTTGGAAGAATTCTCTCATCTATTGGGCATATCCATTGTTGAACAGGTACCCTCCACAGGTATAGAAGAAGTTCCTAAGCCAGAAGTCATTGCCTCAGCTTTACATTTGAAACGGGCCGATGTGGTATCCAATTGGGAAACTCAAAGCGGAGTCGAGGGTTTTCTAGCCAAATTTCTGATAGACCAGGCTCTACTATTTTGGGATGATATGGAGTTTCAGGCTTTTGAGGATGTCTTGGCTCTTCTTATCTATGGTTTAGTTCTCTTCCCTAATCCGGACTCTTTCGTAGATGTGAATGCTATCAAGATTTTCCTTTCTCGCAACCCTGTGCCTACCTTGCTTGGAGATATTTTGCACGCTCTCCATACTCGTACAATGAGGAGAAGAGGGACTCTTATGTGCTGCATGACGTTGTTTCTGAAGTGGTTTATTTCTCACCTCCCTAGGTCTGTACTGAAGAACGAAGAAGGTTTGGGTTGGTCGCACAGAATAATGTCACTCGCTCATACGGATATTCTTTGGTGTTCCCAAGCTATGGAAGATGTTGTTGTTATTGACTGTTGTGAGGGGTATCCTAATGTCCAATTACTTGGTATCAGAGGGGGTATAACTTACAATCCTTGTCTAGCCTTACGACAATTTGGTCGTGCTCGAAGGGATGGTCCCCATGAACTAATTCTCGAGGACATTGTATTCGACTATGAGGACAATGTTAAGGAGCATCGCAGGAGGTTCATACGAGCTTGGGGCATGGTAAACAGATCTGACCCCAAAGAGTTGGGGCCAACGACTTCCCTTCTTATGCAACCTTACCTCCAATGTGTACGAGCTTATGCCCAGAAGCTTATGATGCCTTATGCGGTAGTATTACCAGTGATTGTGGAACCCACTACCGAAGAAGGCATTCCTTACACGGTTCTCTATCCTTACATGCCCACTTATCTTGGGGAGCTACAGAGGTCTTGGATTCAGCTGAAGAATGAACGAGATGCCTACAGGGAACAGTTCCATAATCAAGAGAGGAAAGTTTTAAAGCTCACTAGGAAGCTCGAGGAAGAAAGAGTACTCAATGATTATATCAGCACAAAGAGAAAGCGTCCATGGGACTTTTGATTTTTCTTTTCTAGTTTTAGATTTGTTTTATTTACTTATTTGTAACGCCTTGAAGGCATGTTGAACCTTTCAAATTTAAGCTAATAAAGTTTTTTGATTGTTTTGGTTTGCAAATTTAAATCTTCCAAAGTCTTTGAAATCATTACATGCGCATCCCATTATCATACACATCATTACAGGTACCACTACAGGTTTCTCATCTTCTTTGCTGTTTATTTCAGCAAAAATGTCTTCCGAGCAAGTCATCAAAGATCTTCAAGAACAGAACGCCCAGTTCCAACAGATTTCATCAGTCTGGCAAAGGGGAAAGAGGATCTGAAATCCTTCATTCTGAAAGAGAAGAAGAAGAAGAAGAAGATTGGTATTCTGAATATGGGAAGAAGGTTTGGAGAAAGGTTGAAGCATCAAACTGATCTGATCTCTTCATCCAAGGAAGGGGAGAACCAAGAAAGGGAAAAAGACCCCAATCCTACAATCTCTGATAATGATACTGATTATGATGATGAGCAATATCCTCCTGCTGAGGATAGATACAAGCAGCTAGAAGACCGTATGAGTGCTATGGAAGTTTAGAAGATACCTGGTTTGGATTTCTGAGAATTGGGACTGGTATCGGGAGTGGTCATCCCTCAGAAGTTCAAAGCTCCAGTTTTTGCCAAGTATGATGGAGTGTCATGCCCAAAACTCCATCTCCGCTCTTATGTCAGGAAGATTCAACCCCACATCGCTGATAGAAATTTATGGGTGCACTTCTTTCAAGATAGTCTGTCAGGGACTCAGCTTGAATGGTTCTACCAGTTGGAGGGAGACAGTGTCTGAAATTGGGAAGATCTTGCTGCTGCTTTCTACAAACAATATTAGTATAATACCGACCTTGCTCCCACTCGTACTCAACTCCAGAGCATGTCCATGGGTGCAGGTGAAGGTTTCAAAGATTATGCTAAAAAATGGAGAGACTTGGCTGGAAGAGTCTAACCCCCATTGTCTGATAGGGAGTTAGTTGACATGTTTCTAGGGACGCTATCTGGTCCATTTTTCAATCACTTGATCGACAACTCGTCATCTGGTTTCACCGAGCTGATTTTAACTGGAGAAAGAGTAGAAGCTAGAATTCAAAGTGGTAAAATACAGAAGGATGCCTCTTTGAGTTTGGTAAAGAAACCTTTTACTAGTAAGAAGGAAACCAGTGCCGTTTATAGCCCGAGGGGCCAAAGCAGATATGAACACCATCAAACGGTAAATGTTGTAGTGATACCAAGACCAGCAGTTGCTCCACAATGCAACAATCAACAAAGGGTGAAAAGACCACAGCGGCATTTTGCCTGCATTAGCATGACATTGGCTGAAGTTCTACCTCACCTGCTAAGATCCAACTTGGCGACCTTGAGAGAGGCTCCCAAGAATCCAAAATACTACATCTCCCAGATACAATCCCAACGCGTGATGCGCCTACCATCTGAGAGTACTGGCCACGATACCAATGACTGCTGGGCTTTGAGAAACAAAGTATAAGACTTGCTTGAAGCTAAGGAGATAGAGTTTGATGCTCCAGAAAAGTCGAATGTTATAACTACTCCCATGCCCAAACATGGTCGCAGAGTTAATGTTGTTGATACTTGTTGTACCCCAAAATTTGTCGTCCCATTTTTTTCACAGAAATCAAAACCCTAGGGTTTCTCAGATATTCAAGATTGACTCAGGAATCGACCAGACAGATTTTCTCCTTTGGCAATAAACCAGCAATTAGGGTTTTTTTGCTTGCAGTTCTCAGAAGAAATGAATTCACAAAGATCTAATTAGCTTTTACAAGTTTTCATGCTTTTTCAAGTTTACTGAAAGATTACTGTTTATTCTAAAGGCATGTTCATTTGGGACAAGAGACAAGATCTAAGACTGTCATTTGGAACATTCATGTTTTGTTTGATCCAGGTTAACCAGATAATTTGCGTCTGTTAAGACATTTGCATGTTAATGGAATAAGACATTTGCTGGTTTATGGAATGAACATTTATTTGTTTATGGAATACACAGTGCGTGTTTATTTGGAATGCAGTGGCGAGATTACATGATCATTGGAATTTAAGTTATCTTGGTTGGAATTATTGGAATACAGTTTCAATTATCTTAATCAGGAATCTTAAAGAATTAGTGAAGATGCGAAGAGAAAATGGCGAGTTTTTGACAGTAAAAGATTTTAATGGACATCAGAATACCTCATAAGACTTTCTTTCATTTATTTCAAAGATTGTTACAATATAATTTATTATTTAAATGCTTTAAGTTTTACAACTTATTGTATTTGAAAAAAATAATTAGTACAATTATTTGAGTATTCCTATCTAAATTACAAAGGAAAAATCTAAGCCTAAGAATGACTAAGCTTCCATTTCTCCCATGCTCGCCAAAGAATCTCTTGCTTCCTCTGCTTTGCCACCATCCAGTTTACGCTCACATGAAAGAAAGACAAAAAAATAATTAGCACAATTAATTGGGCATAAGCAAGAATTTTCAAAAAGAAAGAAAAATGTTCATCATTAAAGTTTGCCATTTGGAATCAGAGGGCTATTTTCAATGCATCACATTTTTATTTTTATCTTTGCAAATCACAAGAAGATCACTCTTCTTGGTTCACAAAAATATAAATAAAAATGCAAGCTGTCCAAATGAAAAAGAATGCAAAGCAAATTCGTCCAAATGCAACAATGGCAAGTAACTAGACAAGTACAATGCAGCAAACATGCAGCAAGTTGTCTAAGCAAGCATTGCAAGAAAGCAATTGTCCAAAGAAAAACTAAACAGCAACCAAAATACAAACTGGATGCAGCAGTACAAGCAAGCTGTCTAAGCAGGCAAACTAAACAAGGCCAAACAATGCAACAAGGCCAAACAATACAACAAGGCCAAACAATGCAGCACGCAGAAGAAAGTACAAATGCAGTAACTAGACAGTAGCATAGTAGGCAAAGAAGAAAGCAGTATGGTAAACCAAACAACAAGCAAATGGCTTGTTGCAATAGCCTTTTTTGATCACTTTCCAGAATTTATGCAAACTTTTCAGAAAAAAAAAACAGAGAAAAAGCAATTTGCTTTTATCATTGAGAGAGGAGAGAGAGAAAAGATATCACCTATTTTGTTGGAACTGCACAAAAGGTACAACTTGGCCATCCTGCCCACAGGCTGTCAAAGAGAAAAGCAGATATAACAGAGAAAAGGCTCAAGCAAAAGAGGGAGAACATTATATACAACTCAGAACATTTTTGTCAAACAGAAAAAAAATCTAAGACTGCCATCTTCCTCAACCAACCTTCAACTGTAACCAAAACAAAAGAAAAGCATTCAAATCCAAAACTGCAGAAAAAATCCAAACCGGCATAACCAATTTCAAATAACCTGCATAGCTCAGTTCAACAACAAAAACTCAGCTCAAACATCCAAAAACATATAAGTCATTTCAAAAATCCTGTAACCATCCTCCCAACTGTAAAAAACAGTTTTCAAAGTCATCAAACCAAACACAACCAAGGCTTGCAAACTACACACAAAAACTGTCAAAAAAGCTCAAAACTTGTAACTCATTTCCAACACTAAAAACTTCCAAACCTGTAAACCAACCACAAACAGCCGAAACTTGCAGAACCAAACTGCAAAAACATTCAAACCAAAACATTTCAAAACTTGCAGAACCAAATTGCAAAAACATTCAAACAGAAACATTCACAAAGCCTGCCAAACTGTCAAATTCCATCAAACTCCCAAACTGTAAAAACAGTTTTCAAACCATAAAAACATTCCAACAAAATCAAACCCTCAACTGTAAAACATCCTGACATTCCATCAATATCATCAAAACCAATAGCAACCAAATCAAATCAGAAATTGTAAAACCATCTCAACAAGTTCATAACCCAGAAATTTCAAATACAATATCCAACAGTCAAAAGCAATACCATCATCATTCAAGGTTCAAGGGACAAAAAGAGATTACCAGAAGCGCGCGTCCTTTCATCTTCATCTTCCTCCCTCGATCCGCCACCAGGGAGCACTTCCCTCAATCTCACTATCCCCGTCCATAAAAATCCCAAACAGGTACGTTTTCACCATAACATCATTTTTCTACATCTCAATGAACATTAAGTGTCATTAACATAAAAGAAACATGAACAAAATGTATAAAACAAACAAAATTGTTAAGTCCAAAACCGAACCTTACCTTTCAAAAACGAAACTATCAGCATTTGTTTAGGAAGTGAGGAGGAGAAGCGCTCCGGCAACGGAAGTAGAGGGAGAATCAGATTAGAAAATGCGTCTCAAACCCTTTAGAGAGTTTCACTTCAAACTTAGGCATTTCCAGAAAAAATGTAAACCGAGTTGAATCAAAGAGGGACAGGGACGAAGAGAGATGTTCAGGGAGAAAGATGAACGAGAGAAAGAAGTAAGGGAGAACGAAAGAGACAACGGCGCTGCTCTGTACGAACCCACAAACCCTAATTTTTTTACGTTTACCCTAATCAAACAATAAGCTGAGTTAAGGAGATTTGGGCCTGTCTTGGCATAACCCTCAAAGCCCATGCGTTTTTGGCTCACACCCCCCATACTGGCCTTGTTTCTTGTTTGTTTCAGCATTGACAAATGTACCTTTGGGCCTAACCTCCCTTTAATTCCTTTAAGCCCATTTGCACCTTTTTTTTAATTTACTTTTTTTGTTAACAATTTCATAAAACTCAATACTTTTTTTATTAAATTAAATTAATCTTGAAGTTAATTTTTTTATCATTTTCTTTTTCTTCTTTTAATTTATCTTTATTAATTTTCTTACATTTAATAAAATACCAAAAAAATCAAGAATTAGTTTAATTAGTTTCTTTCTTTAAACTTTTCTTTTTCATAATTAATAAAATTACAAAAGAATAATAATAATAATAAAGATTTTTAACTTAAATCATTTTCTTTTTAGATTAAGTTTTTTTTTCTTTTTTTCAAGTAAATACATTGCATTTCATACTTTATTGATTTCTTTATTTCATAAATTGTCATAGCTTCATATTGAATCGCACAATAATTTGATTTGGTTGTATTATTTGGACATTGTTATTTTTATGTGACTCATCCCCATTTGTAATGATTGTACCCCCATTTCCGGATACTTTTGTAATAGCTTAGACTTTTAAATTCCCGCAATTTACTGCTTTCTATATACTGTATAGTAACTAGGCGTGTATGGTAAGATTCAAAAATCAATCGCTAGATGACCTAATCCAAGAATAAATAACTTGAAATCAACACACTTCTCACACGTGCACCTCTAGGGTAACCTCGCTTGTTGCCTCGGAAATACAATCATGTCCCTCGAATATGAGATACTCAAGCAAATGACCCTTTTATAAACAAAGATCGTAGTCCCTCGATGACCCTCGATGTTTCCTTCGATAAAACGATCTCATCCCTTACAAAAATTGCTAGAGCGTCTCACAAGTTTCCTTCAATGATTGTAAAATGGACCCGCGCCTGTCCCTTCACATCCAATGATGGGGCTTCTTACCAAATCAATGGTAAGATAGCATCATTAAAAGTAAGAAGAAAAGAACAAGTTAAGACCTTTTGAGTAGATAGATTCACTCTTAGTTACTTGCTTGCTCACGATAAAAAAACTTTCACACCTACACCTCCATTTCAAAACACTTTCAAAAGACAAAACGTTTTGCACACGTTCTTATAGAGACGAGAACCATGGCAAAACCTCTTTTCAAAACACTTTTCGAAACACGATTCACAAACACCTTTTTGAACTATTTTTCGAAACAAAACTTTGTATATGATCTTATAGAGACGAGAACCATTACAAAGAAACTTTCCAAAAAAAAAACTTTCAAAACCCACACCACAAGCACACAATCAAACAAAAGCAAGTGATCTAAAAAGAGTAACTAAGAGCCCATGGAAAACCATGGATGAAAAGGGTGCTAACACCTTCCCTTTTCATAATCTACCCCCCGAACCCGAGAAAATTCTCGAAAGGTATTTCCTATTCTTTTTACCTTTCCTTTTGGATAAAATAAAAGTTGGTGGCGACTCTTGCTAACCGCACAAGTGTGAACGAAACACAAAACCTCGAGTCAGTTCTCCCACCGTATCACAGAACTGGCGACTCTGCTGGGGACTTGTAAAAAGTGGGGTTACCTTAGGGTTTTAGATCACCTTTACATGCTTATCTTGCTTGACTTGTATGCTTTATCTTTTGGTTCTATTGTTTGGGTTTGAATCCTCTACCCGGATCTGGGAAATACCTTTTAGGTAAGTAGCAATAAACTGTGAGGGAACTATACGGTATAAACCGATACGGTTGAAATAGTAGCTACGTTAGTGTGACGCATTTATGGGTACCGGTATCCCTCGTGGTGAATCGAGGAGAATACGGGGCCGCTGAGTGGCGTCGTGAAGCACTAATTGACCTTAGAACCCTAATTGAACAAACTTGGCCATTAGGACGTAGTGAGGTAACCGGTTTCGGTGTAAAGCTGAAAATTGGTTGACACTCGATACTACACTCATTGAGGCTAGACTTTTGGGATATCTCGGCCGCAAGAAAAGATTGATTGTGCTGAGAGAATGCCTAAAAGAAAGGTCGGTGATATTGATATCCTTTAGAACCCGATCTTTATGTCTAGGATAGGTTGAGCCCACTAAAACTTCAAGAGGGTACTTACCTACAAACTCCATGCAAGCTTAAACCTAAGGACTTGTCTGCTTTGTGTGAATATGACTATTTGTATATAACTTGCTTACTTCGCATATATGTACATAACATCATAACATCATACCATATCATTTTTAATAACCATTTCAAGGATCCCGAGGGTCTTTGATGCAGGGTTGAACCAGACGTCTACCAAAGGGAAAGAGGATTCATTTTCCTCTAAACAAATGCCGTCAAAAATCAAGTACAAAAACTTGAGTCAAAGGCTATGACCCACTTGATATGGTGAGCTTAATTCTCATGGAAAGACATCCACCAATATGAAGCTCTCCAATCAAAGATGTTGATCGAAATTCAATTTTTAACATTTTCTTATGTTTACCCCGCGAGATCCTTGAAAACATGCATCCACATATCATGCATCTTATCATGACAGGTTTCTCCCTTTCAGGTCTCCTTATCTTCCTATTGTTTATTTCAGTAGAGATGGCTCTAGAGAAGACTATCAAAGACATCCAGGCTCAAAACGCTCAACTCCAAGAGATGTTCTTGAACCTGTCCAAGGGACAAGAAGAGGTGAAAGCTATCCTCACAAGGGGCATGGTCATAGGTAATCCGGGGGGCATCAGGAATGATCAGTTGGAAGGGTTACAGATTAAGATAGCAACAATGAAAATTCAGATGATGGGACAACTGGTGGGCCAGATGGCTTTTATTCAAAACCTGGCTCAAGGACAAGAGGAGCTAAAGGTCCTCATCAACAAACTTCATCTAGTAGAACGTAACCAAATGGGGCAAACAACGAGAGTTGAGGATCAAGTCATCATTCAGCCTCCCTTGAGACAAGAAGCTGAGAGAAAACCTCCCCAGTTTGCTTTAGGGTCACAAGCCCAACAACAACCTCACCAACGTCAACAAGGTAATCGGCATAGACAAAATACATCTGAAAAGCGCTTCACTGAGATTAACATGTCATTATCCCAAGTGTTGCAACGCTTGTTGGAAGGCAAGCTGATTGTATTAAGGGACCCCCCTCGACATCCCAACACAGCCGCTCCAGGGTACAATCCAAATGCAAGATGTGCGTATCACTCCAATAGTCCTGGACATGACACCGATAGCTGTTGGGAATTGAGAAACAAAATTCAAGATCTGATTAAAGAAACAACGTTGGAGTTCACACAAGATGGCCAGATGAAAATCTTCCGCTGAGGGTTCTCCACCTGAAATGACAAGTTTGAACTAAGAGGCTTCTGTTCATTTTGAATTTCCAATTGTAATTTCTTTTGTTATTCAAACAATTATCTATTAATGTCAAACTCTATTTCATTAATGCATTGCATATGTTTGTCTTGAATTCATCTTTTCGTTTTCATTATTTTTAAACTATGCTTTTATTCTTCTTATGACACAAACCTTTAGAGGGAGGATGATGAAAACAATGCCATAATCTCATACAGTATGCTTTTGGAAAGACCTTGCTGACGATGTACAGGTGTTTCTTTCAAATCCTAAACACTGGAGTTATAAGGAAGATAATCCCTAGTCAACCCCTTCGAGCCAAAGAAGTAGAAGTTTTCTATTTTAACACAAATTGAAACCTTTAATCAAAACCTGGGGCAGGGTAGTCTCTCAGTTAATTCAAACACACGTTAAAGTCGCAAACTCTCATCTTGTAATACAATGAATGACATCAAAAATATTCCTTTGGAATCAAAAGACGGTGATGGTTCCTTATCACATAGGAAGTCATTATCTCTCAAAAAGAAAAGCCCACTAAGTCGAAACCTACGAAGGAGGCTTAAGAAAACTGGGGCATCCCGCTGACTGTAAATCCCCAAAATAGGAACAGTCAGGCAAAAGTTAGGGATAACAAAAAAAAAAGAAAAAGACGTCACTGTAAATCCTCAACAAAAATAATGTTGTAAAAATGACTGCCTTCCAACAAATTCAACTTGTGTGAACCATCACCAAAATGTCGTTCCAAACTTATTTGGAGTTCAAACGCGCAATTAACTGAGTTTAGGACTGAAGAACATCACAAAGAGCGGGTGGGTACAAATATACTTTGAGCCTTTATCCTTTGTTTCTTAAAACCGCGAACCAAGCCACGTTACAACCTTTCAAAAGTCCTAATTGAAGCATGGGTTAGTTCCAAAGCATACTGTTACAAAGGTATCCTGACTCCTGTAAGGCTTTGCTCTAAATCTTGAGTTGAATTTTTCTTATAAAAGTTTTCTGCTAAAAAAATGCATTTTCAAAATTTTAAGACAAGCATAAACTTTGAATTATTTGAATATCATTGTTTGCATCAGGCTATTTGTTTGACAGCGAAGAAATTCACACAGTGAATATCCGATGAAGGAAAGCTCTCTCGGTGAACAAAATCACTTCAAGTGGGATGACACTTCCGTTGAAAAAATGTCCTACCAACAAGGGGACATGAGATGTCATTGTCCAGTACACCTGGGACAGTCCAGTCAAGATTTCAAGAAATCTCTCAAAGTGAAAAGTAGCCAGGGGCAAGTCTCCATCATCGTCACTTGGGGCATTGAACGACAATCCCAACAAAGGGATACATACAGTCAAACATTTCCTGACAAAGCCATAAACACTCGCTATTTGGGGCAGTGACAAATCTCTTCAAAATCCTTCTCATAGGATGGCTCCCAGCCAGAGTTTCAATCTTTGATAACCTCTTCCCAGCTAAGTCGACCTCAAGAATCCCTGAGGATTTTTCACATTAAAGTCGCCGGAGTTTAATTCTTTTTTCCAACACCAATTTGGGATTTATTTTCCCCAGCGAGAGATCATCTTGAAAACATTGCATATCTATACATCAGGACATCATACAACGCAATCTCATTTATTTTGAGAACATCATTGTTTGATATATGTCATGCAACTAACCTTTACCTTTCAGGAAAGATGTAATCAAATTCTCACAAAATTCAAGCTATGAAGCCTGGACCATGACCAGATGGTATTTCATTCAACTTTCCCCTTCAACAGCAGTCCGAGATTTATTTTCCCCGACATCTGTTGAAGATATCCCAAGACTTTCGTCTGGCTCAGTTAAATCGATTCTAAGATTTTTCTGATTCTTATCCAGTCAAAGTAATTCAAGACCTTATCTGGCTCAGTCAGATCGACACTAAGATCTCCCTGATTCTTATTTCAGTTGAAGATATTCCAGATTTTGTTGTTTCAGATAAGTCTCTCAACGGTTTATTCTGATTCACTTCCAGATTTTGCTGTTTCAGATCCAGTTCAAACTTTCCGTCAACTATCACCTTTGGATGGAATCTTTAAGCCCATTTCCTTACACAATAAAATCAGTATGTAATTAAGATCCCCAGCGGAGATGAGACTACCAACTACCAATCCCCAACGGAGCTAAAGCTATCAACCCACAGCGGAAATCATCCGGTTTCTCCAAATCCCAAATAAGTTATCTTAAAGCCTGGAAATCAACCAGATAATAGTTAACTTTTATCCCCAACCTAGGATGACTCCTCAGTAGATTGGCATACACCCAAACTCCTGATATCCTTAACAGAATGAAGATTCTCATTCTTGAAACCTCAGAAGATTGGCATACACCCAAACTCCTGATATCCCTAACAGAATGAAGATTCTCATTCTTGAAATCTCAGAAGATTGACATACACCCAAAGTCCTGATATCCTTAACAGAATGAAGATTCTCATTCTTGAAACCTCAGAAGATTGGCATACATCCAAACTCCTGATATCCTTAACAGAATGAAGATTCTCATTCTTGAAACCTCAGAAGATTGGCATACACCCAAACTCTTGATATCCTTAACAGAATGAAGATTCTCATTCTTGAAACCTCAGAAGATTGGCATAAACCCAAACTCCTGATATCCTTAACTGAATGAAGATTATCATTCTTGAAACCTCAGAAGATTGGCATACACCCAAACTCCTGATATCCCTAACAAAATGAAGATTCTCATTCTTGAAACCTCAGAAGATTGGCATACACCCAAACTCCTGATATCCCTAACAGAATGAAGATTCTCATTCTTGAAACCTCAGAAGATTGGCATACACCCAAACTCCTGATATCCCCGTCAGAATGAAGATTCTCATTCTTGACTCCCAGTAGAGTGGCATATAACCCAAGCTCCTGATATCTCAAACATAATGAAGGTCCTCATTCTTAAAGCGGCATATAACCCAAGCTCCTGATATCTCCTACAGAACGAAGATTCTCGTTCTTAAAGTGGCATACAACCTAAACTCCTGAACTTCTTCCAAACAGGAATAAGCTTTTCCCCAGAGTCCTGAGCTTACTCTCCAGCAGGATAACTTACTCTCCAGCAGTATAGCTACTCCCCAAAGAGCTTTTCATCCCCTAATAGAGTGAAAATTCTCATTCTCGATTCCCCAGTGAAGTTGCTATAAGCCTTTTTTACTCCCCAACATCGAATTTGTCAGAATTCTTAATTCCCTACAGATCGAAGATTCTCGTTCTTGACTCGTCAGCATAAATTCCCCTAGCAGAATGAAGATTCTCATTCTCACATCCCCACAGAAATTGTCCAACATTTTGAATCTCCAGCAGTGGTCAAGGATTTATTTTCCCCGACAGCAGTCAAGGATTTTATTATCTCCATCTATCAAGGATTTATTTTCCTCAGCAAGACAGCGAATCAGCTTACATGCGCATACATTACATTCATATATCATAAACATTGATAAAACACATCTATTGCGTCATACATTTCATGCAACATAACTTTGTGTTTCAGCTAACATTTTATCCTTTTCAGGATAAGATTAACAAGCTACCAATATGCAATCATGAAAATAACTTAGAGAAGCTCCAGACACGGATGCTATTCTATTGCTTATTCAGATTCAAAGTTCATAAAACAGCTTGGAGATGCTCCAGACACGGATGATATTCTATTGCTCATTCAAATTCAAAGAAAATAGCTTAGAGAAGCTCTAGATACGGACACCATTCTGATGCTTATTCTGTCGATTTACAACCAAACATTCTTGGATGGCATCTGCAAGCCCATCTCCAAAAAGATTCTAACATCTCTCCAAATGGCATCTTTAAGCCCATTCCCTCAATTACACCTTTTCCAAGCGCAAATTTATGGGCACTCTAGTGTCCAATCATCTTTTACCTTCAAGCCACGAACGACAAAACTCGCCGATCTAACTCTTCAGGTTCAAGAAGATTGAACAGGGGCAGTTGTTGTACCCCAAAATTTTCCCTCCCATTTTTTTCACAGAAATCACAACCCTAGGGTTTCTCAGATATTCAAGATTGGCTCAGGAATCGACCAGATAGATTTTCTCCTTTGGCAATAAACCAGCAATTAGGGTTTTTTTGCTTGCAGTTCTCAGAAGAAATGAATTCACAAAGATCCAATTGGCTTTCACACGTTTTCATGCTTTTTCAAGTTTACTGAAAGATTACTGTTTGTTCTTAAGGCATGTTCATTTGGGACAAGAGACAAGATTAAGGCTGTCATTTCGAACATTCGTGTTTTGTTTGATCCAGGTTAACCAGATAATTTGCGTCTGTTAAGACATTTGCATGTTAATGGAATAAGACATTTGCTGGTTTATGGAGAGAACATTTGTTTGTTTATGGAATACACAGTGCATGTTTATTTGGAATGCAGTGGCGAGATTACATGATCATTGGAATTTAAGTCAGTGGCGAGATTACATGATCATTGGAATTTAAGTTATCTTGGTTGGAATTATTGGAATACATTTTCAATTATCTTAATCAGGAATCTTAAAGAATTAGGGAAGATACGAAGAGAAAATGGTGAGTTATTGACAATAAAAGATTTTAATGGACATCAGAATACCTCATAAGACTTTCTTTCATTTATTTCAAAGATTGTTACAATACAATTTATTATTTAAATGCTTTAAGTTTTACAACTTATTGTATTTGAAAAAATAAATTAGTACAATTATTTGAGTATTCCTATCTAAATTACAAAGGACAAATCTAAGCCTAAGAATGACTAAGCTTCCATTGCTCCCATGCTCGCCAAAGAATCTCTTGATTCCTCAGCTTTGCCACCATCCAGTTTACGCTCACATGAAAGAAAGACAGAAAAATAATTAGCACAGTTAATTAGGCATAAGCAAGAATTTTCAAAAAGAAAGAAAAATGTTCATCATTAAATTTTGCCATTTGGAATCAGAGGGCTATTTTCAATTCATCACGTTTTTATTTTTCTCTTTGCAAATCACAAGAAGATCGCTCTTCTTGGTTCACAAAAATAAAAATAAAAATGCAAGCTATCCAAATAAAAAAGAATGCAAAGCAAATTCGTCCAAATGCAACAATGGCAAGTAACTAGACAAGTACAATGCAGCAAACATGCAGCAAGTTGTCTAAGCAAGCATTGCAAGCAAGCAATTGTCCAAAGACAAACTAAACAGCAGCCAAAATACAAACTGGATGCAGCAGTACAAGCAAGCTGTCTAAGCAGGCAAACTAAACAAGGCCAAACAATGCAACAAGGCCAAACAATGCAGCACGCAGAAGAAAGTACAAATGCAGTAACTAGACAGTAGCATAGCAGGCAAAGAAGAAAGCAGTATGGTAAACCAAACAACAAGCAAATGGCTTGTTGCAATAGCCTTTTTTCATCACTTTCCAGAATTTATGCAAACTTTTCAGAAAAAAAAACAGAGAAAAAGCAATTTGCTTTTATCATTGAGAGAGGAGAGAGAGAAAAGATATCACCTATTTTGTTGGAACTGCACAAAAGGTACAACTTGGCCATCCTGCCCACAGGCTGTCAAAGAGAAAAGCAGATATAACAGAGAAAAGGCTCAAGCAAAAGAGGGAGAACATTATATACAACTCAGAACATTTTTGTCAAACAGAAAAAAAATCCAAGATTGCCATCTTCCTCAACCAACCTTCAACTGTAACCAAAACAAAAGAAAAGCATTCAAATCCAAAACTGCAGAAAAAATCTAAACCGGCATAACCAATTTCAAATAACCTGCATAACTCAGTTTAACAACAAAAACTCAGCTCAAACATCCAAAAACATATAAGTCATTTCAAAAATCCTGTAACCATCCTCCCAACTGTAAAAAACAGTTTTCAAAGTCATCAAACCAAACACAACCAAGGCTTGCAAACTACACACAAAAACTGTCAAAAAAGCTCAAAACTTGTAACTCATTTCCAACACTCAAAACTTCCAAACCTGTAAACCAACCACAAACAGCCGAAACTTGCAGAACCAAACTGCAAAAACATTCAAACCAAAACATTTCAAAACTTGCAGAACCAAATTGCAAAAACATTCAAACAGAAACATTCACAAAGCCTGCCAAACTGTCAAATTCCATCAAACTCCCAAACTGTAAAAACAGTTTTCAAACCATAAAAACATTCCAACAAAATCAAACCCTCAACTATAAAACATCCCGACATTCCATCAATATCATCAAAACCAATAACAACCATATCAAATCAGAAATTGTAAAACCATCTCAACAAGTTCATAACCCAGAAATTTCAAATACAATTTCCAACAGTCAGAAGCAATACCATCATCATTCAAGGTTCAAGGGACAAAAAGAGATTACTAGAAGCGCGCGTCCTTTCATCTTCATCTTCCTCCCTCGATCCTCCACCAGGGAGCACTTCCCTCAATCTCACTATCCTCGTCCATAAAAATCCCAAACAGGTACGTTTTCACCATAACATCATTTTTCTACATCTCAATGAACATTAAGTGTCATTAACATAAAAGAAACATGAACAAAACGTATAAAACAAACAAAACTGTTAAGTCCAAAACCGAACATTACCTTTCAAAAATGAAACCATCAGCATCTGTTTAGTAAGTGAGGAGGAGAAGCGCTCCGGCAACGGAAGTAGAGGGAGAATCAGATCAGAAAATGCGTCTCAAACCCTTTAGAGAGTTTCACTTCAAACTTAGGCATTTCCTGAAAAAATGTAAACCGAGTTGAATCAAAGTGGGACAGGGACGAAGAGAGATGTTCAGGGAGAAAGATGAACGAGAGAAAGACGTGAGGGAGAACGAAAGAGACAACGGCGCTGCTCTGTATGAACTCACAAACCCTAATTTTTCACCTTTACCCTAATCAAACAATAAGCTGAGTTAAGGAGATTTGGGCCTGTCTTGGCATAACCCTCAAAGCCTACACGTTTTTGGCTCACACCCCCTATACTGGCCTTGTTTCTTGTTTGTTTCAGCATTGACAAATGTACCTTTGGGCCTAACCTCCCTTTAATTCCTTTAAGCCCATTTGCACCTTTTTTTTTAATTTACTTTTTTTGTTAACAATTTCATAAAACTCAATACTTTTTTTATTAAATTAAATTAATCTTGAAGTTAATTTTTTTATCATTTTCTTTTTCTTCTTTTAATTTATCTTTATTAATTTTCTTACATTTTATAAAATACCAAAAGATCAAGAATTAGTTTAATTAGTTTCTTTCTTTAAACTTTTCTTTTTCATAATTAATAAAAATACAAAAGAATCATAATAATAAAGATTTTTAACTTAAATCATTTTCTTTTTAGATTAAGTTTTATTTTTATTTTTTTTCTTCAAGTAAATACATTGCATTTCATACTTTATTGATTTCTTTATTTCATAAATGGTCATAGCTTCATAATGAATCGCACAATAATTCAATTTGGTTGTATTATTTGGACATTGTTATTTTTATGTGACTCATCCCCATTTGTAATGATTGTACCCCTATTCCCGTATACTTTTGTAATAGCTTAGACTTTGAAATTCCCGCAATTTACTGCTTTCTATATACTGTATAGTAACTAGGCGTGTATGGCAAGATTCAAAAATCAATCGCTAGATGACCTAATCCAAGAATAAATAACTTGAAATCAACACACTTCTCACACGCGCACCTCCAGGATAACCTCACTTGTTGCCTCGGAAATACAATCATGTCCCTCGAATATGAGATACTCTAGCAAATGACCCTTCAATAAACAAAGATCGTAGTCCCTCGATGACCCTCGATGTTGCCTTCGATAAAACAATCTCATCCCTTACAAAAATTGCTAGAGCGTCTCACAAGTTGCCTTCAATGATTGTAAAATGGACCCGCGCCTGTCCCTTCACATCCAATGATGGGGCTTCTTACCAAATCAATGGTAAGATAGCACCATTAAAAGTAAGAAGAAAAGAACAACTTAAGACCTTTCGAGTAGATAATTCTCTCTTACTTACTCGCTTGCTCACGACAAAAAAACTTTCACACCGACACCTCCATTTCAAAACACTTTCAAAAGACAAAATGTTTTGCACACGTTCTTATAGAGACGAGAACCATGGCAAAACCTCTTTTCAAAACACTTTTCGAAACACGATTCACAAACACCTTTTTAAACTATTTTTCAAAACAAAACTTTGTATATGTTCTTATAGAGACGAGAACCATTACAAAGAAACTTTCCAAAAAAAAACTTTCAAAACCCACACCACAAGAACACAATCAAACAAAAGCAAGTGATCTAAAACAAGTAACTAAGAGCCCATGGAAAACCATGGATAAAAAGGGTTCTAACACCTTCCCTTTTCATAATCTACCCCCCCGAACCCGAGAAAATTCTCGAAAGGTCTTTCCTGTGCTTTTTACCTTTCATTTTGGATAAAATAAAAGTCGGTGGCGACTCTTGCTAACCGCACAAGTGCGAGCGAAACGCAAAACCTCAAGTCAGTTCTCCCACCGTATCACAATACTGATTTGTTTGTGACCTCTGTTGAAGAAATCTCTAGTCCTCTTATGACTGTTAAGAGGAATTTTCCGTTGGCCGGTTTATTTCCGGGTTATGGAGAAGGTTGCCACATGTGTTCGATTATACCTTCTGGTTGCCGTTTGTTGAAGTCAAGTGTTCAGCGCCTGATGGATAATAAAGAAATTTTGTTTGAGAAGACTATGATTCCTGTTGTTCCGAATGAAGGCGTTGCCATTATAACCATTTCCGCCAATCCTTCCAAGGTTTCCTCAAGAAGAACTGTTAGGATTACACCTGTTCAAAGAATTGCTCCGCTAATAATCATTGTTCCTGGTCCCATCCCGTACACTTCAGACAAGGTTTTCCCATGGAATTATGGTGTCGATGTGTACTATCATGGCATTAAGCAAGATCTGAAGAATGAAGAAGCCGACACTGATGTCAATAATATTGTCGGGACTAGTAAAATCACCTGAAGTAGAAGGGTCTTCTTTCTCGAGATTTCCCCTGAGACTGTCAAGAAGCCTATTGTATTCCATCTGCTGTTCCCGCTAGTAAATCAACTATTATTCCAGTTCTTACTCTAGTTATCACCCCTGCTGCTGAGCCACCTGGTACTCGGGGCAAGGAAATTATAGGTGAGCCTGCCCGGATGGAGGCGCCTAGAAAGATCGTTGTGGAAGCCTCTAAACAAGAAATAGAGGAAATACTGAAAATGATCAAGAAGAGTGACTACAATATGGACAAGAAGCTGGGGCATACCCCATCAAAGATATCTATGTTGTCTCTTCTATTATGTTCTGAAGCCCATGCGAAGGCTTTGATTGCGTTTCTCAAGACTGCGCATGTGCTGCAGGAAACTTCAGCAGATCATTTCAAAGATTGTGTGACCAGCCTGGCTGCTGACAATGGGCTGGGTTTTTCAGATGCGGATCTGACCCCAAAGGGAAGGAATCATAATGATGCTCTGTATGTATCGATTGAGTGTCGGGGCACCACTATGGCTCATGTGCTGCTAGATATTGGGTCTTCACTAAATGTTCTATCGAAGAAAACGTTGGAACGTTTGGATTGTGAGGGTTTGAATTTAAAGCCTGGTAACATTGTGGTAAGGGCTTTTGACGGATCGAAGAAAATGGTGCACGGGGAGGTAGACATCCCTGTCAAAGTGGGTTCTCATACTTTTTGGTCCACCTTCTACGTGATGGATATCAGGTCGTCGTATTCTTGCTTGTTGGGTCGTCTTTAGATTCATGAGGATGGGGAAATTACTTCCACACTCCATCAAATGCTGAAGTACCCGGTGAAGGGGAAGATTGTCACAATGTGAGGTGAAGAAGAATATATGGTGAGTTATCTCAATTCCTTCCGCTACGTAGAGATGGATGGGGAATTTATAGAAACTCCTTGTCAGAACTTCGAAGAAGTCCCTCTGACTTTGGCATCAACTTAAGTTACTACCAACAAACCTCCGTTGAAGATGGCTTCTCTCAAGGACGCTAGGGCTGTGGTTGAAGAAGGTGGGTGTACCAATTGGGGTTAGCTCCCTAATTTCACTCACAAAACTGACAAATTTGGTTTGGGCTTTACTACAAGGGCTCAAAGGGATGTTAGGCACGCTCGGGCTGGAGGACCTCCTCTACACATCAGCAATCGGGGAATTAATGTAGTTGAGGACAGTGAAGAGGATTCAGACATCGACAACTGGATCTACCCAACAACCAATGATGGACCGAATAACTGGACGGTTAGGGACTTCATACCTGTTTCTTTTATTCCACAGTAATTGACTCATTTGTTTTAAGATTTATAATAAACAATTTAAAACTTTACGGCCCGGTGCCTTGCCCGAGGCACCTTGGCTTTGCTTGTGAGGGCTTATTATTTGTCATTTCATATATCATTAATAAAGCATTGGACGTTTCTTGCATACAAATTTTGCGCTCCTTGTTTTTCTTTTCTGTCTCTCACTTTATCAAAACAGCTATTCTCTTACACACTCTCACGTATCATACTGCAGATTCATATCCACTCTGGATCCCATTGATAACAGCTCTGCTACTTCCAGTTATGACTTCAAAAATCCGATCAACCAAGTCGAGGACGAAGGTAAGGATGATTGTGAGGTTCCCGGAGAACTTGCTAGACTATTACAACAGGAAGAAAGGGCCATACAGCCTCATGAAGAGCCAATTGAGTCAGTGAATTTGGGTACAGAGGAAGACAAGAAAGAGGTTAAAATAAGTGCAAATTTAGAGCCTAATGTCAAACAATGGTTAATACAGATGCTACATGACTATGTTGAGATCTTCGCCTGGTCCTATGAAGACATGCCTGGTTTGGACACTGATATTGTGGTACATCGCCTACCGACTAAAGAAGACTGCCCTCCGGTAAAGCAGAAGGTCCACCGTATGCGCCTTGAAATGTCAGATAAAATCAAGGCAGAGGTCATGAAATAGTTCGACGCAGGATTCTTGGCTGTCACTTCTTATCCGCAGTGGGTTACCAACGTCGTTCTGGTACCTAAGAAGGACGGTATGGTACGGATGCGTGTGGACTACAAAGATCTGAACAGGGCAAGATGGCTCCTGAGGACATGGAGAAGACAACCTTCGTTACGCAGTGGGGCACCTTCTGTTACAAGGTAATGCCTTTTGGGTTGAAGAATGCTGGGGAAACTTATCAGTGCACCATGGTCGCTTTGTTCCACGATATGATTCACCACGAGATCGAGGTTTATGTTGATGACATGATAGCCATGTCCCATACTGAGGAAGAGCACCTTGATCATCTCCATAAACTATTTGACAGGTTGAAGACGTACAAGCTGAGGTTGAATCCGAACAAGTGTACCTTCGAGGTAAGGTCTGGAAAGCTTCTGGGTTTCGTTGTCAGTGACAAAGGTATTCAGGTGGACCCTGCAAAGGTAAAAGCCATACAATAGATGCCGGCTCCCCGCACAGAAAAGGAAGTTAGAGGTTTCTTGGGACATCTG